>JBBEEQ010000019.1:13101500-13850000 GCA_037950945.1 Hypolimnas misippus
ATGAAAAATGCTGCTGTCTACGTAATTAACGTTATTATTGTAGCTATTGTGTAGCCGAGATTGTGTAGTGGTTAGAACACGTCGATCTCAACCGATGATCGCAGAATCACACCCCGGTTAGCGCCGTTGAGTTTTAAAGTGCCTTTAGCACTTAAAGTTTTTTTAGTGCTTAAATTCATCTCGATCTCGGCGGTGAATGAAAACATTGTGAAGAAACTTGCATGTAGCGGGAGATTCTGACACATGTATATCCACCAACCCGCAATGGAGCAGCGTGGTGGATTAAGCTCTAAGCATTCTGCTCAATAGGAGAGGAGGCCTTTGCCCAGCAGTGGGAAATTTACAGGCTGTTACTTTTCTATTGTGGCTTTGCACTAACTTAAAAAAAATGGATTCTGAATCATCATTTCTAGTATAATAATCAATCAGTCAAGCCATCATTTAATTTATGTTTATTAATTAGAAAACCTAATCTAAAAGATACAAAAATAATCACAGCCAAAGAAACACTACTAAATTTTAATTGAATTATCCAACACAAATTGAATTCTTATGTTTCTACTTAAATTTATTCCACATTCTAATTAATTTCATCGACGTCAATTACAATTAATTAAGAAGAAAAACAACGCTCATCGCAAACGTTTAATAACTTTATTGCATACTAATATTTTCTCGCGGCTTTCAATCATGCTTATATAGATTTTTTGATGTCGGACAAACTTCTAAAAATATATTTTCTATCTCACGAAAACAATACTTTTTTAGGTGAAAGATATCATATATCATTTACTGTACAAATGTAGACGTGATATCAAATTTTCATGATGATCGGTCGAGTATCTAGTTTATACGTGAAAGAATAATAAACAAATAAAACCAGTACTAATAGTATATCCTTTCAAACAAAAAAAAAATTAAAATCTGTCAAGCCGTTTTCGAGTACCGGTAAACATACACAAAAACTAGTCCGCCATCATGGGCGTTCCGCCATGTTAGATTTAGGATGACGTCACTCACCGAACCATGCATTAAGCAATTTTCAGCTCAATCGATTGAAGATACATATCCGCTATAAAATTGAGTTTTAAGAATCCATCCGAACAAACTTAGTTACATACATACATTGTAAGTTAAATAAAAGCTAGTAAAAAAGGGTTCAACGAATTGAAAACCCCTTTTTATGAAATTGATTAAAAACAAATGTGTGTAAAGATAAAAAAATAATTATGTAAAAACCCAATTCAATGCAATATGGAACATTCGACTACACTTCACATAAAATCCCCAACGACCGTGGCGTTTTACTGACCTATAAAATAATGGAAAAGTTCTTTCTACAGCGTATACTTACGCGCGCTCCATTGGCTTTGAAAGAGTATTATTTACTCTCAGTTATCATGGTACATAAAGAGTGAGTTGAGAGTTTTAATGCGGTTCGAGTTTCACTAAAGTATTTCGTGTATGGTACTACTTGGGTATACTCTCAAAGGTTTTTACTAAGCTATAGTTTTTTTTATTCTTATATCATTTAGGGAATTATTCCACCACGTGTGAAAATGACAGTCCCATTTACAATATCTAAAAAAAATAATGTTGTAGTAAATTTTTGTAAGTAACTTAACTTTGAATTTAATTTTTTAATAATTTTATTTTGATTTTTTAATGTTTTAGTTGTAGGTCTTTTTTTTCTTTATTTTCTCGATGTCTGTCTGTTTTTTTTTTTGTACCTAAATTATGCAAATTTGTGGTCTGAATCCAAATAAAGGTTCTTTATATCTATCTATCATATCACTATCAATTACTATTTTTTATTCTTATTTAAATCTACAATTATAAAGAGTTATGGCTGCTAGACGCAAGAACAGCCAATATACTTTGAAAAATTCCTACAAAACTTAAATTAACATTAAATTTTTCAATTAACTCTTGTCTTCTATATCGATTACGATCACATTCGACCAAAAAATGTTGAATAATTAGGAGAATTAACTTTTTTCATCATAAATCCAACCTCTAAACTATGGTACAAAATGATATTTTGACGGACACGTTAACATAGTGGTCACTGCAACTGACTGAAGTGCAGTGAAGTGAAGGTATGTCGTAATTTGGGAGTTTGTGTTTGTATTGCGTGCTTCCGGACCCCCGACACAGAATCATGAGATCCTAATGGGGGCCGTTGAGTGAGATGCGTTTATTTATTTATCTAGCTTACATAACCAAGACTAAGTCGAGTGCGCTAACGTGCAATGACCGCTTTTTTTATTAGCAGGCAAAGTCGGCAGGCAGGCATGACAAAAAAAAAATACTCTAAAATCGACGACTTTAATTAAATTTAAAATTCCCCTTTATGTATCAATGTTATAGTTTTGGAAATCCAATTAAATTTAAACTTGTTCGAATATATTTTTTATCTATGGTTATGCATGTAACTGGACATAATCTGTGAACATTTAATATTGGTGTACAAGCTTAGCGCATTTGCCACACATGGTTTTACCTAACCATGCTCCATCTCTTTTTTATATAATATTTTATATACTCTCTGATAATGTGTGAAGTAAACAGAGTCTTCCATAGTCCTTTTAATAATATTTGTTTAATATTATTAAAAGGTTAAAATTTGTTTGTAAGTTTAATGTTTGACAGACGCGTTGGCGCAATGGTCACTGCAACTGACTAAAGCGCTAACGGTCGCGGGTTCGATCCCCGCTCACGGCAAACGTGTATATTGGCCATACGGATGTTTGTCGTGGTCTGGGTGTTCGTGTTAGTGTTGTGAGTGTTTCCGGACCCCCGACACAAGGTCATGAGATCTTAATGGGGGCCGTTGAGTGTGATGCGTTATTTATTTATTGTTTATTGTCACTGCTTCGCTCCTATAAATCATAATCCAATGTCAAAACAACATTTAAAACCGGATCAATATATTCAGAGATTATCCCCTACATACAACACTTAAAAACTTAGAAACACAGAAACAAATTTTAATTTTTTATAATATTGTATTTCATGTCTATTTTATATTGTATTGGCGTATTTCATGTCTATCAAAAATGTATTAACTTATTAACCGTTTAATACAAAATGTATGAATATATGTACATAATTATGTTCTCCATATATTTTTTTTTATAAAATTTTCCGGTCCGATATTTTCCTATTCTAGACCAGAGAGAATCCGACAAATTCAATTTTATAAAAATCCAGCCGTTCTTGAGTTACGAATGATAGAACTGACGCGAATTTGTTTTATATACATATATTTCTTTTATATACTAGCTGATCCGTTGATCAGTTATCGAAAGGGATGAAAAATGATTAAATTACTAAAATGGCTTTTAAAAAATAAGGTTTGGTGATAAAATTGTCTGAAAATTAAAAAAAAATTGTTAAGGGTCGACAACCGTTATCACTTAAGTGTATGAAAAATAAATAGTAGCCGAATCTCAGACATACTGAACATGTATATAAAATTTGGTAAAAATCAGTAAAGCGTTTTCGGAAGAGTAAGACAACTAACATTGTGACACGAGAACTTTATATATGTACATATATCGATACATTTCTCTTATTCAATTGCGTTTTAATTATATAGTATGTGAGAGGATAGCGATGTCGGCTTCATGAACTCTGTATTTACTTGTGACTATTCCGCTCTGCGCTAGTTTTAATAATGCAAGCAGGGTCACAATACTGTATTGCGTACTCCATAGTACGTATCCTGGTTTTGATTTTAATTAGTATATACTACTAGGTCTTCACGACTTCGTTCGCGTAGAAAAAAAATACATTAAACGATTATACACTATATTAAAACTAAAAATCAATCACTAGTTTTTTTTTTTTATATTTTGGAAAAAAAAGAACATCTGTATTATTGCATCATCTAATAGTGTCACTTATAATAAATTTCTGGGAAGCAATGGCGACGGAAAACTAAAGGAATATGTTGATTTTGAATTAATTATTTTTTAACCTTAAAGTTCGCATCATAACTAGTCACCTACCGAGATAAAAGACTAAGTAACGGAGAACCAGAATTTAAAAATAGTGAGATTAAAATAAAACAACAAGCTAAATTATAGCAAAGAACCATATTTGTTATATCAGCTGAAACAGAAAATCCTCATCAAAAAAGATCCATTTATTTGAAAGCTACAATGTCACAGACACACAAATACACAAAATAACGCGGTAAACTTACAAAGCCTCTCTTTTTACTGACTTAAAAAAACCAGGAGGTTCTCAGTTCTTTTTTTATATATTTTCTCGATTACTTGAATACAGCTCAGCCAATTTAGGTAATTGTTTTTTTTTTTTTTGAAAGTATATGCGGTTTCATTGGTTTCATAGAATTTTCGTTAAGTATTTAAATTTTAAAATCAAAATTACTGGAACAAGTATAGCATTAAGCAAACAAAATTACAATTATAGAAACATAAAAACCACTCATTAGCAAATGTCTACATTTTTTTCATCAGCCCGATCTTTGACCCCAGCATTCGACATTACTCATATCGCTCTAAAAATAAAACCATACAAAACAATACAACGAGCACCCCGCAATCACACGGCGATAGGTTATCCACTATCTAGCGAGGTCATGCAGGATGTGATAAGAGACAATGCAGTCGCAACAGTTGCGACATTACAATAACAGATGGCGTTGCACTACTTATCTATATATTAATACGTTAAGCAACTTTGTACTTCTTTTTACGAAATTTGCGCGGACGGCGGAGTATGAAATTTCGCACACACATAGTTTATATAGAGAAGAACGTTAATGCTATTTTTTTTACAATAAACAATATTACACACACTACCATACATTTGAATCTTGAAATCGTTTCAAAATTTAATGAACTACGGTGAAATTTCGACCGCTAGGCGGCCACTTGTAGTATTTAATATTTGTAAGAATGACATTTATAAGTTTTAATCTCGTAATTGACATAAAGCAACTCTGTAACCTGATAGCAGTCACCTATGTAACCTTACGAAAGCTATCGCTAGTAAAAATAAAGGAACGAACAGTAAATTCTTTCAGTGTAAAGCAATGACAAACAAGTTATGTAAATCATTACAAAAGTCTGAGAGCGAAACCTACAAATGGAATTGCCCTCGTAACGAATATAAAGCATATCACTTGATGATAAGCGATCACAGACGTCTATGGACATTTGCACCACCAGAGGAGTCAAATGCGTTGCCAGGTTAAGGAATTAGGGAGCGGAATGGGGAGTAATTGAAGGAATGAGGGAGGGAGTTAGGCTGATCGCATTAGTACACTTTACAAGTCTATTGTATGTTTTTATTCTGTAATTACATAGAACGTATCATTACATTGCAATACATTGTTGTTTATCGATACAATACCTAATTAGTGACTGTAGTACCTACTGAGTACTGAAACTAGATCTGAACTGGTAAAAGGCAGTAAAAACCAGGTTTTGCCGATTATTTTGCTGTATAATGATTATTCTATCTAGAATAATGGGAGATATATTTTGAAATGTTTGTTTACTTTAGTTTTTTATTATTATATACATATTATTACATATTAAGTACCTATAAGATTTTATGTTAATCTTCCTCTATATATAAACTATATAATACAAAAGAATTTTCAAAGCGAATTTGTAATTTCCAAGGTTAGTGCGTTCTTTGGATACAAACGAACTCGATAAAATTACCAAAAAAGTTTATTAAATGCCTTTTAGTTTTTATTATATCTATATATCGATCTATATACATATATATTTACATAAATTCAAACTTATTATACGCGTAGTTATAATATAGAAAATTCTTTTTTATTCATCAAGTGTCATAACAATGTACCGACTATTAAAAAAATACGTTTAAAATCGTATTAAAGCGAAGACATTGAACTTGTCCCCGGCGTGGCTGTAACGATCCTTGACTCGTGAACTCGACGTCAGATTTCTAAGACCTTTACGTAATTGAGATAAAATTGACATAGATACAAAAGGTCGTTTGTAATTCAAAATTATTTTGAAGAATAAATTATTATAGATGGACGCTGATAAGCAATACTGTGTCAAGCCACACAAACTTCGTTTTGAAAAAATGGCGTCTAAAGATGTCGAACCTATTCTTAATCAATTTGTTTGAAGACGTGTATATCCATCTCTTCTTTTCTATTTTGATAAAAGGTATAATGAATTGAAAGCAGAGTAATATATTTAATGTGTTATCTTATAATAACTTTTTTAATATTTGAGATTATTATATAATATAAGCTCATGAAATTCGAGACATTAAATTAACTTTTTCCGTATTTATTTAGTTTATATAACCTGAAATTATTTTTAAAAATGTTAAATAGGTGACGTATTATCAAAAATCATCAATATCCCCGAATTTGACTTTTTGTGGGATGACAGATTATTGCTTATCAGCATCCAGATATTGTATTAATAAATTGTAACGACCAGGTATACTTGGATCTTTATTTTTTATCCTCAAACCTAAAAGAGAGGTGTTATGAGTTTGACGCGTGTATCTGTCTCTCTGTGCATCGCAGTTCAGTAACACCAATTTTGACGCGTTTATTTTTATTTTAAAGCTAATGTTATCGAGATGGTTCGTTTGAATGTTATCAGATCTTTTCTAGTTGTTGAAAGAATTGAAGCCACTTCTACCGGTCTGATCAATTTGAGATGAACTATACTATGAACAATAACATAGTTGCCGCCGGTAAACATGTATGTAATCGTTTCAGCAAATAATAATTAAAAAAAATACTATCTTAAGTGATGTTAATATTTAAATTTTTCTTTTTTGTTTTTTTGCTGTTAAATACTATTACTGTCATACTACAAAAGACGCATTAAAACCACGTTGAACGCGTGTTAAAACAGTGTTTAAAAATTAAACATTGCTTAAAATATTATCTAAATAGCTTAACAGCGAATAAACTCATATAAAAACTTATTGATAAAATGTTATGCGTTACATTTGACAGTTAAAATATGTTCTAAACATTTATTAAACTCACTTAAACGTATGTTACTCTATATCTAAAGCATGTTTAACTCAAAAGTCTGTCTTTAGACGCTGATTTGTAGTATGGATTTTTTTAACACGCCTTTAACGTCTGTTTAAATCTTTTGTAGTAAGGCAGTGAAATGTTAAAAACCTTGACCTGATGCTGCAGCATCGTCTGGAATCAGCAGGATACAGCAGAAGTGTCGTGGTGGGGTTTCATACATGATCTCAATAAATATATTGTCTGTGTTTTTTTTTTATAATTTCCAATTTTATATCACTAATGAAATTGAAACCAATTCACATAATCCATAAGCCGAGAGGGCCTAGTGGTTAGAACACTTCGATCTCAAGCGATGATCGCAGGTTCAAACCTCGGCTTGCACCGCTGATTTTCCAAGTGACAAAGTGGAATAAAACTAATTAAAACGGATTTTTATCGCGTATATACGCGATTTAAATCCGTTTAAAATAGTTTTATTTCAATGAATAATAATCACGAAAATCTTAGAAAACGATAAGTGTTAAAGTGCTTAAATTCATCTCGAGTTCGGCGGTGAAGGAAAACAACATGACCCGGGAAAAATTCTAACACATGTATACAGGCGAATCCGCAGTGGAGCAGCGTTGTGAATTAAACTTTCTCCTTAATAGGAGAGCAGACCTTTGCCCAGCAGTGGGACATTTACAGACTGTTACTTTTTCTTTAACATAAACACACGTCAAATTCACAACATCCCTCTTTTTGATTCGGGCGTTAAAGTAAAACAATTAAAAACAGAATCAGTACAAGTTAGTTAACAATTCAACAGCATCGTATAGGTCACTACGACCACGACAACAACAGCTGAATCTTGAATCATTCACCTAATCAGGTTGAATGACCATTGATCTTTGTCATTTGCATGCATTCCATACATTTCCATTAATTATCATGACTAATTCAACAGCCAGACGGTTTTAATTAGAATTCAAAGAATAAAACAATAGTGAACGAAAACATATGACGATTATTTACGAGAAAACCGCACTATTGAATGTATGTATACCTTGGTCTCTATCCGGTTGGAAATATTATAATTACGTATTTTAATCAAACGGAGATTGGTTGTCGTGTATTTAATTGGAAAAATATTGCTTTTTGCGATGGATCACGTGGTAATAATTAGTTTGAAACTACAATTCGTTTTGGGACTCATAATCTTGTGGTTGATTATGTCTGTGAGCTATCCCAATAAAATTACGTATACTAACTACAAAATACAAGAAAGAGTAGATAACTAAAACCTAACTACGACTACCGATAGAAATGTCACATTATTTTCAAACGAATACGAACCGAATCGCAAGCAAATACTAGTAATGTATATACTTTTGAAATGTACAAGACCCTTGACGATACATGACGCATAAGATTTAGTCGTCATAAAGCCTATAACCAGATACTCCATTCATCCAGTTCCGATAAGTAGTTTAGGAGCTATGAGTGAACAGATGAATATACATAGCCTATCACAATCTTAACCATTTGGGTGTGCCGTAGTCGGATAAAAATAAAAGTGATTAAAAAGTTCACATAGTCAAATAAGAGTACCTATTTTTCTTTACTGACTGTACCATCTTCCGTAAATTAGAAAGATTTAAGGCACAAATGAAGCACCATTGAAAATTAGCGGATGCCAACTGCCCAAAATGTCATTAATTCCGGCAGTGGAAAAATTGTCAACTAAAATACGACAGACTCGAACCTAAGACCGGACCATCGCTGAACATGCCAATGTGACTTAAACCATTTTATCGATTTTCATTCGTTATATCCATAAAAACAAATTCACACACACGAAGATCGAGTCACCAATAAGGTACCTAAATCAAAACACAAGCTTTATTCTGACATATGAACCATTTGCTTGCGGCCAGAGCTGTGCGGACTCGAGTCAATTTGTCACTTGTCCCAGGACACGGCCATGTTGTCCATGATATATATCTGGTAATACTGAAAGTTATGCTCCGAATCTTTACATACTAGTGGAATATTCCGTCTCTTGGAATAAAATTGTCATCTATACGTGTGCTGTGAATTCGAAAATAAGTTTAGCTGTTATGTTTTTAAGTCGATGAAGTAAATTCACGCGGTATGGATAGTTTTAACCTATGTATACTAATGTTATAAAAAGGGTTAATTTGTTTGTAAGTTTGTAAGTGGGTAATCTCTAAAACTACTAATCCTATTTGAAAAATTCTTTCTCCGTTGAGTAGCCAATTTATTGAGGGAGGTTTTAGACTTTATTACAATACGTTACGACTCAGTAAAGTGAAGCAGTTACCAACCGAGTAAACGCAAGTGAAATCGTGAGGAGCAGCCAATCCTTGATAAGAATGTAGATACTTCTAAAATAGAAACTCTTCAATACAGAAATAGAAAATATAACCCTTAAATACGCACTGTGGTTTTTAAACCAAATATTAAATTTACCTAAAAAAAAAAAAAAAAAAAAAACAAAAAAAATTGTTTCTCAATATTAATTTTGTCTTATTTTCTACATAACATTATATCGCTGTATTTATCGTAAATTATTGCTACAAAATGTACTAATAATCCGAATAAGTCAATCGGCAACGACGGCTTTATATTTTTTTAATGAAATATTTTATATATAATTAATAATAATTTTGAAATAAATTGCACATTTAAGGGTAAATGGTCTAAAAAGGCAGCAATTTTCCGTATTTAAAAACAACAACTTTTTGAAAATGTTCAATATTTTCTTGAACAAACCTTAAACAAGATACACCTACGATCAAATTAGCTTAATCATAAAACAATATTCAAATCACCGTATTGTGACCTGTTCTTGTAACACAATTATCCACTTTTTACATATCGACCAATTAATTTGAAATGTAAATAAACCTTTCTTTGTAGTTTTAATTCAAACAATATGTTACTAGATAGTGGTGACCGCATGACCTTTTCTGTTTACTGATAATAAAGTGAATTGAAAATGAAGAGTTTTCAAACACTCATATTAATAAGTCGAGAATTACACCTGTAAGTTTTACTCTCAGACTTTTATAAAGATTTACACAAATTATTTTGCTGTCATTGCTTTACACCTCAAATAATTGGATGCTGATAAGCAATAATGTGTCAACCCACAAAATGTAAAATTTGTTGTATTTTGATACTGCAATATCTATTTAACATTACCGAAAAAAATCAAGTCACATAAACTAAATAAGTACGGAAAACAGTTTATTAAATAATTGTTTCAAATTTCAAGTGCGTTCCATATTTTTCAATTTCTACAATAACCTCAAATATTTTAAAAACTTTTTATTAGATAATATATCCAATATATCATTCTACTTTTAATTCATTATACCTTTTATCAAAAAAGAAAAGAAAAATCGGCTAAAAACTTAGTTAAACAAATTTTTTAAAAATAAGTTTGACATCTTTAGACGCCATTTTCTCAAAATTAAGTCAGTGTCGCTGACACAGTATTGCTTATCAGCGTCCAATTTACTGTCAGTGCCTTATTTTTGACATTCACAGCTTTTGAATCGTATCTGTTTGGAGGCTAGAGAGTTGTCTTATATCGCTCTCAAGTGTAAACTTACAGCATAATTCTCACCTTAGACTTTCATCAAGATTTTTATAAATTGTTTTGCTGTCATTGTTTCTTAAATGAGTTACTAAAACTTACAAATATAATTCTCGCCTATTAGAGCTATTGTGATGAATTTCATCGTTTACTATAACTTATATTTCCTTTGTGATTTGTTTTAGTGAATACTACAATTATCGTGATTATTTAATCAACTTTATTAGGTAATATAACATTACAAAATAAATATCTGTCATTCATACGACACGCTGTTGATGTACTATTTAAAAATTAAATTTAAGCCTTAATATCATAATTTTGTCCTGGTCCAACTTTATTTGGGATCGGCACTATATGTTCTTCTCTTCCATTCCTTCCTATCCTCCGTCATGCAATCCTCACTCCATTCTCACTCATTCGTTCTTTTTCTCACTCCTTTCTTTCTCTGACATCCTTACTTCGTATAGAAATTCTAGTGAATTTCAAATAGTAATCATATAAAAATAATAAATACAGAAAAATTATACGTAGTATTCTTCTGTTCTGTTCTAGAAACTATTACATTTTAACGAAACACTAAAAACTACAAGTTCCTTAAAATTACCAACACGCATCACATAAAAAACATAAGAACGTCATTAAGACTACGATAAATATAAGATCTTGATACAAAATGTACCAGAATTAAGATATATTTAGTAATAACATCGTAACTAAATCAAAACCGGAGCAATACTTTTGACACGGCGCATTTGCCTCCAGCCACCGCAGTACATCGAGCTGGAACCATTTGTCACGTGGTCCGGACACAGCATCGCCCGCGATCCATCTCTGTAATGCCAACTGTATAGCCATTGGATCTTGACCCCCGCAGACTATAGATTTTCTCATGGCCGACAGTTTCGTCGCGTTCTTCCTTAGTGTGCGTGTGAGTGGGCGCAATTTTACGAAGTGGTATTGAAACATAAGTTTGATTGACATTACTAAACTGAAGGCTGTCTTTTTACCAGGAATGTGCGATATACCTAAGCGAAGCTCAGCACGTACCTCGCTTCAACTATTACGCAAAAATTTTATGAACCCCTGACCACCATAGCTACGTTTAGAATAAACAGTAATCCTATTATTGGGTGTGACTCAGATAGAGCAGCGTAGTACACACACACCCAAACAAACTTGCACGTGCACACACGCACGCAACCCTCCTCTCCACTTGTGGCTACTCTAGTGCTGCAAAAGTCCATGGCGGCGGTGATTATTTTAACGTGAAACTTGGTTGTTTTACGGAAAATTATTGGTAAAAATTAACGTCATGAAATTACAATTAGAAACTGAGTCTACTTAACTACAGCTGACTGATTCCTCGACCAGGCAGTAGCACATTCTCTGCTGCGAATGTTCATGGGCGGTGATCACTTATTATCAGGTGAATAGTCTGTTTGTTTACCTGCTATCTCTATATATATCAAAGCGAAAGGTCACTCAATCACTCGCCACGAAATCTCAGAAAGTAAAAGTGCTAGAAGTTTCAAATTTTACATAGGCGTTCCTTTAGGACGTATGCGCTCACTATGACGGGATTTTGCAAAATTCAACCTCCCAAAGGAATGAAACTTAGGATGGAAGTTTGTATGAAATTCCTATGATAAGCGCAAGTGAAATTGCGAGAGGCGGCTAGTAAATATATATATATATATATATATATATATATATATATATATATATATATATATAAGTAATAAAAAAAATGGATAACAAGAGCTACCAACCTACAAAGTTCTTGAATTTTTAGCAGAATACCACTTGGGCTAAGTATGCTAATTTTAGTCGAGGCGAATGACCTGACATATTAAATGGGATGAGGAAAACCGCAATATATTTATTATATGGGAGTAACAATTGTATTCGTTTGTATATTTCATTTAATAGTAGTATACATTTTGTAAGAAACAATACAGGAAAATTTATAATAACAAGGAAGTTCACGTAATTCGTAATATTACTATGAACCGACCTATATTTTTGATTTAAAAAGATTTCGAAATTGACATTACACAAATCTGCAACCTGGAAACAGTTACCTAATTAGCTTTATAAAAGCTGTTCTGTCTAAAATAAGTCAGTATTTTAGACAGAACAGCTTTTATAAAGCAGTAAATTCTTTGAAATGTAAAGCACAACAATCAACTTTATGAAACTCTTAGTAAAGTAAAAAAGTAAAGTAACAGCCTGTAAATGTCCCACTGCTGGGCTAAGGCCTCCTCATATTAAGGAGAAGGTTTAGAGCTTAATCCACCACGCTGCTTTATCCGCCAACCCGCAGTGGGGTTGGCGGATAATACGGAAATTCTTAGAGCAAAACTTATATGTCTACATGGACACGATAACGGTTGGTCCCTACAAAACAACATTAAAAACAAAACTCCTCTTACCGACAACCCTATAAAAACTAAATCAAGATTTCAAACCCGATCATTCCACACTTGGCGAGCCAACGTTAATACACACATTATTATTCACGGGGGCCGCCTGTAAAGCGAGCCAGCAATAACTCGCGCCCGTCAGCCCTATTTCATCCTGATACATTACTGGAATACTTCTAGAATATAACAGGAATAGATTGCGCCCTTGAAGAGGGATGTACCCATTTTCCTAGGAACATTATCTTAATAATAGCCTTGGAAAATCCGACAGTAAATTTTATATAAAGTTCCGTGTCGTTTGTCGGACTCGATTCCTTGGTGCGGTTATATTTTCTTTATATTTTACGATTTCGAATTACCTTTGAAATTGGAATTTATCAATTTTTCGTATACTGAGATATGAATTTTAATGATATTGTAATTTTCTCACATCTTTATTCCTCTTAGAGTTTTATTTTTGTAAATAAACCTATAGCTTTCTCTTTCTATACCAAATTAGTTTGATAAATTAGACAAAACTAATAAATCTACGCTTCAATAATAAACACATAATGGATTCAATTTAAATAATAATTGGTTATTATACTTATTATTAAATATAACAAATACAAATAAGGAAACATACCATAAACTAATTTATTAATAGATATTAATAAATATTTGCGGAAGTCATATCAATTCTGAAAAATAATAATATTTTACTGATCAAAGCTAACACGGAAAATTTACACACGAGAATATTAATAAATAAGATAAATATTCGAATATATAACGAACACTTTTTCGTTTTAACAATTCGTCAAAAAGTAATATTTAAAACTATTATATGAATCCTTTCAGCTGACGATTGTTGCACTTAAAACACGATTAAACACTAAAAGTAAATTACAGCCGACATTTTAACTATACAAAAACGAAACATAAAATTATAGTACAATTTAGACGAATCGATAAACACCTTATAGCTTTAATTGTATAAAAAACATACTGAACCAGATACGCGTGAAACACACAACCCCATTTTTGGAAATTTCACTTCTAAGGGAGTAAAATAGGGGATGAAATTGTAAGGAAGTCCGTCATTTTCAACGTAAGAAGCACGAAATTTTCATGTCTACCTATGACTAGAAATAAATTCAGGTGAATATCGGCGTTTTTCAAAATTCCACCCCTAAAAACGTAACTTAGGGGTAAGTCTATATGTAAACCGAGCGAAGCCGGGGCCGATCGCTAGCAATACATATATATTTTCATCAACTCATTCATATTCGGACTATTATTACGATTAATATAAATATTAGTCAAAACGTTACTAAGAGTGTAGCTATCTACATATTAATATAAACATTTAATCTACATACAACAAAAAATACAGAAAAAAAGAGTCATTTGGGGGCATATTCTAATTTGCCGCACCACTCGCATCCGGCGCCATCTGCCCGCCGTGGCTAGGGAGACGTGCTAATCATTAATTTACGAGACATTTTGTTAGATTAAAAACATTTAAAAATATGCAAAATTAAATTATTTATTTATTTTTGTATTTATATGTGTATAACTAAACAGGCAACCGTGTTCCATATATTATATACAAATATTCTATTCGACATATTCTATTAGATACACACTGCCTACCTAATACAACGCTACTTAGTCAAATTACGAATTTTCAAACACAGACGAAAAATACATCAAATCAATCCAGCCGTTTAGGAAGAGTTTAAAGTCATAAGTTCTTTTGAACAGAAGAAATATCCCTTGCTATTATTATAAATGCAAAGTTTATAAGAATTCTTGAGACCTATCAAGAGTAATATTCCTTTACAGACTGCGGGAGTATACAAACTCGAATGTGAGTGTGGTTTATCTTACATAGGCCAAACAAAAAGAAGCATCGGTACTAGGGTCAAGGAACACATAGGAGATGTCAAGAATAGGCGTTCTTCAAAGTCTGCAGTTTGTGAACATGCCTTGGATAAACCTAACCATTTTATCCGATTTGATAAACCACAGATCCTCGCTAGAGAACACAGATTCATTTCTAGAATGATACGCGAGGCTATTGAAATTCAAAAACATCCGAACTTCAATAGAGAAGATGGTTGGAGACTTTCAAACACCTGGGATCCACTTATTAAAAATTTAAAATCCCAAGTCCAACAGACTGCCAGACCAAAAGATACAGTTAGTGCCTTCTGCGTGCAACCGGAACGTTATTCAAGATATCATTTAAGAAACCGTTGGCGGTAGTTGTAAATAATATTTTCTAAAATCTCAAATAGACAAATGTCACCTTAGTCTACCCGTGACCACGAACGCTGCAAAGTGCTCGAAACGTCGGGATGATAAAAATAATTAATATACGCGATTTAAATCCGTTTAAAATAGTTTCATTTCAAGTTTATAAGGTTAGATCGATGTTTCGATGCACGTGATTTTTTCACGCAAAAACTACAGAACAGATTTTGTTTAACATTTACGTAAAGCTCACAAATAACAACCTAGGTTCATTAATGTCAACATACCACTCAGACGAAGTCGCGGACGGAGGCTAGTATTATCTATATAAAAATAATATTATAGGTTCTACACCTTACAACTTACCTACCTAAATAAATATTTATAATTTAAACAGACTTCCAAAAAAAGAGGAGTTCTCAATTCATCTTAGATATTTTCTTTTATATATATTTAGCGATTACTCGATACAGTTTGACCGATTTAGTTAATTTTATCTTTGTTTGGAAGGGTATACATACTCTCAGATTGTTCTCATAGAATTTTTATCAAAATCAGTTCAGTGGTTCGATTTTAAAATCAAAATTAATTTTAAAGTCTGTTCTTTAAAAAAAATTGTTTTCCTTCTAAGCTACATTAAAACGAAACCAGTCTCCTAAACTCACATCAGACGGCCACCCTATCAAAGCCATCGTAGTGTCCCATTACAAGTGTCGAGAGACATTTACCCGCAGCGAAGGGTGGTTGACAGACCTTATTCATGACATGAACTTATGGTGTTTTTGCGGTCACAGTCACGTAAACAAGTTACTCGGTACAACGTTTTATATGTTACTAAAGATACCGGTTTTGATTGTACGTGAAATCATATTAACGGCACTTTTGAGATGGTTATCGTAAGTATTCAATTTCACTGTTTTATATTTGTTCGTATGATTTAATTTAATTTTTAAATTGAAATTCAAATTTGAACACGTCTATCTCAACCGATGATCGCGGTTTCAAACCACGACTAGCACCGCTGAGTTTTCAAGTGTTAAAGTGTTTAACTTCATCGCACGCTCGATGGTGAAGGAAAACATCGAGAAGGTTTCCTCAAAGGACTTCTCTCCTATTTTGAGAAATATTTTAAAGCTTAATTTAGCACGCTGCTCCAATGCGGGTTGACGGATATACATATGCCAGAATTTCTCCCGACAAATGCAGGTTTCCTCACGATATTTTCCTTCACCGACAGGCACGAGACGAATTATATCAAAATCAAATGATTAATCAAAATGGACAAACCGTACTTTTTGCTACTACAATTTTTCCCTAACTTTTGTAAAGAAAAAAAAACATAAAATAAACTAACTCCAATGTCTCAGTGTTTCAGCACAAAAGTTTTAGATCCAGGCATCGGATGCGAATGACCTAGATCGACCGGAATGCAAGAGGCTAGCTATCGACCTTTCCAGTGCAAAGGTCAATAGTCTGAAGTTCGCTTTGGGTGCAGCTCCAATCGGAACGTAATGGGAAACTTCATTACGAATGCTTTCTTTTACAATTTTTTTTATTGTTTCTTTTTCTTGAATTCGTACTTTTTTCTTTCTTTCAAATTATGGTAAAGCGATTTTCAGTGCCTTCTCATAGGTACCAGTGTTTTCAATTCTTAGGGTCCCGTACTCAATGAATGTACTGTTACTAAGCATGTCAGTCCGTCTCTTTCAGCGGACGTACCTATCTCATAAATCGTAATAGATAAAGAATTTAATTTTTCACAGAGTATGTATTTCTATAGCCACTATACAAAATAAATATCAAAAATCGGTCAAGTACGAATCGGACTTTACAATCTTCTACACATTGTTTTAGTGCGCTAAGACTAGCTGGTGGCCGCTACTTCGTCTGCGAAAAATGAAATTAAAAAAAAATTAAATAGAATTGTCTAGGTTACTCCTTACAACATTAGTTATCTGCGATTGAAAATCCCATCAAAATCTTAGAAAAATTTTAGAAATTAGCCGGCACAAACAGACAGACAGACAAAAATTATAAAAATTGTCTTTTTTTGTAAGTACCGTATATACTTTTAGTGAAACCCTGTTAATTTGAAATTACAATCAGACACTTCAATTTTATTAATTTGTATAGAAATACACAGCGTTTAAACTGGTCAAGCGCGAGTCGAAATCACTTGACCATTTTTATTAAACACGTGATAGCAAATTCCTTCTTTAAATACTGAATTTATTCAATTTAGATAGAGACGGGTTCACATACCAAGCGCGGCTGTGTCCGACCGACTCACCGCTACAGTCTATTTTCTTTACTGGTCATATTTCATAACAATACCCGGAACGTAATTCACGAATTTTGAAACATAATTTGTTTTCTTCTGTAATTATTCATCAAAAAATTACTTAGCTAGATCATTTCATCTATAATTTATCATCTGTAAATCTTATCTGTGGTTCGAAGTACACTATATTTCTCTGGTAAATGAAAAAAGTAAACAAAAATAATTATACTAATACATTAATACCACCAAGGACGAGGCTCGTGTGTGATAATCCGTAAAACCACCGTGATATTCCTTTCTAAGAAATCATAGAAAGGTTTCATTACATTATTTCATGGAAGATTCGGCTTCAATACATTTTTCATGAAAGATTCAATTTTAATCGACTTTAAAAAAGGAGGTTCTCAATTCAATGAGATCCTTTTTAAGCATGTTCGCCGATTACTCGAAAACGACGACCAATTTGGTCGAAACTTTTATTTCCCAAAAAGGTCCCATAGAAATTTCATCAAAATCGATTCAGTAGCTTGATTTTAAAATCACAATAACTGGAATAAATATTTTGCTTATAAATTCAATATCCACCCCATTTTAAAAAAGTCTTGTAGAATATACATATTCAATGGATATGCAATTTTCATTGATTTTAAATTTCATAATTCATATTAAAATTAATCGTAGCATCAACAGTAAATTAGATAGTATCGAGTAACAGTCGATTTAACTTCAACGTTGTACGTTGCTTAAAATTATATCTTTACAAATGAAACGGACAATTTATTAATATTGTTATAGATATAGATAGATAAACTTACAATGTATCTACGGGCTTGCACAATACATCCATTGCAATGGCATCAGCCTGAGGCTCTGCCCACAAAACTGTCACACGAAGATATACCTTTTTATGAACAAAATAAGATTGAAAATCGTAATACGAAATGCGAATTCTTTATCGCCTATCTCCTTTCAACACTGGGAACTATACCGAGTACAGTCACGAACGACATAAATAATACTAAATCTAAGAACAATTATCTATTACATTCGAATTTCGACCTTATTACTTTTAAATAAGATAGGAAATTTAAACCCCAATTTCCTAACTAAATATTATAAATGTGAGTTTGTTTGTTACGAATGCACGCCCAACTGCTCAACCGTATAACATAAAACTTTATATACACGTTGTCAGGAGTAAAAAAAGGTAAAGTACTATTGCCGAGATTTAAAAGAACTTTTAAAATAGTTACTCATACAACTGAATAAAAGTTCCAAAATAAAAATATTTTTTATTAAAAATTGGAATTTACATTATCTGTTAGAACGTTAAGAAAATAAATCTACCCACAATTTCGGAAATATTTAACCTCAGACCGCGGAAGAAACTCGGTGGGACTTATTTTGCTTTTTTTTTTATTAACGCCAATGACGTCACGCGAGCAAAAGTTAATGTATACAAATAAATAAAATTAAAGTATCTGTAATTTAAAATAAAGAGCTTTTAACTAAATGCATATAAATGTATGTGTAACACGGTACTTACATAAACACAATTTAAAAATTGTTGTCTGTCTTTCTGTTTGTTGGAGCTAATCTCTGAAACAGCTTTATATATTTTAACGGGACTTTCACTCAGAAATATCTAATGATATAAGGAGTAACTTAGGCTATTTTTTTTAGAAATTTTATTTATTTTAATTTTTCGCAGACTTAGTCGCGGGCACAAGCTAGTTTTGAATGACCAATGATGCGCGTGAGTGTAGAAAGTACAGTCTACGTAAGAGTGAAAGAGACAATAAATTCACGCGCAGGTTAGATTGCATAGTGTTGGGCGTAAATAAGATTTTTGGATCGTTAAACGGAAAAAAGAAATAATTTAGAAGGCAGGGTAATTAATGTTAGTATAATAATATCTATGAATGATTTTTGATAGGAACATAAGAATACTAAATAGTCATATAATATAAAAACAGTAAACATATACCTATTAAAATATGAGTAATTTAATGGAGTTATATTATAATTAGTAAAATAATATACAGGAAATTTATGTTAATCTTTTGTAAATATTAATACAAAATAGTATTGTTTAATTTGTTAATAAATTATTCATTACGTCATGTGATATTAAATTAAATATTAATTATACTTTTGACAAAATTAAATTTTACTAATTGAAATAAAGAATACTAATAAGTCTAATTAAAATTAATTTATTATAATATATAATTATTTTAACTTCACTCACAATAATGCATAATTTAGACATTTATAAAGAAGTAATAAAAAAAAAACAGAAAATTATTAATTATCTTGAAACTAAACTTCACAATAGACATAGAATCTGACACGATTCATTTCTCAATCGTCTGTCAACAAACTGTAGACCAACTTATGGTATAATATATTATAAAGTAAAAACCTAACAGCCAGTAAATGTCCTACAGCTGGGAAAAAGCCTCCTCTCTTATTAAGAAGAAGGTTTAGAGTTTAATCCACAACGCTACTCTACTGTGGCTTGCCAAATATCACGACGTTTTAGAATGTCTCCCAGCACAGGTAACATCACGATGTTTTCCTATACCGTCGAATACGAGATGAATTTAAACACAAATTTTAACACTTGAAAATTTAGCGGTGTTAGCTGAGGTTTGAACCTGCGATCATCGGTTGAAATCGATGTGTTCTAACCACTAGGCCATCTTGGCTCTCCTAATAGTATATAAAAAAAATTTTGGTAAGTTTGTATTTAGGTACTCTGAAACTACTGACCTGATTTGAAAAATTCTATTTGCGTTGGATAGCCGATTATTGAGCTATTATAGGCTATATTAACTCACGGTACGACTCACTGAAGTGAAGCAGTGAACTATTCACTTCTGTCACGAGTATTATATTATACTCACAAGAAGGTCCCAACCTTTAAGTATGTTATGTATTACTTAAAGAATAAACGATTTTCATTTTCATCCACTGATAAAAATTACGTCCAAGTCCAGTCTTGTTCGTTTAATATAAACGTTGAATTAAATTATATTTCACTTGAGCAGGCGATTAACTATTTTTTATCGCTCGACCTAATTAGAAAATGCGTTAAGTCTTTGAAAAGCTCGTTTAACTGGGTTAATGCTATCTAGATCAATGTTTCTGTATAATGACTCTTAAATACATTAACTTTTAGCCCCGACTTCCTGAGTACTGAATTCAACTTACCTATATCGCGTAAAAACACAATGTATTTCACACATAATATAAAAATATATACATATTATATCAAAGTAGATTGTTTAGTGCGATTGCCAAGTTTATCTATTTATTTAAAACATAAAATATTGTTATGTTTACTATAAGACATTGTAAGTTTTACTAATTACATAATAACGTAAGACAAAAGGTCTCTTAAGTAGTGAATGAGTAAATTAACCGACTTAGTATTACATGTATCTCACAACTTTTTACGATGGAAGAACTCATTTGCGAGACTTGGTATTTTTTTTACAAGTTATATTTTTGATGGTATACTCGTATATATTAACATAATTATTTTTTATACATATCTATGTCATTTAAAACTTTTCACTAAACACAGTGGTTATATTATAACAACATCAATGTTCATTCCCATCTCTATCGTTTAAAGGTTCGGTATGAATGGCGCATACGCACGATACAACATCATGACGTGAAACAAAAACATCGCCTGTCTCGCTCGCACATGTCCCGTTACAGATAAGTTACCGTCGAAAGCCTTTGAAAGTTTCGGAGATTTATCACTATTATACAATAGCACAAAGGGAAATGATCTATTAACTAGACCATTTTAAAGACGAATGGTGATGAAGCTGAGATTAGTTTTTTAGCACTTTTTTTATTAACTTAATTTGTATTTCTGTAACATTTAGTTACAGAAACTGATAATATGAGTGTACTCGTAATTAAATATTTTTATCCAATGATCAGCTTTATAAGCTGCTTCGAAAATCTAAACATGATATAAGCTATGATAATTTTTTATGTGTATTTTTCCGATGTTATTTATTATTTTGCTATTCACGGCGGAGACAACCCTAACAAATCAAAGATCATAATAATCGGTCCAGCCCTTCTTGAGTTAGTTTAACTAACCCGACTTTGTTTTATATAGAGAATATAATAAAGAGTATAATTAAATATATAATAATGCGAGAGAAAATTTTGTTTTTACAAAGGAACTACATAACCTATTTAAAACATTATAGTATTGAGAGATACACTACTCCAGTTGGTCATCCTTACTTATATTATAAATAAAAAAATAACTCTGTCTGTGTGATACGTAATCACGCCTACACTAATTAACTGATTTAAATAAAATTTTACAGAAATCGTCTAGAGCCCGAGAAATGACATAAGCTACTTTTTAATGCAAAAGATAGGGTTTAACGGGGTTGAAATAAGGGTAAAATAAAATAATATTTATAAAAAATAAGGGGAAAAAACGCAGCCTACGCAGACAAAGTCTCGAGCACTATCCAATGAGTTATATTTAATATACATATTTGTATTATTTAGAAAACAAATTTTCATTAACACGAGCGAAGCCTCAAGCAAAAGCTAGTAATAAATAAAACACATAAATAAATAGGCGACACGAATTTATTCCTATTCCCATGGTATTCGTAAGGCGCACGTGAGGTGAGGATATTGGCGTATGAATCACAAACAATTCGGGAATGAGCGTCGCTTACGGAAATTTAACGAGACACGTGTATTTTTTCCATTTAATATATTATGATGAAAGGAAAATTGTTAGTTAAATGGCGTCGTTTGTTTTTACGCGTTCAAGTTACCCAAAAAAGAACATGCTGTCTTCTTGTATATTATAAGTATGTACATGGTATCTTTATTTCAAAACTTCTTAACATTTTTCCATATATTATAGCTAAACTGCCTTTAATCTTCATGGCCGTTCTAAGCAGACATTGCGGGAGAGTAACATAAACGAAATGAAGACCATCGGGAAAACCTGGAGCGAATTAAAACGCGAGTTCAAAACAGAAAAGGTGATGCACTTTGGATACTCTCCGCCGTATCTAGAAGATATAGGATCATAAGTCAAGTAAGTTAATAACTAAAAACCTTACATTACCTATAATATGAAAATGTATATCAAAAGAAGCCCAATAATATATTAATTGAGAGTTTTTCAAGATCCCAAGATGTAAGTTGGTGATGAGTTGTGTTGATTATTCCAGATATTGCTGCAGCATCAGCCTTGGAACCAAAAATACCGTATCGAAATCGGACCATTCGTTCCGGAGCTACAATGCTAAAGATAAACACATAGATAGACATGTCAAACATATAACACCCCTATTCCCCTATTATATCCGGGGGCTAAAAATACAATCTAAATAAAGGTATTCCAAAATGTGATCGATCTAGCATACTGGCTAAAGATAAAGACATCTCCGATTGACATTTTTCTAAGTATAACGAGGCGTCAAGTAATGTCATTCAACATGCCATTAAAATTGACGTGGAGGGTTATAACGCTGAACTATCGCTACCGCAACATTTTGACAGTTGAATTGTATGGTTTTAGTACTAAAATCTTACCATTATAGGCTAAAACAGCTCATGTATAAACTCTAAAATCTTACGACTTGTTTCGGAAGAAAAATACTGAAAATTTTCTTGTTAATCTTCTTTTAAATCGTATAAACATAAATTATTAGAAAATGCTTTTTATTTCTGTAAATCAAAATGTTCATTACGTTCTTTGACATGTTAAGAACACAAGCATATCCAATAGTAGTTCAAATTTATTTGCTCTTTCTGTCCTATAGGTATAAAATAAGAGACTTGGTAAACTTGCACGCCACCGCTAGTACTAACGAACTAATCCTAAAGAATTAGGGCCTGCTGTTGATGAAACTTTTAATACCCTTCGCGATCGCGTGCGCGTGAGAACGAACCCTGATTACTATATTTTGACGGGAATCAAAGGCACCGCGAAGGGGGCGGTTAAATCGCCTTTATTTGAACTGTACCCCTCCCATCGTAGTTAATTCACTTATAATGGTAGCGACAGACGGATGACGTTTTGAACGTTTATTTTTCTCGAGAATATTCGATTTTTACTACGATATCAAGTTTCAATAGCCTACTTTAGAAGGGAAATAAAAAAGCAATCAATGTACTTTCGAACATTTCGAAAAATTCAAATTCAAAATTGTTTATAAACTATCTGTACCTAAACTACATATATAATTTTTTTTCGGCAGGAACTATCTCGGGCGTCCCCAGAACAAACTAACAAAGTTTTTCATAACCCGGTGAACGGTTTCGAAACACACAGAGGACAAACATTAATTTTTATTTAAATGAGATAGATATACTTTGGGTAAGATAACTTAAGATGTACACAGTCGTATTCGCATTCTTGTATGTAAAAAATTCAACATACTTCACATCACTAGTACATAGACATAAATAAATTATGAATGCTACATATAGAAGAACAATTGCACAATTTTTCATCGATGACAATCTTTGGACGCGGACCAAGCTGTCGAAACGAAGTTAAGTTATGAATATTGGGGAAAAATACTGTTAATATACATCGTAAATTTAAATATACGAATTACTTTGTATCTATTTCAATTATTTAAAAGAAAAAAAAATATCAGACGAGGATTTACATATATACATTCTTATGTTTTTCTTCCTCAGGTACCTAGAGCCCGTATATCATTACAATTAATTTTTTAACATACCTATATTTTTTATTACATTGAAGTAAGCTCAATACATTTTTTCACTAAAACACCCACTTTTTCACTTCAGTACTGTTTTGTTTATTATAAAAATAGAAAAACCAGCAGGCGGGACACCTAATGTTTAAAAATCACCGCCGCCCTGGATATTTGCAGCAAGGCATAAGCCAGAAGTGCGTAAAAAAAGGAAATAGAAGAAAAGAAAAATAATTGAATTAGAGATTACGCTCTAGAACAGTAAACGATACTAGCACCAAGTGCTGAGGAAGGCCATCGTAGGGGCTTTAGTGGGGATAAATCTCAATATACCACGATCTATCCCCTCCCAGGAATCTGGTATCATCACAAAGATTTCTCCAGCGTAAACAAAAAAAAAACGTGGCGAAACGTTCGTGTGGCAGCGCCTTAACGCGCAGTACCGCTCAGTTGACGAAAGGGATTTACGGATCAGACGAGTATTGATTTAAAAATACCTGCCGAGGGACCGTCTGTATGACGAAGTTTTAGTTGAAATAATATGACCTAAGAAATATTACTTGCGTAAAAATAATTTTAATAAGGACTTTTATAAAAATATACTTATAATCAGGAAGATGACGTTTCGAAAAGAGAGATGACATTTTATGTTACAAAGTTGACATTTGATGAATAGTATAATCTAGCTTTTATTTCAGTTAATGTGTACCTATTTTATTTTTAAATATTATGTAGATATCTATACAAATAAATTAAATTGAAGTATTTCTTTGTTATATCAAATAAACAGCTTTTAACTAAATGCATATGAAAGTTTATACGGTAATTTTTTATTTATTATTTATTTTAATTCATAAATAAAAAAATATAAGAAAACAAAATTGAAACCAATTTTAATTTGAATAACTTCAGTAGTTCCGGAGTTTTACTTCGCACATAAAAATTCTCTCTATCTGTATTCTTAAATATTAACATATATTGATAAATGTATCTTCAATTTATAATATACATTTGTTCTATTATTAGATAAAGAAGGCCGACATCGCATCCGGAACTTTCCTGATGTTGCAGATGTCCGGGCGGTAGTAATCACTTAACATCAGGTGGAACTATATGCACGTTTGCCCCCTTTTTTACTAAAAAAAAATCGGTCAAGTGCAAGCATCTAGAACTCGCGTCCTAAGGACCCCGTAGAAACGTGTAGAGATGATAACAATTCTGTAAAAAAAGTAAAACAAAATTCGCCGCTAGATGTCGCTATACTTTGGAATAAAAACGAATAACTTTTCGCTTACAAGTCGCACTAGATGATTTTTTATTGGCAACAGAAATATATGTTCATACATGTGAAAATTTCATTTTTCTACGTATAACGGATTATAAGAAGCAGCCCCCTAACAGATGTATTGACGGACAAACGGACTGCGGAGTATTAAGGTCTTTTGGGTATGCAACACTAAAAAACAGATAAGATTTTATATAAATATTTCCGATGGGAAATTCTAAATTATATCATCAAGAACAATGGACGACCTACTCGTGCCTCACAGACGCGATAAATTAATTAACCTGTTATCTATCGGGAGACACTGGAGCTAAGTTTAAGCCAGGCAATCAAACACGGGTCTAGACTAGGGTTTGAACGCATTTACCTCTGCGCTTACTTGAAACGGAACACGCAATTACACCGTATATAAATAAACAAAAATATTCATATAAATATTTCTATTTATTATATCAGAGTTCATTTCGTTTAATGATACACAGAAAATTGACATGAGATAGCTAATATATTTCGTACGGTGAGTGAGAGAGCTAGAAGCCGAACGCTTCTTTCTTTTCCTTTTCTTATTTCCTTTTTCTCTATATCTCTCATTTCTCCATTTCCAGAGCCAAAGTGAGTAAAGAAAGGAATGGAGAAGGGGACTACGCTTCCAGCTCTCTTATTCTGTACGAAATGATAGCAACTCATTCTGTGAGAGTGAGGTCCTGGTCGAGCCAATCCGTACACGAGATGTAATTTGTAGGCTTCAACTAGGGACTACCTCAGTTAAATAAGACGACCATTGGAAACATTATAATTTATGAATTTATTTTACTAAATATATTAAACAGCGGTGTAACAGACGGCCGTCTCAGCGTGGATCAGCCATGTTTGGGTTGAACCGAGTAGGGATTGACATGTTTCTACACGTTCAATGGCCCCACAGCTCTATAGATACCATCTTTAGATAATTAAATTCAATCTACGTTAAACTATTTGACCTGAATCCATTTTATATTATACAGTTATTTATAATTCTAATAAATCATTTAGTTATATGATTAATTAAGAATGATTTAATATGGATAAGTTAGTTAGTATTTTTTGGATATATATCTAAATATATATAGCTGGAAGGTGACTTACTGACTGACTGCCTAACATAGTGATCTTTCAACGCACAGCCCAAACCACTGGACGGATTGGGCTGAAATTTGGCATGCAGGTAGATATTATGACGTAGGCATCCGCTAAGAAATGATTTTGATTAATTTAACCCCCAAGGGGATAAAATAAGGGATGAACGTTTGTATGAAACTCTGTCAATTTTAAACCGATTGGGCTAAGACTTTGTATACATAAAGCTACTATGACGTAGGCAACAGACATCGCAGACAAAGTCGCGAGCAATTAGCTAGTTTTATTTCTCATTGCTTTACATGTGAAAGAGTTTACTGTCAGTGCCTTATTTTTGACATTCACAACTTTCGTAGCAACTTAAGACGTATCTGTTACTAAGGTACAGAATTGTTTTACATCGCTCACGAGAGTAAAACTTACAAATGTAATTCCAGCCTAAGATTATAGTAACCAACGAGACTGGACTCTATGATATGTTTTAATGATTTCAATACATTACACTTTGTAAACAATTGTTAGGTAATTTTTTTTGTATAAGAAACAGCTGGCAAACGAGCAGGCGGGACACGCGATCTCAAATGGTCACCACTACCCATGGACATTGGCTGCCCATAGGAGCCACACATGTGTTGCCAGCTTAAAAACGAATAAGGAATGAAAGGGAATATCACGTTAGAAAAGGAGTAGGGGAGGGGGTTAGGCTTCTGACTCCCTCACCCATCGTACGAAATGCAGTTACTTTTCTGTGGGAGCGAGGTACTGCCCTCGTCAAGTCAGACTGTATACGAGATGTAGTTAGAATACAGCTAGGCTTTACATCAATTAATTTGACGATGATTTCGTTTTTTAAAATTTCTTCTTGAAGTTTTAAATATGTAGTGTTAATATTACTTGTGATGCCAAAATCTTTTTGGGGTCTAAACGCTGACTGACAGATAAAGCATTAAAAGCAATACTTTATACTAATTTCTTAAATAAAGATTAATGTTTTGCCATTTTGTATTGAATCTAATGATGCAATCTACATTTTATCACGACCTTTTAATATAAATTTATTTATATTAAATTATTCAATAATAAATTTAAATTGTCTTAAAAATAGTTATATACAACGTTACATGATTTTTTACAAACAACAAAGTATACATACAAGAGCATCGACAAGTTCCCAACACTACTAAATCATTTGAACTTCGCGTGGGGTCCGAACACGTGGAACAGCCCTCACCATTGTAAGTTGAACCGCATTGTACAAAAACTAGGACCAGACACATCAAGTAACGCTGCTTTCACGAAATTTATGTTTAGAATTTGTTACGAACCAAAGGATAGATAAACTGGAGACATTAACTTAAACTTGAAATAAAATTGATAAAATTCGATTACATTGTCTCTGGGCAAAGCTATTTTTACTATCTATAGCAAAACTTTTATTTCGTTGCTTAAGTTCTATTACTGCATAAGTCAAAATAAAGTATTTACTGAAGAACAATAATCTGCGTAATTTTACATAATTTGCAATTTTGTTTTCAATAATATTTAAGTAATTTACCGTCTCAAGACAATTTGATAAACATATATTTTCGACTCAATTCACTAACGATACAAGAAAAAAGCATTAATCTTGCTAGTTCCATTAAAACTTCGACATCCATAAAAACTCTTTATAAAGAATTTGTAGATCTTAAAAAGATTTACAGAAAACGCTATAACATGCTATATAACCATTAGCATGACCTGAGACCTGAGCTAAAATAAATCTTATATTTTCAACAGAAAAGAAGGTTCTCAATTTGCAGCGTATTCTTTTTCAAAATGTTTCTTTCCCTAGACCTCCGTCATATTTTACCGATATTAAGATTTTTTTTATTCAAAATTAATAGTTTTGAGACTAATCTAAAGAATTGTTATCACAATCGTTTTAGTAGTTTGGTTTTTAAATCATATGAAATGATTTTAAACAAAAACTATGTTATTTAAGACTCAATACGTTTAACCTCCCCCTTTCGTTTTAAATTTTATATTTTACATCATCGCTAATTGCATGTCATCATACAGATAAAAAAAAGTGCTTTGATGCATTTTGATCATTCCTGTATGAAGTTCGATTCGTTTTTGTTTGACGACGATTTTTGCAATTATATCTACATATATAAATTTTAAACAATGTAACACCCCATTTTTTTATAACTGTAAACGTAATATTTCCTTGTCTAATGAACTGTAAAGATGAGTAGTTAACTAATTATATTAAAAAAATGTATTCAATTTGTGTTGTAATATTTTACAATTTAGTTATAAACCCTTTGATAGAGGATATTAAAAAAAAATGAAGCTAAACTCTACTCAGTTAAATATATTGATATGAAATTAAAACCTCAATTAAAATACAATATGATTAAACTATTTGAATTTTTATCATATTTCAAAGAAACATTTAAATATAAGCAATTTTAATAATCAATTGTCATCATAATCATCTGAGAGGTCAATGTAAATTGGTTATTAGGATACAATAAATATAACGTAATAAGAAAGTAAGTATCTACAAAATGTATTAAAAAAGTCAATCTTTTTCGACAGTTCAAAGTAAATTGGTTATTAAGGAACAACAGCTGTTAAAAGCATCGTAAGTCTTTCAAGTATTTCCCACCGCCTTTACGTGATCTTTTCAAACACGTATGGGTTTTTTGTACGAGGGTCGGGGTTAGTTCGTGTTGAACCTTATAGTTGTAGTTCTGTCCAACGTCCCCTTCGATATCCGACATGTGTACGAGAGAGATGGCGTCATAGTGTGAGCGAAACAGACGACATGTATGACCTGTTAATAGTTGGGGTTCTTTTGCGGATATTTTTAAGTAGGTATATAGAATTAAATAGTTTTATATTTTTTTTAAGATAAAGAAAATTTAATCGTCCGAATATATAAAAATCAATACGTGTTAGTATATTTTAAACTTTCGCGATTTATACTATTCATATTTAATATAACGGGTCTTATCGCGACAACTACTAGTAGTAATACATTTTATTGCCCGACGTTTCGACGAAGTTGCATTCGTCGTGGTCACTAGCTGACAGTCAGTTATATTAAATATGAACAATACGTGCTTGTTTGATTACTTACGTATAGATACTTGCGATAAAACTTTAATAATTTATCAATTACACTCCCAGAAACTATATAGTCCTTGTCCTTGGGGTATATTCAAGTTACAGTAGGTAACGTGCGTGTTGAATTAACGAGAACGAAGCCGTGGGAAAAATCTGGTACGAACGATAATTTTTAAGGTATTAGTAATACCTTTTAAAAATGGACTTTACTGGGAGTGGTGAGGATACCAGTCCAAAAGGTCAGACCAAATTTGTATCGTTTGATCTGCCAAATATCGACAACTCCGCCATATATAGCTACACAACACAACCGGCCCGCTTACGAAATTAAATTATTCAACCATAACCGACACTCATTATTCGAACATAAATAACCACGTGCCAGTTATTTAATACATAAGAAATTTCCGCACATGTGACCGCAGACAAGGGCGATACTTTAATAAAATTTTAATACGAAAATCTCGCCCAATTCCCATGATAAGACCACTCGCCTGGCGAGATGCGCTCGAAAAAAAAATATCCAAATCCCTAACGTTTTGTCGTTGCTCATTCAGAAAACATCCTATTAAGTAATTTTTTCTGCCTAAATCTAATGTTGAGGGTTGCATCCCATATGGGCCTGTGGGACCGTAACTACATTTATAAAAATAGTCTCTAGATCATCGGAATAAGGTCAAAATCCTGCGTCCGCTTCTGATTCATCTCCCCGAAAGCAGCTGGCTACAAATGCACCATGCGATTCCAACCCTCCGAATGCAATATTGCGTAGTAATAATAAATTTTCAAAGACAAGGTATTCTTGGGGCGACGAATAAGGGTTGGGAATTATCGGGACGTTTCGACCGAATCTAATGTCTTTCTAATTGCAACGGTTTCTTATGGTTCAGTGAGCTGATCTCGAGCGAGCATACGTTGCTATTTAAATCAAGAATGCGCAGTTTTTTGGACCCTAAATTTTATACGGTTCAACACAGATAAAAGTTCATCCTTATATATTTTATTATCATAGTAGTAAATACTAATATTTCATAATTCAACAACCGACTTCAAAAAGTGGAAGGTTCCCAATTAGTAGTGTGTTTTTTTTAATGTGTGTTACCGTTAATAAATGACTGAGTTCTACTTTGAATGGTCACTTGAGCAATTATGAAAATATTTTTCATTTGTAAGAGTAAAAAATTAGATTAGACCCACAATTTCTTTATCAAAATCTAATCTATCTATCTATCTTAAAAAAATTAGGTATTTATTATCATACTTAGTAAAACAATATTACAAAGATAATCAGTTCAAGTATGTTTTTAAATTAGGTTAATTCTGCACTATCGTTCCTTCAACGTCATAAATGACGTTAAGCTGCATACCATCACGATTATAATGAATATTAGATGATGTGCAAAATTGAAAATCACATCAAAATTTTAAACACTTAGATATAAAGCCTAATTAGTAAAATATGGGCAATATAAGGACGGTTCAGAATGAAGACTTTTTGTGAAATTAGATCGTATGATACATACGTAGATAAAAATATACATTGTCCAAAATGTATTAACGGTAAGAAAAAAAAGGATAAATGAAAACATAGCCTTTGTCTTCATTTTCAATATTTGAAAGTTATTTAAAAGTTAACGGTCCGTGAAAACCATCCCGATTACCAGACATTAATTTTAGGCATAGTGCAAAACCTTGTAAACGTCTCTTACCTAATGTCGTGTCAAAGTTCAACCAACACTCGAAACGAGAATTGTTTAACTAAGCATTCACATTCACAGAAATATGCTCGTATCAGAACGCTTAAAATTCTTACGTTTTCCGCAGACTCGATTCAGCGTCCATTCAGCGTTTACTGGCCAACTTTCCGAGATCTACGCCACCTCCTTCTTTTCGCTGAAGATTCGATAAAAGGGGGGTCGTGAGGTGTTTTAGTGGGGGTCGCGTTTAACTGGTCTAGTGACAATGGAGGTGCGAAAGGGGTTTTAAGTAAACACTCTTTTGTGGAGGGCTCATGGCAGTGAGGACGCGTTGCGCAAATAGATTATGGTGTAAACGCTGCCTGTTGGTGACAACGCTCCTTAGGAGGTCTTAGCTAACTGCTTCTCGGTTCGCTCGTGTGACACAGATTTAACGTGTACTTGTTAATTTTTGCACGCTATTTACACAGTTTCAAATCTTTTACGGATATTAAGTATAATAAATAAAAAAATAATAAAATTGGCAATATGAACTTCTTACATTATTTTGAAGAATTCCGAACTTTTCGTGAATTAATTATAACCAAATTTAATTAGGTTAGCAATTAAAATATATAAGAATACAACCAGGGTTTCATATTATTTTATTAAGAGACGGCCTACAGATTTTCTATTTCTGGAAAAAATTGCTAACAGATTTACAAATTAGGATGAGTTTCTGAAAACAATTTTGGGCATATCGGATATTTTTAATTCTTTTTATACCGTAACCGAGATAAACCGTAACATAATCTTAGAACACGAGATAAAAGATTGTAACCACAATCTTTGGTTAGGACATCGAGTACTATCCACTTGACCCACCTAAATACCTCTTAAACAACATGTAAAACTTAACAATGGGTAATTTTGGAAATATACGTTGTAATAGAAAACTACAATCAATTGTTAGAGGTTGGTACATTCTTGAGGGTATTGACTTTTTTATTTAACCTTGCCTACAATTTGCCAGATTGATTGACATTTCAAGTTGGCTCCGCTCCTGTGTCGTAACAGGTTTTATAGGCTTCCTTAACAAACGAATTATGTAATACAAAAAAAAATCGAACTCAATCAGCCTAATTCCGTTTCCGCTCATCACCTTTCACCTTTAACGAACAAATAATATATATATATATATATATATATATATATATATATATATATATATATATATATATATATATATATATATATATATATATATAAATTGGGGATTTCGGGAGCAATACATCGACCTAGCTAGGTTTCAATCTTAAAAAACGTGATTTACAAAAAAATCGGTAGTGACTTAATAGAATATAGATTATCTCTAAACATATATAGGTGATTTCAACAAGTATCGTCGTAAAAATGTTTCTACCCCGATTCGGATCAGCGCGCCATTAATGCCGCATTCACACAAAAGGTGACTGTCACACTCTACAACATCACAAAACAATCCGCATACGGTATTAAAATACGTCTCCATTGTATACACGTCAGTTTTGACGTATTAATGTAGATAAATTGTAGTAAATATTATGTCATGATAAGTAAATTGTACGAAAAAGTATCATTTTATTCGAAATTTGGTATGCGCATTTTTGGAAATATCCATTTTGATTTACCTTGTATCAATTTTGATTAGTCTCAACATGCATCGGTTAAGAATGCTTACTATCAATATATTTGTATCGATTCGGCATCCGTTAAGGTTTTCAAAACAAGATTTAAGTCATTTACATTTTAAAAACCCGATTATCTACTAACAGCAGTTCGCAGTCCAAAATCCGTAAGACTATTAATAGGTCACAACGATACGACATTGTCGTCGTCGGCCATGTTGAATTTTACTGACGTCATAGCCCATAATAGTCCGGAGGAGAATACGAATCTAATGACTCTTTACACTTCAGGAGGTCACAAGGGAACGGGCGTAATTATGTACCCACATACATGCGAGCAAAAAACAAACCCTGCTTTCGAGTAAATAAAAAGCGCAGTCTTTCCGTCAGACGGTGACATTTTTCGCGTTCACGGAAACACGCGCGCCCGAATGATCCCCACACCATTGTCGCTAATGCTATGTCGCGCTTATGTTCGTACGTGAGCAAATTAAAACTTCGAGGGGATCGCATCGCTACGAAGTTCCGACGAAATATGAAGGTCCCTGAATGCCGGAGCGGCGCGAATCGCGAACTTCGCTGTTTGGTACGTGTCTCCTCTATATTGTGTTCGCATAACGATTTTTATATAACACCCCGCATTAAAGTTCGCTTGTGAAAAAAAATCTCGTACGATTCTGTTTTATTTACCGTTCTAGGTGGAATAATAAACGTCTTTGAGAATAAAATATATGTGAAAGTAATGAAACACAAATATCCTTACTCTTTATAATAAAAATGTGAATGTAACTCTGTCTGTATGTTACACAATCACGCCTTAACTATTAAACCAATTTAAATGAAATTTAATACAGTCTAGAGCCTGAGTACATGCTACTTTATAATGCAAAAAACCTGCTTCCCTTACATGCCTGTAAGGGGTTAAAATAGGGGGGGGGGGGGGGAATATAGTAATCTGCGTATACGAAATCGCGGTCACTGTCTAGTAGTTTATTCATTTGATAGATTTTATTTTAGATCTTCGTGAATATCAAGTTTAATCGCAACATTTTTCGTAGCCGTCATAAATAATAAAAAAATAAAATAGACAATTGTTTTGACTACGAACACATCAGTTGATAATAATTATTATTCTTGTAGCTTCATCTGCTAATATACACCTACATAGAATTCAATGACATTTCTCATAAACTCTAAAAAATAAGTACTCATTTTTTTATCACAAGCAATGTAGTTTTTTTTGAATTAGCTAATGTTTAAGCCATTTCATAGAATCGCTTAAGTGATTTAGCAATGAAAAGTAACATCATGAATGTATGTATATAGATGCTAATAAGCAATAATGTGTCAACCCACAAAAAGTCGAATTCGGAGATATTGGTGTATTTTGATACTGCATCGTCTATTTACCATGATTGAAAAGAAATTGAAGTCATATAAACTAAACAAGTACGGAAAAAAGTTTTTTTAATTAATTGGTTCGAGTTTCAAGTGCGTCACATATTTTGCAATTTATACAATAATTTCAAACATTTAAAAAACTTTTTATCTGATACTATATTAAATATATCAGTCTGATTTTAATTCATTATACCTTTCATCAAAAAAAAAAAAAAAAGTGGACATATACTTCTTCATATGTGTTAAGAATAGGTTTGACATCTTTAGACGCCATTTTCTCAAAATGAAGTCCGTGTGGCTTGACACAGTATTGCTTATCAGCGTTCATATATGAAATTTACTCCCTTTAAGATACTTATTTAGCACCTTACCATATCACAGGTATAAGTGATCTCGACAGGACTCTCCACACCCATTGACACTCAAAAACAAGACACACACACAAACTTATAATTACTTTAATTCACATTACCAATTACAACATTTAAGGGTCCCCAACACATAATAAATACACCCCAATGGACCACACCCTAAATATAGAACAGAGGTAAATAATGCTTTAAAGTTACCAACGTCACCCAGAATTATTAACCGAATTGTCGCTCGTAATTGTTACCGAAGATATATAATTGTTTCACAGTGAAGTAATATTTCGATGAAAACATTATTCACCACGCTTATCTTGATTTCAACTAGATTGTGCCATAAGTTTAAATAAAAATTAAGAGAATACATAAAGTCTTAAATGTTATGTTTTCAGTTTTCTCAGTTTTATTAATAACTAGCGATCCCTCGCGGTTTCACTCGCGCTTAACATAGAACTTTCATAAAAACTTCCAAACAACGGGGTTTAACCTTAAGGGTCGAATTTTGCAAAATTCTGTCTAAGTGAGCACGTACGTCCAAAAAAACAATGCAAAATTTGAAACTATAGCACTTGTAGTTTCTGAGATTAGGTTAGGTTGGGTTAGGTTACTACATATATTTATCTTTTCCTTGTATATTTTACTTAATATTTAAAACACGCATTCGACAGACGCGTTGGCGCAATGGTCACTGCAACTGACTAACGCGCTAACGGTCGCGGGTTGGATCCCCGCTCACGGCAAACGTGTGTATTGGCCATACAGATGTTTGTCGTGGTCTGGGTGTTCGTGTTAGTGTTGTGAGTGTTTCCGGACCCCCGACACAAGGTCATGAGATCTTAATGGGGGCCGTTGAGCGTGATTTATTTATTTATAAAAAGCACTATAAGATGACATGGTTTAAGACGAAATATATTTTATGCGTCTACAAAGCAGTTACTAAAACCGTTTTACTTCCTAATCGATTTTTAAATAGAACAATGTGTTGTTTGTTCCACTTTCACGTTTTAACTGCTCCGCTCATCTCCATTAACGCACAATGCACTTGAATTACGGTCAACGAAACAATATATTTATTTTTAAACGAATGCACGACAACAACAACCTTAATGTTATCTATTATACTATTTTACTACTACTATTACATTACAAAAACCAGATGAATTACAAATGAAAGATTGTAAAAAGCTTTTTATCCAATTAGCAATAAATGAGAAAACAAAAATATCCCTCCAAAACATTCGAAACGCCTCCATATTTGATAAACGGATTGAAATATCGTTAAACATCTCGCATACAAACCGACACCTGACAGAGATGAATAATAAACCTACATGTGAGAAAGGGACGGAAGACGTCTCATGTCAACAATAAGGTATAGAGTTCGTGCAGTAACTTGATCATTGAATGGATATGCATACAACTATCAAATCATCTCGTGAAAGTAATTCCACGGAAAAATGTACCTTAAGACCTTCTGAGAAGGATGTTTTGATCTCGGACTGCACGTAAACGTTTTGTTTCGATATGCATTCACTAGTGTCGTTGACTTGTTCATTATCATGAACTATTCGTATCTAGGCGATGTTACTAAGAAACACCAGGAGTTATGGAAGACGGAGTACAATTTGCCTTTTGAAAGATTATTAATTGTACCTTTGTACAATCAGGTTTATTTCAACAGTAGAATTAATAGGGGAACTTGTATGGTACCAACCTGACTGATATTTATTGGTTTAACATTTCATACTAGTTGGTTTAATTGGTGGTACGCTTGGAATCGTGGACTGAGTTTTGTAAATAAGGTTCTTTCTGGTGTGTTTGTAGTCTTTTTGTAATATCTCGTTTATGTGACTTCATTCTAGAATTTAAAATCCAGTTTTAAGAAGAATTGAATCGTTAGTACGTAGATTTTAATTACGCCCATCTATTTTCTCAGTATTATGGAGACGATTGAAATATAACAATTTATTAATTAAAAAGGTGCAGATATGAAACTTAATATATTATTCTAAAATACACACAGTTTTAATTACGTAACAAGGGAAAAGTTAAAACAATGGATATACATATTAAGTATTAGTGAACCAGTATGTCGAACAGAATATCTGCTAAGACTTATGACGTAAGACTTAAGAGCATGGTGTGGTCTCAATTGTTTGTTATGGCATACTTAATGGTATATCTTGTTACTAATAATATTCAATCTTACCAATAATTTAACGTAACTGGTAATTTAATTGTGATTTGACATATCTACTTATAATAGGTGAATGAGAGTCATGAAGGTTTAATGGTAAAAGGATATTCAGATAAAATTCCACATTTATTAAATAATAGGCAAAAGTAATTCTGGGGTAAATTTCAATATTTTCTCAAGATTAAAAAGAAGAGAGATATGAAAACACTGCTATTTGATTAAAGGTGGATACAAATGTCTTACATTTTTTTTCTAAAAACTCGGGTTTCTTTCTTAACACACGCGATTACTAAATAAAGTGTACAGACCCTGTGAAATTTATAATGAAATTCACTGTTATTTGCTCGTATCCTTAAAATGATAGGTGTTACTTAGTAATATGTTTTTAATATTTTTAAGATTAAGTCCCATGTTCTTCCATCCGCTCCAATGATTTAAAAGAATGATCTTTGTTAAACCGAATCTACAAATATACCACATCTAAAAAGAAACTACATACAGTCTGTTAATGTCCCACCGCTGGGCAAAGACCTCCTCTCCTATTAAGGAGAAGGTTTAGAGCTTAATCCACCACGCTGCTCTACTGCGGGTTGGCCGATATACATGTGTCAGAATTTCTCTCGACACATGCAGGTTTCCTCACGATGTTTCACCGCTCAAGATGAATTTAAACGAAAATTAAGCACTTGAAAAACCAGCGGTGCTAGCCGGGGTTTGAACCCGCGATCATTAGTTGAGATCGACGTGTTCTAACCACTAGGCCATCTCGGCTCGACCTTGCTAAAATTTACGCTCAAGGCTTTCATAATGCACCTTTTGTTCTACCTCACAAATTATTCAGACCATAGAAATCTGCAAAGTCACTGTTTAGGCTAGGGAGATTATGCAACAGTGTCAAGATGTAATGACAGAATGAAGATGAAAGTGAAAGTGGAGCTCGAACGATGGATTTTGTTGAATATTTATAAGTTTTGATTACAAACTATTTTTATTATATAGTATATCACTTATTTATACTATAGACAAGCGTAGATGAATTTTATTTATCTAGAGCTATATTTCAGGGTAAACAGTTTTTGTTTGACCTAAAGTTTTCAGAAATAACCGGACAGATTTGAAAAATTATTTTTGGGTTACATATCCCAGTTACTGCAAAAGATTAAGGTACCAACCCTTATGCTACGATATAATATAGAAGCGAAGCAGATACCATAAACGTCACGGTATAGTTCAAATGAAAAGTTATATCAAAGAATAAGTTTTTTTTTAATAATTTGTTTCCGTAATTATTTACTTTAGACGACTTGAATTTTTTAAATAATGTTAAATACACGATGCGCATCAGATTACATCACTATATCCGAATTCGACTATTTGTAGATTGACACATTAATTCTTATCAATTTCCATATATAGCTTACACATTTGCAAAAGCACACCAAAATATTATGCGGGTTCGGCAGCGAGGTGACATTAGTCTCACCTAAATAAACTTATAATTTATACCGAAAACTGCTAGTCCTTAAATGTCATAAAATGTATAACCACGTGCAAGTACAAGAAGTATTAAATATATATCATATATGGATGCTGATAAGCAATAATGTGTCAACCCACAAATAGTCAAATTCAATAATATTGATGAATTCTGATATTGCGTCACCTAGTTAATATTATTCAAAAAAATTTTAGTTATCTAAACATAATAAGTACTGTAAAAAGGTTTCTTAAAGGAATGTTTCGTTTCTCTAGCGTATGGAACACGGTATTTTTCAATTTATACAATAATCCTATGTATTTGAAAAAAATATTATTACATAAAACTTTTTATTATACTTATCTGCTTTTAATTAATTATATCATTTATCAAAATAGAAAAGAAAAGATGGACATACACGACTTCAAACAAATTTATTAAGAATAGGTTTGACATCTTTAGACGCTATTTTCTCAAAATGATGTCTGTGTTGCTTATCAGCGTCCATATAAGAGTAATGAGAAACTTCAAAAAAATTCATAATTTCATAACAATAATTTATTATCGTCTTAATGTTCTGTTATCTCCATTTGATATTTTCGATTCGATTTGTCGTAACCTCAGACTTATTACGTGACCATAGCAAAATATGGGTTATTACTCGATTGGTTAATAGTGACCGGGCCTACGGTGAAAATCTACTTTAGTAGCTATAATAGATACCAAGCATTGTCGTTCTCGTCGTCTTCTTCTTGTTTGTATAAGTGCATTAAGTACTATTTATATATGGATGCTTATAAGCAATAATGTGTCAACCCGCAAAAAGTCAAACTTGGAGATATTGGTGTATTTTGATACTGCATCACCTATTTAACATTATTAAAAAGAAATTGAAGTCATATAAACTAAATAAGTACGGAAAAAAGTTTCTTAATTAATTGGTTCGAAATTCAAGTGCGTTAGATATTTAGCAATTTATACAATAATCTCAAACATTTGGAAAACTTTTTATTAGATAATATATTCAATACATCAGTCTGATTTTAATTTATTATACCTTTTATCAAAAAATAAAAAATAAAATGGATATATGTATATGTACTTCTTCAAACATATTTGTTAAAAATCGATTTGACATCTTTAGACGCCATTTTCTCAAAATGACACAGTTTTGCTTATCAGCGTCCATATATAAGTATACAAGGTGTTTCCGAGGAAACGTAGGATCTTATAAGCTTGTATAGGTATGCGTATAGGCTATAGAACTGAAAGAAGTTCAATCTTTGGGCTTTTAAGTATCGTTACTGTTAACGCTGTTAAAATATCCAACACATGCGCTGTTTGAGACCTTGTATAATTACTTGTTTAGCTTTTACGTTCATAGAATCCAGTAGGAGGATTTGTAGAAATGGGAGGTAATTAATATATAATTATAATGATAAAATAGTAAAAAACACGTAATTTTGTACATAGGCGTTTTTTGAAAATTTCACCCTTAAGAAATTAAAGGTTGTAAATCTATATGTAGTCGCTAGTCTACATCTAAATATATATAACTCAAAGGTGACTGACTGACATAGTGATCTATCAACGCACAGCCCAAACCACTGGACGGATCGGACTGAAATTTGGCATGCAGGTAGATGTTATAAGGTAGGCATCCGCTAAGAAATGATTTTTATTAATTCTACCCCCAAGGGGATAAAATAGAGGATGAATGTTGGTATGAAAATTTGGCAATTTAAAACCGATCGGTCTGAGACATGAATAAAGATACTATGACATAGGCATCACAGACATCGTAGACGAAGTCGCGAGAACCAGCTAGCTAACATTGTTTAAGGGACAAGATTTAGTTGTTTATTTGCATTGAACAGGCACCGAAACTACCTTTAGAATCCTATATTATGCATTTGATTAACATAGGCTAAAAAAAATTGTAACATTTTTGTTAAATACAGCCGGGACGGAGTTATTACTAATTTTATAAAAAAAATTCTTATACATACATATAAATGTCTGCTTTTCATATTTTTTGGACATCTTTCTCTCTATCTGCTTGTCCAGGTAAATTTTTAAATAACATAACCAATTGTATTGGATTTCACACAGATGACTTACTCCTTTATATATAGAAATTAATAAAGCCTTACATATGAAATTACTTTTTCGGCGCAGAAAAATAACTTTTTTATCTGTGTCTATATCTTGACAAGTTATCATTTAACATAACCCTCTAATAATTTAACCTAAATAAAAAACAGACAGACAGACAGACAGACAGACGGACAGACAGACAGACAGACGGACAGACAGACAGACAGACAGACAGACAGACAGACAAACAGACAGACGGACAACAAAGTGATCCTATAAGGGTTCCGTTTTTCCTTTTAAGGTACGGAACCCTAAAAATTACGTATAACGACAAGTACAACATACAAGGGTATATACTTATATATAAGTCACATACACATGTGTGTCTGCACTATATTTCACCAAACCCTCTAAGGTCTAAAGTGGTTCAGTCCACGCAGTTACTTATCTTACTTTTCCGAAAGAGCGCACCATTTTTATATCCGTTTTTATGCGAAATTTGACATGCATACTCGTATATCATAAAGGCCCATTTTTACTTGAGCCCTGCCGTTTTGACTTATAAAGGGCTCTAAGGCTTTCAGCTGTCACACGAACACATTAAAACACCCCTTATGATGAATATCTAGTGAATAAGTTATTCATAACTATTACTATAAAGGAAAATGTATTTAATATAAAAATGTGTAGTGAATGTGAAATAATGTGATATATACATTTTTTTGTATGTACCAATGGTAACAGCGATCTTTCGATTTAGGGGAGAAGTTTTAATTTTGCTTATGATGACTGCGCAAGGAGTCGTTGATTTGATATTGATATTATGGAATTAAAATACTGACTGGATTGTATCGGAAACGACACAAAAGTGGGTCAATTTATGCAGAATTATGTGAATTCATTTATCGGTAAATATTTTTTTCTTAACCCGCATTAATCATTTAATAGAATTCAAATAACATCAAACATCAAAGATAATCCATTTATAGATACCAAAAAAAACCCCGAGGTCTATCTTTTCAGATCTTTCATCTATCTTTTTAGATCTTTCAGCCCTTCTTTTGAATTGGGTGATTTAAATAGATCCCCGGCTAGATGGGACGCTGTCGATAAAAGTGTCTACGTGACCAGCGAGCCAAGCGCTGTAACGGTAAAGCCATGACCAGACTGGGCGTTCATGGATACATATAGTCTCTGTTAGGGGTATTATGGATATAAAATTTCCGATCTGCGATGATACGGATATGTGAATAATATTATTCCGGATTCGGCTATCCATTTTTTTATATTCTCCAAGAATTACGGATACAGTTACATATAGAAGCTAGAAATTGTAATATTAACTTAAAATAATTAAAAGGAGTTAAGAGCTTCATCCACCACGCTGCTCCACTGTGGATAGCCGGATATACATGTGTCAGAATTTCTCCTACAACTTGCATGTTTACTCATGATGTTTTCTTTCAACGCCGAGCACGAGATGAATTTAAAACACAAATTTAGCGAGAACACAACTGGGATTAAACTCGTGATCAGAACTCGAGGTACGCTATTAGAATATATAGGTACCAGTGACAAGTACGAACAGGGCGTTGCAGTGTACGCATACCTGACACCGCGTATACTAGTACGCGCAGTCAGTACACGGCTTAATATGGTTTAACGTTAGATTAGAAGGTTGCTTTGTGGTTGTTAGAGGTATCATACGAAAAGTAATCTTACATATGAAATGACTAGCATTTGCCCGCGAATATACGTGGTTTAGATTCGCTTGTATTTATTATTATTTGTTATACTTCAATTGTCATTATAGTGATATTAAATATATGCCAAGTTGAAGTACAATTAAGCACAAAAATTTTCATCAAAAATAATTTAATTGCACTTGTCAAAATACATCTATGTACGTGTATTGAACGTGTAGCTTCTTTTATAAACTAAAAATAAAAAGCGGTAAACCTACTTAATAAATGCACATGCATACTCAAACTCAAACTCAAACTCAAAATATACTTTATTCAAATGGGCTTTAACAGCACTTTCGAATCGTCAAGTTACATGTCATATTTTCATTTTTAATTTTTATAAAGCTACCACCGGTTCGGAATGTAGTCTCTACCGAGAAGAACCGGCAAGAAACTCGATAGTAACTCTTTTAAAATCATTTATACATAATGTATTTTTATTACATTTTAATTATGTTATCCGGATAGAAAATCAACGCTTATCAAATCCACGCCTCTTTGTCGTCAAAATATTCTTGTATGGTATAATATGCTTTATTTATTAAAGATTTTTTAACGTAGGCTTTAAACTTATTAAGTGGCAAATGTAAAACTGTTACATACATATTATGCATAATTCGAATAGTCATTTTAATATTTATTATTAATTACCTTCCTCAATAACTTACAAAATATATTTCTCAAATCGAACACGCAATTCCAGAAATAATGATTCACTAACTTAGTAAACATTTAAGCTGAAATACAATAAAACGTTATCACTTATTATTTGAATACATTTACGGTAAAAGCTACATCATTTTAAGTAGACTTTAAAGGTTGCTCTGTCACAATAAACAGAATGTGATGAATATGTTATAGATTTAAGTGTCTCTTATAATTAAGAATCGGTTAAGTGTAAATTGGAGTTACCTAGAAAGGATTCCGTATACAAGATACAACACTATGTAGGTACCTACTTTTTAAATAGTTTTGTAAAAGAAACAAAAGCCACTCTAAATAATCGATATACACACTTATAAAAAAATTGAACTGCCTGTTTGTAATAACAAATTAATATCATTTAAATAAATGCTTATGAAAGTAGATATACATATACGAAATTTACTTAATTTTTTTTTGTCTGTTTGTTTCGGCTAATCTTTGTAACGGCTGGACTAATTTTAACAGGACGCAGTAACTTAGGCTTTACTTTTTTTTGGAAAGTTTATTTATTGCACTTTTTCGCAGATGCAGTCGCGGGCACCAGCTAGTGTATATTGATATATTCGCGTAGGAGTCCGACTCCTGCTTGACGAGGCGGACAAATAAACGAACTGACGGGCGGGCAGTGGAGGTAATACATCATGTGGTAATTTTGCTAAAAATGTCGCTGGAATGTTGAAGTAAAAAAATAATAATTGAAAACGAAAATCAACAGGCAGGTGTTAAAGGTTGCAGGTGAATCTGTAACCTCGATAATGATTAATGAAATTTTACCAAATATTTATTAACGAAACACCTTTAACAACTATATATAAAAATTGGAGCAACAAAACTACCGAAACGAATAAACATTTTATGTGAACATAACATGACTTCCTTCCGCCTATCAAATTGAAAAGTTCACAATATTACCGGTACTGGAGACTAAATATAAAATTATATGATTACACATACATTTTTTTGAGTCAGCCAAGGGGTTACTCCTACTTCATTTCTTTTATTACTTCCTGATCCCATTCATCCCTAATTCTTTTTTAAGCTAATAGTGAATTTGTGGTTCCTCTGGTACCGTAAATGTCCATTGGCAACGGTGATCATTTACATCAATTGTCCTGCCTACACGCTTGCTAGCTTTAATGGAACAAGTGAATTATTAAAAAAATCAAAAATCCGACTGCGTAACCAGACCATCTGAAAACAGTTCTGTCTAAAAAACTATAAGTGAGAATCGTTACTAACCACATTTAAATCATTATAGATTTTAAATGGTAAATCTGATTGAAAAATTATATGAAAAACCTATAAATTATTTTTAAATACCTATCAACGATACCCATGGCGTCCATAGTCGTCCATTTTGTTTTTTTTTTAATTCTTATATTTTCTATGACATTTGCGCCGTTATGACGAATCATTGTTTGATCTTGTCATTTATCATAATCGGTCCATGCGTTCAGTTTAAATAGTGTCACAGAGGTACAAGCCCACGTAAATGCATAGACTTATAAACACACCCTCCCTTGCGTCGCGCAGTCGGGTAAAAAAGGCATGTAATATGTGTAGTTAAACCTAATTTACATTATACAAAATTAGGAGTATGAAATCATTGTACTTCAGAAGATTTTCAGATGCAAAAGAAATATATTATAATAAACATTGACAGACCCGTTGGCGCAGTGGTCACTACAACCGACTGAAGCGCTAACAGTCGCCAATTCGATCCCCGCTCGCGGCTAACGGATGTATGTCGTGGTCTGGGTGTTTGTTTGGTTGATAGTGCTGTGTGTATTTCCGGACCCCGACACAAGGTCATGAGATCTTTTAGATGATGAGATGAGGTTTATTAAAAAACATTATTGTAAAGCAAATCTTACAAGCGTAATTCAAATTTAACAACAATTCTTTATAATTTTCCTACTTAACAAGGCAAAAAGTTTAATGAACTTCCTCGAATACGTAAATAAATATCATATAAAGTTTTAATTGTTACATATATAATAATTATTACATACATTACAAACATACATATATAGACCAAAATCATTACTCTTCGTTTTTGCTTCGCCGTAATCGGCTAAAAATTATATTAAAAGTCATAGACATAATTCATTTTACAAACCGAATAGCTAATTTATCACAAAGAAATACACCATAAAGAATCGCATAATTCCCGTCCAATGCCATAAATATTCCTCGATCATTGTAATTGTGCTCATTTCAAATTCCCCGCCCACCCCGACCCGGGTAATCAGATAATTGACCTGGATATTGAATATTTCAACACCGGATAACGACTTCAGCTCAGCTCTTCTGTAAAACAAGGTTATAGAGCCTTTTAACATGTTTGTTTGAGAACCGCTGGAAAACTCGTTAGGATAGTTTAGACGCGCTCATTTTGAAATTAAAGTATTTTTAACCGATTTTCAAAAAGGTTCTCAATTCGTCCGGGACTATTTTATATGTTCACCGATTACTAGAGAACTGCTCGAACGATTAGGACTTTAGATAGGTTCTATATAATTTTTATCAAAATCAAAATAACGGAAATCGTATGTCATCAAAATAAACTGAATAATGTATTTTTATTTGAAAGGGTACTATGTAATCTGAATTTAATTTTAATCAAAATCGGTTTAGTAGGTTGTTTTAAAATCAAAATAACTATTTTTTTTATATATATAATAGGGGGGCAAACGAGCAGATAGTACCATCTGATGTTAAGTGGCCACTATCGCCCATGGACATCTGCAACACCAGGGATGTTGCGGGTGCGTTGCCGGCCTTTATCATTCGATTAAACGAAATTACATATTTTGCTTTAGAAATCGATTTCCCTTTTTTATGTTTGGTAGCTATAAAAATCATGTTTTCACTAATTTAATAAGACCATTGAATTAACACAAGTGAATATAGCAATACAGAATACAAGCAAAATATTTTTTGTAATATTACATTCGTACATTATAAATCGATCGAAGTTGTGTAAAATTACGTACAAATTGATTGAATGGTTTCGAATGAATGGATCGAATAGAAAACGATTTCGCTTATCTATTGAACAAAGGCGTTACAAAAGCGAATTCAAACACGAATGTTAACGCTTTAGACACATTCATAAACTCGGGAATAATTGGATTTAAATAAGTGAATTTGTTGAAAGTAAAGGCGGAATCATAAAACAATAAAATAAAGGAATAGATCAAACTAACTGTCCCTTTCGGTTTCATTCGCGTTTATTGTTACTACTTCGTTCCTATGAGGCATAGCGTGATGTATTATAGCCTATAGCCTTCCTTAATAAATTTGACTGCAAGTGACTGTAGCGCTAACGGTCGCAGGTTCGAATCACGGAAAAATATTTGTATTGGCCAAACGGATGTTTACCGTGGTCTGGGTGTTTGTGTTAGTTTTGCGTATGTTTCCGGACCCCCGACACAAGGTCACAAAATCTTAATTGGGCCGTTGAGTGTGATTTGTTTATTTATTTAAAAACTATCTAACACAAAAAGATTTTTTCAATCCGAACCAGTAGTTCCTGAGATTAGCGCGTTCAAACAAACAAACTCTTCGGCTTTATAATATTAGTCTAAATTAAATTATACTAGCAGCTTTGTGTATACTTAGGAATTTGATAAGTAACAAACTTTAAACCCTCTTTTTAACCGTGTAGAAGATGGATTTTTAAGAATCGTTACTTAGTGCACATTGACGAAATTTGAGGAACATTTGTGAAAATTTTTGTGATCGGTCAGTCAGTGAATATTTCGGCTAGTTTTGAATTTTATACATATAATTAAGCTTTTTCTCACGACTTTTTGTTAATGTTATTTGTTGTCATTAGAGTGGGTTAACACGACATTCTAATGCATGTTTTTTGCAGGATAAATGTTATCGAATAAATAGTTTTGTACATTATATATAGAATCGTTTACACGACGTTTGTACTCCAAAAAAACGTACACTGTTAAACACGTTTAACGAATACGTAACGGACTTGTCAAGCTAATCACATAAACTGTAACATATTCTCTCTCACACGGCACGTTTTTTATCGAATATATATCTAAATATACGTCTATTACATATGCAAAGCCTATGTATAGTTTTTATATTTACATGTAAAATCTGCAGATATCCGATTTTAGTATATTTTGAACACAGGAAGAATTGTTCGTTTAATTTCGAATACGACAAAGGCGTGCAGTACATTGTCGTATACACCCAATCTTTTAGTATTTGTTATATTGCAAATAGTGTCACATCACGTAACATCAGAGAGCAGACTGAAATTTCTAGAGCCATTTATTTTACAAAAGATCAAGAGAAAATCATTCTATACAGACTGTCAACCCTCGCTACTCGAATAGGCACTTCACCAAGAAGATATTTTGTAATATAAATTGATACGAAACGCGGAAGTTGAGTCATCACAAGAATATCGTGTAAACACCCACTCATACAAGTTGTAACGCCAGTAACTTGCAATGCATGCAACGATGCATAGAAGTTACAACGACCTAATGAAATGAAATATTACTACATGAAAGCAAGTATGAAATAATGTTAATCGCACATCTATATTATATTGTAGTTGTTTTATTCATAATAAAATAATGGGAAAAGAAAAATGAAGTAGCTCTGTGAGTGAAAATCCCTTCAAATCGATCTAGCCGTTTCAGATATTTTTATTATAATTTTAAAATTTGTGCTTTTGATGTAAGAACCGTATATACTTTTATATACATTAAATTAAAAGCTGTTAATTTAAAATTACAAATAGACACTACAATTTTATTTTTTTGTATAGTTATTATATTTTATCGGCCAAATTACTTAAAATATTACAATAAAGTACGCAGCGCTTGAACCATGGACAAGAACCCGAATCACTTTTTAAAAAGTTGACCTCTCAAGAGTAAAATTTACGTTCGATGATTTTACAAATGTCGTAATTTCTAAGCAATAATTTTTCCACACTATATCTAACTCCTATTATATAACTAAAGTATATATAAACAAATTTACTTTCAAACGTAATCAATATGAACAAGCACTTTTTTGAACTATAAGTCCATATAATAATTTTATTACATAAACCATGTAATATTTTCAACAAATCTATTCGCTAGCTAAGAGCGTATATTTCGTGCATTGGAACTGCATACGAAATGTTTCGCGAGAGCTCCAGGCGTCGCTGGAGGGAACATGGGAACAACGACCGATGGACAGTTCGCTTCGAAATATTTATCTATATCAACGGTTTTATGCAACGAAAAAGATATGAACTAAATCTTGGTTAATTTGCATATTTTTACCTTGTTAATACTATGTGAAAAAAACAATTTAGGTAAACAGATTAACCAGTACATTTATGGAATAGTAAAAAACAGTAAAAAAATCAATATGTATTATTGTATTACAGGACATATAAAATATAAACATACAGCTAAGTTAGACGTTTTGTAACATTTTTAGTTGACAATAGGATTTTAATAAGCGTTTCATTTTTGATACACCATGTATTTAAGGGTTAAACGAGAAAATCTTGTATACAAATTAAATTTTTCAAATAGGCGTGGTAGACCACATTCGAAAAATACTTAAAGAACCCTCGGGGCCGATATTAATGAAAACCAAAACAATATCATCATTACAATTTTTTTTAATTAATTTTCAAAGCCAAGAATCGAACCCTTTTGATTTTGAAAAGAGAAATACACCCTATATTATTCCACCATTTGATACTGTAACTTATACAGATCAACTCAATTAAAGTAAATAAAGTAAAATTTATTTAAGTTTAAGAAACCAAAAAAAAAAAAAAGTTAAACTCTAAATCTAAAGAATAATTAGTCCATAATATTTTTTTATTTATTCATGTTAATATACGTTTAGAACTGGTCTGATTATAATTATTTTAACATATCGGAACGCTCGCTCATTGCGATATTAGTTTGAGACCACGACAGACGCATCTATATCGCAACGTTCATCAAAATATAAATAATTAAATATTAAATCGCAATAAGGGCTGTTTTTTTTACATCGCACAAAGCATATTTATTCATATATTGAAGTATTAAACGTATAAGATATATCAAATAAGTATAATAAATAACAAAATTTAAGAAGTATAAATAATATATAAACAAACAAACAACTTAATTTTCTATTAATTATGATTAAAATTCAATGTCACATTCACGCCCTCAATACGTTCGTGTCAGGAATGGTCCTTGAATGAACCTAATACGTCCTTACTCCTGGCCGAATTCCAACACCGACGATGTGTTTGTTGTCACGAACACACACTTACACATGGTCGTGTTCGAAATTCAAACACGCTCTATTCCTGATACAGACAAAAACACACTTGCGTTTACGCATGGCGCCATGTTCACGCAGACGCGAAAACAAGCTTCCTGATTGGTCGATGGAAACCACAATAATGTCTAAGTGTTCGTGATGTACACCGGAAAACGTGTAATGGCTCACTACTTATTGACGAAGGAAGCGATAAAAATATAGCCTATTATATTCTTAGTGGTAAAAAATGAATACCGTAATTAATAACACTAAAACGTAAAAATATTCATTTAAATAATTTATTGTAACAGATGAATGAAAAAACAACATTTCAAGCTACCGTTAATATTTACATGTATTATAGAGTGTGTTTACATAATTTGTAAAAAATGGCTTTTAAACTTGCTTGTTTAAACAAAATAAGCGTCATGGAGACTACCGATGTATATTTTAAACTATAAAATAATTGTGAAATATTTTAATAAATATTAGCATCTTTTATCTTCGATGGCTGCAGATGACGCAAACTTTTTCCATTAACAAAAATCGCTTAATGCACTTAAAGAAAATATTAATTCAAAAAGAAAAAAATTCAAGTCAGTTTTGATAATTATAAACATAATTAAAAAAAAATACCTATTTTCTACGACCTTCGACATTTTTAATCACTATCGTCGCGATGTGAATAGCATTTGGACGAGAACTGTAGTAAATTACCTGTCCTTATATAAACGATTGTATCGATTCAAACGTCCTTGTGTTGACTCACCCGCACACTACCAAAGATTTTTTTCATTCAAGAATACATATTTCAACGTCTGATCATGAATTGAATACTTAATATTTTTTGTAACGATAACTCTGTACTGGTTACGATGTTATTGATTGTAAATGATTTATGATGATTTTGAGATACATATATTACGCCTAAATTCTTTTAATATTGAAATTAATTATGAAAAGGAAATAAAAGTTTTATATAGACTACATTCGCTGTAATCAGAGCGGTCATCTATAAATAATTATTAAAACGAGGTCGTAAAAAATTAAAAACATAATTGTTGTTTTTCTTGTTTAGTATGTTTTATTTCTTTAAAAAAATGTTATTGTTATTACGTCACCATTGAATCGTTTTCCAATTTGATTATCGATATCAACAACTAGGGCTGTAGTGGGGGGGCATTGTAGACCTACCTTAAAAATTCCGCCACCTAAATAAATATCCGCCACGTTAATAAATAACCAACTAACTGGAAATAGAGACTGATATTAAGCAAAAATATAGTAACAAGCCTATAAAGTCACAGAAATAGACATAACAAAATTTATACTACGAGTACAACTTTGCAAAGTATTTAAGAATAACGTTATGTTAATCGATTAAAATCACACACAGCAGCGTCAAAGAACACAATATCTGCGTAAAATAATAATGTAATGAAACTCGAAAAAAAAAATTGTATGAATTTGACAGCAACTATTGACCGGAAAAACATTTTTTTTTATATTGTTGATGAAATTGGTTTTGGAAGGTTTTAAAAATGAATCTCCACAGAAAATACTAAACGTTCCGGGACGAGAAATCAATTTCACTTGTAACAAAAGTTTGAGGACATTTAATACTAAAAACTATTTAAGGAATAAGATAAAAAAATATGTACTTTTATACTGTAATATGCATAAATTATCACTCGATAAAATATTAAAATGACGCTTACAAAAATAATAAAAAAAAAACATCAAATTAAAGCTTTATTATTTTACCCCAGAGTGTGCACAAAGTTTAAAATGTAGATTAAAAATAAACCTAAAGACAACCAGTTAAGAATGATATTAAAAAACAAACTAAAATCTATTATAAAACAATAAAAAACATGGCTAATTCATAAACGTTTGATATCTTTCCAATTCCCCAAAAAAAAAAAATTCAATGATCAAAGACAACCCTTCGTATTTGTTACAAATACATTTAAATAAAGAATCGTTTTCGTCGAACCATAAATGTGATCTATTGTGCGCTGTTGAAACATTTCCAAAGTGATCAATAATATTTATTTAATGGTCTTCGTTTTATTTCATAAACAGAGGGAACAATTTGACAACGCTGACTGTGGCAGCATTAATACGATCTTTTTAAAACCCATTGTGAGACATTTTTAATTAAACCTAGGATTTTTTACGCATATACCAAAGTCTGCTTATTATTCTAATCCAGATATTGATTAGTTAAGTGTACACAGAGCGATTGTCAACTCTGAGAACAAACATGAGGAACCATTTAAACTAGAATAATTTCCCTACCAACCGAAAGCAGTTTTACGTGATCTCCGAAGTACGGTGGTCTTCCACAAGGACAAACATAGACCTAGTAATAAGTATTAACCTTCGTCATTAAAAGTATAATTAGTACAAATGTTTGATAATTAATATGGACAAGTGAACATTTTGGATTTAAAATTCTCCATTTAATAAATGTGTAAATCTTAATTAGTATACTCTTGCGAAATCGGGGTAAGCTGCTAGTTTATACTAATATGTAAAGAGGAAAGACTTGTTTGTTTGCACTGAATTGGCTCCAAAATTACTGGAGCGATTTGGAAAATTCTATCACCATTAGAATCCTACACTATCCCTGATGAACATATGGTATATAAATTTTTATTTGTTTTTAAATACCTATATCTACCCGTGCGAAGACGGGGCGTATCGAAAGTCAATATAAATAATACAGACCACCCAATGGTACATAAATGATAAAATTATACCTTCTTAATTAGACGGTACAGAATGTTCCTAATCATAGCCCTAAGGGAGCAAAGAATAAAATTACAGGACATAATTGGACCTAGTTATGCCAATCTTTACAAACATTACTTTTGAAAAAAATATTTTATTACTTTGAATTGTGATTAACTATTGTTATTAAATTTAACAATATGGTCCAGAACATTCTTATTTTTTAAATGACTTGAAATGTATCTATTCCTATTTCCTTATTATGTCTCTTAATATTATAGATATGAAAGTAACTCTGTCCGTCTAATGTCGATGAATTCTGGTACAGATATTAATTGGACTTAGGAGAATACTTATTGTCGCGAAAGCGACTTAATGTGAGTTAAACAGAAGATAAAAATATTGTACGGAGAATATCAGACCAACTAATCGTATATAATGAATATTACTTTTGCTTTAAGTGCAAATTTCGCGCAAAATTACTGTCAACGGTTATGTAATAAATGTACAGAGACGAGGCAAATAAAATAAAACATTCCTCCGTTTCCAGGAGCGGAATAAGCCAGGCCTCTAGGCAGTGCAAGTCTCGGAGGCTCTTTTCCATTTACTAACTTCCTGAAACAGAATTTTTTACTGCATCTCCATTTCAGATATGCATTTTGTATTTCGAACAATGTGCTAGAACACAATAAATAAGAAGTAGGTCGTCAATAAAAATATAACTTTTAACTGATTAAAATTCGTAATAGGAAATTTCGAGCATAACCATTTTTTGGACCAGCAAGCTAATTATACCACCGCTACCGCTATCAGAACGCGATACATTTTGACATTCTATTTTTGTAATAAAACGAAACAAAACAAAAGCCAAAATAGCAACAATACTATCAAAATGTATAAGATTCTGGCAACTTGATTAATTTAGGTAGTCATTCTTTCAGTACTAAAAGGGCTTTGGGTGACAAAATGTAGCATACTTTGTAATGACGTTCGGATGTTTGGATGTTTACAACAATCGGTCGTCAGTTTCGATCCAATAAAGACGAGTTTGGCAATTTTATTTTAATATATTAATACGTGAATCAAAAATTGTGTACCCCTTTTACGAAAACTTTTTTAATTATGCATAAAACTACATTCAATCAATAAAAAAAAACATAACACACACCACCACGTATTGGACAAACACAAATTGAGAATAGATTATCAGTGGTCTATCTTAAAATCGGTTGAAAATTTAATGAACTACGTTACTAGTTTTAATTAATAAATCAAATTATTATTTACTTCCATAAATAGCTCTAAAGCAAAACGACCCAAATGACTCAAAACACTTCAAAATTACCGCACAAATACTGCCCATAACGTTACAAAAGCTAAAATAACCACAGAAACGTATAGATTCAAATCTCCACTGCATTTTCGCTTTGCATAATATTAAGCTGCATAAAAGTTATCAGTCAGATGTCGCGATAAAAGCGAGGGTTTAATTATAGAGTAGACAATGGTCCAGAATGGAAGCTGGTGGACAATGGGGAGCTTAAAGTCTTTGAGAATGGCTGATGTTATTATGGTACGGCCAGTTTTATGTGGTCATTCTCTGGAGTACTTCGGTTTTTGTTCTGACCAATGTAATCCGTGTAATTTATATATACTTCCTTTTTTTTAATAATGAGTCGTATATTTGGATGAGAAGCTGATAAGCAATATTGTGTCAATCCACAAAAACTCAAATTTGGAGATATTAATTCTTCAACACCTATTTAACGTTATTAAATTCAAGTCATTTAAACTTAATAAGTACGACAACAAGTTTCCTAATTAAATGTTTCGAATTTCAAGTGAGGTTCCATATTTTGCAATTTATACAATGATATAAAATATTTGAAAAACTTATTATTAGATAGAAATTTTTATTGTAGCAATCGTTTCCTGATTTACTCAATCTTCTATTAAAATAGAAAAGAAAAGATGGACATATACTTCTTCAACAAATTTACTAAGAATTAGATAACATCTTTAGTGTGGTTTAATAATTCGTTTTGTCATATTTTTAGAAATACAATTGTTTGATATTAACTTTCCGCCTGCATGATTATCTAAACACGTGATTCATTTTTGATGTATTCCTTATTCACTAGTACCAACGTTCTAACGACCTTCTTGTAGACATTAGATATGTTCAGTTCGATTATTTGATTATCGATTTATCATATCCTTTAAAATTTTAAGGAAAAAGTCAAAAAACTAAATATGTCAATTTTAAAATGACATTATAATTATTAAAAAAACCCACTTCAAAATACGCAAAAGCAAAATATGCAATTTCATTTACTTGCATGACATAAATTGGTATTTCGATTTAGAAACTTAAACTACTAAACCGATTTTGATACAAATTCAATAAGACTAATATAGAAGTTTAAACAATAAAAGTATTGAAAAATCAATCAAGTCCTTTACGAATAGTAGCTTAATGTCCCCGACGGATTATCAATCCTGCTTTTCGGTTGAAAATATCCAGCATTTCCGATTGATATTCGAATGCAAATTTCATATTTCTATTCGAATTCACTTCGAACAACTACCACAGATCTATAAACCACGCGTGACGCGTAAACTAATTGCATGGAGTAGTTTTGTCATGAATTAATCAATAAAACGGCTCACGGGTTTTCCCGGAGCAATCAACTTAAAACGATACACGGACGTGGGGCACACAAGTTATAAATACGCTGATAAGCGATACTATGTCAAGCCACACGGACTTTGTTTTGAGAAAATGGCGTTTAGAGATGTCAAATCTATTCTGAATTAATGTGTTTGAAGTAATATATAATACATCTGTTCGTTTATGTTTTAATAAAAAATATAATAATTTAAAAACAGATTGGTATAATAAATATATGAGATAATTGGATGCTGATAAGCAATAATGAGTCAATCCACAAAAAGTCGAATTTGGAGATATAAATGTATTATGATACCGTGTCACTTATTTAACATTATTCAAAAAAATATCAAGTCATATAAACTCAATTAGTACGGGAAAAAGTTCATTTAATGTTTCGAATTTCAAGTGCGTCCATTTTTTGTCTTTTATACAATACTCTCAAATATTTGAAAAACTTTTTATTAGATAAAACATTAAATATATCAATCTACTTTCAATTCATTAAATATTTTATTAGAATAGAAAAGAAAACATGGATATATATGTACGTCTTAGAACAAATTTGTTAAGAATGGGTTTGACATCTTTAGACGCCATTTTCTCAAAATGAAGTCCGTGTGGCTTGACACAGTCTTGCTTATCAGCGTCCATATGCACTTCATATACGACTAATACTGTAATCAAATTTCACAGAACCCTAAAAATATAACGGCATTCCGTAATTCAATTAGCAATGAACTGCGCCGGAAACGAAAGAGGATACGGACGAATATTCAACCTTTAAATGTTTTTTGTAACGAACATACTCGTAATGATGCAATTATTTATTTGCGACTTCTTATATAAGCAGAGTTTACACGTATATAATATAACAATATTATATACGTGTAAACTTCCAAACCTTACGCGAAAGATACACTTATAACTTTAGCTATCAATCATTCTAAGGCGAGAACTACACTAATAAGTTTTGTTCTCAGATTTTCATAAAGGTTTACATAAGTTATTTTCTATTGCTTTACACCTGACTTACTTTCAGTGCCTTATTATTGACGTTTATATCTGTCGTAAATACAAAGAATCTGTAGTATGTTAAAGATTTTTTAGTAAAACGTGCAAATGTATTTCTCGCCTTATACTAGTAAAACAATTTAAAAAAATATTTTATATCTACATAGGTATCGCAATTAGTACCTGTCTAATACCTATTTCCGTATTTCTATTTAAAAAAATATATTTGTTCGACCAACGTTGAAAACTTAATAAAGTTTTTTTTTTATAATTAAACACAGAGACATGTAACCGTTATTTTTATATCGATAAAATTAAAGCTGTATCCATAATAATAGTTCCTGAACAGAAAGTACAAGTATCTTTACCCATTTCCTATATTTAATTATTAAATTGCCCGGATAACTGTATTTTTTATGGTCAAATACTATTTTAAGCAAAAAATATTATTATTTGATTCAATTTAAAAATTATACAGTTACACGCATGTGTAACATTTCTCATTTTATGTTTTTATACCAAGAAGAAATAGTATGTATAGGGTTTTAAGATACATAAATATTATTTTTTTAATTTCGAATATCTCGATACCAAAATCGTGTAGTTCAAAATAAGCAGATGCACAAAAATGACATGTGAGTAATAAACAAGGATAAATAGACGATAAGGTATTTTTGTATACTAAATATTTATTATATTTATAACTTTTTTGTGTTGTTTTAGGACTAACAATGAAATTCACACTATTTTAGGGTGTTTTCAAAATTTAGTCAAGGTTGGACTCTCGACCACACCGATCAATCTCCATCGTGTTTTCTTCATTCCACGTGACATTGGCGAAATAACATGTGCCTAACTGGCACAACTAAAAGCCATAAACCAAAGAATTGAATTGAATCGAATTGACGATAAAAGACAAGCAGAAGTAAAACAAGAAACAGTAAAAATAAAAAATCACCAACTTACTTTTTAGACGATAGCAGAACACAGCCGTAGCGCATTCTCGTTGAGGCACCAATAGTTAAACAAGTGACTAGAAATAATAACAACTAGAAGAAGTAAAATAAAAATAAGAATGAAAACAAAAACAAAAAGTAGACATAAGAGAAGACTTTTGAACCAATAATTCAATTGGTAAACGTGGTATCGAACTAAATGTTTATAAACAAGATTAAACAGATAAAGTAAAAACAAGATGGAGATTAAGGAGATGATAAAAAAGAAAACAAAAAATCGATGATATTTTCAATAGGATTAATCAGTGTCGTAGACCAAACTTAATCGGTCGGTATTTTATCTGAGAGTCGATCTGAAAGATACGTCTGCGATGCGAATTGAAATGAATTGCTTTTATAGTTTTATTTTAACCCTTCGAGAAGATTCCACCCAATGAGTTTGCAAAGAAAGCATTTAAGTACTTTATCTATAGATATACACTGAATTATAAAGCTGTATGCGGAGCGAAATCATAAAAATGTAATACTATTCTAACTAAGATACAATCCAATAGTACTATTTTACTGTTTACTTGTACTTCAGTTTTTCTGGAACTACACGAACATGCTGGAAATAACATCTGGAAGTCATATCAAAGAGAGAAAGTCGATCCTAGCTAAAGCGCACTGACTGCAGCTCGTATATGAGCTGGCTCGATCAGCGCAGGATCTCACAAGCTCAGAAGACCGGCGTGAAGTTTTATAGTCTGAGAGCCGGAAGCCTAACAGCCTCTCTAATTTCTTTCCTCACTTCTCTCCCATTTTTATCCTTTATTAATTTTTAAGCTGGCAACGTTAGGACGGCAGTAATTACTTAACAATAGGTGTCCCGGCTACTCGCTTGTTAGGTATTTTTAAACGAAAGAAAAGAAAATATCTACAAAGATATCAAAACTACGTTGTGGTTTGAATACCCTTGAATATATAAAGTACTAGCTTTTGCTCGCATGAATGTAGATTTTGTTGTATCAAACCGTTTAAAACTTATATTTTTTTGACACGCGCCACCTTCTGCAAGTCAATTGTGCTATGCCTAAAACCTTCCCGCAAATAAGATGAACGGTATGGCAACGTATGAGATACAAACAACCAAACAAATATTAATTTTTATGTATTATTGTATATGTTATATTCGGGCAAAATTGCATCATGATACCTACTGCGATACAAACGATATTTTGATGGATGCGGGGACAGATTTAGATGATAAGACGTAGGCTTACAATTAGTCATTCTCATAGAATCCCGTTCCAATGGAAATGGAAACCCAAAATGTAAATCACCATATCAGAAACGACGTAGTTGATAAAATATATGCTAATAAAAGTTTCCCAGTAGTCGAATAAAACTCGCTTATTATTCCAACCCTTTGAGAGGCCACTAGTTTCCGCGCAGATTTATTGACACTTAAACTCTACGACCCCTTTAAGGGCAATGTTAAATAACTATTCTTATCTGGTTTAATGTTTATGAGATCGAAATTTTTACCCTACTTCAAAAAAAGAGAATAGCATTGATTTAGCCTCGTGTATGCAGCTCCTGGCTGACCGAGTTTTGCTCGGTTTTATCTTTTTTTGAAAATCGAGTTTTTTAGAAATTTTGTTTTCAATAAAAAAATAGTAACAGTTTTTCACTGCCCGGAAACACGAATAAAACGACGTTTTCTAAAAATGAATTCTAGCTAGATCGATGTGTCGCCTCCGAAGCCCTAAGCCTACTAAAATTCATGATAATCGTTGAAGCCGTTTCCGAGATTTAGATTATATACCTACATATAGAAAAGAATTGTTCTTTTAAACATATTAGATGAGAGATGGTGATGGGCGTGGTGGATTTACAGATTGCGCCTAAATTGTAGAGTTTTATATTTTGTGTATTTTCTTTAATATAATTTACTTTTACCGACTCAGAATTTACATTTTATTACGAATACATATTATTTTACTTATTCAAAACATTTACGTTTAAAATCTATGATTATATCCATACATAGACATAGATGAGGACCGAGCCTTCAATAGCGAACTGTCAAAAATATTTAGACGAGAATACACGAAAGAGACTAACAAGAAGACGACATTGAAACATGACGTGACTAATCAGAATCCTGGAAAGAGAATCTTTCCACGTCGGCGTCACAAGTATCGCCAGCACTACCAATCCTAGACTTGCAGAAAAAGACGAATATTATCGTAAAATCGCTTCATCTCTTCCTACAGGCTGGTTAATTTTATGAGCTTGGTCCAGTCCTTCATGTCCATGGCCCCATATTTACCTTTTCAAAATCATTTTGGAATTCCATCCGTAATATTACGCAATGCATTTAATTGCGCTATAGCCACGTAAATAATCAATAAACCGACCCGTGAAGCGTTCTTTTATTCAGATCCATAAATAATTCTTTTAAAATTTTTAACTACCGATATCTTAATTGAAGGGTCTGCGTCGAAATTTATTGCTTTAAAGCGCTCGATTCGCTTTAGTCTATAGAATTTTTAAGAACTATAATGCCATAAAAATTCACATCCATCATCTAAGCACGAGGCTTTATATACGAATAATAGAACAGACATACGCGTTAATTGATAATTGGTATTACATTGCCATGCTTAAAAACTATTAAAACATCATACCTGCCGTGAACACTTCTATATTTTTATGGGAAATCATACTGTTCGTTTCTACCAGATACTATTATTGAATGGTACAAATATAAAAGTATGAGAAAAAAGCCATATAAATGAAGTATTATAAACTCAAATTTTAAGGAACAACAACACTTTAGCAGATCAAATATATGTTTACCTACATACTTTGTTAAAGTAACAAATATATCCTACAAGCGGACTATTACATAAAATAAATATTTTAAACACAAATACACATAAAGATATAATAGGTAAAGAATACCGGGTACCAAGCAGATATCATTATTACCAAATAAAAAATTGTACAAGACTATACAAAAATATATTTAGCAATATCAATCATTTGTAACAATTTCGATAATAGTGATCCCGTGAGAAAACCTAACAGCCTTCACAGACGAAGTTCAATGTACGATAATTCAAGTCAAATAATACCAATAATTTCTTTAGATATCGCTTACTGCTGTGTTATTAAATTCCTAATACGGAATCATTAATTAGAGGTCCAGTAAGCTGTCATCCGATCAGCCATCGGAGTATGGCCCCTCTGTATTGTTGGCAGGGTTGTCACTTAGAAGGAAATATGTGTTCTTTTTTTCTCCAGCAAAAATATCCAGCATTTCCGATTGATATTCGAATGCAAATTTCATATTTCTATTCGAATTCACTTCGAACAACTACCACAGATCTATAAACCACGCGTGACGCGTAAACTAATTGCATGGAGTAGTTTTGTCATGAATTAATCAATAAAACGGCTCACGGGTTTTCCCGGAGCAATCAACTTAAAACGATACACGGACGTGGGGCACACAAGTTATAAATACGCTGATAAGCGATACTATGTCAAGCCACACGGACTTTGTTTTGAGAAAATGGCGTTTAGAGATGTCAAATCTATTCTGAATTAATGTGTTTGAAGTAATATATAATACATCTGTTCGTTTATGTTTTAATAAAAAATATAATAATTTAAAAACAGATTGGTATAATAAATATATGAGATAATTGGATGCTGATAAGCAATAATGAGTCAATCCACAAAAAGTCGAATTTGGAGATATAAATGTATTATGATACCGTGTCACTTATTTAACATTATTCAAAAAAATATCAAGTCATATAAACTCAATTAGTACGGGAAAAAGTTCATTTAATGTTTCGAATTTCAAGTGCGTCCATTTTTTGTCTTTTATACAATACTCTCAAATATTTGAAAAACTTTTTATTAGATAAAACATTAAATATATCAATCTACTTTCAATTCATTAAATATTTTATTAGAATAGAAAAGAAAACATGGATATATATGTACGTCTTAGAACAAATTTGTTAAGAATGGGTTTGACATCTTTAGACGCCATTTTCTCAAAATGAAGTCCGTGTGGCTTGACACAGTCTTGCTTATCAGCGTCCATATGCACTTCATATACGACTAATACTGTAATCAAATTTCACAGAACCCTAAAAATATAACGGCATTCCGTAATTCAATTAGCAATGAACTGCGCCGGAAACGAAAGAGGATACGGACGAATATTCAACCTTTAAATGTTTTTTGTAACGAACATACTCGTAATGATGCAATTATTTATTTGCGACTTCTTATATAAGCAGAGTTTACACGTATATAATATAACAATATTATATACGTGTAAACTTCCAAACCTTACGCGAAAGATACACTTATAACTTTAGCTATCAATCATTCTAAGGCGAGAACTACACTAATAAGTTTTGTTCTCAGATTTTCATAAAGGTTTACATAAGTTATTTTCTATTGCTTTACACCTGACTTACTTTCAGTGCCTTATTATTGACGTTTATATCTGTCGTAAATACAAAGAATCTGTAGTATGTTAAAGATTTTTTAGTAAAACGTGCAAATGTATTTCTCGCCTTATACTAGTAAAACAATTTAAAAAAATATTTTATATCTACATAGGTATCGCAATTAGTACCTGTCTAATACCTATTTCCGTATTTCTATTTAAAAAAATATATTTGTTCGACCAACGTTGAAAACTTAATAAAGTTTTTTTTTTATAATTAAACACAGAGACATGTAACCGTTATTTTTATATCGATAAAATTAAAGCTGTATCCATAATAATAGTTCCTGAACAGAAAGTACAAGTATCTTTACCCATTTCCTATATTTAATTATTAAATTGCCCGGATAACTGTATTTTTTATGGTCAAATACTATTTTAAGCAAAAAATATTATTATTTGATTCAATTTAAAAATTATACAGTTACACGCATGTGTAACATTTCTCATTTTATGTTTTTATACCAAGAAGAAATAGTATGTATAGGGTTTTAAGATACATAAATATTATTTTTTTAATTTCGAATATCTCGATACCAAAATCGTGTAGTTCAAAATAAGCAGATGCACAAAAATGACATGTGAGTAATAAACAAGGATAAATAGACGATAAGGTATTTTTGTATACTAAATATTTATTATATTTATAACTTTTTTGTGTTGTTTTAGGACTAACAATGAAATTCACACTATTTTAGGGTGTTTTCAAAATTTAGTCAAGGTTGGACTCTCGACCACACCGATCAATCTCCATCGTGTTTTCTTCATTCCACGTGACATTGGCGAAATAACATGTGCCTAACTGGCACAACTAAAAGCCATAAACCAAAGAATTGAATTGAATCGAATTGACGATAAAAGACAAGCAGAAGTAAAACAAGAAACAGTAAAAATAAAAAATCACCAACTTACTTTTTAGACGATAGCAGAACACAGCCGTAGCGCATTCTCGTTGAGGCACCAATAGTTAAACAAGTGACTAGAAATAATAACAACTAGAAGAAGTAAAATAAAAATAAGAATGAAAACAAAAACAAAAAGTAGACATAAGAGAAGACTTTTGAACCAATAATTCAATTGGTAAACGTGGTATCGAACTAAATGTTTATAAACAAGATTAAACAGATAAAGTAAAAACAAGATGGAGATTAAGGAGATGATAAAAAAGAAAACAAAAAATCGATGATATTTTCAATAGGATTAATCAGTGTCGTAGACCAAACTTAATCGGTCGGTATTTTATCTGAGAGTCGATCTGAAAGATACGTCTGCGATGCGAATTGAAATGAATTGCTTTTATAGTTTTATTTTAACCCTTCGAGAAGATTCCACCCAATGAGTTTGCAAAGAAAGCATTTAAGTACTTTATCTATAGATATACACTGAATTATAAAGCTGTATGCGGAGCGAAATCATAAAAATGTAATACTATTCTAACTAAGATACAATCCAATAGTACTATTTTACTGTTTACTTGTACTTCAGTTTTTCTGGAACTACACGAACATGCTGGAAATAACATCTGGAAGTCATATCAAAGAGAGAAAGTCGATCCTAGCTAAAGCGCACTGACTGCAGCTCGTATATGAGCTGGCTCGATCAGCGCAGGATCTCACAAGCTCAGAAGACCGGCGTGAAGTTTTATAGTCTGAGAGCCGGAAGCCTAACAGCCTCTCTAATTTCTTTCCTCACTTCTCTCCCATTTTTATCCTTTATTAATTTTTAAGCTGGCAACGTTAGGACGGCAGTAATTACTTAACAATAGGTGTCCCGGCTACTCGCTTGTTAGGTATTTTTAAACGAAAGAAAAGAAAATATCTACAAAGATATCAAAACTACGTTGTGGTTTGAATACCCTTGAATATATAAAGTACTAGCTTTTGCTCGCATGAATGTAGATTTTGTTGTATCAAACCGTTTAAAACTTATATTTTTTTGACACGCGCCACCTTCTGCAAGTCAATTGTGCTATGCCTAAAACCTTCCCGCAAATAAGATGAACGGTATGGCAACGTATGAGATACAAACAACCAAACAAATATTAATTTTTATGTATTATTGTATATGTTATATTCGGGCAAAATTGCATCATGATACCTACTGCGATACAAACGATATTTTGATGGATGCGGGGACAGATTTAGATGATAAGACGTAGGCTTACAATTAGTCATTCTCATAGAATCCCGTTCCAATGGAAATGGAAACCCAAAATGTAAATCACCATATCAGAAACGACGTAGTTGATAAAATATATGCTAATAAAAGTTTCCCAGTAGTCGAATAAAACTCGCTTATTATTCCAACCCTTTGAGAGGCCACTAGTTTCCGCGCAGATTTATTGACACTTAAACTCTACGACCCCTTTAAGGGCAATGTTAAATAACTATTCTTATCTGGTTTAATGTTTATGAGATCGAAATTTTTACCCTACTTCAAAAAAAGAGAATAGCATTGATTTAGCCTCGTGTATGCAGCTCCTGGCTGACCGAGTTTTGCTCGGTTTTATCTTTTTTTGAAAATCGAGTTTTTTAGAAATTTTGTTTTCAATAAAAAAATAGTAACAGTTTTTCACTGCCCGGAAACACGAATAAAACGACGTTTTCTAAAAATGAATTCTAGCTAGATCGATGTGTCGCCTCCGAAGCCCTAAGCCTACTAAAATTCATGATAATCGTTGAAGCCGTTTCCGAGATTTAGATTATATACCTACATATAGAAAAGAATTGTTCTTTTAAACATATTAGATGAGAGATGGTGATGGGCGTGGTGGATTTACAGATTGCGCCTAAATTGTAGAGTTTTATATTTTGTGTATTTTCTTTAATATAATTTACTTTTACCGACTCAGAATTTACATTTTATTACGAATACATATTATTTTACTTATTCAAAACATTTACGTTTAAAATCTATGATTATATCCATACATAGACATAGATGAGGACCGAGCCTTCAATAGCGAACTGTCAAAAATATTTAGACGAGAATACACGAAAGAGACTAACAAGAAGACGACATTGAAACATGACGTGACTAATCAGAATCCTGGAAAGAGAATCTTTCCACGTCGGCGTCACAAGTATCGCCAGCACTACCAATCCTAGACTTGCAGAAAAAGACGAATATTATCGTAAAATCGCTTCATCTCTTCCTACAGGCTGGTTAATTTTATGAGCTTGGTCCAGTCCTTCATGTCCATGGCCCCATATTTACCTTTTCAAAATCATTTTGGAATTCCATCCGTAATATTACGCAATGCATTTAATTGCGCTATAGCCACGTAAATAATCAATAAACCGACCCGTGAAGCGTTCTTTTATTCAGATCCATAAATAATTCTTTTAAAATTTTTAACTACCGATATCTTAATTGAAGGGTCTGCGTCGAAATTTATTGCTTTAAAGCGCTCGATTCGCTTTAGTCTATAGAATTTTTAAGAACTATAATGCCATAAAAATTCACATCCATCATCTAAGCACGAGGCTTTATATACGAATAATAGAACAGACATACGCGTTAATTGATAATTGGTATTACATTGCCATGCTTAAAAACTATTAAAACATCATACCTGCCGTGAACACTTCTATATTTTTATGGGAAATCATACTGTTCGTTTCTACCAGATACTATTATTGAATGGTACAAATATAAAAGTATGAGAAAAAAGCCATATAAATGAAGTATTATAAACTCAAATTTTAAGGAACAACAACACTTTAGCAGATCAAATATATGTTTACCTACATACTTTGTTAAAGTAACAAATATATCCTACAAGCGGACTATTACATAAAATAAATATTTTAAACACAAATACACATAAAGATATAATAGGTAAAGAATACCGGGTACCAAGCAGATATCATTATTACCAAATAAAAAATTGTACAAGACTATACAAAAATATATTTAGCAATATCAATCATTTGTAACAATTTCGATAATAGTGATCCCGTGAGAAAACCTAACAGCCTTCACAGACGAAGTTCAATGTACGATAATTCAAGTCAAATAATACCAATAATTTCTTTAGATATCGCTTACTGCTGTGTTATTAAATTCCTAATACGGAATCATTAATTAGAGGTCCAGTAAGCTGTCATCCGATCAGCCATCGGAGTATGGCCCCTCTGTATTGTTGGCAGGGTTGTCACTTAGAAGGAAATATGTGTTCTTTTTTTCTCCATTGAATTTTGGAAATGAAATAATTAGGATGGAGATTAGGATCGATAAAAAGATAAAATAAATGCACGTGAAAACAAAAAAGTGAACTTATGTTTTATTTTAAATATTAATATTACTAAAATATATATCGTTGGGGATTGTGCAAAACGACGTAACTAGATTTTTTAATAAAGATCACCTTTGAATCAAACGTTAAATTTGATTATTGATAAAAAACAAACTAATTAAAAATTATATAATTAATATTTGTAAAATTAATAATTACATAAATAAATTTTAACATATTGCCAGTGACACTAGAAATACAATACTCTGCGTAATGAAAATGCCTTCAATTACAATAATGGAATTTAATATTTGATTTCAATTTAAACTTTGTAAGAAAAGCTAGATACGCGGTTTAAAAACTCTTCTCTTAACGAAATATTAAATTTCGAATACTAATACTTTATGTAGTGAAGAGTGTAGAATGCTTATAATCTATAAAAAAGGAGCATAAAAATGCATTAAATCAATAATAAAAAACATTATTACATACACTTGCATATAATTAACTGAAACACGAATATATACACTTTCGTTTAAAGTTCAAGTCTGTAGTGGTCAAAATTGATTAATTTAAAAAAACTTATAATTTAAATTCATTATGGCTGAATTACGACCACTCGGCGGCTACTAGTTTTAATTAATCTATGATTAATATCAGTATAATTCATTCAAAAATTTTAATTACAAAAATTAAATAATAATTATATCCAATCGACAACCCTACCAATAGGTCAAAGTCAGCCATCTTGTATGCGATGAGAGGACCGATTGTTACTGTTTAATTTGCCATAGCATTAAAGACCTTACACTGTGGAACATAGGGTGTCGACAATTACCACGTAATGGTGGAAATTTTAAAACGTTATGGTGCATTGGGGGCGATTTCATGGGCAGCGATCGATATTTTTTATACATCAGACAATAGTGGCGGTTCAGCTTAAAAGCTATTGTCGGAACAAGATGCGATTATGATGAGAAAAATATCTCAATTATATTTTAGTTATTCGGTGATTACATAATCGCCTTCCAAAGGCAGTATCTCTTCTGACTGACCAAGAAGAACTATCTTTTAGCCAACTGATGATTTTTGGCCGATTTTCAAAAAGGAGTTCTCCTTGCAAGGATGCGAAGGAAACAAGCTATGCTTCGATAAAAATAAAAGAAATTACTTATAGAAAGAATACACCATCTTATAAATTACTTCCGTATAGTATTCAAAGTTTGTAAAATATGAAAAAGTGAATCTGTGTATGCTGTGAAGCAAATTCTCTCGTAACTTTGGCAACCTATATACATATAGGCTTAAATACCTTCACAATTATCTTCTATGCTGTGCTGCATCTTAGCATAAGCGTAGTCGAAAATACAACAACTCAAGAACTTATTAACTATTTAATTTTCATAAATTATGCATTCCTCCAATAAGAATTTACATACACGTCAATAGATAAAGTTATTTTACTTTCCGGAAATAGACGACACGGTTCGTATTGAATTACAATAGAAAAGCGATTGTGGCGGTTCTACACATAGCATGCAAAAAGCGCCGCCTCAGGACCCGAGGGACACACGTGTAGAGGAAGCTTTGACCAATGATCACGATTTGTTATGATAAAGATCGCTAAGCACAATGTTACTACACAGAGTAGTTATGTTACAAAAAAAAATCGGGAAAATATAAACTACTGAATCGATTTTGATACAATTCTATCGTACCAATCTGAAAGTATCCATTCGAATAAAGTTGTAATTTACATAATCTGTTAAGAATTAGAGTTTTAAAGTAACGAACACTTAAAAATACATACGCGACGAATTAAGAACATCGTCCTTTTTAAAGTTGGTTAAAATTACTTTTTGTATATATAACAAAATTTTAAGTCAATAATATCTGCTAGGTATTTATGGTTTTTTTTACACGACGAAAAAAATTAAAGGTTTTCGTTCACTTTATTGAAGACGCATGGCTCAAGTTAAATTGGTCGTCTTAGCAAAAAAACGTAACAAAGAGATAAATAATTGACCAAAAAATTCTATTCATAATTCATATATAAGATCTGCCACGATTTTATCTTATTGTTTTTATATTAGCTTTATTTTTACGTGTGCAGATTTTAAGTGCCTAGCGGTTTCTTTCGTGTGATTGTTGTCATTTGGATGCTGATAAGCGATAATGTGTCAACTTACAAAAAGATTCGGAGATATTGATGTATTTCTATAATGCGTCATATATTTTACATTATTCAGAATTTTTTAAATTCATCTAAACGAAATAAGTACGGAAAAATGTTTCTTAATTTAATGTTTCGGGTTTGGATCGTTCTGAATATTTTACAATGTGCTGTATCATATAATTGAAAAACTTTTTATTATACTAATCTGTTTTTAATTCATTATACATTTTATCAAAAAAATAAAAGAGAAAATGGATGTATACGTCTTCAAACAAATTTGTTAAGAATACGTTTGAAATCCTTAGACAACATTTTGCCAAAATGAAGACTGTGTGGCTTGAGACAGTATTGCTTATCAGCGTCAATTAATAGTTACTGTTTCACACGCGTTGTTCATAGCGAGAGGTGTTATGGCCTACAGCCTTCAGTTACAAATATTGATTACCATAAATATGTGTATACAAAATCGAAAAAAAGGCTCATAACCAAAATACTTTTTTGATCACCATTATCTATTCACCAGAATTATTTCATCTTTAAAACGAGTTGTATAAATCAAATATAAAGATATTATACCTTATTTATACGTAAATTAATTGTCTGAAATATTACCTATATTTCAGCTGTGTGTATATGAACATTAATTAAAAAATCATCGCGACAAACATAGATATCTATGTATGGACGTGGACATAAGTACATTTAGCTATTATTTACATAGTCGGCTGTGAAATCAGCTGTCAGTGTGTGCCTTAATATCATATTTTACGCCTAACTAGCATTATGAAGACATTATCGCGGAGGCGAAAAATAACGTATTCGAAATTTTTAATCTACGTTCTTTTAAAACTTAAATATTTTAAAATAATATATCTTTTAATATATTAATGATAATTACATAAATAATATCTGTTTATTTTATCGGACAATTTAAATTAAGAGATTATGATAATAATCGAAGACACAAAAAAATCAGTTCTTTTGTTTCATATACATAAATTAGGTTTTTTAAAAACCTATTAACATTGAAGACTAAATTGCAATATAATAAAAACCTTTTTGCCTTTAAGACACACTCTTCATCACAAATAAAATTCAAATATCAAATATTCAAAACCGCGTATCTAGCTTTTCCTATAAAGTCTAAATTTGATCCAAATATTAAATTACATTATTGATAAAAATTAGGCCTTTTTCCTTTTCCATTACGCAGTGTATTATATTTGTAAAATCGGCTACGATATGTAATTTTTTTTTACTTTTTGTTTTTTTTTTATCAATAAGGAAATTTAACATTTAATTCAAAAATGGACCTTATTGGAAAAGCTAGTTACGCAGTTTTGCACTAGCCCCGACGATATGCACTACCGAAACAAACGTTTAAAATACATTAAGATTCAAATCGAACCCACGACTAAACACAAAAACCAGTTACAAAACACTAACATTAAAAAAAGTCAAAACGCATTAGAGCGTGCCACGCGCTGTCGCGGCGAGAGTGTAACCTGCCACTAATTGCGACGGCAGGTGCACAAGTTGTTCTATATTTTTATGCAATATCGCGACACGTCGATCGAGGCGATCTAAGCTATTATTATCTTTACCCATAACAGGTTTATGAGATTAACTATTAGTTAATCTTTTTGTAATGACTTGTGAAATGGGGCTGTATACATATACTTTTTTAACCGACTATAAAAACGGAGGTTCGACGCGTACGTATGTAAGTTATATATTATAGAAAACCGTGAACGTACAGTTCACTATTTCCTATAATATATTTCATTTTAGAAAATAAGGATTTACCACTGGATAATACAGAAAATTCCATTTCTCGGCTACGAAATACGGCTATTTTTAAAGATAAAAAAAATGGAAGCAGCTAAATAATACATATTAAAAAAACTGTTAAGTCCGAGTTTAACTCGCAACAAAGGGTTCAATACCATGTGTAAAAGACAGACTAACAGCAGAGAAAGCACATTAGTAATATAATCATTTTTATGGTACCGCCCCGGGAATGTAATAATATGGATGCTGATAAGCAATAATGTGTCAATCTAAAGAAGCTAAAGAAGTATGGAAAAAAGTTACTGCGTCGGATAGTCCGTTTATTGAGGAAAGTTATAGGCTATATTACATAACGGTGTGTAGAAGTAGGCATAAATGTGAGTGGAACTGGAGTCATTAATATTCAATTATAGAACGCTAGAAGAAATAGCTATAAATTAACAGACCAAAATATAAACGAATGGAGGAACGATTTATACAGTACGTACACAAGTTAAAATAAAACCAACAATAAGACTGCATACACACAGTTGCCGCAATAATAAAAACATTGCAACAATGAGGTCACATGAGCCGAAATTATTAAAGAGTAAACCGAATTATTTCCGCCATACAATGTATTCCCGCAAACAAATAGAGAATCGGAGGCCAATTTAAAAGTAATAACACCTGAAAACTGGGTCAATGAACACTGCATAATCGTGCAGGTTCACCCTCCAGTTGGTTATAGCATCGTATAGAGAAGCATAGCGCAGCATAGAGCAGCATAACGCAGCGTACTGCAGACACAGTAAGATGCAAAGTAGACTCTCCAGTTGGATATATCATCGTATAGAACAGCATAGCACAGTATAGTGCAGACACAGTAAGACGCAACGTAGGACTTCCAGTTGGATATAGCATTATATAGAGCAGCATAGCGCAGCATAGTGCAGGCACAGCAATATGCAATGACATCCATATCAATATTTAAAAGATTTAATGTTTGCGTTAAATTATTTGTTATATAGATATTGAGGAAGGCTGTGGCATATACATATCTGTATTATTTATTAAACGCTTTACACTCAACGGCCCTCATTAGAATCTCATGATCCTGTGTATACAGAAATACACACAATACAAACACCTAGAACACGATATAAATCCATATGGCCAATACAGACGTGTGCAATGAGCGGAGATCTTGAGTACACTCATTTTAATATTTTTTTGTTTTTTGAGTGGCTCGTTAAATGGTTTGATTCACAATCGGACTCGGTAGGTGGCACCACTATTGAGTAGGATAACATTTTTCGGGTCTACTAATTACATTATACTTCTGCGTTATCTTCGCTTACGCTTCGCTTGTTCACAGATGTGATAGAACCTAATTTTTTCAATAAGAATAAAATAAAAATATATCCGGTACATAGAGTATGGATCTTTATCGAAAGTAACGGATTTAATCATGAACAAGAACTATTTGAACTTTTAGTTTTATTATTTACAATTTTTTTACAAAAACGCTTTAAATCCCGGAACGCATAAAATGAAAATTTCGATACTGTAAATTAAAATGTAGCTGTCCCTCGCGGATTCACTCACCTGTGAGTCGTGGCGTGATGTAAAATAGCCTATAATCTTCCTCAATCCAACGCAAAAAGATATTTTCTAATCGGATCAGTAGTTACAAAACCCCCCATGCAAACTTACCTCTTTATAAAATTAGTACGTATACATAAAATGTAAAAACCGTGATGCATAAATTAATAAATGACACGATTTTTACCCATAATATTTTTATTCATTCAATTTTACTTCAGAGTTGTCATAAAAAATACAATTTTCGACCGTTCCAAGCATACTATCGTCGGTGCTAGTAAATAACATAGTAATGTGGAGCGGGAGTTTTCTATTAATGTCAAACTGCAAAGGTTTCACGTACTCGTAAGAGGATTAGAACTATAAGCCTGCAGCTGGAGACCTGGCGAACTGGACACTGGACGTAACGTTTAATAATACGTTTTATTTCTATATAACAGTAACAGCCTATAAATGGCCCACAATTGGGCAAAGGCCTCCTTTGCTATTAAGAAGAAGGTTTAAAGCTGAATCCACCGCGCTGCTCCACTGCGAGTTAGTATTTCGCCGGGCACATCCAGGTTTCCTCATGATGTTTTCTTCACCGCCGAGTTCGAAATGAATTTAAACACAAATTTAGCACTGGAAAACTCGGTGGTGCTAGCTGAGGTAAAAAAGAGAAACTTAACTTTTTTAAAATTGTAGTAATTACTGCATAAATCACGTCCGCGCGGAATGGTGGCAAGAATGGTAGCAGCGTTCCTCTTCGAATCGCGATTCCGAATCCCTGCGCGAAAAATGCGCCCTCTTGTCACCAATGAAGGCAACACGAGAAGTAATATCTATTAAAAAGTTAATAAGCTTCAAAACGTATTATCCAATGGATGCAATTTTAAGTCCCGTTATCATTTTAAAACTTTATTTTGATACCCGAACGAATGTCATGGGAACATTATAGATAACACACTAGGTGGTCGAACGTGACCAACCCTATGAACCCTTAAAAATACAAAAAATATATTTAAAAACTCACCCTATTTCACCGAAACCAATAAGGTATTTTGTTCATCGAAATTAAGTGCATATAAAAATATTTCACAGAAGTCAATGTACAATTATCTAACTAAATAAGGCGGTAACAGTCGCAGGTTCGATCCCCGCTCACGAAAACTTTTCTATTAGCCATACGGATTTTTATCGTGATCTGGGTGTTTGTGTTGTATGTTTCTGGATCCCCGACCAGGGTTATGAGATCAAGGGCGGATCCAGGGGGGGTGTCATGGGGGTCATGACCTCCCCTCCCTAGGCTGGGTTCAAGACCTAGGCAGAGCACTAATTATAATTGTTAAACATGATGATGATTAACATGATTTTTATATATTTTTTCAAGACGTTTTAGAGATTAGCCTGACCAAACACCCGGACAGACAGACAGTCAGACAAAATTTTTTTATTAAATTTTATTGATGTAGATATCATATATACTTTCATATCCATAAATTGAGAAGCTGTTAATTTGAAATTACAATCAGAATATTCAATTATACTTATTTGTATAGCTACGTGTAACGAGATACAACAAAAATAATAGATATCAAATACCAAAAAATCAACAACAAACATATTCTATATATTTTAAACATTCGCGATTTATACCATTCACATTTAATATAAACGCTGAGTCAGCTTGTAACCACGACGAATCCAACTTCGTCGAAACTTCGGGCAATAAAAAGGTACAACAATTAGTGATCGCGATAAGACCCGTTATATTAAATATGAAAAACATATTCTAGAATGTTAGAATTACTTATTATTTTTATATATTAAGATTTATATATTAAGATAAATATATAAGAAACATTTGTTTTAAGGATATAAAATATGATTCAATAGTAATATATATCAAAAACTTATAATGTAATATGTAATTATATTGACTTCGTTATTAAGAGAGAATATCTACTTACCCTCTCTTAATAACGAAATAAGTCGTGTCACTGAATCAATGTGGGATGTGCGATTTGTCAATTGTGGGCATTCTGTAATACGATCTGTAAGAGATACAACGAATAAAATTTGTGAGAACTGTTGTAGTATTTATTAAGAATAAAACAAACCGCTAGAATATGGTCAGAATATATTTCAGTATCAGCGTTACGCGAATGTTAACTAAAATATCATCCGAAATCCTCTATAATGCGCCAGCATTGCGTCAATATACCCGTTCGGCGGTATTACAAGGCGAATCAGACCGAAGCGCCTGATTTGCATACTATATACTAGTTATGCCTTATGGTTCGAGCTGCGTGTATGGGCCTTCTCGGTAATGTTCAGCGTGGTAGAGCCTAGCTGTGTTATTACAGCTCGTATTCTGATTAACTCGACCGGGGCTCCACACTCTCGCAAATGACGTTCTAATGCTGTATCCATATCAATACTGATAAATAAAATTGTCTGTCTGTAATTTCAAAGCAATAGCTATTCACTAAACGCATATTAAAGTATAGACGGTACATCAAAAACATAAGATTTAAAAGAAATTTCTGTCTGTTTGTTCCGGCTAATTTCTAAATCGGATGGACCGATTTCGTAGGGACTCTCACTAATGCTATAAGGAGTAACGTAGATTACTTTTTTTAGAAATTTGTAGACTTGATGATCTTGAAACAGCTGGACCTATTTCGGAGGAACGTGTCTAAGCACCATCGCTAGAAAACCCTCTTTCAAATAAAAAAAAACCGCATCCAGTCAGTTTACCCGTTTAGGAGCTACGGTACCACAGACAGACACACATAACGGTCAAACTTATTACACCCCGCTTTTTGCATCGTTAAAAGCAAAAATCAAAATCGCTAGAGCCCTTTTCAAGATTCGGAATGTACAATATACATACATATAATACTCGCAAGAATTGTTCGTTTAAAGTTATTACATAGATATAATACAATGAAGCACTATTTTTACGAGATGTTGACATGGTAAGTTTATGTACTATGTCGTCGTATTTACTGCAGGGTTGGTAAATATCTGTTTGTACCCGAGCAACCCAGAGTAATGTTTTTCATACATATGTACATACATAAGTACATATCACAAGCTAAGTGACCGAATCCAAAAATCAACATTTTTGGGCACGATACGAAAACACAAAAACGTTCTATTACGGGAATTCTATCGTTTTTTTAAGACTTTAATATTATAAAACGTTAATAGAATAGTTTTTTTTAAAGATTCATAAATTATGAACCACAGAAGACGTGAAACTAAATTTTTATTACTAACTTAGCGAACTTCGTCGATACTGAATTTGGATTAGGTCACTTTATTACGAAGCATGACTATGACACTCCCACACAGTGAAGACCTATCGTCTTCACTGTGTGGGAGTGTCATAGTCTATACGATGTCATCAGGTTAGTCTACAAGAAGTCACAACATCTGGTTAACTGTTACCTCTTGTAGAGTAACCTGCTCTTGATAATTTACGTCCGGCGTGTTATATTTTTGGTGACGTCACATAATCTATGCTACACCCAGAAGAATAGAAACCTAATAACAGCTCAGACTTTAAAATCCGTCCAAACTGCAGGAGGTCACAATGGGACGAACATACTTCCATACATACGCGCTAAAACATTACCCTCCTATACCGTTGTCTTAGATTTTCGCGATTATTACTTAATGAAATAAAACTAGAAATAGACCTAGTCTACCCGTGACCACGAACGCTGTAAAGTGCTCGAAACGTCGGGGTGATAAAAATAATTAATATACGCGATTTAAATCCGTTTAAAATAGTTTTATTTCATTACCCTCCTTCTGGTTCAGTCGGTTAAAAATAATAATATACATAATGAATATGTAGACGTCCACGGCTCATATTTTGTTTTCAAACTTATTCATACTAAGCTAAAAGTTTACTTCGGCTTATGATTCAATTATTAATCTGATCCGAAACGATACTCAAAGGATCCCCGCTATCCATTACAAGTTTTTAGACTTGATTCCATTCAGACATTCGACCTTGTGATCTTCCATTAATATTTAAAAGGAGGTAATTTTACGCAATTATTTATAAAATATGATGTTAAAGTAACTTAAAAAGTTTTTAACGTTACATTGAAAAGTAACTAATGATATTGAATGGAAAATTTAAATTATGATTGGTTAATAATGGCTTTATATTTTTTTATGTTGATAGTTTTAACTCGACTACCCAAAAAAAAGTGTTATATTCTTAGCATTCATGTATGTGTGTATATACATTGTATGTATGAGTGTATATGATATGTGTATGTATATGAGTTTATGTAGAAAATAATAAGTTTCACTGAATTTATATGGATGTGGTATCTCTAGAATTCTCAATTCTTTCAATTTTTACCCGACTAGACGCGACGCCAGGCAGGGTGATGTATGTATCTGCTTATGTATATATATAGTGACCAAAACTCGTGGGCCGATCTTGCTGAGGACCTATATGTATTTGACTTAAAGTTGGTTAGTAATGATTCTCACTTATAGACTTTTAGACAGAACTGATATTGATACGGACTGCAGATGTTCTTGTTACAAAGTCGGGTTTGTGATTTTTAAAAATAAATGACTTCTTTAAAAATGTTATTTATGAAACAATTTTGAAAATGTTATGAAAATGAAACTTTAAATAAATGTATTTTATGTCATCCAAGAAAACGAAATTGTATATCTTGTTTTCAAATTCAAATTCAAAATATATGAACTTCATTAAAAAAGGCTTTTTAAAGCGCTTTCGAATCGTCAAGTTAGAGGTCCATTGGTTATAGATTTTTTTTAAACTACCATCGGTTCGGAATGTAGTCTCTACCGAGAGGAATCGGCAAGACACTCGATGGGCACTCTTCCAAAAATCATTCATACATAACGAATTTTTATTACATTTTTTTTAATATCTTAGTTATTATAGCACATTCATAAATAACTAAAAAGTTTTGCAGTTATATACCAGTAGCAATTATAAGCCTTGGCAACCCTGATTAACGGTTAACTATAGGGTTGGAATCTTTTACGACTATTTCATGGTTTATACGTTGGTGGCACAATGTTACACTGTTACTATGTCGAACTGTTTCGCTACTAAACTTTTAACGGAAACAAATTTTACGAGAAAATTACAAATACGCTACAAATCTCATTTCATAATGCAAACCCTTTAAAAAATTATACATTTTATAATTTGTAACTAATTTTTGTTAAAAGAAAAATAAGAAAAAAATCCCGCTAAGTTTTTTTCGTGGTTTCTTCTCAGGTCTGGTATACTTTTCGAAACCGTGGTATTATCATTTTCATGGTTTCAACAGTGGTTAACATAATTCTGATTTTGAATAAAAATATTTTTCTTTTGAATTATACGAGGTACAATCAGCTTCCTCTTTAGCCTAAGGGCGTGGGAATAGCTCAAGGTCCCCATTATCACAGGGGTCTCGAGATGGCAAAAGTCTTTATACGTATATCATATCTTGTAAATCATTGAACTAAATGCTAAACATAGGTAAGATAATTACGATGTTTTCTTTTAGTTTAGAGGATCCTAAGAGGATCCTAAGAGGATCTTAAACTATGAGTTTCCAAGCGCACCTGAATGGCTTTAGATAACCTTGAATGTGATATAAATATAATAAAACAGGATTTCTAAACACCAAAGGTTATTTCTGTTCGGTCAAAAGTGGACAATATTGGTGTGGTTATTACAAAACAAAAACTTTAATTTTTTTTTCAAGTTTCATTTTGTTAAAAAGAAATACATATTAACTATAATTAATTAATTATACATGTTTCGAAGAAGGCAAATTCCCTGAATACGTGCCTCAACCACCGGATAGTAAGACAAGATTAAAACCGCATAGTCGGAAAAAAAATCGCACGTCTGAAACCGGCTTTATAAATTTCACCCGACCAGCACAACTGGTCGGACATCCCATTATGTCCATGTACGAAACCGTCACACACGGAATGCATCAAAAAAACTCGAACCGCCGCACTTACGCGGACACCGTTATGACTAATGAGCTATGGAAGCTAACGAGAATCGATATGGAGTTAATACCTTGCTAGTTTTATACCTGTGGTTAATAATAATTCTTATAAGACGCTTAATAATGTTTAGCCGACTTCAAAAGCTAAATACGTAATTTCGGTTATTCCTGTTGTTCTAATTTTAAAACCAAACTACTGCACTGATTTTGATAAAAATTGGAACCAATCTGAAAGTATATGCTTTGAAATAAAAAAAAAGTATTTACAAAATCGGTTTATAAATGACATAGCTATGAGCAGAGGTAACAAAGATTAAAAAAACACTATGAATTAGGAATCTCCTCCTTTTTTTAAAGTCCGTTAAAAAAGCCAAATGTGAATCTTATCGTAATCACTTTTTATATCAAGAACGTCGATTTCTCATTACTTCACACCTAAAGGAATAATAGTCAGTGCCTTACTTTTGACATACACAGCTTTCTGAATTACTTACGACGTATCTCTTACTAGGTTACTGAGTTGCTTTATATCGCTCTCGAGAGTAAAACTTACAAACGTAATCCTCATCTAAGACTGACCAGCATGCAGGATACTGTACATAATCTATGTAAACAAAAACAACTGAACATATAAAAAAATACATACAAACAACGACTCTATCAGCGCTTATGACTAAGTCCATTAAAATATGTGATTCATTTTTAAACATGAACTTCACTCATATTCCAATAATAGTTCCGACGCAGTTTCGCGTTTCATCCGATACAGCTTTCAGTGTAAACATTTTTAACATTCGAAATAAATTGTATTCGAAAGCTCCCTTTTTTTACAATCGGATTATCCTAAAAAATTCGGGGATGAAACACTGTTACCGTTTTAAATATTCAAATGATGATTCAGTTACATTATCATTGCATTAACGGCCTGGAATATTTCTCCATGAAAATGTATTATTCGTGGAGTAATTCTTTTAGCGTATCGTTTCAGCTTCCTTATGCGAAACAAAGAAATCGTGAATCGAAAAAAAAAATTCGATTTCCATTAAGACTACGCCCAAATCTAATTCGAACAGTACTAGGTAACGTCTGTGTGTATTTTGTATAACTTAAAGTAACAAACGTATTAAAATAACATATTATTTTCAACCGATTTTAAAAAGAAGAGGTTCTTAGTTCGTTATCTATTTTTTTATGTTTGATACCTCAGCACTCCGTTATTTTTGTACTTAATTTTGATTGGTTTATTTTATCTGAAAGTGATATTCTTCTTAATTTATACTATACTTTTAGATTAGTAGAATTTTTATCAAAATATGTTTAGCGCTTTGGTCTTAAAATCTGAATAACTAGAATAAGTATGTAATCCAAGTATACGAAATGACATTTTTGGTTTTTGAACTCAATTGCTTTTTTAAAGGCTTAATTATTATTTATTTTTGTTCAGGAAGTCAGGCGTATACATTATACCTTCTTAACTTTTTAAAATACACCAAATTAGATAATTATTAACAACTTCAGTGTTTTTAAATTTTTAACCTAAAAAAAAAAGAAAATTTTAAAACACCGTATGGACGCTAATTAGCAATATTGTGTCAAGCCAAACAGACTACATTTTGAGAAAATGCCGTCTAAAGATGTTAAACCTATTAATAAATTAGTTCGAAAAAGTATGATCTTTTCTTTTCTTATTTAATTTTAAAATATATAACTTTTCTTTTCTATTTTGTTAAAAGGTACAATAAATTAAAAGCAGATTGGTATAATAAAAAATTTTACCTAAAAATAGGTTTTTGAAGTGTATGAGATCATTGCAAATCTAAACTAATATTATAAAGCTAAAGAGTTTGCTTGTTTATTTGTTTTTTATTTATTTTTTTTTTTGAACGCGCGAATGGCGCGTTTATTTATTGGATAGGCTATAGGCAATACATAAAACAGACACGTTGGCGCAGTGGTCACTGCAACTGACTAAAGTGCTAACGGTCGCAGATTCGATCCCCGCTGTCTGTATTGACCATACGGATGTCTGTCGTGGTCTGGGTGTTTGTATTAGTGCTATGTGTGTTTCCGAACCCTCGACATAAGGCCACGAGATCTTAAAGGGGGGTCGTTGAGTGTGATGCGTTTATAGGCAATATTACAGCACGCTACGCCTTATAGGAGCGAAGCAGTAACCATAAATGCGAGTGAAAAAGCAAGGCACAGCTAGTGCTAAATACGTGGCGCTTTATCGGAATACATCAATTTCTCCGAATTTGATTTTTTGTGGGTTGACACATTATTGCTTATCAGCATCCATATGATGTAGGTTATAAAAATACTCTACACCTTGATAATAATTTAAATATTTGTTTAGATTCAACTCATATATGTGACAACATTGATAAAGCTATTGAATCATCAAACGCAGAATAAATATTGACCGCATTACGAACTCGATAGGGACATCACTTATGACGTCACCATTTTTTACATTCGAGTCATTTACATACACTTACGTAATGGGTATTACATTAAAAGCATTTTGGTTTTAAAACAAAGAACCTACAATACATTTTATACTTAAAAATATTTTCATTTGTTATTATTAATTATATAGTAATAATTGATAATACAAAAAAAGAACTTAAAAACACGCTTCAATAGAAAATTGAATTTTAAAATAATACATTTATTCTGTTTTAAAATAGTATATAAAAAAAGTAAATCGATTAAGCAGTTTTCGAGTAATCTGTGAACATACATAAAAAAATGAAATTGCCGTCGGAATGACTTCCTACTTTTTTTTAAGTCGGTTAAAAATTATTCATCATTTGAAAATATCTCAAAAAGTAAATAACGAGTATTATATCTATACTAATATTATAAAACTGAAGTTTGTTTGTTTGAACACACTAATCTCCGGAACTACTGGTTCAAATTGAAAAACTCTTTTGTATTAGATAGTTTATTTATTGAGGAAGGCTATAGGCTATATTACATCACGCTACGACTCACAGGAGCAAAGCAGTAATCATAAACGCGAGTGAAACCGCAATTGACAGCTAGTCTAATATAAATGTGTAACGGATTACTGTAACCTAAATCCCATTACATTATATGATAACAAGGCTTACGTTATTTTGCATTCTAGTTCAATGTATATGTATACAAATGAGTACAAATATTTATTAACCGATTTCAAAAAGTAGGTTCTGTATTCGATTCGACGTTCGACGTTTCGACGTTTGAATTCCGGGCAAATGTGCATTTAAATAGCGAAAACTAATTTGGATTTGCAAAATCGCATCATTAATTTTTGAGAAAATTGCGTACAAAAAAACTTACATACATAAGCTATAGTTTTAAAATAAAACAACATCTATGTATAATATTCATACTGGCTATAAAATGCTCTCAACCAGAAAAATATAGCGGTTTTTATAATTAACATAAAAGGCATATAACACCATAACTCGAACTGTTTAAAAGCCATAACCATGTAAAAGGTATATTGTACCCTATTACATAGGTTTTACGACGTATTATATAAAACATATTTTAATCAGTCAACTAGAATAGTGTTACCACAAGTTTAGGTAAAAGTTAGGACATTATTAAATGTAATAATCAAACTTAAATAAGAAAATATATGTACATAAAGAGGGCTTTTTATTTATTTATACTTTATTTGTTTGTATATAATTAATGGAATTCAATTTTGAATTTAGTATTTTATTTAAAACTTTAATTGTCTATGTAAAGAATAGTTGAGCATAGTTGAGCATTTTGACAGCGGCCATTATCGGAATACGTGAGCAAAATTTAATCTGAAAAATTACTAAATAGTAACAAAACTATTAAAATATATTTTATTAATTTATTTTAACACTTTAATGCACACCACTTATATGTATAAGTACAGAGTTAATATCCTTAAAACTAAACAATATTGTGGTAAACAAAAGGCGGCCACATTTATAAAACCACATACACATTACACGAACCCATCAAAAACAGTATCACATTATTCTAATTAAACAAATACCGACATTCTATAGAAAATAATGGTTCCATTACACATGACTCATAATCCGTCCAACTATTTAACAGTTACGTCATCGTAGGTCACCGTTGAGAATTAATTAACATAAACCGCGATACATAACGAGAATCGGAGATAAATTTTCATACCGAATATTCGCGTCCGATCCACGCGATAGTTCCGAAGAGTTTTGACAGCGGCCATTATCGGAATTGGCGTTTTGACATCTGAATAACAATCGTTTTGGGTGAATTAAATTAATCGTATAGGTGGCACCGTTTCACGGGTTTATTTCGTTTGTGAGGGAATTCTTATTTTTTTAATTCGCGAACGTTTTAATTAACTTTAAAAAAATAATAAAGAAAGTATTAACTGTTATTTTTTACATTTTTTATTTAGAAATATTGTAACACCTCGTTAGATTTTTATACAATTGTTAATCTAGATTTTTATCGTTGCTTTTAAATTATTGATTTATTCTTAACTATATACAGAGTTAATTTAATCTATAGTATGACCTTCAACTTGTTTTCGCGTTTTACTAACCTCGTCTTTAATTTTGACCTCACAAAACAGATATGGATTATATTTTAGAACCATTCCAATCAGTGCTACTAATTTAATTTTTGTTTATAATTACTTATGCGAAATAATAATATTTTCCTTATTATTCTTGAAAGGATGTTACGTATTAATTTTAACCTTAAATTGTGTTAATTAGGGTATAAATTAGTTTTATATGATAATACACAGACTACTGTTAATTTTGTTGTAAAATTTAGGTTATCAATTATGATAACCTTGTGTTTGCAATATATTATATACGAACCTATAAAATAAAGACTAAATTCTTATATTATTCCAAAATCCATACTAAAGTACTAATATTATAAATGTCAAAATAGCTCAGTCCGTCTGTGGGATCGTTACATTATCAAGCCTAAAAAAAGAAAAGATACAACCTGTAAATATCCCACTGAAGCCCAATGCTGGGCAAAAGCCTCCTCTCCTATTAAGGAGAAGGTTTAAAGCTTAATCCACCAGGCTGCCCCACTGCGGGTTGGTGGATATACATGTGTCAGAATTTCTGCCGTCACATGCTAATTTCCTCACGATGATTTCTTTCACCGTCGAGGTCGAGATTAATTTAAATACAAATTTGACACTTGAAAACTCAGTGGTACTTGTCGGGGTTTGAATCCGCGATCATCGGTTCAGATCGACGTGTTCTAATCACGAGGCCTATACTAACTGTTGATGAATTTTGGTACAGCTCGGAAAAATACATAAGACTATTTCCATCGCGAATATAAACTTGCAAGGCGTAAAATATGAAACTTTTTATAGGAAACCCATTATCCCTTGAAGAAATAGACTATTCAATTTTATTATATACAGACGCAGTCGCTGGCACCAAAGACTTTAAAATCGTTCTTACAATGAAATTGAATTTCATTCTGACTTATTCGGCCTTGCCTTACTTCAGAGAATATTCAATAAAATCTAAGCGGTTTTTTTTACATTTTGACTATCAAAAAATATATTGTACTATCATTTATGTTTATTGAATTACAAAGGGAAGTCGATTTAACTTGGAATTTTTTTTTCTATACAAATTGTCTACAAAAATCCAACTGTAATACAATAACAAAAAAGACTTATTTTCTCTTACTATGAATACATTCTTACCAAATTTCATTAAAAACATCCGGGTTCCATGCTCTCAAATCCAAATGTTTCGAACTCCTCGCCCTCCTTTAATGATTTTACAAATGGCAGCCTTACATAAGAGAACCGAGACCTGCAGCTACCCTTTCACAATGCTCACAGAATGCAGTTTTACAAGTTCATTCATTGTCGAGTGGTCCATTCGAGAAAAAATACAACATAAAGAGCTTGTCACGACATGACTCGACTCGTCACGATTTTTTTTCAACTCATGTGATAATTTTCACTACGGCTTCGTACCGACTGATGGTTAAGACGATCCAAATTCCCACGTAATGAACGTACGTATTTTAAATAATTAATAAGATGTTCGAAAAAGGTTAGGATTTATCGACTTAAAAAGAGGCGGTTCTCAATTCATATGGTTCCAAAGAATTTTCATCAAAATCTACTCGGTAGTTAGTTTTTAAATCAAAATACCTGAAATAAGCATGTTATTCGTAAACTTGATACGAAATTATATATTTTGCTCCTAAAGTCGATTCTGTTTTAATCTTAGTTGTTTATATAGATTTATATAAATTATCGCCTACGTTAAAATAAAATTACGTATTAACATAAATACTGATTTTTTAATACATTTAAGTGTCTGATTTTATACTTTACACTTTTTACACATTGTGATTTCTTAGTTACCAATTCCTAAATAATGTTATTATTAAGAGACGCACTTGTCGGGTCATGTCAGGTTTTTAATTACGAAAGCTCAGACTTAAATTTAAAAATTAAATTTTACATAAATAACGAAATATATCTCGATAGTGTGACCGCATTTTAACACTAATCATACCATAACGGGTCAAATGACCCATTTTGAACTTTTGCATTGATAATGCACGTATTATCTTATTACTTCTCCAAATTTAACTTACTGACTTTTTCTGACTAATTAAGTCTACTGTTCTTATACTATTTTTATAATTTTTTGTTTTGTTTATTTTGAGTAATAACTGTCGTATACCGTTGTCTACCACATCGGGTCATTTGACCCGGAGAACATTTTTTTTGTTTTATAAGCTTATCAATACATATTGCTTATCTTATTGTATTCAGTAAACTGCAAATGTATGCAAAGACTGTTACGTAAAGTAGTTCAATCAAAATAGCTGAGAATAATTCAAGAAAATATAAAAATTTTAGATTGAAACTAGATTTTTGTGTAAAAAAAGTAGCAAAAAAAGAAAAGTTTGGTGCATAGTTTTTATTTTATTTTGATACCTTTATTAGTGATACAGGTAACTATTTACCCATAAAATGTCGAAACGAACGAGACAGTCCAAATTCTTAGAAGATATAAATGATATTGGAGAAGAGTTTTCGGAAATCGGTGAAGATGAATTTTCTGAAAACGAAGATATATTGATTACAAACGAAAATGAGTCTGAATCTACAGATACTGACAATGAAGAGGAAAATATTGTGAATATCGGTTGTGGACGAAAAAGAAGAAGTTTACTCTCAAGTTCTGAAGAAAGTGAAGCAGAAATAAATGAACAACATGTTGCAATTGATGGATCTGTTTGGGAAGAAATACAAATAGGTGGCACACCTGGAAGACCACCACTTCATAACATTTTCAGGCAAGAAGTAGGCCCAACAGGATATGCTAAACGTCATATAATGAAAGGTAAAGTTAGTACTGCATTTTCATTGATAATTGACCACCGTATTATGAACCATATAAGAACATGCACAATAGAAGAAGCAAGCAGAGTGTTAGGATCCGATTGGAGTTTATCTCAAGAAAAACTTGCTGCATTTATTGCAATTTTATATGCACGAGCTGCATATGGTGCAAATAATTTGAAACTTTCTTTTTTGTGGAATAATATATGGGGGCCCAAATTTTTTTCTGAAACTATGAGCAGAAACAGTTTTACCGAAATTCTTAGATTTATTCGTTTTGATAAAAAAAGTCAGCGGAGTGAACGTTTGAATGCAGATAAATTTGCTATGGTATCCACGATTTGGAATATTTTCATTGAGAACAGCCAAAACTGTTACAAGCCGGGTGGTAATATTACTATAGATGAACAGCTATTTCCGACTAAAGTACGATGTAGATTTACGCAATACATGCCTAACAAGCCGGATAAATTTGGAATCAAATTTTGGTTAGCATCGGACGTCGATAGCAAATACGTCATAAATGCATTTCCATATCTAGGAAACGATGAAAATAGACCCTCTTCAGTAAAACTCTCTGAATATGTTGTACTCAAGCTGATCGAGCCATTTACGGGTTGCGGAAGAACTGTGACCACAGACAACTTCTTCACAAGCAAATCCCTAGCCATACAACTTCTAGCAAAAAGAACTACCCTAGTTGGAACCATTCGCTCAAACAAAAGGGAGCTACCACTAATTGCAAAGCAAAAGAAAGATGACATGGCAAGATTTTCTTCGAAAATTTTTACTTCTGATAATTGTACTCTTACAATGTATAAAAGCAAGCCAAATAAAAAGGTACTTTTACTTAGTTCTAAACATAAATTTGTATCAATAGAAAATAATGATAAGCGTTTACCTGAAACTGTTTCATATTACAATAAAACCAAATTTGGTGTAGACATGACCGATCAAATGGCGAGGAAATTTACTACAAAGTCTAAGTCTTGCAGATGGCCACTCCAAGTTTTTTTCAACATCCTTGATTTAGCTGGTATAAATGCCTGGATTTTATACAAGCAAACGACAGGAGATAATATCTCGAGACAAGATTTTTTACTCAAGCTAGCAGTAGAACTTGCCGACGATTTTCGAGTTGCCCGTGAACAACCAAAAGAAAAAGCAAATACTAAACGATCGTCGCCTAACCCTGTTACAGATTCTAATAAACGTAAGAGGTGTCAAATAGGATACTGCAAAGAAAATAAAACTAATAAAATTTGCTCCAATTGTAAAAAATTTGTTTGCGGGAAATGTGCGACGGAAACACTTATGTGTAAAAAATGTGATATATAAAAACAACTCTTATTTTTTGCGTTTGAAATAGAAATTGTAAGAATACTATGTCATATAATTATAATACATATTTTGTTATCATTATATTTTTATTTCCTTTCCAACATCCATATTTCATACATAAAAGTAGGAAACGTAAATTTCGGGTCATTTGACCCGCTATGGTAAACTAGGTATCTAATAAGTGTTGGTATGATTAGTGTTAAATTTGCAATTGATTTAACAAACGACTGCTTGTCAAGATAAAACGTTAACTTATCGTTTTTTGTTCTGATACGAATGATATCACATACTCGTCTATTATACTTATCTGTAACAGTAAAGTCTAAACGATACAGTATAAATACTTTTAAATATATCAAAATTTATGTTTACTTAAAAAGACTCGCTGTGACTGTAAAAAAAAACATAAATACAGGCTTGTGACTTCCTATTTTAGAATGGATCAGATTTTGCAAGCTAAATTAGAACCACTTCTTTTTACCATATATACTGTTTTTTTTTTTGTTTATTAAATATTTAAACAATAAATAAATATTTAATTAAAGTAATCTATCTTTCAAAGACAAACAACCCCGCATTCTTAAATAGAAAGTGTCAACAGACCCGCCCTCAAAATCTCGGCATCCATTTTGATTTTTTTTTTTACTATTCATACCACAACCCCGTTCTCCCGTGTCGAGACGAAGAATGCATCTCGAAATACCAGATGGGAAATATATGTATGAGAATTGAGAACTTGTTTGCGCTTGCGCACGACGCGTCGGGATCACACAGATAAAACATCCTAAACACCGACCGAAACCGGGTTCAGATAAAAAGCCGTCTATTGTAGCGTGGAGTCGTTTGTGACATTCAACTTGTGTTATTATTTTAATAATGAAACACTGTCTGCATTCAAGAACGATTTATTAATGAAGACTGTTCGACATCATTAACGAAATACTTAAAGAATTTATGAAGATATTTATGAAGATTGTTAACACTTTATTAATATTTATAATTAAAATTATGTTAATAAATCCATAAATTTGAAGTAAAATTCTCGAAGTTATTTAAAAATGAAAGTAAAAATAAAACTAATATGAATACTATCCCGTTATTGAAAAACAAAAATCCATGGCCACCCCATCTATTAAAGAAATATTTCGTCTATTTCTGAACGGATTAAATTAATTAATTTAATAAATAAAATTTTTAATAAAATACCACGCTATGCAAAATCAACCCTACCTAAATATTATACGCTTATGAGTTTATTCAATGCAATGACGTCGGCTGTAACTTCAAGATGGGGGCCTCTTTCAATGGTTATTTGTTTTGAGGTATCGTCGCTTAAAAAGTCCCGCTTTTGCCCGAACAAAAGTCGTGATGGGAAAGCAAAAAGGCTCGCTTTGAATAAGGATGAAGATTTTATTCGTTTTAAGGTAGAAAACTCTTGAGACGACCCTAATTAACGCAATAAGAATGAGTTTATGTAAAACAGTTTTTTAGGAAGTCCTTTTCATGTTGAGTAATAAGATTATATGCTTTTATTGCTCCTTGTTCTTATTTTTTTATGAATCTGTAATATCTATATTAATATCATTAATAGTACTTGTATGACTGTATATCCGTCTATGTCTTTACGCCTAAACTTCTGAATCAATTTTAATACATTTTAGTGTAAAGATAGATTCGACCTAGGTCAGTTTTTATAGTGAAAATAAATGGAAAATGTGTTGAAATAGAGGACGAAACTTACGCAGACGAAGTCGCAGAACAAGCTAGTTTAAAAAAGCCGTATGAGATATATAATGTATTCTTTAAAAAAGGTAAAAAGCTATTTCTTGTTTGTCTTTTTTTTATGTTACACCATTACACTTGAGATAATAAATGGATTGTTTTTATTATTTTTTTTTATCCAGAAAGAATGCTCCCGCATCGATCCCGTATAAATTTTATTAAGGTTGAAGACTTTCAAATATTCAATGGAATTTCTCAATAACGTCCGTTATCCGTCACAAGTTTAGAGTTTGAGATTATGAATAATTTTAAATCCGTCGGTGTGTTTGAATATAGAAATATTTTTAGTGCAGTATATGTGGTGTTATAATATGTTATATGCTTTACAACTGAGCCATATACACTAGATTAATAAATAGCCCAATATACACTTTTTATATATTCTTTTAAAAAGGTTACGCAGAAGTCATTTTTACAATTCAAATATATAATAACGTTACGATTCGTTACATTTAAAATATGTTTAATTTTTATTTAAATATTAAAAATTTCGTCATTATATATATATATTTTTTTTTTATATTAAAACTAAGAAAAAAACTTAGTATATCTTTTTTAAGTACTTACAAAATTTTAGCAAATATTTTAATTTAATAATAACAAAAATCTACAACTAAATTGTACTACCAATCGAACACAGTTAAACAAAGGTGTTTAAAGTGAAAGCGATCCCGATCGCGATAGTATCAAAACAACCCGAAACCTGTCAGTTTTAATATATCTGTAATTGTCAGTACGACAATTAGCTTGCGACCGCGACAAGATACGTAAATAAAACTTGTCGAACAAAACACCGGCCTCGGGCTGTCGTGATCGAATTAAGAAAACTATATAACAATTACAATCACAAAGGAAATTGTTATTAGTTCTATACATGTTATGCAATTATAAAAATGTAACGTTTACTATTCGACGTTAAAAATCTGTTCCCATTTCCACCTTTGATAAGCTCATCAATGGACTGGATGGCCCACAGATACCTGACAAACTCAATGTTGCCTAGCAGGTTGCTAGGCAACGTCATCCAAAGTTCGACATTATATATCATTGGTACTATAAATGTTATGTGATATCTGCTTTGTAATTTTAACTCGTTTTATTACATCATTCTGAAATATGCGATCCATTTTACTTTTAAAATGTGACGTTAATTTGACAGCGGTTAACAAATGGATACATTTTTATTTAAGGCATATTGTGACACATTTAAAAATATGACTGCATTAAATACTTTATGGGATTTTGTTATAATATAGACGCAAGAAACATTTCATGGAATGGTCGAGTGTGACAATTTTGTTTGTGTATGCGTGAGTGGTACAGCGAACCACCGTATATTTGAGGTCACTCGAATTAAATTATTGAATTACAAGAGATATTATTTAAATAATATACGTTGCAAATCGCAATTCCAGATCCAACTGATTTATCGTCTTATGTCATTAACTTAAATATCAGTTAATAAATTTTAAAAAATAGTGACAATAATATGATTTTTTTTTTGTTTTAGTCTGAAAGGAAAAAAATTGGTTATGTTCATTTGCTATCTTATCAAAAACCGTGTTATCCGATTAAAGTTATACATTGACAATTAACTATTGTAATTATAACATTTGATAACGATTTTAGTATAAATTTTAGTAGTAATTACTCGTTAGTGTAACAAAATTATCTAACAACGATATGAATTATCAAAAGTATTTTAAACAATTACAATGTCATGTGATCTTCACGTCTTTGTAATATGTAAAAAACTATACATATGCCTTATGTAATAGTATGTAATTAGTTAAAAGATTACAGTGTTTTTATGTTTGCCTAATTTAAATTTATATTTTGTAATGTAGGATACATTAATGATCATACTACAACGATACTATAATAAAACAGGATGGCTCTGTATTTAATACATCGATACCATCTTAAGTCTAAGGCACGTCGATATCAAATATAGATATTATAGATAGATATAAGATATCTTAAAGATATTTTAACAGGGATCGTATTATATTGAAGTAAATTTATCCCTTGAGTGCATGGTATCAAAAATGAAGCGCTTATTTCAAACGACTAAACCTTTAGCTAATCTTCTAATTTGGTTGTATGTTTTTATTTTATAATCTGTAATTAAGTATTTTTTTAATATATAGTCTATTTATGTAAATGGTGTTTTATTTTGATGAAATATAAAAATCTAAACATAACGACAAGTCTTGTTAAACATAGTCACAGACAACAGTTGAAAATTACATAAATCAGCGTTTTATTTATTTCTAGACGTTGAAATAAAATTTATTTGTGGTTTATCATCATTATGTAAAAACTATGGTATACATTGTTTTAATAAACAGTTAGAATGCTTTTTAAATCCGAACTACAAATGAAATCCTCCCCGGAAACTCCCCGGATGCCCCCGTCTAAACTAAAACACATCCAGGGACACCCGAACGGATGGCAACCTTATTTGTTAGGATATAACACGTATTTCTGTAAATATCATAACCGAATACCGTTTATGATTCAAAAGATACATAGATGCTGATAAGCAATAATGTGTCAACGCATAGTAAAATTGGAGGATATTGATGTATGCTGATAATTCATATAAACTAACCACGGAAAAAAAGTTTCTTAATTTAATGTTTCGAATATTGAAATGTGTGCCATATTATGCAATACGTAATAATCTTATATTTGAAAAACTTATTATTATACCCCATCTGCTTTTAATTCATTATATCTTTAATCACAATAGACAAGACAGATGGGTATATGCTTCATTAAACAAATTTTTTAAGAATGTGTTTGACATGGTTAGACACAGTATTGCTTATCAGCGTCCATGTATCGCTCTAAAGTTCGGACAGGAACAGAGCACGGAACCCTATAACCACATTATTATGTATCTTATTCGAAGGAAGTATGATGTTTCAATGGTATGTTACGTGTAATTCACATCAATTGCATAATGGACGTTAATGAGATAATACTATTTTACAGACATCGTTATTGTATAGGTATATACAAAGTATCGTGTTTATCTCATAAGAAAAGTTTTTATTTTCTTTGGATTGACGCAAAATCAAAACATATGATTGACACGACTAAAAGTCTACTACTACGACTAGAAACCTTTTAATATTATGTTGTATATTTGTTGAGATATCTATACTAATATATTACGTAGTATGTGCGAAGTAAGCTCCGAAACTGTCGAACCTATTTTCAAAATTTTACAATTTTACATACTTAATGTATATTCTAAATGAAAATGGTATCTTGCCGGTTCTTCTCGGTAGAGACTACATTCCGAACCGGTGGTAGCTTAAAAAAAATCTATAACCAATGTACCTGTAACTTGACGATTCAAAAGCGCTGTAAATAGCCTATTTGAATGAAGTATATTTTGAATTTCAATTAAAATTACCAATCGGTACATTATTGTAGGTGGTCATAAGCTACATTTTATGTTACATATATTTGTATTATTTTAAAAACAATATTAACGCGAGCGACGTTACGAGCCAGTACCTGATAAAATTTACAAAAATAACTTTATTCACTGGAGAGTAACGACAGCACGTATACACGGGCTGACAATGTTTTCAATCCTTTAAACACCTCCTTTATTAACCCCCGAACCAAAAAAGGGTTTTTTAAGTTTGACGTGTGTAGCTTTTTGTGGCATTTTAGCTTTCTAATGTATGGTCGAATTTTAATGCAGCTTTTTTTGTGTTTATAGCTGACGTAATCGATATGGTTCTTAGCTATAGTTTATAAAAATCTATTTAGACGTTTGAAAGTTATCAGTTCCTATTAGTTGAGAGAAGTTGAACAACTTCTATTCGAAATTTACTATAACGCGAATAATTAAAAAATAACTTAGTCGCCTAACCTTGACCTGATGCAACAGTATCATCTGGAATCAGCAGGATATACATCTACAATCTCATCTAAAATCTCAATGAATTGAGTTTTTTTTAATTTCAATTCGACCTTCTTTACGTTAAGAGACTTAAAAATGAAGTTTTCGTCATATTAGTACAAGGTCAATAACCTATGCATTGAAACTAAGTCAAATTAAAAAAAAAAAATTGTATTAAAAATACTTATTAAATATGAAATTCTTTTGTTATTCCTCACCAAGGGCGGTATCGCGTAGAACACGACCGTCGGTCGTTTCCTCGTCTAGGGGATTTTTACTTGAATTTTAATTTAAATATGCACGCAGTTACACCGGACAGACATCCTGTTGCTTGAAATAGGAATGTTATATTTATAAAATCACATTTTTAAAACAGGTACATTTCATTTTGTAATATTATATCATGGATATAGGAAAATTTAAAAGAAACATTGTAGAAATAGTAAATAATATACACATAGGTCAGGAAAAATGAAATATACCGTTAAGTATATTTGATAAGTTATTTTATAATTAAATGAATTAGGATGAGTATTTTTTTAATCTATTTAGACCTAAAGTAATATCTGTATTATATACAATTTTAAAAAGAACATTACAAAAAAACATTTCAAATTAGACCTCGAGATAGCATCAATTTTTTTCATTAGTACCAACATAATAATATTACAAAAAAAAATAATAATAAGCGCCCACACTTGTAAAACAAACATTAGGTACGGGACACATTAAGTCGTTTATACTGAGCGACTGATAAATACGCTAAAAATTATAAGTACATATTTACATTTGAATCATTAAACAATACGAATAAATTACTTATCGCTCGCTATTTATTTACACGTTCCCTAAAATCTGTACGTAATCCGTCATCAGCGTTCGGTCAAATTGTTTGTATTTCCCAAACAATGTCTGTGAGTGTATTCAAAGTCTGCATCGCGTTCTCTCCGTTTGTATTTACAGAAACGGTCCTTGTTTGTTGCTCTAAAAATAACATTCGAGTCAATGTCGTTTAGCTTTTTACTAACGTTCGTAGTGTACGGGTAAGGTCACTAAACGTTCTGTATGGAATTACGAAAACACACATAATGAGAATAATGATAAATATAAACAACATTTTTAAAATTTAACTATATTTTATATCGTAAATGTATTTAAAAGTATTATTAATTAATACCTGTTCGAAACTACTAATTAAATAAAGATTGATTGACAATGTTTTTAATAGTCAAAAGCCAATAATCCAGAACTATTAACGGTAATTCGTAATGTATAATAGAATGTTAAACGATTTATTTAATGGTGCGACATATAAATTATTGTAATACAAAAAAACCGCTAATGAATTATTTAGGTAAATATTCGTTTATTATATGTATAAAAATACAATTTATTATTTATTTAAAATTTTCTTCATTTAACATTTACAGCACATATTAAAGATTCACATCACAGATAAAAAAAAACAACTTCCAAGTCTCAACGTTATTCGATAACGAAAAAAAAAAACTATCGACTTAAAATCGAATTACCGAATTCTAAACTTTGATCACATCTAATCGGTTCATTAAACATAGCTAAGCTAACATCCTGGGTATAAAACACTCGAGGGTTGTGTGGGAAGCGAAACCGGTACAGGAATTCGGGTCTACGCCGCTCAGAGAGTTGGGATTTTTGACACGTGTTGTCAAATCCGTCACGTCTTGATACTAAATAACTACGACTAAAAAAGGAAAATACTTCAAAAGCAAAATACGCAGTTTCGTTAACTTGGATCAAAAACTTATTTAATCAAACTACTCAACCGATTTTGATTAAAATAAAAACAAAATTATTTTTAAAAACGTATTTTATTCGGTATGTAGCTGTGTTGTTTAATCTACAGGCTTATTATTAATATAGAATATTTACTTAGGTATTCTTGAAAAATACCCGTAAATATTCCAGGTAAAAAAATCTCTTTCATTGACTTGATTCGAGACGCTCATGTCGTTATGCGACAATGTGATAAAGTGTCATATAAGTTATCTATTTTATTGTTTCATGTTAATCAACAATTTGAATGTAGTATTATTAACTTAAATCATACTTTTTTAGCAGGACTAAAGGAAGCACAAATGCTTTGTTACTTTAAAATGAAATGACAAATAAAAGGGGATAGGAAATAAGAAAAGGGACGATGAGTATAAAGTATTCCAATTTTTTCAATAATCTTTATTACCTAAGTCATATCAAAAATAAACTTTCAATAAATCTTTCATTAGTCTATAAACGATGGACTGTTGCATACAATGTGGCTAATTAGAAGTACCTACTAAACATAATAGGTTTCGGATCATTTTGAAACCATACTTATTTTACACGATTAAAATTTGATTCAAAATAATCAATGCCCCTTGTCAACATTAAAACCATTTTATACCAAATATAATAAGTCTTGTGGGCTAAGTATACGTAAATAATAAAATGATATTTAGCATTTCTAATTTTTGTAACTAATATTATTATTTAGACGGATTGTGAATTATCACGCCTCAATTGTTAAGCCGATCAATATAACAATTTTCATACGCGTCCACAAAAATACTATTTCAAAAGGTTAAAATAATAATAACTTTTAGGCGATCGTCCATCATAACAAAATCTACATTACCTAACGCTGGCAAAACTGCGGACGTAATCCAATTGATAAAGGATCTATATAAACGGTGTTAACTGCTGTGTTGGATATTTCACCAGCGTTTACAGAACCGATATTTAAAAGTATGAAAAAAACTGAACTAAATATTTTTTAATTCTTTTCCATAAATGTTTAACCTTAGTCGCTGATAAGCAAGACTGTCAAGCCACACGGAATTCATTTTGAGAAAATGGCGTCTAAAGGCGTCAAACGTATTCCTAATAAATTTTTTGAAGACGTTTAAATCCATCTTTTATTTTCTATTTTAATGAAAGGTGTAATGAATTAAAACCAGATTGGTATAATAAATAGTTGTAGTATTTGACTTAGATGACTTGATAAATTTTTGAAACATATTTAATACATGACGCATCATCAGAATACATCAATATCTCCGAATCCGAATTATCTTTTTGTGGGTTGACACAATATTGCTTATCAGCATCGTCGGAAACACCTTACGAGTATGTTACACCAAAATACCGGTTATTTAACTACCATATAATACACTATAATTCTGTATTTCGGTGTAAATAAATTATGAGAATATGATAAACCTTAACTCGATCTTATCTAGGAATGTATTGAAAGAGTATACGTGTGAATGTCACATTAACATAAGTGCATATTAATTACATAAGGAATACTTGAGATTAACATCAAAATACCAACTATTTAACCTAAAGAATAATTATTAAGACTTATTATATTACACCATAAAAAAAACTATTAAAATCATTGATGATTTTTTATCCGAATTAAGGTAATATTTTTAGGTGATTGTGATAGATAAAAAAAAATATTTCTAGTAGCTAATTATATATATTTTTTCAATTGTATTTTGCTAGCGGCCGCTTGCGGTTTCTTCCAAGCTCCGTTTTATTTCCTAGGGGCTAAATTTTGCAAAATCCTGTCTTAGTGAGCACCTACGTCCTAACAGAACCCCATGCGAAATTTGAATCTCCTAGCACTTGGAGTTTCTGAGATGTCGAGATAGTAAGTGAGTGACCTCTCGCTTTTATATATATAGATGAAAATAAAACTAATTAAATATCTATCATGTCATTTCCAATACAGCCATATTAATAATAGCCGCCATTGAATTGTATCTCAATTCTCGACACGATTAGTCACTGCCGCAAAAGCAATAAAGGCAACCCTACACATGTCAAAGACGTATGGAAATAAATCGTATTTTTAGACCAAGCGCGAGATGCACGACTATTTTACGGCATGTAATAGTCTTTTTACAACAACTTTGATCCCGAGAAACATAATATTTTGGGTATTAAATGTTGCCGTAAAAAACGATCGACCGTATCATTATCTCATTTTGGGTACTATAATAATAGACAGACAAATCAGTAATTTAATTATTATAACGTTTTAGTATATTTTTTTAAATAAAATTAACCTTTTTGTTATTTGAAAATATCTAACAATGATATTACCTATATAATTTCGTCGTGGTTCGTTTAGATAAATTAATATGCCATGAACCTTTAGCTATATGACTTTGTTTAACATTATTTAATGGTATTTTTAATTGCGTTGTTTATTTATGTTACGTTCATAGTAATTGACACTAAAATCAGTACCCATTTTTAACTTTGATAAGCTCGTCATTTGTCTTGTTGCCCCAAAGATATACCAGTCACACTCAGTCGCTAACTGGTTGTTAAGCTACGTCGTCCAAAGATATCGGCATTCTGGGTGACAAAATTCATGAACTCATAACATACATAAAAGTGTTTAATATCATTCTTCTACAGACACCTTTATTATGACATGTATAAAAAACACAACATGATGTTATAACAATACCTAAGAAAAAAATTCAGCAATTTACGTTTTAAGTTATTGTACCTACTACTGCTTTCAGACATTACGCCGAAACTCGTCGAAGTGGATTTGAGTATGGTTAAAATGGTAATTTCCGTTTTAATTTAAAACCGCATTTTATTACAAAAATGATTCCAATATATCTCATGAAGAATTAAAAATGATATTAAAATCAATTTCACATCAAGCCCAGGGGAAAAAGCTAGCCGCATCTATGAATAGGAATTATGATGAAGTAGATAATAAATATTCAATATGCCATGGAATGCCCTAGATTCGATACCTATTGTACTCTGTAGATAACCTGACTGAAAAATATACCAACTTTTTAATATTATCTGCATACTTTTTGTTATTAATTAAAAAGGGTGCTTTTTTAATATTGTTATTTAATTCATGTAAACAACAATATAAAAATTGGGCTTTGGGTGTTTACATGGTTAAGATGAATAGTAGGTAGTTAACTTTAAGGAAATAATAGAACTAAAAGTTAATTAATTTAACAATAACATTAAAATTAAAAATAACAATACAGATATACAATACATTAGCTATCTATTTATTATCTGTAATACCGAACAATGGCGGCAATTACGTCGGCCGTGTGATTGGTGCATTCATCTGCTAACAATGTTATTCGCCTGTTAACATGATAATAAGTAATATCATGAATATATTTAACACAATAATAGGTTTAATTTTTAATTTTCGGAATCAGTTGTATCATTACATAAGGACTGTGAAATGATCGAGGTATGTTGACTCGTTTTAATTAGCTTTTTTTTTTCGAAATTTAACTCAATGTTTGCGTTGTCTCTTAGGGTTCAGCCTACAAGACACTAATAAGACTAGGTCAATCCAAAATCCAAATTGTCTATGCGTCCGTTTAATTAAAGATTAATTATTGATTGATTTTGATTGATATTATGAAGGATAATCTAAAAATAATAAATACCTGCCAACTGTTGTATACCATACACTCTTTTCAAATGAAGGAATTTGAATCTTATAAACCACGCTACGCCGTCCAAATTACGCTTTGCCGGTACTATTTTCATATATACAAATACATATTTATACATAGTACGACTGCTTTGTAAATTCTGGTAATGTACTAGTACATATATAATATATAACGTGTCTCCTACCGCGTTGAACTTGCAATCTAAACATTGTTTCTCCGAATTTGGCCGTGTTCTACTTTCTTCCACTGCGATGTCAGTTTTGTTTCCGGTTCTCGTTGCAACATTGTATACATATTTCTCGCGTTGTAAAATATTTCTTACGAGACATTTCTCACAAATGAAATGAGATTTCAAGAAAATTACTTGTAGGGTAAGATTGTTTTTAAGAATTCAATACTTTAGAGAAGATTTAAATAGTAATACAGATATTTATGTAATACTATAGATAGCTATTTATAATACTTATTCCAATTTTTTTAATCAACCGACTTCAAAATTTTTGTCATTTATTAGCCGAATTTGGATTTTTTATTTTGCTTAAATATATATAGATATAGATACATGTCAGAAAATTAAAATTTCTTTTAATAACGGTTTAGTAATTTGGTTTTAAAATGTAAATAACTTGGACCTATAAGTATGCCGTACAAGTATCTAAATGAAATTGCATATTTCGCTTTTGAAATTGGTTCTTTCTTTTAAGACTTAATTATTAAGTTGACTACTTAGAAGAATAATGCATTGTCAGCAACAATGATGCCAGTATGCGAATTAAATGTTTTTTAAGACTAATTCCGTAAATGTATTTAGAGTTCTTAATACATTTATTTATATACAATCGAAATAGTATGTAAATACCAGCAGTATTTACATACCATTTCAATGATATTTAAATACTGCTAATATAACTTAAATAAAATATAATAATAAAGTCATTTAATAGATATATGTAATATTTTTTCATTATCAAGATAAAACAGAATTACAAACAATTATCCACTTTTTTTATTCAATTTCTTCCATAGAAGTAAAAGCAATGGTTCTAACCCATACAGCCTCATATATTACTTTGTCGTTTAATAAAATTGTATTATGTACGTTATAATTTCTTTTTTCATTAAAAACTTTAATATTTAAACAGTTTCATTCAAGATGTAAACAGATGTATGTAGTTTGCAAGGTCACTTCGTATGCGGGTATCGAATACGATTCCGCCCGCAACCACATCCGATTCTAGTAATTTGAGATAACGAAAAAAAAACGAATTTTATAATATTTATTTTAAATCTATTCAAACATACAACTTCTTTTGTTAACAAAACATTCATTTGAATACTGAAAATAATTTATTTAAATTAGGTAAGTGGGTATTCGTTGAAAACGAATACTCTTTATTTGAAAAAAGTGTAACAAATTCAAAAAATAAATAGAAATGTTTGATTATTCTACTGTAAATATAAATAATTAAATTTAAACGATATTCATTGACCTCACTTCACTTTTGTATAAGTTAACGTAGATGTAACAATAATAAATATGATGTACTAATAATTTTTTAACTGTTTTTGTTTTTTTTTACTGACAGGTTGGTTCAGTGGTCACTGCAACTGACTGAAGCGCTAACGGTCGCAGGTTCGCTCCCCGCTCACAGCAAATCTCCGTCTGTTTTGGCATACAGATGTTTATCGTGGTCTGGGTGTTTATGTTATGTGTTTCCGGACCCCGACTCAGGATCATGAGATAATGGGGACCGTTATGTGTGATTCGTTCATTGTTATTAATAAAATATTTACTGCCTTACTACAAGATTTAAATATACGTTCAACGCGCGTTTATAAAAATCCGTACTACAAATCCGCGTCTAAGGACAGTTTTGAGCTTAACATGCTTTAGACGTAACTTAACATATGCTTAAGTGAGCTTAATAGATGTCTTAAACATATTTTGGCTATCAAATTTAAAATGTGACTGTATATCATTAGTCTTTTTATGATTTTACTACCATATTAAGCAATTTAGAAAATATTTGAAGCAATGTTTAATTTTTGAACACTGTTGAGTTAGAGTTATTGCGTCTATTGTAGTATGAAAAACAGTAAAATTAATATAATCGATAAAGTATATATCAATTCATATCTAAAATCTAGTCACCGGAACTGTTCTCAAACTCTCAAAGGCGAGTCAACGGAGTAATCTGCTTAGTAGCAGTGCTGGGCTAAATGCAACTTATTGAATTACGTTACAGCGCAGACTCTGTGTTTGATGTTGATAAACTTGCCAGATCCAATTAGAACTAACTTCTACATTATTCTCGCTAAACATTTTAAAATTTAGTCCTCTGTGCAAAACAGAAAATTTTGCTTGGTGGACAGAAACAGGATTTTCTAAATCGAAAAAATATCTCCACGAATCCTTGAACTTTTCGATTTTTGCTTAGAAATTTCGAAATAAGTTAAGACTGACAGGAATGTATATTTTAAAATGTGTTTGTACTTATATATACGATCTGGATATCGAAGAAAGCTTCATTAATTTCAACATGATATGTCCATGAATTTCTGAGAAAAAAGTCTTGACAGCCAGACCGCCGGACAACAAAGTGATCCTATAAGGGTTCCGTTTTTCTTTTTAAGGTACGGAACCCTAAATAACTATTTACCAAAAACACCGTGGAATAGAAATAGACATTATACAATGACTCCAGTTAAAAATGACTAGACATTTAGTCCATTAACGAATACGTATCTAGTTGCTTTGAACCTTTACATAGTAGGTATAAAACAAAGTCGCTTCACGCCATCTGTCTGTATACGTTTAGATCTTTAAACTACGCAACGAACTTTAATGTTTTCATCAAACCAAGTAATTCAAGGGGTAGTTTTATATCTATCATACATAAAGTGATGTGATGTAAAAAACTACATTGCTCCCTTGCAAAACAGGGGTGGGTCGGTTGTATAAGTCTAAATTCCTTTTTTAAATCTTAATGATTTATACATAAGGGATGCCCCTTCAGTAATGTATTTATTTTCTTTTGGACCATAACTTATGTCGTGTTAATTTTAGCGTAAATGCGTCACCTTGTTCATCTTAATGGCTGTTCTCTTCAAGCATTGGTGTCAGCCGTAATGTTCCGGTAATAAAAAATATTTAATAATCATTTTACAGATAATAAATTACTTAAATAAAAAAAATTAGTGCTCATGTTTAAAAAAGGATTGATTGTGATCTAAAAATTAATATGGCATACATATATTCAATTCATGTTTATTTAAAAAATAAATTATTATTCCATATTATAGCTGTGCCCTGCGGTTTTATCCGCGTTAATTTACCGAAAAAATCTACTTAAATATATTCCATACTTTAACCGTTCACGCAACGACAGCTCTTAAAAGGAAGAATTTTGCCAGTTCTTTTCAATGCATTCTATTGGTCGTAGCGTGATGTGAGATAGCCAATAGTCTTCTTTGACTATCCAAAACGAAAAGAATTTTTCAATTAGAACCAGTAGATTCATAGATTAGCCCGTTTAAACAATCTCTTCAGCTTAACAATATTACAGATAAACTATTCTATTCCCATTTTCTTTAATATTTCTTTTATTATTTTATATTTTTATTACAAAACCAGTTTTATTAATATAACACTGCTATGAATTAAAGAACATTGTCAAACGGAAACGTTTTTATTTATCTCGGATAGATTACACTTAGAATGTAGTGATTATGTTCGAAGCCATCAGCACTAGCGGAATCGTCTACCGAGTCAATTGTTTTCGCACGTACTTGTATGAAATTACAGAGAAACTGCACTTAAAATATTATACATAGATAGTTTACCAAACTATAATAAGGATTTTATTGATTTTAAACTACTGTACTTGTACTGTTTTTAAATATCATCTGAAAATAGAAATTATATTGTTAATATAAATAAGAATATAATAACTCATAATAAATAAGTAGTACAATTCATTTTATATTTAAGTTACTCTATATTTTATACCATATATTCTAAAGTTCTAACGTTAAAAAAATTCTAAATATTAAAAAAAAATAAGTCTGGAAATTTTGGTATAAGTACTTATTATATGAAATTAAATCGAAAGATATAGATTAGTAAAAAAAAAAAAAAAACAAAAAATTGTATTATACTCTTACATTACCCTAAATACTTGTGTAGACTCATTAAACAAACATCAAAGTAAGTGAATAGTGATTGTAACCGCATCGACTTTAATGTCCGAAAACAAAACAAATAAGTAGTTAAGACTTGCAACTGACCGGAACACTGAGTCACAGCATTAAGACGAACCAATACAGTCACAAACAATTAATGGGCCAATTCATAAAATAAAATAAAAAAAAAAGTCGGAAGGATGTCTGAATCATAAGCAAGCTAAGGTCATGCATATCATTAGAACAAAATGGCTGTCAAAAATGCGCGCCAGTCACAGAGTGCATAAGAATAACTTCAATGAAAATGAAACATCTGTTACGGTTTTCGATTTAAAGTTTTATTAATTTAATTTCCATTTAGTAAAAACGTTGACTGAAATAATTACCAGTTATTTAATTTATCGAATATAGTTGTGTTTGTTATTTCAATTTATATTTATTGGAAAAACCGTGGAATGAAATACAACTTAAATATTTGAAAAAGGAATTTATTTTGTTATTAATTAATGATTTTTATTGGTTAAAATCTCTTTGGAGTATTTAAATTCAGCAATATCTCGAGCGTGAATCGTCTTTATGAGTTATTACTGCAGTGCCCTTTGTTGTCTGTTAAGGGTTATTTTTAGATTTCTTACAAATATGTAATGAGGACGTCTATTTCTTTTTATTTTCTTTAGTCCTAGTACAGAATCTAGTTTTAAAATATTAGAAATAAACGTTACAAATCAAAGTATAGTCATTTAAAAAATATATCTATTATTATTAATTTATTTCAAAATATTATAGGTACATTAATATTAATGGTACTTATTTATATTCCTCAATTAATAGGTTTAAACAAACCCTTATGGGTCCTAGGTAAAAATTAATTTGTATTACATCTGTAAGTACCTACCGGTGAAAGCATCGAAGAGAAATGCTGACAATTAAAAGATTCGATACGAAATATCAAACAGGACGATCAAAATATAATACCCCTAGCGTATTACATCCTCATTCGGTCCCGACGACAATCGGAGGATGTTCCTATGGAATTTATAGCACTCCTGATTTAAATGTATAATGACCACGTAGGCGTACGTCGGTTGAATACCATTTGTTTCAGTTGTAGGTACCAGCACACGGTCGAGCGGCTGCATAGATTTATCTCCTTGATACCAGAGATAGTAATAATTGTAGTTTTTTTTTTTATTTGTATAACGAACCAACCAGGTGACTATATATGCAATAGACTAATCAAATAATTTATTTTATTAAATATATCTCTTAAGCTTTTTATAGCGACTGTATAGAATACAATAGATATCTCTTAATAATAAAACAGATAAGTATGTATTGAATTGTGAAAAATATCCAACATTTTTTTTTTATTATAAGCGAAAAAGTATTATTTAAAAATTAAATATTTTACTCTAATGTTAATCTTATAATCTACGAAAAAAGGTCAAAAGCGAGAGATAAAATCGTTACCAAGACATTAAATAAAAAGACGCTTTCACCACAAGTAATAAAAAAATTCTAAAATAAATCATTAAAACTAAGTTTAGTATTAAGTGTAAAGCGAACTGCATAAATCCCAGATGGTTCGCAAACGCACAATTAATTACAAGACGCCATGAATCACGCTTCAAATGCCGAAGAAACGGCTCGCTTCCATCGCTCGAACGAGACACGTAACTGTGTCGCCTCGCCATGTGACTCAATTCATTTGAATATCGGAACGAAACGTTTTATTCCTCATTAAATTTATAAAATCGAAAGCACGTTTTTTACTTAACGTGTATTTCTAAAAACTAATCAACCGAGCTATATATTATAGGTTAGTCAACTAACCTAACACACGAATTAAACACGCCACGCTCGATCCGACTCTATCGATTCAGACATTTTAAACGTAACGTAACCGAATTCAAACTTAAATACAGTTCGCAAAAGTTCTAAAGTCAGAATCTGGCAGTGACATGCAAATTCGCCACTCGAAATGCAACGTGACATGACGAGTGGGGGGTGAGGCGGCATTCCTAGCTGGGAGGGAGCGGTCATCGACCGTCCTCCGCTGGCCGTATAAACTACGCAGCCGCATAAGGTCAATACAGCTCGCCTCGCCGACCGGTCCGGCCGTTTCGAAACGCCATTGTTCCAATGACGGGCTCCACACGACTCCGAAAATCAATTACAGCACATGCTAAATCTAATTTGCTTGCGCAAGAGAGGATATTATCTCTTAATCAGATTGCGCGTAATGCGTTTGTCGCCGCAAATGTTCCAACTCGCCTGGAAACCTACTTCCACGTAACTCGACCGGCTCGAAGTAAACAGTTGAATGAGGCAATTTTTTTTAACCCAATACGCATAATTTTTCCGGTTACGCTAAAAATGGATTCGCTTTCGTAAACGCCTAATGAGCATCACATTTCCTTTCCAAAAGTTGATGCAAATACATCTTAATCACTTAATATACTCAGGAAATCGATGAAAGTAACGTCCTCTAGCTAATGTCGATCACTGATAAGCAAAATAGTGAGTCACGATAAACATGTAGCTACATGTTTTTATGTATAAATTAACCTAAACTTTCTAACAATGGATAATAAGAGACTTCTTAGTCATACGATCATGCATATTCAGTAAGTTTCACTTAGGTAATATTAATATTCCAGAAACGTAATCGCTCATAAGTCAACAACATGGCTGACACGCGTCACCATGTGATTCAAAATCATTTGATATCGCGTCGTAAGAAAAATACCTTCTGGAGCAAGATAAGGTTATTGATAACATTGTTAGAATTTACATTGAAATTTTAATTATCGTTTACTTAAATATATCGATTTAAATTAAAAAAAAAAAAAACAGTAATATTACTGCATATATCATGAGTTTTAATTTTAGGTTAGTATGAAGAGAATAAGATCTAATATAAGCTATAAATTTTTTATTCTTATAATAGATTTTTTATTACATATACATATACTGTATAGATATTTTCTAAAATTTACATCAACGCAAGTGTCATCTATTTTTGTATAACACATAATAAACACTAGAATCTATAAAAAAAAAATCTAACTAAATCGTCGCGTTTCTAGGTGATAGTTACGTCACAGAGCATAAATAAATCGTCGAGAATGAATGCTAAGTTTTTCTGAGTCTTGCAAAAGATGACTTCATTGCTTGCTACTCGTATTATCCGACCGAGTTCATTTCGCGTGTTCTCTGGTAATAAATATTCAATGAAAACATGTCACTTACCTTGGTTGAATAATACTCTTCAAAACGACGGCGTTCCGCTGACGTTTCTTCTTTTTTTGACAATACATTAATGCTTTTAGAAGTTATATTGTGCAGTCAAATGCGTTAAATTAATTTATTATATTGTAATTTAATAGAAAACAATTTGATATTTTAATTTGAAATACTAAATTTAAACTATTAAGTATTAAAATAAAATGTTTTGAAAAATGATTGTTTTAATTTTCATATCTAATTACATACTTAACATTAACACTAATAAATTGTTTCCAATAATCATTATGTAGTCGTAAAAATAACTGTATTGGTTAGTTTCTTTAGTTTAAAATATTTTGTTTTTTGTGTGTCCGAATTATATAATTCATCATAAATGTATGTTTCAAATTTATTTCTTAAGTTTTTAAAATATAATTTGTATCTTTTTTCATAAAAATAGCCATTTAAGATATTGTGTTGAATTGCAATAAATATTTAAATAAAAACAGATTTATTAATATCTGTATACGTATCGTATATAGTATTTTAGTAACAAGTACCTTAATCATTTTTTTATATTATATAAGTATGTATTATAAAAATAAACAGATAAAATTGTTGAGGAATAGGTTTATAATTAGTAAATGATTAAAAGATGATGTAATCCGTTTCCTTGTAATACATTGAGACTTATGTATTTACGTTATAAACACAACCAGTCATAAGCATGTGTTTTTCGTTCAGTGCTATTATTTCTTAAAGAACTATTTAAAATGGTATATCAAAAAAGAAAACTAATTGTTTGTTTATATAATAAGATTAAGTCGTCAATCATATTTGACCTCAACTAAATAGTTAATTATTTAAATATTACCTCACGCAACACAATTAACTTTAATTAGAAGTTAAACGACTCTTATAAAATTAACCAGTACTAGCAAAAAACTCAGACATCGTGTGGAAACGCTGTCATAACAAACAATAGTAAAAGTTTACTCACTAACTACCTCCTCATGCTGTCTGAGCGTACACTAAATTATGATTCAGTACACATTTCCTTGTTTAGTTAAAGACAAATAGCTGTACCTATTTGTTTACGTATTTTATTATTTTTGTTGTTACGAAATTTAAATTCAGTTATGATTCTAAATATTTGTAAATTTCCCTCAGTCTCTGTATATGTAGTTATGGTACTTACTTTCATATCCTGCCGTCCACGCCCACAGCGACACCATCGCCAACAGCCAGTGATACATTAGCCCTTCGATCTTCCAATAGAGGGGTGCGTACAAGGGTCTCATCAGACGCAGCGCCATCATCCACACCACGTAAGCGGGTATGCAGTATACGTTGTTCAAGACCGCGAATGTCGTTCGCGCCGCGATCCTCACGTACCGGCTGAAAAAGCAGGGACGCGGTTCATCCCTGCCGCCTTGCCGTCTCGCCGCGGACGCTACATGGACACCGTGACGGGGGAGGGATACCGGTGGACAGCGAGACTAGCGAGGCGGCAACGCACCGCGTTCTCCCTGCGGACAGCTGCCGAGACGCGAGGGCTTTCGTCTGACGCGGACAATGGCGCTGCGCGTTCAATAAAACACAATACGTACATTCGACGATATTTATTAATGGAATCGTTCACCGGATCACTGACGGTTATTTCGTTAAGTAGACTGCGAGTACAAATTTAAAAATCGCCCGTCGGCGAGCGGAGCGTCGCTCGCCGGCGGGCTTACATGCGATTTCATTTGCGACACACATTTTACACCGATCGACGTAACATTAACTCGTACGACGCGAGCACACATAGACAGACATACACAATTTTAGTTTACGATGCATACTGTGGCACGACCGCGGCCGGTCGGATTCGTCGTGTAAAATCAATACAAAGTTCATATATAAAATTAAAAAACGACATCGGACCGCTGAAATAATACAAAAATTACAATATTAAAGACTGTACACTATCTAATATATACAATATTTGCCAGCATAGATATGTGCGGGGGCAGTATATACAGGGCGGTGGGGTACGGGCCTCGCACGAGCTGATCACACGTTGTAGTCGTGCGCCATCAGGCCGTGCACCTGCTCGAGGCGGAACGCGAGCCGCTGCTTCTGCGAGAACTCGTCCTCCTCGAGCGTCACCATCAGCTGCTCGTTGTACTTCACCGCGTACGCGTACAGCTCGTTCAGTGCGCAGTTCGTGTTGAACTCTTTAGTGTGGAGCCGAGACTCCTCGGCCAACATCGCGTTCATATCCTGATCGGATATGGCGGGCATCAATTTTATATCTGCGTAATACCGCTCTACCCATTCCTTATACACTGGAATATCTTTAGCATACAGAAGCTTAGAAGAAGGAGAATCTTTGCCGAGGATGTGGTCGGAAGTCGAGCACGAATCCATGAAGGTTTGCGCTATTACGGATAAGCAAGAATCGACAGTATTAGACTTGTAAACATCGAACACGAAATTGGGATTTTTAATTAAATTGACCCAAAAACGCAAAGGAAGAGAATTACTTTTCCAAGTATGAACTACCTCGGGATCGGATATAGCGTGTTGAAGCGCCTGATCGTCGAGAAAATCAAACATATACTTTATTGCGAGAGGTAGCGCGGAGCCGCGATGCGCGGTGCTGAAAATAGTCTCGAATAAATCATCAACAAACTTTTGCAGCGTACCCTTAGTAGCGAGAAGACGTGTAAGATATATTTCAGATACCATTTTATTTCCACGCTCTCCCTCTTTATGCGCGTCACCGTCGTGATGTCTAACAAGATGCCAGTATTTAAAGCCGCCGCCATGTTCATACTTAAGCGGGCTAGCTGGAGGGCTAGCGGAACCGTACTTGCCCCTATTGAGGGTTTCATAAGTATGCGACTTATCGTTCTTTTCCATGTTGGAAAGGTTATACACGGAACTCTGTTTGGCGACTAAACTTAAACAAGCGCCGTCGGGTACGCGATAGTGATTAAGGGTATTGAGTTTACGCCATTCACCTTCACATTTAGTGGTGCTATCTTCGTCGTACAGAATTAAGCGACCGCATGCGCCCGTGCGCCATTCCAAATCTAACTCGTCACGACTAGGTCTCTGAGAGTACGGTGTAGCGCGGTAAATCGCGTCTAAACATTTTTCTTTAACTTGACTAATCGTATCACAGTCGAGAACTTTTACGTGCACGTTTTCCGTCGTAGCTTCTAAGCCGCTAACGAAGATCGTTTGTTGCGATATCGACACGCTCACGGTCATTGGTTTAAAATCGATCGACTGCCTAATTAGTTTTTCCTCGCTTAGAGAATAACGCGCCTCGGACGTTATTACATCTACAGGCCCTTTGTCTACTTGACCTTTCATTGACCTAAACAAAAGGTAAAGAGGTTCGCCAGCGCATTCACGGAGGAATTTGTATAAGAGGAAAGTGAACCACGCGCTTAACATTTTCTCAGCGACGCTTTCAGTACGCCTAAGCAACAATTTAGGGTGGCTTTTACTTTCCATGCATTTTTCTATAAGCTCCGCTAAGAGTGTCTTTAAAACATCAGTACAGTATTCCATTTTACTTTGTAAGGTTACCATTATGAGAGAAGCTACATTAACACGATCACGCATTGAAAAATACCTATTGCTTTCTAAAGTACGAATAAATAATAGAAGGAATGTTTTGTTCATAATTAACTGTCCGAACAATCTCAGACCCTTTTCTTTCCTAATAAGCTCTGGGCGTTCCCACTGAAGGACGGCGTGATCGTCTATATTGGGGAACAGTATTTTCATAGCATACGTGCGATAATCTAGGAAAGGTATACCACCCGTTACATCTCCCGTCAAATCGGTCATTTCAGTCTGCAGTTCCGCGAACGCCTCTTTGCACTCCGCGGCTACCCTTAATTCTAAAATATCCATTTGCTCCTGCATATTCTTTAATACTCTAATATTTTCAGTGGATTTTCTCCTATACATAACTAGAAACACGACTAACACTAATATGAATATTACTATACTTGCTATAACACCGAATAATACTGGCTTTCCTATTGCTGCCTGTAAGCCTGCTTGCGAATAGGATAATTTACCGATCTTATAAGTAAGAGCGCGACCGACCTTAACGACCACTTCTGGAGTGTCTACCCCGTCAGGTAATTCGTCCCGAGACGGTGGCCTGCACGTTAACTGATGTCTAGAAAGAGAAGTAACATTGCATAAACTTTCTCCTATATGAACTTCAACATCACTTTCAGTACAGGCTCTATCTAAATTTTGGCCGTTTATCGTCAAATATTCTGATTTATAATATTTAACGTCTTCGTCAAAATTTTCATAAATAGGATCCGGGTAGAGAAGAAACGCTTCGCCCGTCTTAGTGGTAAGATTTTGAACGCTTTGTACGTCGTCCATATTGAACCCGTATTCTAACTCTAACGGCCTATCGGGATCTAGATTCAGGCCAGCGCTTTCGATCCCGGGAGATTCGCATATGAGATGGGTTTGAAAATCGACTCTATGACAAGGAGCTATATACGGTCGGTTATCGTGATACACGTATATTTGTGGAAACCGAATGGAATGGAAATTACGGCCCATTACTTTGATGTTTATCCCTCCGGACGGTATGCCCTTGGGTTGTTTGCGTTGTGATGCTAATGGTGGACCTGATTCTACGGAAACTACAACGGGATCTTCGATATACTCAAATTTTTCGCGTTCTAAAGTACGCATTCCATTATCAAAACGCATCCGTAGCGTGCCCATTTTTAGTTGATAAGAGTGACTAGTTCTACAGACCGCTTCCTCGTGAGACACAGATAAAATAGCACACGGCAAATCATCAATAAAGGCTTGAATATTACTTCCGGCGTTTAGATATTCACCTGTGATACTTAACTTAGTACCGCCGGATTGTGGACCGTATTTGGGCTGTATTGAGTTTATTTTTGGATTGACAAAAGCATAATGATGTTTCGATTCTCCGCGATAGTCCGCGACGCGTACTACGACCGGCCCATCACGAGGAACTTCTTCTCCCGGACCGTCAACGGTACAAACGATACGCCTTGTTTTAACATATAACTCAATAATAGGCTGACATTTTATACCCGCAATTGTTACGCCATTATAGATGTCCGAAATATTTCGTCCTAGATTTATACCTTCAATGGTAATATTCGTTCCACCGTCCCACGGACCTAGCTGGGGTTTAAACGAGTGAATTTCAGGATTAGGACAAGTCTGGGTCCGATTTAACCAGACACTAGGCGCGCCACATTGTTCTTGAACCTCACATCGATCTGAACCTTGACACCAACCACATCCAAATTTCTCAGGTAACGCTAAGCATATACCGCAATTATCTGCCATATCATTACAACGATAAATAAGAATATGAGTATTGTCTGGATTATCTAAGGGTTTGGAACCACCCCATATTACAGCAAAGGAAGCAGTTATATTAGGTGCACGAGAGGTATAGGTAAATTCTACAGCTTCACAATAAATTGTATCGGCGAGTAATTGAGCATTTACGTGAGTAACGCGACCCTCTATATTAAACTGACACACGAATCTTGTTTGAACTATGAATTGACCGATAATGTGAACTTTTACTTTGATAGCTTTTTTTACGCCGGATGGTACTAAAATTTCGTTAGTGCCGTCGGATGTGGAATTTATCGTAGGACAAAATCCGGGACCGGAGCGATAACTGGGACCTATTCTACTTACACCGGTCACTAATATATCGTTTCTACAATTTTCTGCTGTATCATGTGTACAGCGATGACCATCGACACACCAATCACAAGGAAAAGACGAACTGACACACTGAGTACACGAGCTATACGTATTACAATCAAAGAATGTAAAGTTAGTTGCTACAAAATCAGGTCCCTGAGTAGTGCGTACGGAAAGTTTGGCTGTAAAATGATGCTGACCAGCAGGTATAGGTGGGAGAGTATCTGTACGCGGTGTAGTACAATTCACCCCGTATGGTTTCCTAGTCGCATTAGTTATAAGAGTACGATCTAAAGCTGTAAATGCACACAAGAATTGTCCGTTAAGTGTGGGCAAGTTTTCAATAACTAAATCTAAAGTCCTTGCAGTTGTTCGTTGCAATTGATTAGGTGTCACTTGAGTAATTGTAGTGCAACGTCCGCTGCGGTAAGAAATCCAATATAGGGGATCCTTAGCTGCGTCCTGGCAGTCCGATCGCAAGCTGCACTTGTTCTCAAGCGAACACCATCCGCAATAGGGGTCTTTGGCTCCAAGACATGTTAGGCATGATTTATAAACGCTACACTCTTGAACTTTAACTTTTGACACTTTCCTTTCAGTCATTACATACAAATGCATTAATTGAGTATCGAAGAATAAGTCTTTATTCACTGGTGAACTTTCGTCAACAACAATGTCTCCATATTCAAATGCTGAAGTAGCGCTTTCAACAACAATCTTCTTAAGGTGTCCCTCAGCAGTGCCGGCGAATACAACTGTGTAATCACCGGTAGCTGTCGCGGCTACTGCCGTTAGCCTCTTCTTAAATACAGCCACTGGTACTGCTTCAACTGGTTGTTCTCCTCCTAATGGAGTGTTAACGTCGAGGCCACAAAAGTCTTCACTTATAGATTGTAATTTTGTTCCAATACAGGCGTGGGATGGTGATATAAAATCTAATCCTCGGGAGCCATTTCCACTAAAGCAAGTCTTAATGTTTTGCATGAATTTACGTCGTATGGCTTTAAGTGAATAAACACAAAGGGCCGATAAATTCGACGGTGTATTGGTATTAATCGATTCGCTCTGACTAAATGCAGCAAAAAGAACATCGTGTTGTGCAGTAATCCCCAGTTCACCGGCTAATACAGAGCCAGCTTTTCCAACGAATGCTGCTTGCACAAGGTTGTATCCAAAATTGCCTCCACCTTCACCCATACAAGACATGGGAATCTCAGTGTAAGAGTAATAGTTTTCATCATCGTGACAGACACGTACCAACTTGCTATAATAGGTATCGGAACCAACACCTCGTAATTGCGTTGTCAGAAAGTAGCTAAATCCTTCTGAACTAAAGCCATACACATAATTTATAGGGTAACGTTCTCGAGATAAGGAATTGACAAACATACGAGTTCCAGTAGTAACAGCTGTTCTTGCTATCATAAAAAGCCTGTCATCTTCCAAAGAACGGCTACTGACTGTTGGTACTTCCGAACGATAAGGTGAGTTTCCAGTAAACGTTACTCCAACATACATAACTTGCGACATTGGTGGATTTGGAGGTCCCGGCGCGATAAACGCTACGGTGGATGCACTGGCATTGTTCGCAACAACTGGTTCGCGGACTTCACGTACGTCATGAGATATATTATTCAGATTTCGCACGGAACACAACCCTTGGAGCACCGAACCGCACGTTATAAGGCGGCTCGTCGCATAGTCAATCACAAGCGCTTTGTTTACATTATCCGTCGGCTTCTTTACGAAATTGGGTGGGCAATCGAACGTGCACTGTGCGGAATCATTAACCGGGCCCGTCTTAATAGACTGCGCGAGTTCGAGATCCGGGGAAAGCTGGTAGATTATGTTGACAGCGCCGACGTAGACACGGCCCGTGTTGCGATCGACGACTAGGTGATTGAAGAGGGAGGTTGGCGCAGCGACCTTGTCGGAGAAAGTGCAAACCACGTCCTGCGAGGCGAGCGTGGCGGCGCACGCCACCCCGAGGGCCAGCAGCACGCGCCACATGGCGCGGGCGCATGTGGCCTACCGTTGTCGCCCGCGGAGGCACCCACCCGTCCATCTGGAACGCGATACACCCGCTCAGCCACTGTCCGCCGTTGCCGTTTCGTTCCCATCGCACAACACCGCTCCGCCGCTAGGGCTTTCAGTCTCGTTACATTTACGAGTCCCGGAATAAAATACTGGTTTAGTAGATGTTATTAATTATTTGACTTATTTCAAATTTCGTTATTCCCGAGACTAGAGGTAGCAGTCTCGAGTCTCGAAAATACGAAATAATCTTCGAGACTCGGAAATTTTCGAGACCGAGACCCGGGATGAAAGCCCTATCCCGCCTACGACTCGCTTAGTAAATCTTCTGAAGCGTCTAAGTCTGATCGTAACGAATAGAAACGACGAGTGCGCAAAGGCTCGGAGGGGTCCGGTGCGATCGGATCGAGGACGTGAGCTGGAGCGGGGACGCCCAGTTACCCGTCTTCCTCGATGACATAAGTACCAACCTATTTTACATTATTTTTTCGACTATTCAGCCACCCTGTACGATAACTGGTCGTCTTAGATGTTCGAACATTTCAACAATAATGATATGAATTGATACAATCATGAGTACAATGCCTTGCAAGTACGTAAATAAAAATGAAAGAATGTAGCAACCTGTGCAACGGATGTTTTTCTATCGCCGCGTACAAAAATAGGTTAGTACTAGGAATGAACGGGCACCGGCGGCCCCGACGCGGTCAGTGTACTGATAGTCACACGCCGACGAAAGCCTCAGCATTATAAAGGGAGTAACAAAAAATCATACAAATTGGCATGCTGTTCGTACGAGGGAGTGAACGTGGTAGCGTAACGATAAATAAAAGAAAACAAATAATATTCGAAAGAACTGAATACATCGACGACATCGAATATACTTACAGGATAGCCATGACGGAATAAGATCGGACGGGCTTCGAAATTTCTATCTCTACTTGATCATATGCATGTATGGCGCACTTTCATAATGCGAGGACCGTGGTGTGGGCTCTGGCAGAGACCTGTAACAACAAACATTGTGTTTAAGGCCCGTTGGGGCTCTATCCGCGTTTTCTTGTGACTTCCAGAGATTCTTATAATTTAATCCTAAATAAAAATATTTTATCATTTTAAATTATTTGAATACCTACTAAAATTAATCTATCAATTTCATATTTGTATTCGATTTAATAAAAATATATAAAATGTAATAAATTAATTCACTACTTTAATTTCAATCGTAAAAAGTATAGCGCGCGATAAAATGTTTCGATAACCCGGACAGAATCTCACCGCTATACCGCACGACCGCGACCGGTCGTTGTTCTTGTTGATTGCATTCTCGCCACCACCCACTCGACCTAATCTACCACCTACGCACGCGGACCGACACAAAAATACTATTGCATCGACAATCATTGATTACAAACCTACTGAACAGTAACATATTAACGTTTTCAGAAAAAATTATGCTTCGCTGGAGAACGGAGAAAGAATGTCAGCCATTACCGCGCACGCGAGTCGATAAACGGAAGCCATTTCAATAAACGCCAATTTTTATACCGCGCAACAATCTAATTTAGTTTTAATGTTAAAACTTACCGTTTGTAATAATAATCTCTTAAAAGATTCAATCCTTAAGAATCCAGGACCAGGTGGCAAGACTTGCTAAACACTATTGCACCACTTCACTATATTCTTTGTATAATCACTGTTGATATTTATAACAAAAACACTAACACCACTATTAACGGTCTTATTCACATTATTCTGATAAAATAACTTGTTTTCGGTTGGTATTGTCGGTTTAGTATGCAATGAAGCCCGTTTGCACAAGGAGTCCACGACAAGAGCATCAGTCTTCGTATATCGCCATGGAATGATTTCGGTTTCGCTTTTCGAACGAGTCTAGGCGTGACTGGTCCGAGCAAAGCCGATCACGCCCGATTCAGAAAATAACGCATAAAAGTGCCGCTTGGAGCAGCACGGTCATAAAATGCGTTCCGAAATAATGTTTCATAAACTTGTACATTAAAAAAACTTATACAATGATTACTTATTAATGAATAATAACAACGAAAAGTATGATTAATTAAGTAAATTAAATTATACTTTTTTTTATTATTTGTTTGTATGTTTCAAAAAGTCATTCATTATAATGCTCTATGGTTTTAATATTTTAACCAAATGTTTATATTCAATAAGCGACACAACTTATTTCCTTTGTGTTAATAAAGTTAATTTGTCATTCTATTATTGTCATTTTATATTCCGATTATTTTTTGTTAAAATTGAAGAAGATAATTACCTAATAATATAATGCGTTAGATAAAAGTGTTTTGTTAATTGTATCAAAATGACAACTATTCATTTAAAAACAGAAACTTAATAAATATAATGAAAATACCTTTTTATCATTTATTATTATTTCTTTACTTGTCATTTTAACTAATTTACGCTAAAAATTCTAACCTATCTATCATAGACAATAGTAAATGACAAACAACAGCGACAGCTGATCTTTTAAAAACCGAATAGCTGTCTATTAATGACAGAATTGTTCACTCGGTTTAGATTCGGTTAAATTTAATTATTAACTCAAATATAATGGCTAATACGATGTTCAAGTTTTCCTCTGCGTTAATAAATTCATCAAAAAACTATCGCTACGTCGTTGGACTTATTAACAAATCTAATTTCCATACGACAAATGTCACGCAGGTAAGTTGCATAACCGCTTATATTCGTAAAAATATGTACAATCTGTTGAAAGTACTAACGTAAAAAGGTTACCGGTGTATCAAAATCGCTTAAAATTGCAAGAATGTTTTTTTTTGTTTATATTTGATCTTATATAGTAGTCTGTCGTGTTAATGAATGTTGATACCTTCAACTCATGATTATGATTTAAGTTAAAATATACAGTCTCAATCTTTATTCCAAATGTTGTGTGAATATAAAAATATAAATAGTGGAATTCAAATTGAAGTACCTATAAAATTCTGTTTCTTTACCATTCATATAATAACTATGAAATGGTAATCTTTAATGTAACATTTTTTTTATCTCAGGTGATATAAGATTTGACAAATCTTAAACATAATATTCAAAATTTAGTGCTTAAAATATTAAAAGAAATTTAATTGACATAAATTATTTAATAATTTCATCAACTAAATTCAGTTAAAATCCATCAATGTTATTTATAAAGAAAATAAAAGTAAAAATGTGCAGTAACAGTCTAAAAATCCCAGATCAAGGAAAGCTGGACAAGGAATTTATCTCCTTTTTAAGTAACAATAAAAATTTTACAACATTCTCGTAAATATATATTTTAAGCCATTAAAGTGCTTAACTTCACTAATAACTCTTTGGACATACATATAACTTTCTCACATTATACATTTTTAAATGACTAGTTTTTTTGGTTATTAAATTAAAAAATACATTCAAAGCTCAATCATTGTTTTGTGGATGTTTTAAATATTGGTAAAAATGTTGGTCTCATGAAACAGGATCTCAGAAGATTCGTTATTAATAGTACAACTTGGTGACATCATAAAAGTCAGAACTATCGATAAATTTCAAAGAATTTTTGTTTTATTTTCATATTTTATAATAAAAATAATATTCTAAATATTATATAAAAATATATAATATTTACATTATTATAATGTGGTACTTCTTAAAGATAATCTGAAGCAATATAATATTTCTACTATTTTACTTAATTACCATGGCTATGTGTGTTAAAAATGATTATTCTTGAAAAAATATAGTCTATGCCTTTTCCAAAGGTCTATCTCTGTACTAAAATTTATTAAAATTGAATAAACAGTATAGATGTGAAAATTAATAGACAGACAGACATAGCTTATTTCACTTTTATAATACGAATTTGCTCTTAATTCATTATTCTTTTTATCAAAAAAGACAAGAAAAGATTGATATATACGTCTTCAAAAACATGTATTAAGAATGTAAAACATCTTCAGGCACCATTTTCTCAAATTGAAGTCTGTGTGGCTTGACATAGTATTGCTTATCAGCGTCCATATAACGTTTAAATTATTATATATGCATGCTGATAAACAATAATGTGTCAACCCACAAAAAGTCAAATTCGGAGATATTGATGTATTAAAATAATTCATCACATATTTAACATTATTTAAAATAAATTCAAGCAATCTAAACAACATAAAGTACCGTAAAAGTTTCTTAATGTAATGTTTGTAATCTCAAGTGTGTTACATATTAAGCAATTCCTACAATTACGCCATATATTTGAAAAAAATTCTATTAGATTATTCTTTTTATGATACCAATCTGTTTTTAATTCATTATACCATTTAAATAGAAAAGAAAAGATTGATGTACACGATAAATGTATTCAAACACTTTTTTTGAGAATCGTTTTGACATCTTTGGACGCCATTTTCTCAAAATGAAGTCCATGTGGCTTGACATAGTATTGCTTATCAGCGTCCATATATTGTAAATACAAAAATATTGAAATCGCGATTTAAAAAATGGTGGTTAGGTAGGCAGGTGAAAAATATTTCATCTATTCTCATACCTACCAAATATACAAAGAAATTTATGAGATAAGAGATAGAAGTGCGACCACAACCACTGTGACATGAGATTTTTATATATTACTAGCTTTCACCCGCGACTTCGTCCGGGTGGAATAGTAAATGTAAATCCAAGATATAGGCCATCTTCATTCCAAATTTCAGTCAAATCGGTTCAGTACTTTCTTAGGGAGTTATTCTTTAGGGAACTTCAAATTTTTTTGGGATAAAACGTAGTCTATGTGTTAATCCAAGATATAAGCCATCTTCATTTCAAATATTCAGCCAAATCGGTTCAATAGTTTATGCTTGAAAGAGTAACAAACATCCATCCATCTACACATACAAATTTTCACATTAATAATATTAGTAGGGAATACTCTCGCGGTTTTACTCGTGTTTATGGTAACTGCTTCACTTCGCTCAAATGAGTCGTAGCATGATGTAATATACACATTACTCAATAAACGGGCAAACCAATGCAACAAAAATTTTTCAAATCAATCAAAAATTTTAATGCAATGCAAACTAAAAAACAACCATATTTTTTCTCTTTACTATGATATCAGTAAAGTAAATATAATCCGGTTATAACAATGTCTGAGTACCTAGTGTTGAGATAATACGGTGTAATTTATTTATGTACAAGTTAGTTCTTAACATATCACAAAATATATCACAATGCATTAATTTTATTTAAAACAAACAAAATTATTACATATAATATATTGTACAAAAATATTTTTAAAAGAGTAACTACTGAGTTTCTCGCCGGCTGTTCTCAGTAGTCTACGAGCCGGTGGTAGCTTCACGTGGGACTGACATCACAAATTTGTTGACGATTCAAAAGAGCTTGTAAAGGCCTATTTGAATAAAGTATATTTTGAGTTTGAGTATTAATGTATTAATGTTTTACAGAAAGAAAGAAAGTAATCAATATGTAAGATGTTTACAGAATTAAATAAAGAGATAAAATAAGACATTCAAATGAAACAAATGGATACCTACACAATATACAGTATATTACTATTAGTATTATTAGTATATACAGTATATATAAGTAATAGCTGTAGTAGCTGTAGTATTATATATTATTAGTATATACAGTATATATAAGTAATAGCTGTAGTAGCCCCAGACCTGTGTACAAATATTTGCAATAATTTGAAAACTTTGTTAAATATGAGTATCAAATCTCTTAGACACTCCTATACACGTTTCGCAAATATTTGTGAATAACTTATCGCAAAGTCTGCAGACACAACGAACAACTCACTAGTTGAGTTTGTCCTTTGTAGTGTATGCTATTTCTGCTATTCTTTACTTACCTTCATTTTCTTTACCGATCGATATTATAAACTTGTTAGAAAGGCTTTAAATAATTGTCTATTTTAAAATATATATCTATCTATATATAACTCAAAAATCTATATATACAAATGCAACGCATGCTGAGTACAGCTAGTTACATTATAAAATAAAAAATATTAATTGTAAGCCATTTAAATATTCGATATATAAGACTGATTTTTTCTTACTTTCATTAATAAAAACGTTATCTTACGAAAAACTGTATTGTTTTTTTTTGTTAAAATTAAATTAATGAATACTACGTGCATATTTTGATTCGAATTTGACTGATTTAATACGATTTCTATACTTACTGAAGCGACGCACGTGCCACCTATTGGAAGTTAATTGTGTTATACCTATAATCTTCCGGCGAGTGCAAACAATACGTTGACAAAGTCCTATCGAAATCGGATGGCCGGTGGCAGTGTATAAAATAGAAAAAAACAAATATCGATTTTTATATACATATATATTAGATGTCGATGCCTTATCTTGAGGGAGGCAAATAAATTTAATTTACACATTACATCGTCTTATCGACTGCGTGGTTATTATTGAAAACCGTATATTATCAATTTAACCACTTACATTGAACCTCAAAAATAATTTAAACAATTATCAAACGTGTGAAAATGATAGTAGGAACACCATGACATATCATTGCCTACATTTAGAAACGATTGTTAAATAAAAAACATAAACCGTATTAAATTCTCGTCATTCGGTCTTCGTGTTCCGTTTGGAGGGGACGGCTGTCTCGACGTGGCGGAACTCGTTTTGCGTATATATTTATCAGAGTGGCACCTTCGCTGATAAATTTGATACGATTGTATAACTGACTGTATTTTTTTATAAGATTAAAAAAAAGTTACGCAATTCAATCACTTTTGACATTTTTCTCTGTCAATTGATTTTTTTAATGTGTGGAGTTGGTTTAACGAAATTTTAAGTTTTTTTTTTCGGATTTAAAATTTAATTGAAATGGCGTGCACGGTTTGCTTGAACGATGAAAATAAACCGGTGAAAATGGTAAGTGTTAGAATAAACAATTGTAATGTAATATATACGATGACCTCTAAAAGGCCAAATAACCGGTTACATTGTTATTGATGCCTAAACCAAAATGATTTTGGGTTCTTTCTTTAGATACTAATTTAAATACTCATTATTAATGTAAGAAATGTAAAAAAAATTTAAACCGTTTCTAAATTTGTAGTTTTTTCTCTGGTTCAATTATATATTTATTTTATGAAATTTCATGAGATTTATTTACTTTAATTAATTAATTCGTAGATTACTAAACGAGATAGTTTTTATTACTTTGAAAACGCTATTTTAAAATAAAGTCATTAATATTCTATTTATTCAAAATGTTATTGAAGAATTAAGTTTCTAGTTAATTTTACAGTGTAAAAGTTACCGTGATTTCTTTATTAAAATGTTCTAGACTTTTCATCGAATTGATAATGAAAACTTTATTGGAATACACTTATAACACCCAGATCATCGTGTTTAACTTTTGCACTTGTTTTTTGTTTTGTGTCAAGAATAATGGTCTATGTATATCATATATATAAACTGACGTAATTATTATGTATATAAACGTATAAATCGTTTGAATGGAGTTGTGAGTACGATCATGACTTACTGATAAAGTTATTTACGTAATGATTTAGGTCAATAAAAATAAGTATGCTGATTATTCTGTTTGTCTATATTCGTTTTATCATCTATATTATGAAGAGGTACAATTTGTTACAAGTTTTTCTTATAATCTATGAATTTACTGATCACGTTTATTGCGATGGGCTATATTACAACACGTTACGACTCACAGGGGCAAAGCCTTACCATTAAAGCGAGTGAAACTGCGAAATGCTGCTAGTTTTAAATATATGATAATTATTATCTGTATGAAATTATTTTTATAATAATTATCTTCATATTATAAAAATAATTTCATAGAGATAATAATTATCATACATTGAAATTTCGATGTTTATTGATTTGTTTTAAAAGTAAAAGTATTACATAGAATCGGTATGATAATTGGACGCTGATAAGCAATACTGTGTCAAGCCACACGAACTTCATTTTGAGAAAATGGCGTCTAAAGATGTCAATCCTATTTTTAATAAACTTGTTTGAATAAGTATTTATCCATATTTTCTTTTCTTTTTTGATATAAGGTATCATGAGCCAAAAGCAGGTTGATAAATTTAATATATTATCTAATACAAAGTTTTTAAATATGTAAGATTATTGTATAAATTACAAAATAAGGAACGACCTGGAAATTCGAAGTTTTTTTTTCGTACTTATTTTGTTTATATGACTTTATTTTTTATTGAATAATGTTAAATAGGTGATGTATTATCAGAATACACCGATATCTCCGAATTTAACTTTTTGTGGGTTGACACATTATTGCTTATCAGCATCCAATTGTAAATGGACTGTTTGAATAAATAACTAGGGAAATATAATATGTACGAAATTAATTTTAAAAAGCTATTACTTGCCTTGGTGGTTTATTTCAGGTGAAACTACACCTTGAATGCATTGGTGTTAACATACCACTGATGATTTTTGATAAAATAACAAATATAAAAAAATAAATGTAATGAAGTACTGTTTTCACTTTATTATTTACCTTTTTAACAACTAGCTCTACTGGTCTATAAAAAGCTTCAATAAAAAGTATATTATAGAATTTTATAGATACTCCTATATATCTAGATATTCTTCGCAGTTTTACTCGCGTTTATGTTACTGATTCGCTCCTATGAGTCATAGCGCGATGTTATATAGACTATAACTTTCCTCCATAAACAAGTTATGTAACGCAAAAATAATTTTTCAAATCGGATCAGTAGTTTCAGAAAGTATCCCCTGTATATGAACTTACAAACAATCTTTTTATAATAATAATAATAAACGCATCACACTTAACAGTAACTTGTATCCGGAAACACACAACAAAAATACAAACACCCAGACAACAACAGACATCCGTATGGCTAATACAGACGTTTACCGTGAGCTGGAATCGAACCCGTGACCGTTAGCGCTTCAGTCAGTTGCAGAGACCTCGACGCCTACGCGTCTGATAATAATAATAACAATAAATAATAACGCATCACACTCAACGGCCCCCATTAAGATCTCATGACCTTGTGTCGGGGGTCCGGAAACACTCACAACACTAACACAAACACCCAGACCACGACAAACATCTGTATGGCCAATACACACGTTTTGCCGTGAGCGGGGATCGAACCCGCGACCGTTAGCGCTTTAGTCAGTTGCAGTGACCACTGCGCCAACGCGTCTGTCAAATAAAATAATATTAGTATAAATTGAAGAAAATATCAAACAGACCTAATAATTTTGCAAATATTCGCATACTCTTGAAAGTACATTAAATATCACCGACAATATTACCTACAATAAGTTATTGTAGTGCTTTTTATTAATAACTCCTTATATACTTTCAGAGGAAGGAACGCGATACGTTCGGGGAGTTGGACGTACCGGACGATAAATTGTACGGCGCACAGACCGTGCGATCTGTCATGAACTTCCCTATCGGCGGCATTGAAGAACGGATGCCTGTGAGTATTTGATACTTGAAAATGTTCTTAACATATGGGTGTATTGGTAGTTGAACCCTGATAGTCCTAGATTTGACTTTAGCAGGGACAATATTAGTGTTTTACTGTTTTTCCGTTACACGATTTTAAATATATATATTTTTTAAGGTTGCTAAAATTTAAATTTAAAAGGCTTATGAACAAAATATTATGATACGCATATAATAATAAGTTTGGAATAGTTTTCACATTCAAATATTAATAATATAATAAGTTAACTGTATTTTTTTTTGAGAACGGTCAATAGCCAAATAAGTTAACAAGTTTTTGGAAAAAAATAGAACAAAAGATTAACGATAATCTTGCGAAGTTGTTAATACATTTTCAACTATAATGTTAGATTGATCGCGGGTTTGCGTTAATCGGTTTATTAACACCAACATATTGAGATTGTATTGTTCTCGGAAATTGTTTCCTGCTGCGTTAAATATTTCCATTTCAATGTCTTTATGTATATTCTTAGAACGTGTGAAAAAAATCATTTGCATATAAATACATATCTTTGGGAAAAAAAATCACAAAAATATTCTACATACTATTTCAATTTATTAACTCGTAGATCAAGAATGATTAGTCACAGTATAAAAACAACATGTCCGCCATACATAAACTTATCTAACAAAAAAAAATCACTGAATTTCTTTTCTCGCTTTGGAGTGGATTGACCGAGAGGTCTGACCATGTTTTTCTTCTTTTTAAAATGATTGCATTTTCCAACAGTATAACCCAGATAATATAGTCGTAAAGTAAAGTAATAGCCTGTACATATCCCACTGCTGGGCAAAGGCCTCCTTTCCTAGTTAGGAGAAGGGTTAGAGTTTAATCCACCACGCTGCTCCACTGCGGCTTGGCGGATATACAAGTGTCAGAATTTCTCCCGGCAGATGCAGGTTTCCTCACGATGTTTTCCTTCACCGCCGAGCTCGAGATGAGTTTAGAAACAAATTTAGCTCTTGAAAAATCAGTGGTGATAGCCAGGGTTTGAACCCGCAATCATCTGTTGTGATCGACGTGTTCTAACCACTAGACCAATATAATGATATTGTTTACATAATATAACTAACAAATAAATATTTTTGTCATGTTTGCCATGTATACAATATGGGACTAGAAAATACTCTTGAAACCTATACATACATTTGTTACGTGTAATATTTGTTAAGAGATAGAATAACACAAAGACATTCTAATAGTTTCAAAATAATATCGATATTATCAACATTCTCTAAGATATTGATTACTCAGAAGTGTGGCCGTAGCTTTATAGACTATCATCATCGTGTTATATGGAATTAAATTCAATCAATACATATAATATTAACAGAAAAGTTATTTTAAAAGTACACATAAGAATGTATTGATCATGTGATTTTGTACATTACGTTCTAGATTATTCCATGTCAAGGCTTACTTTTACTTAGTAGAAGCTATAAAAACTAGTCTTCTAATTTATAATATTATTTTATTAACACCGATTTCAATTTATTTAAGCCTAAATTGAACAACTTCTTAATGTATGTACTTATTCAATGAAAAAATGTATTATTCGGATGATCGATATGATCGGATTTTGATCATAATTGTGCAAAGACATAGCGAAATAAAAAATGCAACCGCATACATCTCATTTCAAGTCGGTTAAATATTCAAATACAAAATAATTTAAACTATACATTTAAGTATAATGTTTTGTGAATAAAGTGTTATTTATTATTCAGATAACAGTGTATGCAATAAAATTATACAATAAGTGATTTAAGTCAAATAACAATTTCTCATCTATACGTAGAAATAAATCATATTTTTATTATCAAAATTCGAAAACTTTTAAAATTTCTGTTTCCATCCCAAGAGGCTCTATTTATTCGAATTATAATTTAGGAGATTAGTCATTAACTTTAATGAGAAAAATATATTTTTTTTTTGTTGTACATAAATATCAATTGAAAATAACAATTTATAATCTGGGTCATCATTATAATATTGATTTTGACAGTATAGATAAAGAGTCCATAGACAATTAAAGATAAAGAGTCTATAGACCATAGAATAATGTTTTCCACATTTACTAGAAGGGCGGTGATGTTTTTCGAGTATATGTTCGTCTAAGTTCTTTAACTAACTTAAACGGCTTCATAAGCATTTTAGAATCGTTAGATTCGCTTTAAATATTGTAGTAAGATAGCGTATATTATTTTTCTAGATTTTCATTGGATATTTCTAATAAAATTAGCACAATATTAAAGTAAATATAGATTCATCTACACAAATACTTATTTCATTTTTATATTCCCTACACTCGAGACAATAAAGAAGCCCGACAAAAAGATAAATAAGAATTATTGTATTAGAATCTAGAGCGTTTCGCTTTCGCTCGCCTTTCTATCTATAATAGTACCCGCATAACATTGTAGGTTTCAATACACTATGTGTAGTTGATATACAAAAAATAGAAAAGTGTATAGTTTCTATGTTATCGCTTATCTTAAAAGTAATGAGATAGAATATTTGGAAAGTGGTTGGGGTATATACATTAAAATTCACAATATTGAACAAATTTTGCCGCTGCAGTGATTAATTGTACGTGAATACTAAATTTAATAGGCGAAAATGTTTTAATTAATTTGTTATAGATAATTATAATATTAATTTTTACATATGTATTAGGAAACATATTTTTTGACTCCACCGTGTTATCTTATTTGTTGAGGTTTTTGGTTGGAAAATATTATTCAGCGGTGTATATCATATTACTTGATTAAAATGTGGTTAATTGATATAAAAATAAATATTTTTAATTTTATTTATTTATTTACAAAATGTTACGAAAATGACACACAAATGTTATATATATTATGCTATAAACAAAAAAAGTAGAATACATTCTTAAAAGTTATTATAAGTAACACCGCATTCACTGTATCTTAGTTCTAGATATGAAAGAATAACATAACATAAAGTTAAGCTGAATTAAATTGAAATTAAAAAAAAACCTAAATTAAGATAATTTAAGCCATAAAAGAAATAACACAAATAAGAATATACATATCAACAAAAAAGTAATTACTATTATTAATTTAATAAAATAATTCGAAAAATAATTAAGTCAAAATCAAAAGAATAAAGTATTATTCAAGTAGAATCTCACGAACTTTTCAATCGTAAATAAATACATAGATACAAAAAAAAAATACATCAAAAAATTGTATTAGTTACTTATTAAAGTTTTGATATTATTTAACGTTTACAGTACCCAGTCATCGTAGCTTTCGGAATCTTAAAGAAGGCAGCAGCTAAGGTCAACATTGAATTCGGTCTAGACAAGAAACTTGGTAATTTTACATATATTTTAATAATTTTAATGGTATTAAGTCTTACTTTAAACTTTTAATATCAAATTCGAGATTAAACTTTTTCAACCCGTGACAGATTTATTAGCTTGAGATTTATTTAAAAAATATAAATTCCGATTTTGAATTAATGTTTTTTTATTTATTTTTCAACTGACCTAAAAAAGGAGGAGGTTTTCAATTGATAGTTTTCCAGAACTTTATTATTCTAAAAATTATTTTTTTAGTCAAAAACTGAAAGATAAGAATTTTTATCAAAATTGCTTGAATAGTTTGATTTTTAAATCAAAATAATTGAAATTATATAGATACATATATAGATGATATAACCTAAGTAATTATTTATTAATCTCATTCATGTATAATTTTGTTTGCAGCGGATGCCATAATGCAAGCCTGTGATGATGTGATCTCCGGGAAGCTGTACCGTGAAGGTCACTTTCCCCTCGTCATCTGGCAGACTGGTTCCGGTACTCAGTCCAACATGAACACGAACGAGGTGAAATGATGTTTTTAACCGACTTCAAACGATGTAGGTTCTGTGTTCGATCTGTGTGTTCGCGATTTTCTCAAAAACTACTAATACGATTTGGATGGTGTTGTCGCTATTTTTATGAATATTTTTCAAGGTAGATTTTATTATAAATAAATAAATAAAATTAAGGTGTCTGTTTTGTAATTTTAAATTAACAGCTTTTAACTAAACGCATATATAAGTATTTACGGAACTTACATCAAAAACATAGTTTTAAAAAATTTCGTCTGTCTGTCTGTTTCTTCCTGCTAATCTCTGAACCTGCTGAACCGATATTTGATGGGAGTTAGCCAATATTATAAGGAGTAACATAAGTTACTTTTATTTTAGAAATTTTATTTATTTTAATGAATAAAAAAGTCCTTCTTTCTTGAAACGCAGCGCACATTACAGCTTTATATATATATACATTTTTTTTTATTATACTTTATTTCACAAGACGAACGATGAACAAAGGGCGGATTGAACGCTATTACATCATTTTCTACCAGCCAACCCAGAATCGTGTACGAGAGTTGATAGTAGGCGTGCACAAAAATAAATACATATATAATAAAAATAAATAATAAATAAATACATAAATAATAATATATACACATATATATAAAAGTAAAGATTACACATCGCTGCTTTTCAAGAATATCGATGCAATTAAAAATGATGAATTTTAGGGAATGGAGTTTTTAAACTTTATTTAATAATATGTTGGTGCATAGCTGTAAAATTTAAACGAGCCCTTGATGTTATAACTTCATTGATTTAAACAAAATTCATCATCGCAACTCTTATCATGATAAAACATCAAAGATTTATGGTCTTTTGACATACTTAGTTCTATTTGTTAGAATTATGAACTACTACGACATTCTTATATATGGGTACTGATAAGCAATAATGTGTCAACCCACAAAAAGTCAAATTCGGAGATATTGATTTATTTTGATACTGCATCAGCTATTTAACATTATTAAAAAAAATTAAAGTCATATAAACTAAATGAGTACGGAAAAAAAGCTCTTCATTAATTGTTTAGATTTCCAAATGTGTTCCATATTTTGTAATTTATACAATAATCTTAAATATTTGAAAAACTTTTTATTAGATAATGTATTTAATATATCAATCTGCTTTTAATTCATTATACCCTTTATCAAGAAAGAAAAGAAAAGATGGATATATACTTCTTCAAACATATTTGTTAAGAATAGGTTCGATGTCTTTAGACGCCATTTTCTCAAAATGAAGTCCGTGTGACTTGACACAGTATTGCTTATCAGCGTCCATATATGAATAATAGATATATAGACTTATTTTATACTATGCAGTAAAACATTTTTTTTTATAACGCATCACACTCAACGGCCCCCATTAAGATCTCATGATCTTGTGTCGGGGGTCCGGAAACACTCACAACACTAACACGAACACCCAGACCACGACAAACATCCGTATGGCCAATACACACGTTTGCCGTGAGCGGGGATCGAACCCGCGACCGTTAGCGCTTTAGTCAGTTGCAGTGACCATTGCGCCAACGCATCTGTCAAAGTCAAATCTGTCCCTGTTCCCAGGTAATCGCCAACCGAGCTATCCAGATCCTGGGGGGAAAGCTGGGCAGCAAGGATCCCGTCCACCCCAACGACCACGTGAACAAGTCGCAGAGCTCCAACGACACGTACCCCACGGCCATGCACATCGCCGTGGCCATGGAGCTGCGCGACCGCCTCATGCCGGGCCTCGTGGCGCTCCGGGACACCCTGCAGGCCAAGGCCACGGACTTCGACAAGATCATCAAGATCGGCAGGTTCGGTGCTATTGATTCTCTTTTCACCCGACTGCGGTAAAGGATGGTTATGGTTTTAACTAGCTATGTATCAAGCCACACTAACTTCAAACCTATTGCCGTCTAAAGACCAAACCTATTCTTTATTGATTTGTTTTAATAAGTATTTGTCCATATTTTCTTTCTTTTATTGATAAAAATTTAATGAATTAAACGCAGGTTGATGTATTCAATATATTATCTAATAAAAATTCTTATAAATATGTGGGATAATTGTATAAATTACAAAATAAGGAACGACCTTGAAATTCGAAACAATTGATTAAGAAACTTTTTTCCTACTTATTTAGTTTATATTAATTTATTTTTTATTTAATTATGTTGAATAGGTGAATCAGTATCTAAATATATCAAATCCTCCGAATTTCACTTTTTGTTGGTTGACACATTATTGCTTATCAGCATCCATATACAGAATATCAACTGGGAATGTGTTGAAAATTTTACCAGTGTTAGCAGAATCGTTATTTAAAAGTAAAAAAAATTGAATTATAATAACTTTTATATTGAAACATTGGATCTTGTAAGCTCTAATGAACTGCTTTTGATGTGGGTTTTTTGGTTGAAAGTTGATTCGAAAGTTATAAATTATGGGAAGGATCTGAACTTCAATGTAACATATTATTATTATAATTACAAACAGATACGTTGAACTTATTTATTTGTATAGATTTAGATTTTTTTTTAACCAATTAAAAAAAAAAAAGATTCTCAGTCCATCGGGGACTTTTATTTATTTATAACACAATAACAGCTTGATCGATTTGGATATTTCTTTTTTTTATATATAGATTTTCTCCAATTTAGGACACATTTAATGGATGCCGTGCCTCTAACCCTCGGTCAAGAATTCAGCGGTTATGCAACTCAGCTCACTTATGGTATTGAGAGAGTTTGTTCAACGTTACCAAGACTGCATTATCTTGCCCTTGGTGGAACAGCTGTTGGAACTGGTCTGAACACCAGGAAGGGCTTCGCCGAGAAGTGTGCTAAGGAAATTGGAAATCTTACTGGTGAATAGTGTTTTTTATACTATACTAATATTATTAAGAGATAAAATTTGTTTGTACGTATCTATAAAACTACTGATCGTATTAAAAAAAAAATCATTTTTTTGACTTAGATGGCCCGTTTATCGATAAAGGTTATAGGCTATATTACATCACGCTGCGACTTGTAGGAGCAAAGCAATAACCATAAACGCGAGTGACACCACGAGGGATAGCTAGTATTGTATATAAACTCTCATAATGTATAATGTATAAGAATATATTTATATTGCCGACTGCCGAATGTAAATATCTAGTGATTCACTTCAGAGCTGCTGAATTTATTTTGTTAAATATTTGTTTGTTGTATTTGTAATTGTCAAAGCAAATTTTGTAAGGAAGGTAATGCTTACAAAATTGTATGGAAATGTTCATATGAGAAGTGATTGAATCTTAATTAGTATACCTTTGTGGCAGTGTGGATTTGTTGGTATAAAAAATTATCTGTCATACTACAAAAGACGCAATAAAACCATGTTCAACACGTGTCTAGCTAAACAGTGTTTAAAAATTAAACATTGCATACAATATTATATAAATTACTTTACAGCGAATAAACTCATAAAAATTTTTTTTAATAAAATGTTATATGTTACATTTGACAGCTGAAATAGGTTTTAGACATGTATTAAACTCACTTAAACGTATGTTAATCTATATGTAAAGCATGTTTAACTCAAAACTGTGCTTAGACGCGTGTTTGAAGTACGGATTTTTTAAACAGCGTTTAACGTCTGTTTAAATCTTTTGTAGTAAGGCAGTATATGTTTTCCTGCGTCATTAGGGTTGTCAATAACTTGATAAGAAATGTTAGTCTTGGTAGAAATATTTTATTATAAAACTAGCTGTCCCTTTCGGTTTCACTCGCGTTTATGGTTACTGCATTACTCGTAGTGTCGTAGCGTGATGTAATATAGCCTATAGCCTTCCTCAATAAATAAACTATCAAAAATAATTTTATTTCGAACCAGTAGTTAATGAGATTCAAACAAACTCTTCAGTTTTATAATAATCATATACATTTTACAATTTTTTTTCCAAGTTTCCAAAGCCTATATACATGCATAAGAAATGATTCTAGAAAAGATATAGAATACCAATGACTTTAAAAATAAATCGACTATAAAACAGAATATATACAATACACCCCATATATTTTATATATTTCATACTTATACCTGTGATTTAAAATTAAAAATTTATCTACTGAACCGGTTTTGATGAACAATTTTAAAATCGTTTAATAAATAATGTAGTCATGGGATAATAAACATTAAAAAACTACATATTGAGAAACTGCTCATTTTTAAAGTCGGTAGTAAAGAACTAAGAATAAATATAACGTAATAATTTTTTTTCCAGGTATTCCATTCGAGACAGCTCCAAACAAATTCGAAGCACTTGCTTGCCATGACGCCATGGTGGAAGTATCAGGAGCTCTCAACACCATAGCTGTCTCCTTGATGAAGATAGCCAACGACATCAGACTATTGGCTTCCGGACCTCGCTGTGGTCTGGCCGAGCTGATGCTGCCTGAAAATGAGCCTGGATCCTCTATCATGCCTGGTATGGTTATATTATAAAATTTTTAAAGCTTATAGTAATCAGGGGGCACAGCAGTGCCTCACTAAGTCGGACAAGAAAGATCAACATCCTTTGCTCGAAACAGTTCAGACCAGGCGTTGTAAAGACCATAAAAGACCATAAAAACCAGAAGTCTAACCATTCAGGCATTGTATAAGCGTGGTATATTTTAAATTTCATAATAAACATAATGCTTTTTGACATTTGCAGACTTCTTAAAAATGTATTAAACCATTTCACATAATTTTATAATATCTACCTTGTTAACAATCTATTTATTTTCAATGTCTTATTTAATTTTATAAAATAAGACTTGAAAAATCAAGAAAAATAAAAAACCCGACGTTATTATTGACAACATCCCTTAAAATCGATTAAACTGTTTAAGCAACAATAGGTCACAAGGGAAAGAACATACATACATGCGCGCGAAAGACATTACTCTCCTTAGCAAGTCAGGTAGTAAGTAATAACTTTGCTTTTAAAACCATCGCACAAAGTATCCAGCGCAATGAATCTGATTTTCAGTTTTCTAACATCATAAAATATATTATGAATCTTCCCAAAACAAATAAAACTCTATACAAATAATAATATTTAATGTATGTATAACATCTTCCAGGCAAAGTGAACCCGACTCAATGTGAAGCGTTAACCATGGTGGCCGCTCAGGTGATGGGAAACCACATGGCCTGCACCATCGGAGGCAGTAATGGACACTTTGAACTCAACGTCTTTAAACCCATGATAGTTTCCAACGTACTCAGATCTATTCGACTTATTGGTGAGTAATCTTTATTATTACAAATAAAGAAAATTTAAGATTTGTTTTTATTTTCAAATTAACAGCTTTTCACTAAATGCATATGAAAGAATATACAGTAATTACAAAAACACAATTTTTTAAATTTTTTGTCTGTCTGTCTGTTTGTTCCAGCTAATCTCTAAAATTTCTGGAGAGATTGTGACGGTACTCTCACTCACAAATTGCTTCTGTAATCAGAAGTAGACTCATTAATAATGCTAAAAAAAAATAATATACTTAACCCTAATATAAGTTTTTGTGTCTTTTGGACACTTACTTCTCAGAGAGATGTTTTATATCAATTACTACCAGATACTGACTCACAGAGACGTTTTATATTAGTAACTACCAGCCAACTCACTCACTCCTATATGAGTTGGCTTGACCAGGTACAGAGTACCGAGTACTGAGTAATTCACTCATGACATTGGGTTTGGTGATATAAGGGGGGAGGCGATTTTTGTTGTTAGGAAGGCTTTCAAATTTAATTATTTTTACTTATATAGAAATCATGTTCATTTACATTTTCATTGTTTGTTTCATTTTCTCACTTCTTTGCTTTACATTAACGTTGGGATGGCATAAAAGGTTGGAAATTCCTGATCGAGAATGTCGAAAATCTAACGCCTTATTCTCCCCTTACCTTCCTTTAACCTCCATTGGCAACGCATTTGTATATCCTCTGGTAGTCTGCCGCAAGTGATCGCTTTACATCAGGTGATTTAAATAAATTAATCAATTATTATTCAATCAATTAAAATAGACATCACTCAATTTCCAGGCGACGGCTGCCAGGCGTTCAACAAGAATTGTGCAGTTGGTATTCAGGCGAATGTGAAGCAAATCAACAAGATCATGCGAGAGTCCCTCATGCTTGTGACTGCTCTTAATCCTCACATCGGCTATGATAAGGTATGGTTATAATTGTTTATGTTATAGTCAAAACTCTTTAACCGGTCAAAAAACTGTGCGAAAAATGAGTGGTAAAATACGTCAAATGTCTTAATCTTTTGATGGCTTTGGTTTTGACGAAAGCAACACTCAAAAGGACTAGTGCTGAAACGTAAAGTTATTAAAAAAATATTTCAGGTATTTTATTAAATTCGTTATTTATCTGAATAAAAAACGCACAATACTAACATATCCTATTTGAAGATTTTTTAGTTTCATGTACATTATTTGTAAAAAAAAGTATTATTGTTAAGAGTCTGCAGTCAAAAGTGATTTTGATTGATTTTTTTTAGGTAAATTTTGACCGGTGAATAGTTTTGACTGTGGAAAATATATATTATAAAAGTTGTAAGGTTGTTTGTATGTAAAATTATTTTACGAGAACTTTATGATTATCTGTAAAGATTTTCCAATTATGTACAGAGGAACATATTCTATACATTTTAATGAAGTCATAATATTATATTGTATATAACTAGCGATCTGCTCCAGCTTCGCACGAGTACTGTAGTTTTTTAAGACATCAAATTATAAATCTTTAAAAGTCTCTGATTTCCTCTACTATAATATGCATGGATTATACATATAAACCTTCCTCTTGAATGAATCGGTTTCTTAACAAAAATCTCGTCAGAATCCGTTGTGTTGTTTAAAAGATCAAAGCGTACAGACAATGGAGGCAACTTTGGTTTTATACTACTTATGTATTTATTTCAAATCACCACGATTATAAATTTTGATTGACAATAAACAAGCCGAGCCGAGATGGTTTGAACGCTTCGATCTCAACAGATGATCGCGGGTTCAAACCCCGGCTAGCACCGCTGATTTTTCAAGTGTTAAATTTGTGGTTAAATTCATCTCGGCGGTGAAGAAAAACCTCGTGAGGAAACCTGCATGTGCCGGGAGAAATTCTGACACATGTATATCCGCCAACCCGCAGTGGAGCAGCGTGGTGGAGTAAGCTCTAAACCTTCTTAATAGGAGAGGAGGCCTTTGCCCAGCAGTGGGACATTTACATTTACACTTTACTTTTTTACTTTTACAACAAACAGGCACCTAAAATAATTAAAAATATATATCAAAACGTAATTTGTTCTATAATATTTTAAATTTTATCTTTTCAGGCTGCCCAAATAGCGAAAACAGCACACAAAGAAGGCGGTACCCTCAAAGACACGGCCATTAAACTAGGAATCTTAACCGCTGAACAATTTGACCAGTGGGTCAAACCGGAAGATATGTTGGGACCTAAGTAGATGTTTGAAACACTCAATAATTTATATCATCCTATATGACAATAGCTTTATATATAAAAATATATAAGAAAAGTTCAGTGCAAACTAAATGTCTGGAAATGTTTAATGTTGGTAACACTAATTTCGTTGGAAATTACTGATTTTTTTTTTTAATGAAGTTTGGCAACAATTTTTGGATGGAAAAAATATTTGGAATGCATTATAATCTACCATGTTCAATTTTAAATCCGAATATTTAGTACTTTTTTTTACATACTCAAACACGAACTCAGAACTTTATTCAAATGGTATAAGCTCTTATTAATTTGTAAGTTACAAGTCTATCATGTAATAAGAAGAACCGCACAATGGGAAAATCGCGTATGTTTCGTCTCAAAACTCCGTATCTCAGTTATTTCAAAACTAAATAATCTGTAATTTTGCACACATATACGTGAAAGTATAAGGTTTAATAGAAAAAATAATAATTTTGAAAATTATGTTTATTAATTTATTTAAAAAATCAAACTTAAAAAAATACATGCATTTAAAAGAAAACATTTTTTCTTTTCGTCTTTGCTTTTTATTTTCTGGTATAGTGGCTGACCACTTTTGAAAACACAAGTTATAGGAAATGTGTAAAATCATCTTCATACTTCTAATCCAAGCGTGTATTGTTGACAGTCCATATTGAAATGAACCTTCATTCATATCTCGTGCCCTAACTGCCTCTAAGTTATTCATTTGCCGAGGAGTAGCACCACAAATTGTACAAGAAGCGCTCGAAGGAGTTTCAGTTAATACTTGTGCTACTTTACCATCAATCATGGTTAAAAATAGGTTATGATTAATTTCAATTACTTCACCATTACTATTTATCATGGAAGGAGACAGGTTTTCAATTTGATTTTTGATATCAGCCACAACAGACGTGGTTTTTTCAGGAGTTTCTTTGGCAAATTCTATCAATATAGGTCTGCAATATCTTACGGATGAGCAAGTTTCATTTTTCCAAATAACAATATTAGTTGTCTCATCTATGAGTTTAATCGGTACAAGTGAAGCAATAAAAAGATTCGCGTCTGATATGAAATCGCTTTCTTCGGGCAAAGCTTGCTTGTATTCACTTCGCCCCGATGACCCGTCACAACCCCATGTGCAGAATAGTTTAAACTGTCTTAAACGGTTTTTGTAAACTGAACCAATTAATAATATACATGCCACAGTATGATCCAATAAGTCCTGCAGATTGACTTTTGCACTTATGTTAGTAATGGTAATACTCGAATCTGGTGAACACATCTTCTTCGCTTTGGCTAAAGTTGGATACGAAGGAAACACTGAGCAGTTTTTGTCCGCCAAACATTCGAAGATTCCCATACTGTTGTTTGTTAAGGTCTAAGTCAATAAATATCCGTAGTGCTTCTTCCTTTGTAAAAGGTGTAACGTCTTCAGGTTCTCAGTTATGAATTTAAGAAACTTTTTCTTATCATTTTTTGACGCAGTTCGTATAATATTAACAATTGTGGCCTCCTCCGCCTCACCCATAGACCGCAACTCCTGAGCATATGCATTGAGCACACAGTCCAAACCGTACTCTTAAAACGGTTTTGAGACGGCCTTGTATGGGGCTTTCCCATAGTGAGCCGGTGAGAAATTCAGTATTTGATTAAAAAAAACCGCGTTTATAATTACCATAGAAAATGTACTAAAAACTCCTTACATGACAGATTGAATAAAGATTTTAAGGGTTCTTGTAAAACATGTTATTTGTATGTATATTTCGAATATTTAATTGTTTTTTAAAGAGTATCAGTATGTTTTGTTTAAGCTAATTAATAATAAATTATTATAAATATGTAAACTGTGTTGTATTATTTTAATTGAGAGCGAATGATTTTTCCCGAAAAATTATATTTCCATTTTTTTTTTCGAGTCTTATATATTTGGTAATATGATTATATTTTAATCAACTGAATATTTTGATTTATTTGATTTCATTCAATTTCAAATAAATTGTAATTATATGTATATATATTGAATAATCTTTAATTGTTAAAGTACTTAATAATCATATATTTATAAAACTATTATTAAATACAAGTATTGTAATAGAACGTGTACGAAGTATTTTAAAAGGTAAATTATTTGAGAATTATTGTTTAAAAGTATTTTATTACAATCTCTGTCCCAGTTCTATGGGAAAATAACAATGAATACTTACATTTCAAGATTATTAAGTATATAAAAACGTCTAAAGCGTCTATAATAAAGTATTATACATAGTTATAACACATACATTGTAACTATTTTCAGTTTTAAATTTGTATTCTCCATACAAATTTTCCCCCCATTTTACCCCTTTAGGGGTAGATTTTTTTTTAATTCTTCACGTCATAATAACTGTCTTGTGTGCTATTTGTCAAGTATGTAATAGATCTTCTAAATAGATTAAGTGATTTGAGCTGCGCGTTAAGACGAATCTAGGATTTTCCTTAGTGAGGTTCACTCTCCAAACTTTTGGGGGGGCTTTGATCCAAGTCTAATCTTAGTTGAGAATAGCGGTTTGAAAATAAATATTAATACTTAAATAGCGCACAATATTTTGCTAATCGGTTAAGTCTAAAGTAAAAGATCCGCTAGTGAATGAAAGTTACATGATATCTGTACTAATATTATAATTCTGAAGAGTTTGTTTGTTTGTATGTATGAATGCGGTAACCTCGGGAACTACTGGTTCGATATGAAACATTATTTTTGTGTTAGATAGTTTATTGAGGAAAACTATAGACGTGAGTGAATTCGCAAGGGACAGCTAGATCATAATAAAATCAGAAAAACTTTTTGTTCCTTCCTTTTATCATTTTTACATGGTAAATAATTATACAATAGGATTGGATTTTCTAAAACACTCGGTACCTCTTGCGTTTATGATTATTGTTCTTGAGACTCGTAGCGCGATGTAATATAGCCTATAATCTTTCTCAATAAACAGTATCCAACTTAAAAATATTTTTTGAAATCGGATTAGTAGTTTCAGAGATCGGATAATCTATATATAAACATAAAAATAAATTTCATTTCTTTATAATATTAGTATATATTAGTAAATAAAACAAATGTTCCAATATCAACTATGTTATATTTTTGCAACTTAATTTAAATACATTTTGGTACAATCTTTGGTGTAATACATAGCTAGTCAATAAGGAATGTAAGTTTTCAGTGATTTAAACTTTTGGAATGTTATTTACATATTTATATAATTGTTATTAAATAATAAATTATGTTCGAAATATTTTATAATTTTATTTCACCCATTTTATGTACAAAGATTTGAAAAATTAAAAAATTATCGTACATTAGGAATATGATTCAACTAATTTGGAATTGAATTTAAGGATGACTTGAGAAGGCACTATTGATATTCAATTATTTATCATAAATTTTCAAAGATTTAACTAGCTTTTGTAAAAAAAAATAAATGACAGAGAATTTCTTAAAAATATGAAGTGAAATTTTGATGTGTGTCATTCGGTGGGAATAAATTAAGGATAGTTTCATTTAAAAAGTATACTGTCGATTTTAGAGCTTAAAAAACTGTACTCAAACAATAAAATCTACAATATCAATGAATTTCTCGTAATATTTGACGAAAAATGTTCCGTATTTGATATTTTCTTCATACTGACCTATCTCTAAATATCACACAGATCTATGTCATCAACTTATAAATCAACACTTACATTTAAAATTAATAAACAAATACCTTTGGTAATTAATTACATCTCAGATTACATTCACTAATTTTGTCAAAGAGGATAAAAGATTTTAGACTAATTTAATAAATACTGATTGATATAAATTTAAATAATAAATACTTTGATTTCCTAGGACGACGATGACGTGCCGTCATTTAGCGGGCGTAATATGACGCACGAAAAACCTTTTTCGCTATAGTGTGTTAAAAAAACTCTAAGATATCCATGTTGTGTTCATAGAATGCATACGAAGCTATAAAGAGGACGCTAAATGACGGTCACCGTCATACAAGGAAACTAAAGCTTAAGCCAGTCAAAATCACACCAATATAGGCCAATTGCTGGATACATGTTTCGAAGCACGCCATAAAATCCATTCACTCATTCTTTAATAATAATGAATGAAAATGTCGCATTCATATAATTATTCCAAAATATGCCTTCATTTAATTATATTTGATTTTAACAAATAACATATTTTTAATAATTATATAATTCGCCCTGAATAATTTATATATATAAATTCCCTATATATAAACCGACTAGAATTATACAGTAGAACCTTTGAAGTCAAAATTAATGTAATTTATCTCTTATTCCTAAAACATAATTATAAATAAAATTTATAATAAAATATGTTTTTATTTCTACAGAAAATTGGTTAAGTCAGATCTTTTATCATAGACTAGATTATAAAATTAATAACTATAAATAAATAATACATTTTAAATAATCAGTGAAGGATTTCCTTTGTACCGTCAACTATATTGCTAAAGGTTCTACCGCATTGTAATTTTAACTATTATAAATGCATAGCTAATATGGAAGGCATTTTTTGATTATGTAAAAATTACCCTTATGCTTACATAAATACATCTTTGATATTTTGGAACTGTTTCACTGCAAGATCAACTGGTAAATCAAAATTGTACGGGGTCAAACGGTCAAGACTTTGTAGTGTATCTTGGAAACCTGTGTTAACAACATAACTGGTTGAAGAATAGTAAGAATCAATGAGTGACCGACATTTTAACATAATATTTAACCATAAAACAAGCTTATGTGAATTTAACGCAGCACATACAAAGGCTTTAAAATGTGCATCATAGCTTCTTTTGTACGGTGTGTGTGAAGCTATTATGCTTCCTATAGCACTTAACAGACTTTGCTTATTAGTAATTGCTGTGCCTCCGACTATGTCTAAGTTAAAACTCTGGCTTAATTTCCTAGCTGGGGTAGAATTAAATTTGTCTCCATCGTTCAATTCATAATAACGTAAGATTAATTCCCATATGTGTAGAGATTTAAATGTAGATGATCTACGAACTGGAAAGCAACCAATTATAGGTACTAGCGAAGTTGATTCTGGGCTGACTAAGCCATGTTGAAGTAAATCTCTTAGGTTTACAGCTAGGTGTCGACGAACAGCGGTTGTGAGGGGGGCATCGTTGATGATAATACCTCCTTCTTCTGACTCACTGTCATAGCTGTCGGCCATTGAATGTGAAGCTCTCTCTCTAGAAACTATATGAAGTACTGCATCTATTGACATTTCGAGTTTAGCTCTAAGATTACCCCAATGTGTCACAATAGTTGATGACTTTCTATCAAATTTTTTACTTGTATTAGGAGAACAACCAAACTGAGAGACGGTGAATATTTGGATTAGTGTTGATGCTTTCCTCATTAAATTAATGGTTTCAGCTTTAAGTTCATCATTAACTTTATTTCGGTTGAAATTTTTCTCAAATGACTCAGATTTTCCTACTTTTCTTGATTCTTTCGCTTTCCTTGAGTTACTGTTGACATCCTCATTTTTCATGAGCTTAATAAATTTTTGCATGTCGTCAATATGGGCTTGCAGTTTGGCAATGATTTCTTCCTTAGAAAGTTGACGTTCCGCGTACTGTCGCACCGCACAGTCAATTTGATGCCGTAATTCCTCAGTTGTTAAAGGTTGATGACAGCCTTCCTCTAAACTGCGATCTATTTCACTTCGTAGATGTTCTATTAATGATCTATGTTTATCGTCGTCCAAATTTGAAGGACCTTCTGCGTATCTTTCGAGTTCCTTCAGTTGAGTTTTTAATCTTTCGATAAAATGTGCCTGTCTTGCCCGCTGACTACGAATTTTTCGCTCCAATTCTAAGCACTCACCACACGACTCTTCCGCGCTGCCTTGCGGTGCTGCTCTAGAATCAACTCCTCTTGAAGTAAACTCTTCCAATGCCTGTAGCATTGCATCCTTTTCTTCCGGTGGAGCCTTCAAAATTTGTCTCAATCTAAATTCAACTTGCGCAAGATGAGATGTCAAGGAAAACACGGATGATGATAATATCTCTTGTTCTTCTTCCAAAGCATGAATTCTATCACCTGATACTTGTTCTGGCGGCAATTCATCACAAAGATTTTCTTTAGGAGCACCCAAGGGCTCGCATCTTGGCTCTTGCCATATAGGAATCTCGCCCTCTTCATAGTCGCATAAAGTCGCATCCATTACAACGATAAAGATTTCAAAATTACACTTTTTATGAATAAAGTAAATATTACGCCTATAAGTTTACTTTATGCCCAATCATGTCTATTGATTTTAATCAATGAAATCAACAGAAACCACTAAAAAACACAAAGTTGTGCTTTAGGATTATAACTTAGGAAAGACGTCACTGTGACGTCAATATTTGAACGAAGGGAATGAAGGGTTTTTGTTCAGTTTCAGGTTATTTACGCCTTCAAGATGAAAGAGTGAGTAGTGAATGAATTTTATGATAGGTTTGGCCGTAAATTTAAAAGTAATATTTACATTTTAATGAGTAAATGTAGTGGATTCATTTAAAATAAAGAAACTAATTATAATAAAATAATTGTTTTAACTTTTTATTTTTTAGCGACATCTATCGTCAGTCTATAAAACAACCTCGTAGTATGTCTAGAGTTAATACTTCACGTGGACAATTTTTAAAAAGAAATTACAGAAAAGTTTAGGTCTTTTTCACAAGATAGCGTTTTTTTTATTACTTACAAGTTGAGATTATGTAAGTTAAATCAAAGATAATTAAGTATGTGCATTTTAATTTGTTTCAAAGAAATGTCACATTGTTCTTATGTTAAATAAAAGCCAAATACGTAATTTAATTTACTTCAACTTAGTCCAGTTATTTGAATTTTAAAATCAAACAATTGAACTGATTTAGATAAAAACTTGGAAGTGTACTCTTTCAAATAAAAAAAAGAATTAACTAAATTGGTCTAGTCGTTTTCAAGTATTCGGTAAACATACACAGAACAGTACCAAACGAATGGAGTACACTTTACATTACACTAGTCGGTACAGAGGATAATGTTCTCATAAAACAACTGTGATATATAAATTAAAGTTTAAACATAAATACTAAACCAATTATGACTCTGCCTTCGTAATATTTCTTATTTTATCTGTATAAGAACATAAATAATACACAGACACGACGGACAGAAATCATTTATTAGTATTATGGCCTATTACAACGACTCTGAAATCGTTTATGCAAAATTTATAAGAAAAGTTGCGAAAGTAACGATATTATTTGCTTCATCCCATTTAAAGTTGGAAATGAATATTAAATAGTATAATTTTATTATGAAATAAATTAAATTATGATTATTATTATTGTTTTGTTGTTACGTGGTTTATCATAAAACAATAATATTTTATTATAACTGTATACTTTCAATTCAATTCTCTGGTTAATGGCCAACTATTTGATCTTGGTTGCTAGGCAACGTCATCCAAAGTAAGTTTGGGTGGTAAAATCTATGAGCTTCTAAGATATCTATAGTTATTCTGATATCAGTGTAAAATTATCAAAAATGAACCTATTTATGAACACATGACATAATTGTTTCTTTTCGGTTGATGTAGCTACGTATTGGATTGATCCAAGCGTGTAAAAAAACTGAACGCATTACCTTTCGTCGTAGGTAATGTTAAAGTCGGATAGATATAAATTAGAATTTTTAGTTTTCGAATAAACTATTGCAACAATAGAAGATTAATATTTTATAGAAAAAATGTTGATGAGTTGCTACAAACAAGTGTTTTAACAATTTGTTCTTTGAATCTAAAAATCTAAGCGGTTCAGTGGGTCACGTCAATATTTATGTGTACTACAAACTAAAAATCAGTCTTTCGCTGACTTATTAATCACGATACCTCAAAAACAAAGGTTATGAGCATCATAATTTGTGTAACATGCCTATATTGAATCCCTGTTCACAAAACATGAATTTTAGGAACTTACTGCCTTACTACAAAAGATTTAAACATACGTTAAACGCGTTTTTTTTTTAAATTTGTACTACAAATCCGCGTCTAAAGATAGTTTTGAGTAAAACATGGTTTAGACATAGTTTAACTATGTATAAACTTATGCTTAGGAGATTTTAATACATACTTAAAATCTATTTTAGGTATCAAATATAATTTTTTTATTATTTTGCACGCAACTTTGACAGCATTTCAAACGATGTTTAATTTTAAACGATGTTTAGCTAGACACGTGTTAAACGTGGTTTTATTTCATTTTTTATAATAAAGCAGTAAGTATTTTAGAGTGAAGAGGTGGGCGTTTATAAATCGCGTGTAATAAATTGCGGGTATGATATACATGTATATATAAATAAAAGGGGGTATATATAAATAAAAATCGAACACAGAATGTATGTATACACCTCTAACATAATAGTAATGAATGTATACACCACTTTAAAACGGTTGTATTTATCTGGTAACTTATTTATTGTTATGTTTATATTTGTCAAAGCAAGTTTAGTATTGAAAAAAAAAATTAAAAATTGTACTGGAGAGAGCTGCTCGTCTGTAATATTAGGTATATAGTATGACGTTTTCAAGTTGTGTTTTTCTTGAAATTCTCGTATTTAGCAGTGCGAGAAACTTATGTGTTTCAAAAGAAATTCTAAGAACGAAAATCCCCTGCAGTAACGTGGATTATGTTCCAAATCTTTTTCCTTAACAGGGGGAAAAGGAATTTGTATAGCAGAGGATATAATTTTGTTGGGGCGTAAGCAATTTTTTATCACTTAGCTAAATGAACTTAACGTTAAAGGAAATAAAAGAATGCAAATTAGGTTAAAGTAAAATAAAAATCAGGTTAAAAATTAAAGATTAAGTTTACAGTATAAAATGTATGTATAAAGTTGAGTACGAACGGCTATATGTATGTATGTCTGTACATACAGATCAAAGTCTAAAACCAATTACTATTAAAACTTAAGTAAGGATTTCGTTAGTTAAAAAGACTAACTGACACGACCCTCTTTAGTTACGATGTTAAATTCCTTTTAACTTCACCACTAATAGAATTAGGGCCTGCAGTCCGTAATTTGAAAGGTTCTTTTGGGTAACATGGTGTATTATTAAATAATTATCTTGAAAATAAGAAGAAGAGCAGAGCCTAACAGTGGGTGGGTCACTGTCGGGCTCTGCTCTTCTTCTCTCCTTTAATTGAGATGGACATAGTTGATATAGATTTTAAATCAAAACACTGTTTTATTACGGACTAGCTTTGCCTCGTGAATTCACTCGCTTTCAAGTGAGGAAAAATTATATTATTAGAAGTCGTTCGTAGCCTTAGTTATCTGTTATAATATTAGCTATATGTGTGTGAAAGTTCCGTCAAAATTGGACCCAGCGTTTCTGAGGTTAGCTGGAACAAACAGACAGACAAAAATTTTAAAAATTGTATTTTTGAAGTAAGTACCGTGTAGTACATACTTTCATGTGCATTTAGTTAAAAGCCGTTACTTTGAAATTACAAACAGAATCCAATTTTATTTATTTGTATAGATTGACATATCGCACGTGTAGTGTTACTATTAATATTTATTATTATTTATTTAGAAGTAGTTCATTATTAGTTAAAAACAAAATTTAGCCAAGATACAGGTCATACTCGTAAATTGAATTATCTGTTGCTGAACTAAGAGAACCTGTGATATAACAGCGCCGAGTCCCGTCATGGAAATATTCATAAAAGTTAGCCAGAAACTTAATTAAAACAAATATAGCTAAAAATTAAGGTAACCGAATTCAAAAGTTGACTTAATTGGCTACAAAACGCAAAAAACGTTGTACACATGGGACCATTTATTAAGACTTTCGTGGCGCAAAATGTTGATATTTTATTGAGAATCGTTTATTTTTTAATTATAGATTATGGACAGCAGGATTGTATGAAAGTAAACTTGAATACTAACTTAGCTAACTCTTGGCACAAAGATTTTGAATTTCGTCACTTTAATACTAAATGCGATATGCCGACCTCAGAATTTTCTCGATGTATCCTTGCGATGTTTCCAACGTTTTTATTTACCACCAAAGTTTGAAATTAGTTAAGACACAAGCGCTTACCTAATAGTTTTCAGTTCGAATTTACGTGCGGCCTTCTTTTATATCCACGCGCTTTATCCACGAGACTGTCTCCGGTATTTTTTTTCCGTCATTATATTCAACAAAATCTAATACTCCGGCTCTGTGATTCATTATCTGTGGCGAGACATAGGTCTAGACGAATGGTTAGTGGTACATCAAGGACGACAACTTAGGATAAAACCCTATAAAACATTTTAGAGCTCTTCGATATTATTTACATGAAAAACAATGTTTTAATAGTAATCTATACAAATATAATAAAAAGAAAAAAAAAACTGTTTATAAGTTTAAATGTAGGGTGTCATGTCCGAAACTACTTTTACGATTTGAAAATTTCTTTTTGCGTTGAATCGAAACATCATGTTATGGTTCGTAGGAGTGTAGCAGAAAGTATAAATGCAAGTAGGTAAAACCGCCAAGGGCAGATAGATTCACATAAAAAGAAGTTTACAACGAATTCATTTTGTTAAGCCGTCACCATTATAGTAATCGATGAGAGAGACTACTTTGATTATAATAATAAAGATTTACCGTAAATCGATTAGTCAACATCGATTTAGTAACGAGGCAATAAAAACGAATATGATTAATAGTTTACTGAAATAATTTTGTAATTGATTTTGTCAAAGTAATGTATCGAAGGAGCTAAAGTCTTATAGTAATAAGAAATATTAATTATAACTCCTTCACGATTAACTTTAACGATATAATGTCAAAGTAAATATTCTTGGTTTATTTGGTTTGGAGTTTAAATAAGTAAAATAAATAGATTAAGTTTCTTACGATTAATTTATTGTATCTCAGCTAGTTCTAAAACATTATAAATTCATTACAAACCATAAGCTCCGTGATATAATTTAAACATTTATGTTTCTATCAGGTGTAATGTTAAAAACAAACTTATATATAATTCCCGCGGTTAACCCTCCCAAAATCGGTCCAATCCAGTACACCCAATGATGGATCCAGATATTCATCACAACAGCCGGTCCCAGAGACCTCACAGGGTTTAACGAACCGCTGTATAAAACTGCAGCACTCTGGCAAGCAGTCACACTTAACCCAATCGCTAATGAGGCTGAACCTAAGCCATTCGCCTTTCTATTGTCACTAACGCTTAAAACGACAGCAACTAAAATGAAGGTCATAATAAACTCCAATCCAAATACTTGGTCTGCTCTCATGTTATGGTACGGGACGGTAGCTCCAAGGTCATTCCTTGAGACATCATCAGTCAAACCATAAGCGACAACTGATCCAAGCAGGCTCCCAATAATTTGGACGATTATATAAAAGATCGCTTTCAGTACCGTGATGTGTCCACAAGCTAAAACACCAATTGTCACGGCTGGATTGATGTGCCCTCCAGATATATGGCCAATCACTTGGACGATAGACGCAATTAGCAGTCCATTAGCCAATGCCGTGGTTACAACACTCTTTCCAAGATTTGTTTCAGCCAATAGGGTTATGGATAAATAGAGGAATGTTCCGAGGAATTCAGCGAAAAGTTGCCTTAAGAGAGTTTTATAGTTTTGGATATCTTCTAAACCAAGAACATTCATTTTCTCGTTTTTAACGTACTTAAGTAAATAATAAATTATTATTAGTAAATCTATACAGCCATGGATTGGCAAAAGTATTCGTCAGCAATTTAGGGTACGATTGTATTAATGATTATTCAGGCACTATTTATAAAAAAAAACTGTTGTCTATATGACTGTGTTAAAGGATGTTTAGTTATATGTCAGCCGAGATGGCCTACAACAAGTGGTTACAACACGTCGAACTCAACCGGTAATCGCGGGTCCAAACTCCGGCTAGCATCGCTGAGTTTTCAAGTGCTAAAGCGTTCCATAATATTAATTACTTCGTTTTTATTAAATAAATGTTGCGTCGTAAATTCGAAATAATATCCGAGAGGTCTGGTCCCATAAGTTTATATCACAGCGACCTTAAGTTTTAAATTTTATTTTATAACTTTTTTAATGACTGTTTTCAAAAATTAATAAAAAATATGTGATTTTTATGTGTTTAAAGTATATATCTTACGATTTAACTTTGAATGTAAATCTATACTAATATGATAAAACTAAAGAATTTGTTTGTTTAAACGCGCTAATTTCAAGAGCTGCTGTTTAAATTGAAAATTTATTTTTGTGTTAGATAGATTATTTATTGACGAAGGCTATAGGCTATATTATATCACGCTACGACTCGTAGTATAAAAGTAGTAATCATAAACGCAAGTGAAACAAGCAAGACAGCTAGTGTATAACAAATGTTTATATAGTAAATGTTAATAAGTCTAATTTGACCATCGATTATATCAATTACGAGAGTAAATCTGACAAATATCTAATTCTGGCCTAAAACTAGACGTTTCACGTGAAATAATATTATAAAAAACGAAATTTGTTTGCAAGTTTGTAGGTCTCTTACATAATATTTGAAATTTCCGATTCTAAAAACTCTCTTAGCGTTGGATAGCCCGTTTCTTGAGGAATATTATAGTTTTATTAGACGCTACAACTCGAAGTAGTAACTACTTATTATAATACAGTGGCGTGCACAGAGTTTTTAGACAGGGTAGGCAGAATATTTTGAAAGCATACTTAACAAAAATATGCACTGCATGTTGTTTAGTTATTTGCAAAATTAATAATATTTACAGCAAAAATGCTCGTTAGTTGTGCGTGTACAGAACTATACAGAATTTTTTAGGCTTTTTAATTATTTGTAAATTAAATCTACACGTCTATATTTCTGTAAGAATTGTCATTGTTCTAAAATAATTTAATATTTCAATAATAGCACTCATATGATTACATTAGATCGCCTATAAATTATTGATTCGGTTCGACGTCGCGTCAGGCTGGTTCATGTAAAATTTATAAGGACATGCATTTCCTTGGTCGATAGTTTGCAGACGGAACGATAACTTTATGTTATTTTTACTCAATTTTAATAGAGTTAAGGAGAATAATGGGTTTGTTATTTTAATTAGCTCGCCATAAACTATTTCTTAAACAAAAAAAAAATCATGGTGTGTTACTAGTTATGCCATTTTTTTTGTTATATTTTTGTTATTACATGAATTTTACAGGAAAATCTATATTTTCATATTTTATGTACATAGATTTTTAATTTTTATTGTGACCGTGAGCAATGTGTTTAAATACAAATATTCCTAATTTTTATTTAATGTAATTTTTCTCTTTGTAGAATTATTCAGATGTCTATAAAAAATGTTGGATTATTAGAAAAGTATACATAATGTTTAGTACCCGATATGAGTATAAAAGTGTCCTATAAAAATGTCGATACATCATACATAACAATTACGAATATTTTTGGTTAACAATAAACATTACTATTCCTAATTTCATTATTGTGAGCGTTAAAAAAATAATAAGGTATATATACAACAAATTCGTAGTTAAAAGTGAAAAAGAAAGCAAAACTTTCATTTATATAAAAAAAAAACCAAAATTTTCCCGCATATGCCATTGAATTTTCTTGCAACTGAAGCGTAAAAGCAACGAATTTGGTGATAACACGGCGTTTTCGCGTTTATGCAATATCTCAATGCTTTTTACGGAGGAAATTTCTCATTGTACCTCGAAAAATCCACATGACCTAAATCAAGACAGTCGAAAATGTATCTCGTTATACAGTATCAAATCTACACTTCACGATTTCATTATTGCAAGTAACAATAACTTAACAATTCTCTGAAATGCAATTTTAAATTCATGATCCCTAAATTAGAATATTAATTATGCCATAACGAATTTTACACTAAATGAGAATACTAAGGATTAACGCGTGTTTTGTTTCTTTACCTGAATTTTAGGTACAACTGTGTGCTTTTGTTTTACTTTGATTTAAGAGAATTTGAAGTCAAGATGTTTTTTAATTACGAAATAGGCCGAACGAAATTTTGCCTTAAAGTATACTCGCCATATAAGTAAAAAGCAATAAATCCGCGAGCCCTAAGTAAAAATGCTAAAATTATCATAAAAATTAACAAATCCGAGCGCCCTAAATCAGAACACAACATTACTACACCTCAACGTAACAAATTTACGTGCCCTAAATCAGAACACTCAACATTGCACGACAAAAAAAAATCTACGTGCCCTAAATCAGAACATTAACTAGTCATTAGTAAGTTTTGGGAAAAAGTATTCGAATGACGGCGTGTAGCGACTTGAGGTTGGACGATTGATGAGGGCCTTAACTTACAAATATGATTATTCTGTCCACATGCGGCCTGGGGAAATGAATTATGAATGATCGAAATATGAAATGTATCAATGTTGTATTTCTATTCGTTTGTATTGGTTCTGACGATTCTTACGTAAAAGTCGAGGGTAGCATTTTAATGTTGTTTATTTGTTATTTGTAAATGATTATAATTCTGTTCGTTATTATTAATTTTAGTAGTTTTTTTATTGGTTAATTGTTGTTATTTATTATTACTGAGTTATTTTTTACTTATAATTATTAGTACCGCCATATAAGGTTTAAAGTGACGTCACTTTATTTTTCGAGTTATTCTCAGCAATTCCTTTCATTTGATGCTCATAGTGTGGAAATACATTAAAAATAACTAGTCCGCCATCTTGGATATTCCGCCATGTTAGGATAACGTCACATACTAAATCACGCAATATCATCCATACTAAAGGTGTATACAAAATTTCAGCTCATTCGCTTGAAGATATCTGCTTCAAAACGTAGTGTCCACCCGAACGAAAATTAGAATTAACATTAAAGTTACATACAAACAAGTTAAATATAAACTTGTAAAAAATAGCATAAGTAAACATGATAAAATAATATTTTATAAATGCAATAAAAAAAAATCCATATTATATTATATTCTAAAAATATAAAAACATCTACCAATGTATACAAAGGTATTGTACGAGAATATATAAATACATTACCCTCCATTTACCTTTGCAGTAATCGAGAAATGTAAATATAAACGTACTTGGCCTTTAATAGAAAACTTTTCAGACCTATTGGCGACCCTTTAAGGGATCAACGATAACAATTTCCTCGTAATATTCCTAACCCTTTGTGAGTGATGTCCAATTTTTATACAATCTGTATCTTATTAGGAATTGAAGAGGATTTTTTGAGTATTAGAAGTCGTCATAATATGAGTACACATTCATGTTTGCTGACGCCCTTTCATATAAAAGGCTAATGGATCTATGTCATTTTTACCCGACTGAATCAGAAGGAGGGTAATGGTTTTTGTGCGCATGTATCTTTGTAGATATGTCGGTTCCATTGTAACCTTCTGTAGCCTAAACGGCTTGATAGATTTTTAAGTGTAAGATGTCGGGTCTAGGTTCGTATTCTTCCTTAGAGTGTTATATGTTATGACGTCAGCAAAAATTCAACATGGCGGATGTCAACCATGTCCTAGCGTTATGTTTCTTGTAAAAAAAGTTTGACCGTTTTTGGTGGTGTTGTTATTAGGCAAAGGTGATTTAATTTTTTAAAGTAGGTACTTATCCTTGTTTCTTAAATTACTTCTCTTCATACGTTCTAAAAGCCTTTTAAAAACAATTCTAATTCAATCTTTTGTTTTTCCAAAAATAAACCAAAACCTAAATGTTAAGTCACAGGATAAGTGAGCTACTCTAGTATTGCGATGGAATCCATTTAATATAATATTGTTTTAGGCGTTAAATCGTTCTCTTGTCCCTGCAAAGGGGACATGCACGGAATATTAAATTATTTTCTCCAACAGGGGTAAAAGGTACTATGGTTTCCTAAATATTTTTACGCCTAAAAAAATATTGAATTTTAGTTTTCACAAGACTACCATGACTATTTTGAAATGGTTTCCGTCGAATTGAGAACCTCCTCCTTTCTTGAAGGTCGGTTAAAAGTAATGAACTGACTCCAAAGTAGGAAATACAGATTTTGATAACAATTCTATTTGACTAATTCTTTAGCGTACTTTTATAAATTAAGAACGAATTTTAAAGTCGGTTCATATATGACGACATTATGAGTTTTTGAAGTTGCCGACAATCACGTTCAAAGATCGTTACAGTTTAAACTCATACAAAAAATTTGAAAAAATAGTACAAATTAAGAAACTCTTTTTTTGAAGTCGGTTGAAAAATATAACTGACTTATGTAATAGTAAATATGGCTGCGTATTAAATACTAGCTGCCTTACGCGGTTTCCCTCACGTTTATGGTTACTGCTTGTTTTCTATGAGTCGTGACGTGATAAAATTCAGCCTATAGTCTTGCACGATAAACGGGCTATACAATGCAAAAAGAAATTTTCGAATCGGATCAGTAGTTTCAGAGATTACTCCCTACATACAAATTTTAAATAACATACAAATTTTACTAATAATATTAGTACAGATTAGATTGCTTTTCGAGTTTACTGTGAGAATAGAACATTTGGTATTTAGGAATTACAAATTGATACACGTAGACGCAAATTTAATAAAAATGCCTGTACTTATTCACATCGCGGCGAAATTATGATGTCGTTAGGGTACGCTTCTATTCCCTCTACTATGTGGGTCGACATTTTTTTTTGTGAAGAAAAGTATTTATGGTTATTATATTTTTTCAGCGTTTGTCATTTCAAATCATTGGTAGGGGTTTTTATTCGATTAGGCGATAATATTATAAATTATAGATATATTTATAAGTGAAGTAAAAACTTTGTATTGAGGAGAATTGAATTTCGCACACATAGTTTATATAGTGAAGAACAGATTAATGTTAATATATTTTTTGTAATTATGCATATAAAAACATTAAATCAATTTTACTCACAAACACTACCATACATTTGACACACACATGCATATATCCTCTTTTGATTATTTTTACAGTCTGTGGTCAAATAGAGAATAGATTATCTGTGGTCAATATTGAACTACACTATTTGACGTTAATAATCTATACAACAAGATCGTAAATTGACTTGTTGGTTCAAAGACACTAAAGCCTGTCATACTCTGAGTAGTTGGTTGCAAGGCAATGTCGTAAATAAAACTGGTCAAGTGCGAGTAGGACTCGCGCACCGAGGGTTCCGTACAAACTTATAGAAATCTATATAAGACTAACCCATCTACGCCATTTGTGGTCTTCATCATCAGTTCCAACATAAGTTACTATCAAAAATACCTAAATCGGTATACGCTTGCCTATAATATTTGAGGAGTTCCCTCAATTTCTCCGGGATCCCATCATCTGATCCTGACCTGAAGACAATGGGACCACCTTGGAAGTATACCTTTTCAAACAAAAAAAAAATTTGAAAATCGGTACCCAAATGGCGGCGTAATCAGCGAACAAACATAAAAAAAAAATTAAATACAAGGTCGAATTGAAAACACTCCTTTTTAGAAGTGGCTTAAATATAATCAAATATTATGTAAATATGGATCACGTCCCAAAAACTATTTTGAAACTACTTAGGAGCACTTTAATCTAAAACACGATCATGGATGCAATCCATGGAAACACAAAATTTTATTTTAAGTACTAATACACCTTATACTTTCAAAAAAAAAGTTATAGCGCGATTCAGGATACACCTAGCGCCATCTCTTGACAATTTCAATGAACTAACTTGTTGACTTTGACATTAACAACATAATTATATTATATTTCATTCTCGTTTTATTTTTATTTATATTTTACTACACTCCACTACCCCTGCACTACGTTCGTAAAATATTTAGATTTACATTATCAATCAAAATATCGAAATATATATTAGTGTTGCCAAGACGAAAATAATTAGTCCTTAATTCGAACAAAACTAATTGTTTATTTATAAATAACTAATTATATTACTAATAACCAGAAGACTTATATGTGTAGATAAAGAAGTAAATTAAATAACTCGATCTGTTTGAATTTAATTTTAAAATTTTCGTACTAAGTCAATACAAGTACTTAAATCAAATCGCGTGAAGCTCTTATAATGAATGTTTATTACGTAATGACGTTATAAATCGACGATAAAACTTTTAAATGAAAAGTTTATTTTATAATTTTTAGCGCGTTTAAATAATAATTAAAATAAAAATTTTTATTAATCGAGCAGAATTATATCACAGTTAATGTCATAATGTTGTAATAGATGGCATTAGCTGTACGCTGCATCGCGCTATCATTTTGTTAGCTGCGATATATAGATTGCATTGCGTTGTTTATAAAGGTTTGCTGCTTTTTAATGTTTTCGTATTGATACAAATTTCTTCTCAGTGTTTGTGAAATTGTTTTTTTGACCATGGTCAACTTCTATGTTAATTTGTTACAAGTACATATAATTTTAATTCTAAGATTAATGTATTTTCCGCTTGATGAATTTACAACAAGACGTACAGACTGACAGACACACGAACAGAAATTTACAGTTTTCGGATTTTTTCCTTTATGTATACTAAAGGACCTTGCTCCTGGCCAAATTTCATAATGCTTGGTCAATGGGAAGTACCCTATAGGTTTTGATTCCCTTGCGAAAACGTTAAAAACGCTATCATACTTAAAATATGTGATATAAATGACCGTATCTTTTGATTGCGTTAACTCAGAAGTTTGATTTTTTCACAGCTCTTAGTAATTACAACTCTGAGTACTTGACGTTGATAAAAATTTGTTACCTTCACGCGTTTCTGAGAAAAAGGTTGAAAGACAAACTTACAAACAGACAAACATACATACAAAAATTTACAGTTTTCAGATTTTTTCCTTTATTTGTACCATAAGATCTTACTTCTTGCCAAATTTCATTGTGCTAGGTTAATGGGAAGTACCCTATAGGTTTTGATTCCCTTGCGAAAACGCTAAAATGGTCAAAATATACGACATATTTTCCATTATCTTTTGATTGCGTTGACTTAAAACTTTAATATTTTCACGGCCGCATGTCATCGTAGACTTGAGTATATGATATTAATTTCAACATGATACGTCTATGCATTTCTGAGAAAAAAGGGTTGACATCCCGACAGACAGACAGACAGACAGACAGACAGACAGACAGACAGACAGACAGACAGACGGACAACAAAGTGATCCTATAAGGGTTCCGTTTTTCCTTTTAAGGTACGGAACCCTAAAAATGATCGGCATTCTGGGTGCTAAAATCCATGAACTTACTCTATTTTGGCACCGAAAATTTCTTCCATTTTTGAACGATCGTATAAATCGCCCAGTCTAGTTGTAAATGTTAGAAATATGTACATATTTTAATGTTAAATAGTGTGAATTTAACACATCTATAGATATGAAATCATTTCATTCAATATTTAGATTAAACAATGAACAATTTTATACAATATGAACTCTTTTAAAATTTAAATATTTAAAATACAATGTCAATGTGACACTATTGCCCTAAAGTTATTTTACATGTCATACTAAAATAAGAATACACGACATATAATTTTAACTTACATACAATACTATAAATAAATACACTTAAATTATGTTAAGATCGTTCAACAAGCTGTTGAAATGTAAACTCTTTTACGAGATCCCAACTCGTACTCAAATGAATGAAATTAACATTTTCATAAACGGCAAGGCAATATCAGTTCCGAGTTATTTCACAATCCTTCAGGCTTTACGTCGAGAAAGGATAGCAGTACCGACATTCTGTTATCACGATAGATTGTCAATCGCTGGCAATTGCAGGATGTGTCTTGTAGAAATAGAAGGTATGTGGAAGCCACAAATAGCTTGCGCCATGCCAGTGTCCAAGAACATGAAAATACGAACAAATTCCGAAGTAACTCAGAGGGCCCAGGAAGGAGTATTAGAATTTATTCTAGCTGAGCACCCGTTGGACTGTCCTATATGCGACCAAGGTGGTGAATGTGATTTACAAGATCTTTCCATGAAATTTGGTAATGATCGAACGAGATTTACGGACATACACTTTCAAGGTAAACGAGCTTTGGAAAGTAAAAACCTAGGTCCTTTGATTCGAACCGAAATGACTAGATGTATTCATTGCACGCGATGTATACGATTCGCTTCTCAAGTCTGTGGTCTAGATGTCCTAGGATCGACTGGTCGAGGCAGTGAAATGTTAGTTGGGACTTATGTTGATAGAATGTTTCTTTCCGAACTGTCTGGAAATATAATTGACTTGTGTCCTGTTGGGGCATTGACGTCTAAACCTTACATGTTTAAAGCAAGACCATGGGAACTCAGAAAAACAGATTCCATTGATGTTACTGATGCGACAGGAACTAATATAGTTGTTAATCATAGATTTGATAGTGTTCTAAGAATATTGCCACGCGAAAATGATGATATTAACCAGGAATGGCTTTCAGACAAAGGTCGTTGGGCAATAGATTCCCTTGAGTTTCAAAGACTTGTGACTCCAATGCATAGAAATGAAGGTGGATTATGTCCAATCGAATGGGATTGCGCTTTGAAAATGGCTGCAAAATTGATAAACTCAGCATGCCCTTCTAAGTTAATGGCAATAGCTGGTCCTCATTGCAATGCAGAAACGTTGGTGGCTGCAAAGGACTTACTTAATATACTTGGTTCTGATAATACATATATCGAACGTGGTCTTTCTTATTCTCAATCGAGTATCGATATAAGAGCTGGGTATTCTCTTAATATTAAAATGAAAGATGTAGCAACAGCTGATAAAATTTTATTAATAGGAACCAATCCGCGTTTCGAAGCTCCCATATTGAACAGTCGGATACGAGAAGCATATTTGTTTAACGAATGCGATATTTATTCGATTGGTCCATATTGTGAATACAATTATCACGTTCACCATATCGGTGAATCTGTTAAAGATATATGTTGCGCTAAAAAATGTTTAAAAGGCGCAAAACGGCCATTGATATTTATTGGTATAGACCAATTACAGTCGTCTAATTCAGTGGCTATCATGAATGAATTATACAAATTAGTTGCTACTTTAAATGTAGACAAAAATTGGGGAGTGGTAAATGTTTTAACGAAAGAAGCAAGTTTTGCTGCGGCTTTAGAAGCTGGGTGGAAACCGGGAGGCTTAGCCGCTTTAAAATCTTCGTGTCCAAAAGTAATAATATCCTTGGGAGCAGATGATGTCTTCTGTAAATGGGATCCTCCTACCGACTGCTCCATTATTTATATTGGTTTCCAAGGAGACCGTGGAGCGGAATGTGCATCAATCGTTTTACCAGGAAGTGCTTACACAGAAGCGGGTGGGACCTTTATGAATATGGAATGTAGAGCTCAGTTCGCCCTACCAGCGGTCACATCACCAGGTAACTCTCGTCACGATTGGAAAATAATACGAGCTCTAGCGGAATACTGCAAGATATGTTTATTTTACAGTGACAGAGATTCACTCTGTGTCAGATTAGCTCAGATAAGTCCTAATTTAGTCTACTTTGGAACGTATCAAGAGAAGCTATTTGCTGATTTGATTCCTCAACTTCTAAATAAAGATGTGGCGAAAGTTAATTGTCCTGCAAGCGATTCTCTAGATGTTACTATGAAATGCTTAAAAGACTATTACTGTTCGGATACTTTTACTTGCAACTCCCCAACGATGGTTAAGGCAAGAAAGGCTGCTATCAAAGCAGAAAGTTCTCATTACTCTTCTATTTAGTGTTCATCTGATAGTGTCATTCTTATATATTAGTATTATATCTTTCTTGTAATACTCAGATTATCTTTTGATTTTGGTTTTAATGATGTTTTCAACTTTGTTAAGCTTTAGCGCTGTAGTGCGAGATTATATTAAAATTTACTGGAACTAAATATAAACTCTGCTTAAAATTTATAACCTTGTGTTCTAGGGTTAAAAATAAATTTTAGATTAAACTCTAGCAAACTTTCTTGACTTTAAAAACTTTAACGTAATATTACCCTAATAATTTTAAATTTGGTAAAGTTTACTAATTAATAGAATTAAAATACACCTTAATTTATAAAGTTAAATACTCTCAGTTGATACAATACGAATATGAAAATAAATTGGTGTTTAAATGTTTACATAGTGTTTATTACATGTTATACATAACTAATATTACAAAGAGGTAAATTTTGTTTGTAGATATGTATGACGTAATTTCTGAAACTACTGACTTCTTTCTGCGTTAGATAATTCATTTATTGAGAAAGGTTATATAATATCAGACTACGACACATACGAACGAATCAATAACCATAAGCACGATTGAAACCGCGAGAGGCAGCTAGTTTAATGGAATGAATATATTTATATGATCGTGAAAATCAAACCACTTGGGATCCTCTTTACAGGCACGTTCACACTTGCGTTATTACTAAGTGTGTTTCAGGCACTTAGTCACACAGGTGTAACCTTTGCTTTACAGACATACCTATTTAGGTCGATTCAGCCTCACTTAGTTGCGCAGATGTGCTCCATGTCTAGGATATTATCGTCCATAAAATTTATGCCGACGCCATTTTTAATATAATACCGATATGAACTTGAGTAACTATTTTAAATTCACAGTATTTTAGGGTCTCCAAAAATATAATTAAGGTTGGATTCTCGATACCTCCGATCAATCTTCATCGTATTTTCTACATTCCACGTGACATTGGTAAATTAACTGACACAACTAAAAGCCATTAACCAAACAACTAAATTGAATTGTAAAGGTTTTAGATATTTTTTATTATTCATGCTTGCGCTTTTGAATGTTAAACTTTAATTTTTGACAAAGCCAGTACTTTTTACTGAAAAATATTAGTAGAAAGAATTAATCGGAGCTTCTATTTAAAGTATTTCTTTTACATTAAAACATCTAGTAACAACCATAAATATCCCACGGCTGGGTGAAGGCCTCCTTTAAATAAATAAAAAACGCATCACACTCAACGGCCCCCATTAAGATCTCATGACCTTGTGTCGGGGGTCCGGCGACACTCATAACACTAACACAAACACCCAGACCACGACAAACATCTGTATGGCCAACACACGTATGCCGTGAGCGGGGATGGAACCCGCGACCGTTAGCGCTTTAATCCGTTGCAGTGACCATTGCGCCAACGCGTCTGTCCTTTCTTGCTAAGGACAAGGTTCAGAGCTTAATCCACCACGCTGCTCCACCGCGGTTTGTTGGATATACATATGTATGTCAGAATTTCTTACGGCACATGTAGGTTTCCTCACGACGGTTTCCTTTAACGCCGAGCACGAGATGACTTTAAACACAAATTTAGCACTTGAGATCCCATGATCATTGTTTGAGATCGACATGTTCCAACCCCTTGATAATCACGGCTTATGGTATAATGGAAAAGTGAGTAACAATAATTATCTCAAAAACATCTTTGTAAAGGTCCTTAGGATACGGGAATGATGGAAATTAACTAGAATTGCCAGAAATCGCAAAAACTTTTTCCATACATTTGATATGGAAATTACGTTATTATTAAACTTCGATGACTTTCTAACGTCGTTACTGAATGAAAGAAAACTGTTCAAAGAAAGATCGATTTGTGTGAAATTTATTCTGTAATTCATACTAATATTATGAAACGATTAACTTTGTATATAACATTTCCACGGCTGAAAAATTTAGTCAATCTAAATATTATATCATAGAGCCTAGCTTCATCCCTCTGGCTACATCCAGGTGCAGTCCGAAGTGGAGGAGGGGGATTCACAAAGGACAACCCCCCAAATTGTTTGGCTTTAGCCGCAATATATTATCGAAGACTATTTGTTTTGTAATGTGTGGGTGTCATCACGATTTTATTATACTACTGTGATTTGATGCTGATCACAGAATTGTGCAATAGTTTTATGTAATCGACATATTTTTTGGTTGTTTGTCTACATCTCGAATGTAGGATGCTTCTAAATCAGTCTCACAGATAATCGGCGTAAAATTGCTAATATAGGCGGGTTTCATACGGTGTGTGCGAGAGCCAGAATCTTAATCTCCTCCCCATTCGTTTTCATACTAATTACTCTTTATACTTCATTTCTATTAGCTTTCTCAGATCAACCGCTCGGTCAAAAGTAGTGGAACTTTTATATACCTACTACAATAAACATTTTACATGAACGTAAGGACAAACAAAGTTAGGGTTGTTTAATTCAATCCCTCGGTAAATGTAATATGAGTAAATGAATTTAATATGAAGATAGTTTGAAACGGGAAACTTTTACTTTTTATGGGGCCTGTACATTTTTTTTTGTTCACGCAGGGGAAATCTTCGAAAAGATACCCGATTCCTGGGGGGAGATCGGGTTATGTGGTGATTTATACCCACTAAAACCCCTGCGATGGCCTTTCTCAGCACGGAAATGGAGAGGCCTCGAGCTCGCATGCGCATCCGCTGCCCCTCCCGCGCGACGCTCCGCTCGTGGCTGGCGGAGCTCGTCTCAGGAGGGCAAAGTGTGGTCTTGCCCTCACCGCAGGGTCCTGTACATAGCGCGCACTTGTTTATTGTAGATATGTAATTATTTAGAAATGCTATTGTGTCACATTTTGTACAATAGTACGGAACCATTCATGTGTGAGTCCCACTCGTACTTGATCTTTTAATGACACTAACTTATAAAACACAATTAGGTATGATATTTATATCATCCTGGATGGTGCCCGCGATTTCGTCTGCGAATAATTAAAATAAATTAATTTTCTAAAAAAACTAGCCTAAATATCTTCTTATAACATTAGCTAGGTTCAGCCATTTCAAGATTAGCCAGAACAAACAGGCAGACAAAAATTTAAAAATTGATTTTTAATGCGAATATTATTATCTACATTTATATGCAATCAATTTGAAATTACAAGCGGACACTTCGATTTTATTTATTTGTATCGTATATAGAATGGATATGGATAGACAAACAAAAGTACAAATTATAATTTAAAATATACTTTATTATCTTCCAATTGCACCGAATGTGGTGTGATTGAAGACATTTATCATATATTATTGGAATGTGTTCGCAATGAGTCGCTCAGACATGACAATAATGTTAACTTAAATACTACTGTGACTATTGCACACTGTATAAGCTTTTTGGCATCTCCTACATGTTATGAAGCAAAACAAATGTATAAATTAGTTAATAAGTTTTTAAAATTAAGAAAATAATTGTACAATGTTAAACTAACGACATAGTCATAAGTGATGACTAAGCTCTTAAATAAATATAAAAAAAAATACTTTATTCAAATAGGCTTTTTAAAGCACTTTTGAATCGTCAAGGTCCATTGGTTATAGACTTTTTTCTCTATCGAGAAGAACCGACAAGAAACTTGATAGGTACTCTTTTAAAATTAATTACACCTAATGTATTTTTATTACAATTTATTTTTGATGTCATTTTTGAAAATCAGCAAACATTATATCCACTCCTATTTATCGTCCAAATAATCTTGTATAGTATGGATTATCTTTTACAGAGAGTTTCAATATAGGCTTTGATCTATGATGGCAAATTTAAAATTAGAATCCCAGACAAAACCGCGACTAGAAACGAGTTATGTATTCACCAGGGTGAAACTTTAGATGATAATAAGAACAAGAACTAAATGATAGAGGGTAAGTTGACCTCATTTTGAGTTAGCTAATATTAAAACTACCCTTATGTGTAATCTTATCCTCGCTCCGAGAATAACTTTATTCACAGGGATTCCTATACACACTTCAGTGGTTTTCAATCTTTTTAAGAAATTATATTTTTTGTTTTTTGAAAAAAAATATGGATGATAAGCAATTATGTGTCAACCCACAAAAGATGTTGATGTATTCTGGTAAAGCGTCATGTATTTTTCAAAAATTTTTCAAGTCATTTAAGCTAAATAATAATGGAAAAAAGTTTCTTAATTTAATGTTTTGTATATTGTAGTACAAAAAAAATGAATACCAATTTGCTTTTAATTCATTATACTTTTTATCAAAATAGAACAGAAAATATGAATATATACTACTCCGAAATTTGTTAAGGATAGGTTTGACTTTTTTAGACGCCATTTTCCACGCCATGTAGTTTGTGTGCCTTAACATAGTATTATTTATCAGCGTCCGTATACATTGGCCTAGTTATTTAGTAGTATTTAATTATTTTTGAACTTGGATGTTTTGCGTCATGAAATTCTTAAAATGAGTAATACATTATCTCATGCATGGTTTATCAAAAATTAAATGCTTCTTTCAAAGTCAATGAAATTTTTTTCTAAGCGTCTTATTTGGGTCTATTTTTACATTGTACATAAGCTCCAATCACATATTTTTTTCATTAACCCACTGGATAGTCTGTTTATATAAATTGTTTTTCTTTATTTAGATGAAATTAAAAAATCATGAATTTAAAGGTTAAATAGTTAATACATTGTGACCATCAAAGAAAGTTCGTTAACCGTTTTAAATTTTAGAACGTAATAAGAAAAAAAGTTTATCAGAAAAGTTCGTGAAATTGCTATAGTTTGTCGTAAGATTTTTTATAAGTTTTTCTTTTGAAATACTTTTTAAATATTCACTTACATTTTCGTGCATTTCAAGTGGCTCCCAAGTTGTCCGACCGCGTTTTGAGGAGCACTGCCCTATTTAACGGTTATCTGTAATCCCTTAATAGCGGCAAGTTCAGAAGTGAACGAAGTTAGTTTTGAATTTATAGCAATCTATATATAGTTTTATGTTAAAAATATTACAGAATTTATGTTATATATTAAACTAGCGGTCCCTCGTGGTTTCACTCGCGCCTAACAAAAGATTTTCATACAATCTTCCAAACCCCTTTTTACCCCTTTAAGGGTTTAATTTGACAAAATTTTGTCTTAGTGAAAACCTACGTCCCAAAAATAATCCCACATGCAATATTTGAAACTCCAAGTACTTGCATTTTCTGAAATTTCATAATGAGTTAGTTAGTGATCTTTTGCTTTTATTTATAGATTAAATATCAGATGGCGCTCGCGACTTCGTCTGCGTATTATTTACTCCTACTTTTTATTATTATATTTTTACCAACCATTTACGGCCCCTTTACGCATTAAATAGTTGCCTTTGTACTTTCTAAGACTATATATCTATACCAAATTTCATTTAAGTTGGTTCAGTAGTTTAGGAGTGATTGCGTAACACACAGACAGAGTTACTTTCGTATATAAAATATGATTAAGGATTTATTATTTTTTAACCGACTTCCAAACAAAGGATGTTCTTAATTCTTCGTGTATTGTTGTTGTTTTATATATATCCCGATTACTTGAAAACGGTGTGACAGATTTGAATAATCCTTATTTTTTTTAATCGTACACTTTCTCCGTCGAATTTCATCAAAATCGGTGCAGTAGTTTAATTTTAAATCCAAATAACACAGTCGAGATTACGTTTTTTTCTCTTGAAGGCGATTCTTTTTTTCTTAAACCTTACACAATTATATTATTTTTCCGATGAACGATATTATTGTTTGATTCTGCTGAGGCGGCTTCGTCTTGGAAAATATTAGCTTTCCATTACGTTACAATACTCTTTGTGGAATTGTACTGTTATTAAATATTAATGACTGTGGAAATTTTATGAGTAGCTTTTAAAGATATTTTTAACAGGCTTTGAAAGAGGTTCTATGTTCGGTTGTAGGTATAATTTTTTATTAATTATAGATGTGTTATATTCATACAATTTGACGTTAAAAATCCTTACTTATTTTTAATGAGCTGCCCCTCTCGGTTTTACTCGCGTTTATGGTTACTGCTTTTCTCCTATGTGTCACAATGCCATATAATATAGCCTTAATTATTAATAAGCCTTATTACAACGTAAACGTACATTATTGTTTTCGTTAAAAAAATAACCGACTGAGAACAGATCTGTTGTTGTATATGTTATCGTCCAAACCCGATTTAAGGACAAACTAGTTTTGCCTAGGCTCAACAGGTTCATCCTTTACGCGATAGGATTAACCAGTATAGCCTAGTCCAAACTAAGACCAAAGAAAAAATGGATGGATTGCGTAAAAGGTGACATGGGTAAGAAAGGAGTGAGTGTTGAGATGACGGCTGATAGGAAGGAATGGAGGAGAAGATCATGTTGTGCCGACCCCACATAAAGTGGGACCAGGGCAAGAAGGAAGAAGAAGCCTAGTCAAATTAATTTGTTCTAAGCCCGATAGGATAAACCAGTTTAGACTAGGTCAAACTAGTTTAACCTGATATAGATACTCCGTAATCAAACATATAATCTACTAAATCAAACAATAAAACAATTATACCATATTTAACAAATAATATATATTTTTAATAGAAGGAATAATGTCTCAATTATATGGTAATACAAACAATCATACTATAATAAGTAATACTGATTTGATTGATCGTATTATTACTAAATGATGAATCATTATAGTTTAATAAAAATTATTATTTTTCCAATTACGGAGTATTCTATTTAGTTTATCTATTTATTTTGACTTTCTTGATATACTTTTGGCTATACTGGTTAATCCTATTGCGTATAGGAAGAGCTAGTTGAGCCTAGGCAAAACTAGTTTGTCCTTAAATCGTGATTGGCCAGTAACGTATACATAAACATATTACAGCATTGACTGTTAGTTATTGAAATATTCATTGTCCATTAAAATTGGTCCATAACAAAACCGCATCAAAATTGGTTTATTCGTTAGGGAGTTACATAGACACAGACACACGTGAAACTCATAACACCTCTCTTTTTGGCCGGTGATTAAAAAACAATAACATGCATCGTAAGAAATTTTTATCGAAACTACTCCCTGTAATTGCATTACAATTAAAAATTCACCGTCCAACTTAACTTCGCTATTATTAGCTTAATCGATAGTTCACTGTACGTCGCAATAGCAATAACGCTTAGAAGATAGGGCGATTTTCATTATATTTTTACCCGACTGCGCGACGCAAAGGAGGGTAATGTTATCAGCCTACGTATGTATGCATGTATGTATGTTTGTACCTTTGTACTATTTAGACCAAACGCGTGGGCCGATTTTAATAAATGACACGTTATTCGATTCGTTATTATGGCACACATAGAAAGCATAAAAAACAAAATGGCCGATTATAGACGCCTTAATGTGAAAAGGAAAAAATTAAAATCGACTAACTATATTATGTGGGGTATCGTTGACCTATTCAACATTTTTGTTGTGTTGAATAGGTATATAAAATCATTTTTATGGTATTTATCTCGTTTTTCAATCAGAATTACAGTTTTGAATCTATAACAATTTAAAGTTGGTTAGTAAAGATTATCACTTATAGGCTTTTAGACGGTATTGCTGATTGCCGGATAGTCTTGTTACGGAGTCGGGTTGTTGATATTTTTAATTAATTCAACTATAAACTGTAGCTGGCAAACGAGCAGCTAGGACACCCGATGATAATTCACCGCCAACCATGGACCTTAGCACTAGAGAAGACACAAATGCGTTGTTAGCTTAAAAAGGAAGGAGAAAAAGGAAAAGGATGAAAGGGAATAGGAAGTAAGGAAACGAACGAAGGAGGGAGTTGAGCTTCTGGTTCTCTCACTCACCGTACGGAATGCAGCTATATTAGTGAGGTACTGCCCTATTCGAGTCAGTCCGTTTAGGAACTGTAGTCAGTAGGCTCCACTTTCATGATGTAATTAGGATTCTGTAATCAATTTTTAATCTAAATAATTTTTTGACTGCTAAACTAATGGTATTGAAATTGTGTGGTATTATTTTGTCTGATTTTTATTTTAACTTGGATCTGACACAGAGTAACCATTTTACCTGTGGAGTTTATAGGATACTAGCTGTCCCTTGCGGTCTCACTCGCGTTTATGGTTACTGCTTCTCTCCTATGAGTCGTAGCGTGATGTAATATAGCCTATAGCCTTCCTCAATAAATAAACTATCTAATACAAAAAAAAAAATTCAATTCAAACCAGTCCTTTCTGGGTTTAGCGCGTTCGAACAAACAGACTCATCAGCTTTTTAATATTAGTTAAAATTATATAAGAACAAAAAAAAAAATCAATGCGCAGTCCGCGAGAAAAAATGAAAAATATATAAGATACAAATAACTAATAAACAAAAACATTTTTTTTTTGGTAAATAAAATTGAACCGACTTTAAAAGCAAATTTAATAGATACAAATAAACTATTTAAAATATTTATTTAAAAGATGAAATACTACGTTTCAATTACTTAGCAGTAAAAATAAATATTGAAGTATGCTATACATATTACTTCCAAGTGAGCAGTTCTTCGTTATTCCGTTCAGTGAAGCTGTTACAGCGAACTCCTGAGCATTATTAATGCGAGTTATTTTAATACTTAGAATGCAGGTCAACTTGAACTGGTATATATACAAGATCCGAAGGGAACCGACTTCAAACGCAAAATACGTCGTTTACTAGAATGACGTACACAATTACATATTCCAATTATTTTGAGTTTTGAGTAATCGGTGAAAATATATAATGTTCCCGGTGTATTGAGAATTTCCCCCTTTTTTGCCGATTAAAAATAGTAACTCTTTCGACTCTTGTCTAAAGAGTTAGGTAGAGCTAATGAAACTTTGGCAGAGTGTTCTGGAGACACGAGGGTTCCTGGTCCAAAGAATGTATATACTTTAGGTATTTACAATGCATGACGAATACAGCTAGTATATAATGTTATTATGTTATAGCTACGATTAAAACAACAATATGAATATATTTTTAACCGACTTCGAAAAAGTAAATAATACGTAAAAGTTTTTACTTGGCGCCGACTTCGGATGTTTTAACTGGCACCGACTTCAAAATGTGGTAGAAAATATTTATTTTTTACTTTTTAGTTTACTTGTTTCGGTTTCGAAGACGGTTTGTTTTTATCAAAAAGTGTTTATTTCGAAAACGCCCTTTACCAAAACGCGAAAAGTAAAATTTCTGTTGATCTAATCGCTACCAAACTTTACAGAATCACCCGCTGGGCTTATCTGAAGGAAGCCAAATTCTTCCAGTTTAGAGTTAGAGTGTTGAGTTCCGGGGAACATATATATTTAATGAATAAAACAAGTATAAAGCATTAGATTTATTTGACGAAATAGTTTTAAAATTTTACATTTTTTGGGGCTGTTTTAGTATTAAAAATACAACTACAAATATAATTATATTCAGAAATAGTGAACGAACGATAATTTTGTTGATCTTAATAGATATAATAATAAATAAAAACATTATTATTATTATTTTACGTATTGTACAAATATGTACAAAATTAAAGAGTGACCAAAACGAATTCGGACACAACACGACTTATATGTACAATATTACTTATAAACATAGATAATACATTAAAATAGATGAAAATTATATATAATAAAAGTATATGGTTTAACATTATCGAAGACAAAATTTCAAATCCATCTTTAGAAAATATTTTTTTTAAATATGATTAGGAAACAATTGTTTTTTTTTTTTTTTTTTATGAAATGTTTATTAACTAATTTTAATACATAATTTTCCTTATTAATTCAATAAAATCCTACACATTTAAAACATTTTTAATAATGAATAAACCACAATAAACTCAATATATTTCAAACAAAAAACTGTCGCGTATCAAGTTGCTGCCGTCCCATTTTCCTGTCCAGCCTCCTCGTAGCCCTTCACGAGGTTCTCTAATATGAATCGGATTGTCAGTTTGTATATATTCTCGATGTTGGGCGTGTATCTGTCGCCGAGGGTTGTCTTCGCCGCTTCCAAGAATGGTTGTTCGATTTTCTGGAAAAGTTAGTGACTATTAAAGTGATGTAAAATTGAGATAATCTTCACTTAAATTTCCTGAGTGTTAATCTGGCTAAGTACTGCTGAGTTGTTCTAAGTATAGTGTTTAAAATTAATTCAATGCTTGACGTCACTTTATTCGATATCAATCAAAATCCAAATATCTTGATTTTTGATTTTGATTGATATATACTTTATTAAAGCACTTTTGAATCATCAATATATAAAAAAAATTATATAAATAATGAAGCTACCACCAGTTTGGAATATCGATTTTACCGAGAAGAACTGGCAAGAAACTCAATAGGGACTCTTTTAACATTTGTGTATGTATAAATACAATTTTTTTATGAATTCAGCACACTAAGCCCACGCATTTTTATCGTCTATAAACATAGTAAATGTGTTAGCGTAAAAGTGAAACATTAATGAGCTTTCATGCTATAACATTAAAAGAGTACATTGAAAATATACCAAATTAAATAATTCAACTATACTGACTATAAAGTCACAGTAAAAATTCTGTAAATAATTGATTTTTAAACATTTTTATTTGTAAAAAAACGCAGAGAGACAAATCACAGCAGAATCACGTCTTTGCTTCACTCTTAAAAAATACAAGCAAGTTGATTATAGTTTAAAAATAATTATTAACAGAAATAAGTACAGGATAAAACAGTGTTTAGTGTCGGTATGGACGAACGACAACTTTTTCACTGAATATTGAAATGGCACTAAAAAAGTAACTAACTTCATTTCGGTGGCATGCACAAATATTGAGAATCGGCGGTAACTTTAAGCATATTTGCATGTTGATAAGCTATAATGTGTCAACCCACAACAATTCAAATTCGGCGATATTGATGTATTTTGATACTGCATCACCTATTAAATATTATTAAAAAAAATTAAGTCATATAACTACGGAAAAAAGTTTCTTAATAAATTGGTTGGAATTTCAAGTGCGGTCAATATTTTGCAATTTATACAATAATCATTTAATTAAATATATCAGTCTGATTTTAATTCATTATAACTTTTATTAAAAAATAAAAGAAGAAATGGATATATACTTCTTTAAACATATTTGTTAAAAATAAGTTTGACATCTTTAGGCGCCATTTTCTCAATACTCTGGCTTGTAGCATGCTAAATGGACGCTGATAAGCAATACTGTGTTGCTTATCAGCGTCCATTTAGCATGCTACATATAATAACGATTCAAACGTACTTTTAAAAGTACTTAAGTACACACATATTAATTGAATCACTCTAAATATATTTTATAAATCATCTCACCAAGAAGTTCTCCGCCTTGAAACCCGGCACTTGCCGATGCGTGCCGCCCACATGCCTCACGTAGGCAAAGAACGAATCCATATCTGCCAAACCCTTGATCCCTTCGTCCAGTGTGTGCATGACCTTAGTGGCGTGCTCGGCTAATTCCGTGGAACTCACGAAAGCTTCCGTAGAACGAAGCTCGCGGAATTTTTCGAATAAGTGAAGCAGCTCTTCGTTTTCTTCGAATAATCTGTAAATGTAAATTATTTTTTAATTTGTATTGTTTTACTCTATTAATATGTGACAATTCTAAATGCAAATCCAATATGATCATGTGAGCGGAGATAGTTTAGTAGTTAGAACACGTCGTTCTCAACCAATGATCACGGGTATAAACTCTGCTAGCATCGCTGAGTTTTCAAATGCTAAATTTGTCTTTAAATCCATTTCATGCTCAGAGATGAAGGTAAACATCGTAAGGAAACTTGCATGTGCCGGGAGAAATTCTCACACATGTGTATACACCAACCCGCATTTGAGCAGCGTGGTGGATTAAGCTTTTAACCTCCTCCTTAATGGGAGAGGAGGCATTTTTCCAGCAGTGGGACATTTACAGGCTGTTACTTCAGTTTCCTTTTTCACTTTCTGACTTACTTTCTTTTACTTTTATTATATATTATTTGCAAACTATATTAAAATTTTGAGACTATGGCAATTGATTTTCATATTATATACTTGTACATTGTACGAATTTTCTTAGTCTGTATAAGTTATATACAAGTTGAAAAACCTTATATTTAGTTTTAAAGTGTCCAGAAGTGAATTATAAAATGGCATTAGAATAATTTTCAACGTCTTTATTTACAAAATCTTGCATATACAGTATATAGCCATTCTCTCTCTTTTTAACCGACATAAAAATAGGTGATTCAATCAAAATTCAATTGGTAATGTATATTTTTAATTTTTTAAAATGCTTGTTACCTCAGTAATCATAATTTAGTGTTACATAATCTAGAATGTAAAAACATTGCTAAAAAATAATGCTGAATCATTGTTGCAGATAAATATGTAATCCAGTTTGTAATAAAGGAAGTTCAAAGGTACAGTAATTGATATAAATTTGTCCTCTAGGTTGGAACCCAGCGAGGGTTTGCCCTCGGGAGCGTGCGGTAAACGATCCTAAACCACCCTTACGAACTATTGTCTATAAAACAAAACAACTACGCAAACATTATGTATGTCGTATAAAAATACCTTTAATTTATAATAAGCTAGCTGCCTGAGCCGAGATGGTCAGTGGTTAGAACACGTCGATCTCAACCGATGATCGTGGGTTCATATCCCGGCTAGCACCGCTGATTTTTCAAGTGCTAAATTTGTGTTTAAATTCATCTCGAGCTCGGCGGTGAAGGAAAACATCGTGAGGAAACCTGCATGTGTCGTGAGAAATTCTGACACATGTATATCCGCCAACCCGCAGTGGAGCAGCGTGGTGGATTAAGCTCTAAAACCTTTTCCTTAATAGGAGAGGAGGCCTTTGCTCAGCAGTGGGATATTTACAGGTTGTTATTAAGCTAGCTGCCTGGGTTTTGCACGGGAGGTCTAATTAAGACTTATTCCCTTTTGATATGGTGATTTCTGAATCCACGTTTATTACTTTTCGTTATTATTATTTTTTTTTAATTTTTAATTGAAAATGTTGTTGTTGGGCGACGGTGAGCAGTTAGTATTAAGTTCTGATTGTTTGATTGCTTTCTTATTAACAAAATAGTATCTAATTAATTTTAAAAGCAAAATTATAATAGACTAGCTGCTACTCGCGGTCTCACTCGTGTTTATGGTTACTGCTTCGCTTATAGACGGCCTAGCGTGATGTAATATAGCCTATAACCTTCCTCAATAAACGGGCTTTCCAATGCATATTTTTAATTGGGGTCAGTACTTTCTAAGATTACCCCCTACATACGCATCACACTCAACTAAATAACGCATCACACTCAACTAAATAACGCATCACACTCAACGGCCCCCATTAAGATCTCATGACCTTGTATCGGGTGTCCGGAAACACTCACAACACTAACACAAACACCCAGACCACAAACATCTGTATGGCCAATACACATGTTTGCCGTGAGCGGGGATCGAACCCGCGACCGTTAGCGCTTTAGTCAGTTGCAGTGACCATTGCGCCAACGGTCTGTCAAACCCCCTACATACGTACATACATAAAATATTAAATACCTCGCGCGTGTACCGTTTTTGTTCCACCATGGTTAAAAGGGGCAAAATGTTTTCCAGAACAAATAAATAATTAATCCCTTAATCTATGATTGTCAGGCCCGCGCCAAGCCTAATCGGGGCCGTCGTGCGACTGTCTAATATGCGCTTTTTTAACCGACTGCGGGACGCAAAGGAGGATAATGTGTTTATCAGTCTTTATATGTATGTATGCCTATATGTATGTACTTTTGTGGCATTATTTAGACCAAACGCATGGGCCGATTTTGATAAATGACACGACGTTTGATTCGTCCTGACGGCGCGAATTTCATGACATACATATTTGCAAAAATTAAAATGGCCGATTTTCGATGCCATTACGTAAGTAAGTTACTCTTTGAGACATAGAACAATTACATAAACTAACAAAACGGCAAAAAAAGATATATGAACGCGTTATATTGGTTTTCTTATATTTAAGTTTTTTTTTTTTTAATTTGAAAATTCTTTAAGGGTAGGGTAGAGGCCTTCTAGTCTTGGCGCCGTCGTGCGCCGTACGAGTTTTTCATGTATGGACGGCGCGGGTCTGATGATTGTCGAATGGAAATGTTTATTTCCTAATCGCACGATGGTGTACGTCTTTAACAAAATACTACGCCATCGGTTCTCAAATGTTAGGGTAAACCGTCAAACAAAGCCTTTTCATTCAAAGAACCATACATTACTTCATAAGAAATCATAGACTATACAATGTATGCTAAAAATTTAAAGAAATATTATTTATTTGTTAGAATATGCTAATCTTAAAAGTCATCAGTTAAATAAAAAAAAAATTGACGACAGTCTTTTTATTTAATACATCCAGAATTATATATCAATTATTTGTTAAATGTGTTAAATATAATATTTAATAAATATATTGCATAAAATGATTGAAACAAAAACGTAATTTTGTGGATAATTTTTCGCTCGTTTTATAAAAGTTAAAAATAAATATTTTTTACACCTTAAAGACGGTTCCAGTAAATGACACGTAAAAAGTTTTACTTCAACCGCAAACCAAACCAAACCAACCAAAGGCAACGACTTCAAAATGTTGCAAAAACATTTATTTTTTACTTTTAATTTATTTGTTTTCACACCGCGACCGCTCTGGTGTAGTGGTGCTGAATTGACCTCTAACGCTGACGGTTTAGGGTTCGATCCCCGCTCGGGAGAGATATTTATATTTATAAAAATATTTGTTCCTAGGTTGGGTGTTTGTCCTTGTGGGTCTTCCCGCCGTGCCTCGGAGAGCACGTAAAGCTGTCGGTCCCGGTTGTTATCACAATCACCTTATAATGATCGTTACTCTTAGTAGGGACATTATTCTAGTCTAAATAAATACTGGCTTGCCGTCAGAGGTTGCAGAGGTCAGATGGCAATCGCTCTGTGTAAAAATCAGTAACTCGTCAATATCTGGGCTAGAATGAAAGCAAACCCTGGTATAACCGGGAAAAATGCAAGGTAGATGATGACGACTTTTAGTTTATTTGTTTCGGTTTCGGAGTTGGTATGTTTTTTTAAAGTTTTTATTAGTTACTATTGTTTAAGTGGGATCAGTACAATAAACTTTGGGCAACACTGTGCTAGACAAATGGTCACTTTGATTGCTTATCAACATTCCCCATCTTTTCTTTATTCTTTCGTTTTTCGTAGATTTTAAACGTTAAGGAATTGCTTGAAACGCCGTATCTACTTGTAAGTCAGCACATTTTTCACGAAAACCTTATTGTCAGGATCTTTTATCTAGACTTTTACACGCCTGACTGCTCAAAGAAGAGCGCTATTATTTAAAGGCTTATGTAATGTATGAGTTCTTTATTCCACTATTTGCTAAGTGAATTGATTTTAAAGACTTGAGTAAATTGAAATAATAAGAACTCGATTGTCTAATGACAACACCTCCTACTTCAGAATCGGTTGAAAATCGGCTAGAAACTTTTGTGATGGGACGCAATTTTTTCATTTTAAATACGATTCTTCTCAGTAGAAAACATATTCTGAAGCTTCTTATAGATTTAAACAATAAAGATTATATCTTGACGATTCATAAGTCACCATTTCTGTAATATTATTACATAAGCAAAGATATTTTGTAACTATAATAAGGATACAATTCATTTTGATAACAATTAAAATAAAGTTAAAAAAAGAACTATAGTTTCGACGAGGCGAGAAGACAACTCTTTTTTACTTCTTAACTCCTGGATCTCATGGTTTCAATGGCAAACCGCACAAATACGATATTCCTTTCAATGTTTTACCGTTACGTTCGTACTATTTGACGTTAAAGTCTGTACCCATTTCGAAATTTGACGAGCTCGTTAATAGTCTTGTTGGCCCAAAGATACTTTTATTTGTCATTCTTATTTGCTAACTGGTGACGAGACTACGTAGTCTAGAGTGATCGCCATTCTAGGTGTCAAAATCCATGGGCGTATATTATAAGGGCCTCCCGCGGTTTCAAACATAGGAATTTCATACAAACTTCCAACCCCTGTTTTACCCCTATAGGGGTCGAATTTTGCAAAATCCCGTCGTAGTGAGCACTCACGTTTAAAAAAGAACCCATGCAAAATTTGAAACTCCTAGTACTTGTAGTTTATTAGATTTCGTGATGAGTGAGCGAGTGACCTTTCGCTTATATATATATATATATAGATTTTTTTCTCAATTTTATTAAACATACTAAGTACTAAACCATAAGTACTAAACATAAAAGGGGAAATTTAAATACCTACTAAACAAAATACAATGTAAACATCTTGCTTAAAACTATTAATAATAAATTTAATTCCATATATATTTGTAAAATGGAGTTCAATTTAACTTAAGCCATTTCGTAACCCTTTTAGGATTTGGTACTTTAATTCATCCCTTTATTTTAATGGGTTTTAACTGTAACTTCAGCAATTGACTGTTTTAAAATGAATTTCCCTGTTTTCTATTCACAGTGGAAAAGTTAATGAGATCTGAATTTTTTTACTTCTTGAAGTTGATCCTTATTAGCGAAACCATTTGATAGCCCATAAATACGGATTTTTTAAATTCAAAATTAAAGGGATTAGGATAATGAATAAAACTAAAATTAATGATGCAAATCAAATCAAAATATACTTTATTCGAGAAGTTTTGGAAAGCACTTGATTCGTCAAAATAAACAAAAAGTATTTAAATTAATGAAAAGCTAACATCGGTTCGGGATGTAGATTCTACCGAGAAGAACTGGCAAGAAACTCGATAGGTACTCTTTTAAAGTTTCTTAATACACACTAATTAAAAATCTATATTAATAAATAAAATTGAAGTGTTTTTTTTTGTAATTTCAAAGAAAGTATATACCTTATATACTTATAACACTACAAAATATTTAAAATTTTTGTTGCCTGTTTGTTCTAGCTAATCTCTAAATCGGATGGATCAATTTTGACGGAACTTTCCTTTTGAATACTTCCGAATATGACTTTTTGTGGGATGACACATTATTGTTTATCAGCACCCATTTACCTAAAAAGATTATCCTCGTATATCTTTTATACTATATAAGTTTTAAAATAACGATTGAGCTCTCATTTCACCTAGAATGATAACGATTTAAAATGTACACGCTTTGAAGAGCACTAAACAAACGAAACGCGACTGTTTGAGGGCACAGATAGTTTGTCCTCCCGAACAAACTACCGAGCACTAACTACCCTCTCCAGCGTAAGGGCGGCCTTTCACTTGCTAATGAAGAAAATACACGACAGAAATACATATTATTATTTTTATATTTTTGTACCTGGACGCCTAAATATATATATAATTCAAAGGACTGACTGATATAGTGATCTATCAACGCAAAGCCCAACCACTGGACGGATCGGGCGGAAATTTGGCATGCAGGTAGATGTTATAACGTATTCATTCAGATTTTGATTAATTGTAAACCTACCCCAAAGGGGATAAAATAGGGGATAAAATTTTGTAAGAAACTTTGATAATTTTAATCCAGTCAAGGGAGAAAATTCTGACACATATCCACCAACCCGCAGTGGAGCGGCGTGTGTTAAGCTCTAAAACCTTCTTCTTAATAGGAAAGGAGGCTTTTTCCCTGCAGTGGGACATTTATAGGCTCTTACTTGCATAAATAATATTAATTTACCAACTTTTATTTGTGGCTTTGTATGCATTGTTGCTGATTTTAGCCGTTTAAAACTTATATTTCTGAATGCCGATATGATACGCGCGCCAATGACTGGAACCTTAGTGTACTACGACCGTAATTTTCTCGCAAATGCAAACAATAAGTTGACGAAGTTTTATCACAATCAAATGAAAGATATGGCAGCGAAATAATATGAATAAGCAAACATTCTGTACTAGACTAGCGCTCTTTGCGGTTTCACTCGCGTTTATAGTTACTACTTCGCTCCTATGAGTCGTAGCGTGATGTAATATAGCCTATGACCGTCGTTAATAAATAGGCTATCCAATGCAAAAATAAATTTTCAAATCGGATCAGAAATTTCATCATCATTCAGGATTGATCATCTTGTTTATAGTATCTGCTGTAGATAACGCATGTGATGTCGTTAACGTCAGTACTAAATCTGGCTTGCACAGCACTACCAACATGCCAGAGTGTGTTGGTGAGACTGACATCGGTAATTGGCTAAGTATATATAAATGTGTAACATAATATAGTGCAAATATAGAAGGAAATTAAGTGACGTTTTAAAAAATTTTAATAGCTAAATCATATTATACTGTACAAGATTATATATGTGATAATGATGCGTGTATATAGTTAATATACTCAGAGTTAGGTACATACAGAATGTTTGGTATGTATATTTCTAATTTCTAAATGTATGTATTGTCGAAGTTTCAAAAGAGTCGAGTTTCTTACCGGATTTTCTCAGTATAAAACCTTCAATCCAAACCGGTGGTGGCTTTTCATTAATTTAAATAATTTTATTTGCTTTGACGATTTAAAATTCAATTTATTTTCGAATAAATATATTGATTTTGATTAAATACATAAGACATTTAATAAGTATGTAATTACCGGACGGATCTTAGATATAAGTTTCTAATATTATTGCAATAATTCAGCACAGTCATCAGAATTTGTATAATAAATTAACAACATGTTCATTTAAATACTTTTATACGTTAAATATTTAACATTGCGAATCAGAAGCAATATAATAAGTCAAGTGATAATAAGAAAGTCAAAATCATTAGACGAGAATTACTCTTGTAAGTTTTGGTTTTTTACTTATAAGACTTTCATAAGTTTTATTTTTTTTTTTTCGAAATGTGTATTGCTGTTGGCCCTACTGGCCTTGACAGCGTCACCGGGGGGGGGGGGGGGGGGATAAGTTTTATGCAAATTGCTTTTACCTTAAGCAATTTACTGTCTTTATGGTATTCACATATTTCATAACGTCACCTAGATGACACTTACTAGGAAACAGAATTGCTTTTTACTAATTACGAGAGTAAAACTTCCAAGAGTAATTCTCCCTTACAGAAAGTAGGTATATCAACACTGTTCACATTACGTTGGAAATGAGAAATGCCTGGCTATCATCCCATTCACGCGCAAAGGTTCGCTGTTAATCACGGCTGTTTCATAATTCCATGTACTTTACGGAATTTACGCGCTGACTACAATTTTATAAAATATTTCACTTAATTTTTTGGCATTTTCGACTGAGAATTTTAATTTCTAAAGCGATTTATTATTAACCAACGGGATTTTGCCGTTTCACTCGCGTTTATGGTTACTGCTTCGCCCCTATGAGTCGTAGCGTGATGAAATATAGCCCATAACATTCCTGAATGGTTAGCTTGTTTGTATATATGTGATTTTGTTATAAAAAAATAACCTGAATAAAGTTTAAGTAAAAGGTTTTTTATGGGTTGATTTTTTTTTACATTGTTGACTGAAAAGTATCTAGAGATTTGAAAAGATTAGCAAAGAAATTATTGATATAGATTTCAAAGAAATGTATGGAGAGTGTACCTATTTTGCAGATATTACATAAGTAGTAAGTACCAGTGATGAAACTCCAGCCTTATTCGAGTCGCACCAAACTTAGAATCGATTTGAAACTCGTAACATCCAGTGAAGCATACCCTGGACAAACGCGCTCCGGGCACGGTTGATGAGCACACTTTGATTATAATGATCATTAAACAGGTTAACTCATAGCGGAGGCGTAATTGGTTTATAGGTCACTAGCAGTTTCCCCCAGCTTCGCGTATACTAGGGAATTTGATAACAAACTTTCGACCCTCTTTTAATCACTTAAGGGATGAATTTTCAAAAATCCTTTTTTAGTCCACACTTACAATATTTAAGGAACGGTTGTGCAAAATTTCATGTTGCAAGATCGAACGGTTTAAGCTCTGTGTTGATCGATCAGTCAGTGAATATATTTGCCAGTTAGTTTTGATTTTTATTTATATAGACTAGTCGATTAACGTGACGTCATCAGCGTAGTAATTTTTATCCACAATTTTAACCTTTCATGTTTGATTTTCGTTACACACAATCTAGGGACCCATTCAAATACAAAAAAAAAAATATAGGGCGAAGTCGTTCGCGTGGAATTTGGTTATATCGTGCTCCCGTTAAGTGTCCATATTTTCGGAACAAAAAGTGGCCTTTATCCTTATAAAGAATGTAAAGTACATCCTATTAAAAATTTATCGCAATCGATCATGTAGCTTTTGAGTTTTTTCGTTACAAACAAAAATACAAAAATTCAAATCTTCCGCCCTTCTTTTTGGGTGTGTCTGTCTTTGTACCTTACTTGTGTACTATCGCAGGAGCTTAACAAATAGACGGAATATGATGTTTTTTATTAGAAAGCTGATGTTGAAATAGTTATCTATAATTTATGAATTATGAAATTTCAGACATTTAAAGGCTATCAGCTCTTTCCCAGATGTTAAAAGGATTAACTGCAACTAGTCAAATAGACTATACTGTGAATTATATCAAAACAACATAGTGGTGTAAGATTAACCAGATGCTGAAGGATAGAATCAGCAGGACAACTCCTTACCGACTCACAGAAGTAACGTGATGCTGCTCGTTGAAATGGTCACAATGAGTATGTCGTTTTATATATATATATATGTGTGTGTGTATATAGTATATGTATATGTGTATATAGTAGTTACTGCAACTGACTGAAGTGTTAACGGTCTCGGGTTCCATCTCCGCTCATGACAAACGTCTGTATTGTCGAGGTCTGGGTGTTTGTTTTGTGTTTTTGGACCCCCGACACAAGATCATGAGATCCTAATAAGGTCGTTAAGTGTGTTGTTTTTTTTTTCGTTTACTTATAAGTAAAGATAAGTACCTATATATTTTAAATTTTCGCGATTTATTCTATTCATATTTAATATATCGAGTCCTATCGCGATAATTAATGGTAGTAATTCTTTTTTTATTACCTGACGTTTCGACGAAGTTGCATCTGTCGTGGTCACGAGCTGACTGACAACGAGTCAAGGTAAAAAAAGGAATTATTACCATTAGTTATCGCGTTAAGACCCGTTATATTGTATATGAAAACGTAAGTATCTACTCTAAAGGGAATCAAACCCACAAACGTCGACTGTAAATTCTTAACCACTGCTTATATTATAGTTTATAATAATATCGGACAAATATTCTGTTAGTATAAAAAATACCTATTTTTATTTAAAACTGCAACGATTTATTCTATTAAATATATTTACATTTTAAACGAGTGAAAACAAACTTTATTACTGTAGAGGAAATTTCTGATTCCTGATGAAATTTCCGATGTTTCCCGTTACAAAATCATGTTCATTCTATTTAGATAACGTTTTATCTATACGTCGAGGAATTTCTAAGTGATATTTGTCGATGTACCAAACTATTTTTCTCTAAATTTTGTGACCTGCGAACAGTTACTTAGATTAACGTTACGTAAGCTGTGAATTTCGATAATTCACTGACAGTAAATTCTTTCAGATGTAAAAACAATAGGAATCAAATTATACAAATGCTTGTAATCACTGACAGTAAAAGTATTTAACAAAGTTCAAAAATATTGTAAATAACGTTTGTGTACTAGAGGATATTACGATATTAAAAATTTTGTAGATGATGACACACCATGGGAATAAGGCGATCGCTTCAAGCTATTTCAATAAATTTTATAATTTGTAATAAATTATGTTTCCCATTGTATGAGGTGGTTGAAAAAATAATAACAATTCAACAAAATAAAAAAAAGAGTTTTTTACGGATCAAAATATATGATTAAATGTAAAATTCTGTTTTTACTAGTATAGTGGGTAAGGATGAGGATTTATTTTTTTTTAAATATTTTTTTTTATTCTCAAAAATTCGCTATCGTGAGGGCTCTCTATACAAGTCTCGGGGTTGTAGGCTCGCATTTCCACCTCTGAATTCGGCTCTGGGTATATACCCACTTAAATCAATTGATGAAGATTCCATAGAAACCAGCCGAGCGGGAAAATAGAACTCTTCAATGGACATGAAAGTCGGTCGTGACTAATGAAATTGTTTTCAAATTCAATAACTGACTAATAATAATTCAACCGAATTCGTTTTGAAGTAAAATAGATTTTAGTATTCTGTTTATTATGTCACCCTGATCAATATGAATTCTAGTAATATTAAATACATAAAAACCGATTAGACCGAGAAGTATAAAATTTACGGCGAAAAAAATCACTCATACTAAAACGAAAATTATTTACACAACATTATTTTGGATATAGAGATATTAGAGCAATTATATAATATAAGTACTAGCCGTATCTAGTGGTTTCACTCGCGTTTATGGTTAATGCTTCGCTCCTACGAGTCGTAGCGTGATGTAATATAGTCTAAAGCCTTCCTCAATAAGTAAACTATGTTATTAGTCGAAAGTATTTTTGTGCCGAACGAACTCGTCACAGTTGTAAATGGATGCTGATAAGCAATAATGTGTCAACCCACAGAAAGTCAAATTTGTAGATATTGGTGTATTTTGATACTACGTCACCTATATAACATTATTCAAAAAAATTCAAGTCATCTAAACTAAATAAGTATGGAAAAAAGTTTATTAACTCAATGTTTCGAATTTCAGGTGCGTTCCATATTTTGTAATTTATAAAATAATATCAAATATTTAAAAACTTATTATTAGATAACATTAAATAAACCTATCTACTTTTGATTCATTATACATTTTATCAAAATAGAAAAGAAAAAAATGAATATATACCACTTCAAACGAATTTATTAAGAATAGGTTTGACATCTTTAGACGCCATTTTCTCAAAACGAAGTCCGTGTGGCTTGACACATTATTGCTTATCAGCGTCCAAATAGGAATGGGTTTATAACGTCACATACTATAAACGTATCCATACTTGGACGCTGATAAGCATACTATGTCAAGCTAAGGAACTTCATTTTGAGAAAATGACGTCTTAACACATCAAACCGATTCTTAACGAATTTGTTTGACGACGCATATTCTTTTTTTCTTTTACATAAATAAATAAAAAATTGAAAGTTTTTCAGATATATGAGATAATAACATATTTTATAATATAGAACACACTTCAATTCTACACTTTAAATTAAGAAACTTTATTCCGTATTTATTTAGTTTTGACGAATTGAAACATTTATAAATAATGTGAAATATGTAACGAATAATCAGAATACATCAACATCTCCGAATTTGTGTTTCAGCGGTTAACACATTATTGCTTATCAGCATCTAGTTACAAAATATCATTAAAAATAAAAAAAAAAGTAAAATTCTTTAACAATACAAAGTTTTATCGCGTGTGGTACTAAATAACGTTAACTCACTAAATATCTGATACACCACTTGGCATCCCGGGTCCCAGCGGCCCCGGGGAATTAAATTGTGTCCGTGAAAAGCCTGCCAGGGTTTATTTGTGAATTGATGCGATATTGGTCGAATTTTTTTGCGATATTTTGTCGAGAATATTATGCTGTCATGAGTGCTTTTGTATGTAATGGGTTATACGGGACAAGCTGAATTTGAATTCGATTTTTAATGTTTATGCCCTGAACGAACTTTTGTTTTGAAAAAAAAAATGTGTCTATGTCCTCGGAGAGTTTTATGAGCGGTATCTTTTAACCGACTTCCAAAAAGGAGGGGGATATTTTTATATAAGGTCAACGATTACTCAAAAATGGCTTTGACCAATATGGATACATTCAGCACCACTACACCAGAGCGATCGATAAAACAAAATTAAAAAAAAATTGTTTACTTTTTTTTAAGAAAAAAAAACATATGAGACGTAATATTTAAAAATAGAAAGGCAATCAAATAGAATATCAAAGAAACATGTTAAAACTTTCCTCCATTTATTAATAATAAAAAGAAAACCTTATCATGTGAATTAGCTATTAACTTATTATATTTATTCTATATTATGGTACTTAATATATTTATGTATTTTATACACAAAAAGTGAAACTAATTATGTTTATATGTGAATATATTCGAGAAGAACAATTAAGCTTGAATTTATGAGCGCACAGCTTGTGACCCATATACAGGGTCATTTGTAAAACATTAAAAACCTCGTAGGGTTTTATTCGTAACATCGTAAACAACAACTTTTGTTCTACGACTTTTAATAATTCATAATATTTTACTTTCATACAAAATTAAAAATATTTAAATTGATTTCTCTAGTTTTATTAAACTCTACGTGCAAGTAAAAGAAAGAAGATAAGAAACAGTCAAATGCGAAATGTAGGAGTGGGGATGCGCGCAGACAAAGCCGCTCGGGGCCGCCCCGGAGTCGGGAGCGATGCCTGAACTTGACCTAGTTAGCGGCGGTCGTCAGCTGCTCCGGTCGTTCGCGTTAATGCGCCCGCGCTGCGTGTCCTAGTAGCCCTACTTTTCGGTTGTGTTTACTTAACAATAATTGCAGGATCAGTGTATCGATATTCGAAAGTTGAGTATACAGATGATGCGAATACTTGCTAGGTGTGACGACTATAACATTCGTAACAAACATTTGTAGTGATAACCCGTAAGAACCCGCATAAAAACTTCAACACCGCTTTAGTGTAAATGTGTGGGCAACAATTGCGATTTCAATTGTTTTGAAAAAGGATATACCACTCGCCATGATATGATATGTAGTACCTACGATCAACACAATGTGACGAGGCTTCGCACAATGTTCGCCAAGTTAAACTAGAGATGTATTGAATATAGTTTATCCTGGTCGAGGGATAAACACCACGAGCCGTAACATGATAATTGAAAAAATATTTAAAATTTGGTCAAATTAAAATGAATTAAATTTTTTGTTATGGTCTTTATGTTAGTTGTAAAGGTGATTATGTTAAATGCTATTTCGCCATAAGCGCGATACTCGCTGCCATGCACAAGACTTTACTTGGGAGGTAATAATCTATACTAATATTATAAAGAGGAAAGATTTGTTTGTTTGTAATGAATAGGCTCCGAAACTATTGGATCGATTTCAAACATTCTTTCACCTGTGGAATGTTCCATTATCCCCGAGTAACATAGGCTATATTATATTTTAAAAAAAAATCAGGGATCCTTACTAAAACTCTAATAATGTAACCCAAGGTGTAAAAAAATGACCTGAAAAATTCCTTACGTCGCGTGCGCTGCGAAAACTATTGATGATAGAACAAAATCATTTACTACGACTTTGCAGAACTCATCATTATCTACAAAAAGTGTCGCGACAGCATATGTCTAAATATTATAGTTATGTCACAGTAAGCGGTTTTTTGTTCTAAAAATTTAATTTATATGCCGCCGCTTGAAAAGGCTCTTTATTAATTGTACCTTAGTATTAATCCTTATCAAAATAAATTAATTATATTCAGAACGGCTTCAATACCTTTTTATAACTTTTTGAATTATTCAATTCGGACATTTTATTCGGAAGATATCACGAGTTTAAAAATGCAAGTATTAGAAAAAAGTCGCGTGGTTGCCGCTCACCGCGCTCAGCTAGCCAGCATGCGATGTAGGCTCCATGTAAGCGTCACTGGGGCACGGGGGGGAGTCAATGTAATAAAATAAAGGGCCGCGAGTACATTAATAAAAACTATGAATAAAAAAAATCATTAAAAAAGAATTCAAACTTCCTTTATAATTTTACTTTTTTTTTAATCCCGACGCAAAAAAGGGTGTATGTGTGTCTGTATGTACCCGTGCGAAGCCGGGGCGGGCCGCTAGTTATTCATAAAATTAAATTTAAATGGTAAGTAAAAAATAACTTTTTGTAAATAATGTGGTTTAAAAAATACATTTTTTTCACAATAAAAATTATTAAAAATACTTTTTTATTTAAATAAAAATTAACCGACTTCAAAACTGAATTTAATAGGTACAATAAAGTGTCAACTTAATTATAAATTAAGTCAACTGCTTATCGCCATAAACAAAAAAAAGCCCCCGACGAATTGAGAGAACCTCCTTAGTTTTCGAAAGTCGGTTAAAACTACACACTATGATTTGAGATTTTTTTTGTAGTCGGTTGAAGACTATTTCATGGATCCCTTTGTTTATTAATGATAGGTATGTATAACAAAAAAAAATGAGAGCCGAGATGGCCTAGTGGTTAGAACACGTCGAAATCAACCGATGATCGCGAGTTCAAACCCGGCTAGCACCGCTGATGTTTTAAGTCCTAAATTTGTGTTTAAATTTATCTCATGCTCGGCTGTGAAAATGTCGTAAGGAAACCTACTTATACCGAGAGAAATTCTAACACATGTATATCCGTCAACCCGCAGTGAAGCAGCGTGGTGGATTAAGCTCTAAATCTTCTCCATAATAGGAGAGGACGCCTTTATCCAGCTGTGAGACATTTACAAGCTGTTACTTTACTATTTTATAACCAATAATATGCCACGCATTTTTAACCGACTTCGGAAAAGGAGGAGGACCTATGTTTGGCTGTATGTATTTTTTTTATGTTTGTTCACCGATTTTTGTGGACCGATTTTGAATTTTTTATCTTGTTTGAAAGGGTATAATACTTCCAAGGTGGCCCCATTGTAATCAGGTCAGGATCTGACGATGGGATCCTGGAGAAATCGAGGGAACTCTTCAAATATTATAGGCACACCTATACCGATTTTAGTATTTTTGATAGTAACTTGTTCATTTGCTTTCGAAAAACCACATTTAACGAAGTGGAGCTAATGATGAAGACCACAGATGGCTACCGGAACTACCCAGTAACGAGCATTTCACTGGTTGCGATTCGATTACTTCAATATGATTGCTAAGCAATTTATAGTCGTCACAATGCATATGGTGAAGTGACCCTGATGATGCGATACTAGGAGAACTCCTCAATCATTAACAGCCCTGCATCGAGAAAAGCAATACTATGTAATGATTTTTAATAATTATTTTTTTACTTTTTATTATACTTGTTTCGGTTTCGAAGTCGGTTTGTTTTTTTTTAAGTTTTTATGAAATAGTAAATTATAACATGGTACGTTCAGTTATTCCCCGACCGAACCCTAGAGGGGACGGGAGGCGCGGAGAGTAACTGGGTGCGGCGACGCGATGAGTTAGTCGGTCGCGAGCAGCGCGCATGCATACAAGGAAACGCGCCGGTGCCCCGGGTAGCCTTAAGTATCGTTATGTTTGCGTTTCGTAATAACCTTGTTAACTTTACGGACTCTTATTAAACACTATGAAACCTCGAGGTAACGAAGATGGCTCACAAAATTAATTAATTATTTTTATTATTTTATCATTTTAAAGTGCGAAAAGAGGGTTTTTTTGTTTTTTAATGATAGTTATCATTTAAGAAAAAAGTGTTTAAAATACGCTGATTCCACTTTCTAAATACGCCTGCATTAAAAATTAAAATGAGAAATACGTATTATGTGTATGTATTTTAAAAGTAAGTAAATAATGTTTGATTTAGATGCTTACATACAGTTTATTCTTATTTCATTTTTTAATGTAGCCAGTCCTAAGCCTGGATAAGTATGAAGGGATTGTGGATTCAATGTATCTGTCATGTGTTTATTGGGGGAATATTAATAATCCCTAGTCAGTATAAATAATAACAAGACAAATCGAAGATTGTCATTTACACTGCATTCTTAACATGGTCTATAATAAATTAACTGTTTGTAGGAAGAGGTAAACACAGAACGCGATCTTTGTCAGGTAATAATGTACTTGCCGTACACAAGCAATCATTTACATTTTACACGGTTAAATATTGTGATCGATTGAAATAAAACTATGAGTTATTGCTATGTACTGTTTTTTATTTTATTAAATAAACTATCACCTTAAAAGTGAAATGCGTAATGTTACATTAGATGAATATTATTGTTAATTATTCAACAATAATGTTTAATATTAATTTATTATTTCTTGTATTTATACAGTATTAAAACAATGCTGTCTAAATGACACGGCGGTGATAATAATAAATAAGAATATTTTTTTGTATTTGAAATTTAAAATGTATTTAATGATATTAATATTTTAATCATTATTTTTGGCTTTAAGATAGTTTAAACCGCTATTGCATTCAATACTTAATATTCGTTCTTTATTTTATTTAAGAAAATAAATCCGCTTTCTTACACTTTTATGAGACATTATTGGAATAAATTTAATTTCATATGTAATTTTTAAATTGAACAGAAAATGGAATTATACTTTTTGTACTCGATTTGAATAATAAATTGTCTAATAGAATCGTCTGAAAATCAATTAATCGATTGATTTAATATGACGTTGCGCATCTCTTTTGCCCGACTTAAAAAAGGGGAAGGTATTCAGTCCGCCGAGGATTTTTTTATGTATGTTCCCCAATTAAACAGCCTGAGCGATTTCCTTACTTTTTTACCTTGAATAACATTTCAGATAAGTTTCATAGCATTTTCATCAATATCGGTTCAGTACTTTGGTTTTTATATCAATATAACTTGATTAATTAAAACGAAATAAAAGAGGGACGTTATAAGTTTGACGTGTCTATCTGTGTGTCTGTCTATGTCATCATAGCTCCCTAATGAGGAGACCGATTTTAATGCGTTTTTTTTTGTTTAAAAGCTGAGGTAATCGAGGTGGTTTTTAGCTATAATTCATGAAAAAATGATCAAACGTCTCAAGGTTATTAACTCTTTCAATTGTTGAAACGATCTGAGTAACTTCTACTTGTATCATCGACTCGAAATGTACTATACTATCAATGATATCAAAATAACATATTTGTGTAACCTTATCCTGATGCTGCAACATCAATTTTGAAATGGTCACAATAAGTAGATTGCGGTTTTTTTTTATTTTAAATCTATTATTAGCTTTTGGAGTCAGTTGGTTTTTTTTAAGTCTTTTATAATTTTCGTAAACGAACGGCAGTACTCCGCACCGTCCAATTCGGAGAACGGTTAGGTTTGTTTAGCAATTTAAACTTTAATTAAGTAATTAATACCTATTTTTTTTTAATTTATGCTGCTGAGTACTGCACTGAGTACACGATTTTTCGAAAGCATCCCACATTAGCTTGTAGCGCAGGTACAGTTCGATTAACGTACAATGAATGATCTGAATGACCTAGAGAGAAAGGCGCGTGCGGCGTACATCCTTGACTCCCCGGCAGGCGGTCACCGCTGGCCAATAGCGTGCCACCGTTCGCGAAAGCTGGCATGCTATTGGTGAACGTTGCTTATAATAGAAAATACAGATGTAAAATATGTTAGAGAGTGCCATAAAAATTTTAAAGTCTATTTTTGGAAAATTTATTAAGTTTTGTCTAAAGTCATAGAACAAAAGTTGTTGTTTATTATATTAGTAACAGCGTCCTGCAAGGTTTTTGACGTTTTAGAAATGACCCTGTATAGTTCGGTACTAAATCAATGACAGTGACGTCTTCGGCGAGAATTGAAAATTAATTGTACCATTTATTGTTATTTATTAACGTATGCGATATTACACTACACTTCTCGATTTAAAAAAAAAGGTGTTTTTTTTTTAAGTAAACATGATTGGTTTTTTGATATTAATACTAACGCCCCCTCGTGGTTTCAATCAAAAATCCGTCCGAATTCCATGCAAAATTTGAGTAGCTCTTGTAGTTTCTGAGATTTCGCGATGAGTGAGTGAGTGACCATTTGTTTTTATATATATAGAAGATTGTAAAGAAGGGATAATCTCTGTAACCACAGATCAGATTTCTGTTCATTGAGGAAGGTTATAAGCTATATCATAGCTTAGAACTCTCCTCACCACGCTTCTAATAGAAGCGAAGTAGTAACCATAAATGCAAGGGAGTTTTCTTGCGAGGAGCAGCTAGTCTTCATTAAACTAAGAGATATAGAATAAAGACTTTGGTATAAAAATGTTAAAGTTAACACATCCAACCGGATAACGATTTTTGAGTTATACAAAATAGTACAGATGTGATACTGTAACTAGTCAAATGGATTAAGGAATGGTCAGAATAGATTTTACCGTTGAGCCCTAAAAAAAAAATATCGATTTTAATATTTCCTTCTTGTTTGGGTAGGTCGGTTTTTAGACTTAAGTCCTTAGTGATTAATTTTTCTCAAAATTTGTTTTAAAACATATAGATATGTATTTCACGATAATTGTGGTGTAAAGCATTTGATAAATGTATATTAAAATAAGACGTTCTTAATGAAAAATCTCGTTTACTTTGGATGACATGCTTATTCCAGTTCTTTTGATTTTAAAATCAAACTTTCGAAACCGATTTTATGTGTATACTACGATACACTATATACACTTTATGAAATAAAAAATAAACTAAATCAGTCGAAACATCTTAAAATATACCTACATAAAAAAGTCCACGACAAATTGGAACTTCCTCCTTTTTCGGAAGTTGGTAAGAAAGCAAAATTTAACTCTAAAATAACAATGCACCGCTTTTACCAATTTAAATCCTTGTCGTTGCGTCGATTAAAATTTGCATACTCTGTACGATTTTAATTAACATAGAAAACACAGCAGCTTTTGAAATATACTTTTAGAGAAACATCGTAATTAGTGTACATACATTGCATCATTTTTATAATTGTTACTAAAATACGGCTACCTAAATAATAAAATAATCAAGATTGCGTAACACTGTACAATTGGTTTTATAAAACTTGCTTTTAAACATAGTTATTTTAGGGTTAAATTTTGTTTTCTAACCGACTTCTGAAAAGGAAATTCCAATTTGTTGTGGACTTTATAAAGTAGGTATATTTAAAGACATTTCGACTAATTCAGGTATTTTTTTATTTAATAAGGTGTATATAGTGTATACACCTTATCAAATAAAAAAGTAACCCATAAAATTTTCATAAAAATCGGTTCCGATAGTTTGATTTTAAAATCGAAGTAACTGAAATAAGTACGTCATTCAAAGTAAGTTCAAATAAAAACATTGAAAAAGAATACAATAATTATTGGGATTGACTTCGAGAAATAACAGACTAATTATTATTATTATTATACATAAGGTATGGAGTTTTGTAATATTATTTATACTACTGTTCGCCCAGTGGTCGAAATTTAACCATAATTATGAAGGTTAGATACCTTAAGGTTCTATTGTCGAAGACTATACTTATTACTTATTAGTATTTACAATATTTTAAAAGAGTAACTACCGAGTTTCCTGCCGGTTCTTCTCGGTAGAATCTGCGTTCCGAACCGGTGGTAGCTTCATTTTTTATGTTTTTTTTTTTGTTATTTTCATGCATGACGATTCAAAAGTGCTCGTAAGAGCCTACTTGAATAAAGTATTTTTTGATTTGATTTGATTTATACTTTAATTTAGTATGCTTATCTTTGATATTCAGTGAAGACAAATTATTAATCTATAATTTATGCTCTATTTGATCACATATGTACTTCAACAATAAACATATGCGTTTGTGGGTATCATAGTGTGTGTAATATTTTTATTTTATTGATTTAATGTATATTTATGCATAATTAACATATAGACAGACGCGTTGGCGCAATGGTCACTGTAACTGACTAAAGCGCTAATAACGGTCGCGGGTTCGATCCCCGCTCACGGCAAACGTGTGTATTGGCCATACAGATGTTTGTCGTGGTCTGGGTGTTTGTGTTAGTGTTGTGAGTGTTTCCGGACCCCCGACACAAGGTCATGAGATCTTAATGGGGGCCGTTGAGTGTGATGCGTTATTTATTTATTATTTATTTAATTTAAAAAAAATATTAGCATTCTGCACTTCTTATTTTGCTTATATAGTAAACTATAAATGTGAAAATTTCATACTCCGTCCGAGTAATTTTCGTAAAAAGTTCTACTAAGTTTTTGCTTATATACAAATTAATTAATACAATTTTGTAATTTTATGAAAAAAATACACATCGTAGTAACGTTGCTGACATCGCAGGTACAGTTTTTTTGCATTACCTGTTGTTTTTGGTTCCCAGTCGATCTTCACTGGCAATAATAATCCTAAAATTAATCCTTACAAAAACACATTTGACATAAAAAGTCATTTTATAAATTTACTAGCTGTGCCCGCGACTTCGTTCGCGTGGATTACAGAATGCTTGGCATGTCTCCTGCAAAGCAAGGTTATAATAGTCTGCAGTGCTGCTCAAGAAAGGAGCTTTTTACTTTGAATCTGGGAACTTTCTGGTTTATAAGCAGACACTAACTCAGATATGGTATTCCTCCACGGTTTTCACTATAAATGTTGAAGAAAAGTTGTTTTGTGGTAGTCTTTAAAATATCGACTGCAAAACAGTAAGTTCGCACCTAGGTTCTCCTTGTATTTTATATCGGGTGACTTTTTCTACTGGGCCTAAAAGGCCAAATCCGGAACTATAAGGAATCCCGAAAGATACTTAATGGAGTCTCGTGTCCGATTTTGAAAAATCTAAAACTGCATCATAAGTTTTTCTGATGTCATGATTCTTCTGGCCAGGTATAGAACCCACTAATTTTGAAAAAAAAAAATCATTCTGTATTATTGCACCACCTAATAGTGTCACTTGTAAGGATCAACTTTTGGGAAGTAATTGTAAGCGACAAATTAAAGGAAAAGATTTATTTTTTTTACAAAATTACATTAAATCTTTACATTAATTAAGTTAAGTATTCGATTCTACATAGACATAGTCAAATATGTGGGTTAAATCATGGGTTCCGGTAAGTTCAGAAAAAAATGTGCGTTACTTCGAACGATTTCTTTATACATTGCATCAAAATGCTAGTCACCAACTAAAGTGAGGAAGAGTGTGAACAATACAATCGAAAATATAAAAAATGAATTACTCACAGTAACTTCTTTTATGTTTGTCTTTTTTTTCTATGTGAGTTATACAAAGTTGATAGAATGTCACGTTTGTTTTGGTCCCCGTCATCTACTCAGTTACCTAGGTAGGTTTAGATAATTCTTAAAAAGATGAATCAGTTTGTTGAAAATCAACATTTCACTGGACTCGGCTATTGTACTCACCCGCTATTAGCGTTACAACATCCCGTTGCTGATGATTTAATTAATGTAAGAATTTGATAGAATTTTGTAAAAAAAATATCCTTTTCTTTTTGTTTCAGTTTACTGTATAGTATTACCTCACTAAAGTTGATCTTTATAATGTGTGAAGGTATCAGATGGTGCAATACTACAGAATGTTATTTTTTTGCAAAATCAACGTGTTCGTTTCTGGCTAGGAAAACTTATTTTTCAAAAAACTAATGATGCAGTTTTAGTTTTAATTAAAATCGGCTCTGTGACTTAAATTATTTTTCGCTTTTGCTTATAGTTTCGGTTTTGTTCTATCATATCCGGTAAAATAATTACCCAGTAAATATATTATTTTTTAAAATGATTATATTAATATAATGTATATCTTCCCTATTTGAATCAGATATTATTCACTATTTCATTAGTTTCAATTTTGTTCCTTATAAAATTGGCTTTCTGCTAGTGAAAGTTTCATCAAAATCGGTCCAGCAGTTTCAGATATTAGCCGAAACAAAACAGATAGACAGACAAAAATTTTAAAATTGGTAATTTTGTTGGAAGTACCGTGTATACTTTCATATGCATTTATTTAAAATTACAAACAGACACATCAATTTTATTTATTTGTACAGATTCCTTCCCTTCTTAAATCGGAAAATGTTCACTATTTTATTGGTTTCTCCAATATTTTGTTATCGTGTAATTCTCTTTTTTACTTATTGATTAAAATAAATATATTATTTAATATAAGTAGCCTAATTTAATCCTTGTAATATTAGCTATAGGGGCTGCTGCAATGTTTTTAAGAACTTTTTAGACTTTGTGATATTTTGTGATTGTTTTTTTCCATTCCCACCCTTCTCTGGGCCTCACGTGATTAATGGACATCCTCTAACTGCGAGTGAAAGTCCCATCAAATTTGATTCAGCTGTTTCAGAGATTAGTCGTAAGAAACAGACTGACAGTACTTGATGTAAGTACTTTCATGCATTTAGTGAAAATCACAAAACAATGTTCGACGTGACCCCATGAGTTGACATATCTTTTTTAGCGGGCACAAACGCACAGATAAACAGACAAACAGACAAAAATTCTAACAAATTTTGTTTTGGGTTCTATTGCGTAGGTAAAGGCCTCCAATATTTTTTTTTTCATATATCTTACATGTACAGACAGCGACCCGTTAGAATTTTTTTCATATATATATAAAATAGAAGTAACCCCAAGTCACTTCTTATAATATTTGCTAATTGCAATAAATCAGCCAAGTGCGTGTCGGGCCACGCACAATGTAGGGTTCCGTAGTTGTCAGAATTGTCAAGATCAGTCAAGCAATCTTCGAGTACCTATTTTCGTAAAAAAGTTTACGGCGAACTGGGAATTTCCTTTTTTAAGTCAGTTTATACAATATACGTACTTACAATTTTAAACCTTTTATTATTATAAAATTATTTTTAATTTCTCTTTAAGAAGAGAATAAGAGATAGGTACGTAATCCGTATCTTTTATATTATACCATAAATGCCAAAGTGAATTCGTTTGTTTAATTGTTAACTCGCTCTTTCGCTATAACGCCGTAGGTAAATACTGAGCTAATAAACATTTTATTCCTTGGATGGATGAAATGAATAACCTGTGAGAAGGCTTCTAATTGACTTCTCTAACACTTGTAAAATATACTTAGCGCCGATAATTTTTCTTCCTGATTAGCGCCTATGAAATCTATGGAGATTTGGTTGAAACTTCATAAGCGCGATTCAGAATCACTCGCACATGTTTTATTGAGACATTGTTTTATACCTCTTTATTTTAATTTAAACTTATTAAATATTTATCTATTTATTCATTTAAATTAATATATTAATTTAAAATTATTAATATTTACATAATGTGATGCTTTAAAAAGTGAAATATTTATTTTTACTTAGATCATCTATAATTCGATAACCATAAGAACCCACATAGCCGTGATAATTTTCCTTTTAAATTCATTATATGTACCACTATCGTGAATTTTTTCATATTTTTAGACGCAGCAGTTTAGTGGGTAGAGGGGGGGGACACTTGACTCTAAGAAAAATTGACACTTCAAAGATTTATATTTCGGAAACAGTTCGTCGTTCGGAAAAATGCTTTTCCCACACCTATAACGTTTTTAAAAGACCTATCTAACGATACCCCACAACATGGAATAAATGAGAAAAAAAATTTTTGGTCTCTCTTAACACATAGGGAAGACACCCTGAAAAAAAATATTTTTAAGATTTTATTGTACGACTTTCTCGGCGTATCATATGTATACTCATACCGAATTACAGCTTTCTGGTATTAAGGGTTACGGAGCAAAGCCGCGGACAGACAGACAGACAGACAGACAGACAGACGGACATGGCGAAACTATAAGGGTTCCGTTTTTTACTACGGAACCCTAAAAAGTACCATCAGAACCGGTTAAGTCGTTTCAGAGATTAGTCGGAACAAACAGATAGACAGACAGACTGACAGACAAAATTTTAAAAAATGAATTTTTTTATGTAAATACTGTATATACTTTCATGTATTTAGTTATAAACACAAAAAAAAATGTTCAACGTGATTCCTTAAATTGACATAACTTTTTTATTTATGGACCGATTGACATGAAACAAACCCTAAATGTTAAGTGAAGCTTACTACGATATATTAGTGAAAACCGCATCTAAATCGGATAAGCCGTTTCTGAGATTAGCGTGCACAAACGCACAGATAAACAGACAAACAGACAAACAGACAAACAGACAAACAGACAAACAGATAAGAATTCTAAAAATCATTGTTTTGGGTTCTATTGCGTTGGTATAGGCCCCCTATAATATTTTTTTTCATATATCTTCCATGTACAGACAGCGACCCGCTAGAATTTTATTATTAGTATAGATTATATCAACTTTTAAACCCTTTGAAATTTTACATCATATAGCATTCACAAAGTCACGTATGGGACCTTTTATACGGGAAATAATTAATTCACGCAAAATGTCCACGCAGGCACGCCGAGGGTTAAAAACTGGAAATGTCAGGTACATTTCGTTAATTGTTTGAAGTATTTTCTAATCTTACGTTTTAATTATTTGCAGTTATAACCGAGAAATTGTTTTAGGGATTAAAATAATTTAATTCTTTTTGTCGTCGCTTTTATACGAAGGTTGATTTTTTTTTTAAATTAATTGCGGAGAACGTGGTAATATTATTATTATTTTTTACAATTAAATATGGATGCTGATAAGCAATAATGTGTCAACCCACAAAAAGTAAAATTCTGAGATATTGGTGTATTCTGATAGTGCATCACCGATTTAACATTATTCAATAAAAAATAAAGTCATATAAACTAAATAAGTACGGAAAAAAAAATTCTTAATTAATTGGTTCGAATTTCTAGGTCGTTCCTTATTTTGTAATTTATACAATAATCTCACATATTTAAATTTTTTTTATTAGATAATATATTAAATATATCAATCTGCTTTTAATTCATTATACCTTTTATCAAAAAAGGAAAGAAAATATGGATAAATACTTATTCAAACAAATTATTAAAAATAGGATTGACATCTTTAGACGCCATTTTCTCAAAATGAAGTTCGTGTGGCTTGACACAGTATTGCTTATCAGCGTCCATATAAAGACTAGTTAAGTAAGGTTACCCGCATTAATTCAGTCAACCGCGTTAATATGAGAAAAAATATAGTTCATATAATGTATACTCGAGTCAGATATTGTTAACTAGTTCATTCGTTTCGATTTTGTTTTTGCGTTATTTTTTGATTAATGTAAATAAATACAATTTTAAAATGTTACTCCTTATAACATTAGCTATCATTGAGTGAAAGTCCCGTCAACATCCATCCGTTTCTGATATTAGCCGGAACGAACAGACATACAGACAAAAACTTAAATTTAATTTAAAAAAATCGGATGTACATAAGTACCGTGTATACTTTTATATGCAATCAATTAAAAGCTGTTGAACTAAGACTACAAACCGGCACTACAATCTCATTTATTAGTATAGCTCACTGACTCAAGATGCCGGCTAGCTCGACCGCTGCGGAACCATACTCCTATAGAAAGTCGGGGTAAAGTAGTTAAACTTCCTACGGTGAGTTAGAGAGCCGGATCCCCTCGCCGTATTATCTATCCCCTTTACCCCCTCACTCATTTTTAAACTGACAACCTATTTGTGGCTCATCTGGTGATTTAAATGTTCAGCCTGCTCGTTTGTTAAAGAAGTACTCACCGAAGATTTAGTTAAATTTAAATGACATTATATAAAACTCTAACAGTATCCTTAACGTATTAGCGATGAAGTGGGATAGTACATTTATAAAACACTGGGTATACCTGTATACATAAGTGTACTTACTAAATTGAATTTCTTTTTTGATTACTCATAGTTACTAACATTTATAGTTAAGTTCATTGTTGTATTATTGTAACACATGGATGTATTATCTGAAATAAATAAATAAATATATAAAAACATTTTATTTTTAACTCATTGAACGTTGAGGTAATTGATCCATCAGTTTTGTAGGAAGTTGATAACAGACATGCAAGTACATAATAATTTTTTATAAGCTAGGGGTGGTCGAGTGTTTTAATAAATAAAAATATCCACCCTTAATTTTATCGAAAGTCACGTGCCAATGTCACACGACTTATCGAAGTCTTGTGTCATATTATATTTTAAGCTTTTAACCGACTTCAAAAAAAGAGTTACTCAATTCGTCACCGTGAAACTCCGTCACTTACAAACCGATTTTGAGTTTTTTTTTTATTTTGAAATAATATAAGTTTCATAGAATTTTCATCAAAATTGGCTTAATAACTGGCATCGAAAAAAACGATTTTGAAGTCAGTTCCGTTTTTGAAGTATTACTTATTCAAGTAAAAATAGATGTTAATAATATATTTTACTTATAAATTATTTCCGTAGTTAACAATGATGCTATACTTTGTAAAGTGTTTAGTTACCAAAGTCTTTGTATTCAAAGGAAACTTTGGAATATGAAACTTAGAGAAAGCTCTTTTAATAAAACTACGTACTAGATTTAATGATGAAAAGAGGGGCTTTCGACTATAGGAACAATACTCGATTATTTCTAGGTTTAATTATTGTTAGTTATTTTCTTGGATAATATAACTGTTCTAAGTTAAATTAATTTGCTTGATCTTCATAAGATAATGTAAATTTTTTTGTTAGGGAATTATTGATTGGGGGTCTGTTTTAACCGACTGCTTAAAAGAAAGTTCGTCCTTTATATTTTCTATATATGATCATCTATCCTAATATTATAAACAGATAAAATTTGTTGGTAAGTTTGAATTTACGGCTCATATCTGAAACCACTTTTTATTGCTCGTTCATTGAGGAAGGCTATATTACATCATACTACGAGTCATAGGAAGCAGTAACCATAAACGCAAATGAAACCTCGATGGTCAACTAGCATGGAAAAAATAAAAAAGTTTTTATAAGAAATTCGAAAGTTAAAAAAAAAATTTGTAAGTTACTATATCTCAATATATGTTTGACGTGTACACGTGTAATATGTGTGACATCAAAGAAGACCGTGTGAGTATATAGTGTGCTCTAGTTCCTAGATCGTAATATTACATTACTCTCACGACTGTCCCTTCTGAGAATTGTGCGCCATAATACATTGTGAGGTTTCTCCTTCAGGGAAGACGTTTTTGAACGATTCCAGGTAGATAGAAGCGTATAACTAATATGACGAGGAAAGATTTGATTGTTTGTTATATGCTCTGAACCTACGTACTGAAAAATTCTTCTTGCATTATTTCGTCCGTTTATTGAGGGATGATTTAAGTTGTATTACGTCACGCTAAGAGTCATAGGAGCAAAGCAGTAACCAGAAACGCGAGTGAAACAGCAAGGAACAGCTTGTGTGTAATAATTATTATTTGGTAGAGCCTAGCTGTACACACGTAGCTAGTGTGCGTACGCGCTGGCTCAACCAGAACAGCACCACATTCTCAAAGAGTATCAGAGTGAAACAGCTAATAATTCCTGTTCCCCTTCATACCCAATACGTGGCTGCTAACTTTTTTATTAAGCTGGTAACGCATTTATGTTTCCTCTGTTACTGCAAATGGTTAGGTCGCGGTAATTATCTTTCTGCTCCTTATACGACGCAATCCGTCGACTATGCGGTAAACGTCAAAATTGTATGGCGATTACGATTAGCATGACGTGCGTACAAAACGCGAGTCGATTGTCAATAGTCTCGTTGGAGAAAAAAGTCAGTAAAATATTATAACCTATATAATAAATATATTATATCCTATAAATGACCCACTACTAGACCAAGTTCTCCTCTTCCATTAAGGAGAAGGTGGTTTACCTTTGTTGTGTATATAATCTTTCTTGTGTATATAATAAATATATGTAATAAAACAGCATGGTGGAATGTGCTCAAAAGAGCTTGCATGTGTTGTAAATCAATATTAAAATACTAAGTATAACGTCATATATCGTCATGGATTCAATGGTGGTTTAAATTGAAAATTTTAGTCAAAATCAAAAATTTACAATATTTTCGATCACAATACATCATCTTCGAGCGAGGAAGTGAAAATCCTTTTTGATAGAAAATTTAAAGTGCACCGGAAGGCAAAATCAGGAACATCCGGTGACGGCATCGTTGGGCGACTCTGTTGGACTCTTTAAGGATGCTATTCAGAAGAAAGTATGTTTATATAAATATGGACACCTGCCTGTTGCATTAAGCTATATATAACTCACAAATCGCATTTTCAAAGTGAACGAATTGAAAAAAGCTTTAAAGTTAAAAAAATGTTTTAAAAACCAGCTTTTATTTAAACGCGCTAAAAAGAATAAAGTCAACTTTTCCTTTACAAGTTTTACTATCAACTTATAACGCGACAGACGCGTTGGCGCAATGGTCACTGCAATTGACTAAAGCGCTAACGGTCGCGGGTTCGATCCCCGCTCACGGCAAACGTGTGTATTGGCCATACAGATGTTTGCCGTGGGTGTTTGTGTTAGTGTTGTGAGTGATTCCGGACCCCCGACACAAGGTCATGAGATCTTAATGGGGGCCGTTGAGTGTGATGCGTTATTTATTATAACGTCATTACACGGTTTATCTATCCAAATACTATAAAGAAGTAAAATTTATTTGTAAGTAAGAATCTCGGAAATTACTGATCCGATTTGAAAAATTGTTTTTGCGTTGGATAGCCTGTTTATTGAGGAAGTCAGGATTGTCAGGATGAATGGATGTTTGTTTTCACACATAAACTGCTTAATAGATTTTGATGAGACTTTAAACTTATGTAGCTTACTGGTCCCTATGAGTCGCAGCGTGTGGTTTCAGAGATTATCTCTTATATACAAAAAAATAAATTTTACCTATTTAGAATAATAATAATAATACACTTTATTGTACATCACGATAATATTAATACAGAAAGGGAAAAATAAATATATATAACAAAATAATGTATGGCACAAAAGGTGGACTTATCGATAAAAGCGATCTCTTCCAGTCAACCTTGGGGCGGAGGAAATGGTCCATTCACGGTATAGGTGTACAAGTTTTATTAAAAAATATTTGGATGCTGATAAGCAATAATGTGTCAACCCACAAAAAGTCAAATTTGTAGATATTGATGTATTTTGATACTACGTTACCTATATAACATTATTCAAAAAAATTCAAGTCATCGAAACGAAATAAGTATGGAAAAAGTTTCTTAACTCAATGTTTCGAATTTCAGATGCGTTCCATATTTTGTAATTTATAAAATAATATCAAATATTTATAAACTTATTATTAGATAACATATTAAATAAACCTATCTACTTTTGATTCATTTTACATTTTATCAAAATAGAAAAGAAAAAATGAATATATACGACTTCAAACAAATTTATTAAGAATGGGTTTGACATCCTTAGACGCCATTTTCTCAAAACGAAGTCCGTATGGCTTGACACATTATTGCTTATCAGCGTCCATTTAATAGTATATATCTATACTAAAATTATAAAGCTGAAGAGATTGTTTGTTTGAACGCGCTAATCTTAGGAACTACTGATTCTAGTTGAAAAATAGTTTTGTTTTAGATAGTTTATTTATTAAGGTTATATTACATCACGCTACGACTCATAGGCGCGAATCAGTAACTATAAACACGAATTAAACCGCAAGGCACAGCTAGTAATATAAATACCAACGTACATACATATATACATACATGTATTAATACATATAGACATAAATAATATTAGTATTGATTTAGTATCACATAGACTACATTTTATTAATATTCCACGCAGGCGGAAGCTAGTACCTTAATAAATGGTACACAATTTTACACGAAAAGTATAAAGTTTTAGCAGATTTTGGGTCCGAAAAAGATGATTAAATCTCAGCTTTTCCCGCCCTACATATATGGTTTACCACTGCATCGCATTTGTGAAGGGAATCTGCGTGGGCTGACTTCAAAGGGAATTTACTTGTGTGGGGCACGTCACGCATTAGGCTTATCTCTTCCTTGTCAAAGGTATTGCGGCGGATATGAAATATAGCTTTATTTTTCATTGTGTTATCGTCAGTGGCGGATTTACCGATTTTCCGCTTGTAGGCTATTCTTAGTTACTAGTAGGCTATTGAAATTTTGTCCATTATAATCGGTAGGGGACAAAATTACAATAGCCTACTACTCGAAAGTTCAGGATCCAAAGAAAATCAAACGCGACTACGCAAATTGTAAAAAAATATATATGTACGTATAGAGTGAGATTTTTTTTAGACATAAAACGGGCCCCAAATTTAACGCCCCTAAATTCCGCCGCCCTAGGCTCTAGCCCACTCAACTTACTGAGTAGATCCGCCTCTGGTAATCGTTCATATGGACAATAAAGTTTGTTGTAAAAAAAATCATGTTGATATATATAAATAACTCTGTATTTTTGTCTGTATGTTACATTTTCACACCTAAACCAGTAACCTAATTGTGATGAATATTGCAATAGAGATTCTACATTGGATAATATATGTATGCTAATAAGCAATAATGCATCAACCCACAAAAAGTCAAATTCGGAGATATTGATGTAAGATTATGTACCAAAAAAAAAGTTTCTTGATTAATTGTTTTAAATTTCAAGAACGTTCCATATTTTGCAATTCTTACAATAATCTCAAATATTTGAAAAACTTTTTATTAGATAATATACTAAATATATCAATCTGGTTTTAAATCATTATACCTTTTATCAAAATAGTAAAGAAAAGATGGATATATACTTCTTTAGACACCATTTTCTTAAAATGAAGTCCGCGTGGTCGACACAGTATTGCTTATCAGCGTCCATATAAGGTTTTTTTGTATCGTGGAAATAAAATGTCTCTATCAAGAAATAGGAGAAGAAAACAATAAATCTGTATTTCAACGATTATATTAAATTACTACAAAAACGATTATATTTATTTTTTATTACATTTTCTAATTTTGGGCTCTTTTCAATCAAAACCTGCTGAAAAGGATAGCAAGAAATTCAATAGGTACTTTTTAAAATTTTTGTTAATAAATACATTTATAAACTACAAATATTAAACATTCTGTATAAAGTTCAGCCACACTTCATCCATACATCAGTATCATCTATATAATCTTTTGCAGAACAATATGTATTCGCTATGAACGATGTTTTAATATACAATTTTAATTATTGAAAACTGTATGTTCTGTGGTATTTTATAACACAAACGGACACCTTGCACTAAGAAGGAAACATTTACTTTGCGAAGTCGATAATTTGGTGTTATGAGTTTATCCTTTCTTCTCGTGTTAATATTATCCGTGATGCTATTACGTTCAAAAACTTCAATATTATTATGAATATGCATCAATAATTAAATAACTCGAAAAAAAGTGTTAATATTAATGTCCATGACTTAATTCAGCTTTCCATTAAGTATATTATGGGCTATAAATGCGAAAGAAAGATCAAGGAAAAACTCGAACACCAGCGGAACCAATTTCGCTTAGTACATTTTAAAGATTAATGGGACCATGAAAAACCACTTCTGTAATTCACTGTTAGTCATTATTTTTTTCATTTTTTTTTCTGTTCATGTTTTTGTCCTTTGCTTCGTAAATATTGTCTTCAGACTAAATATGTAAGTGTAGGAGTTTGTAGATATATTACATAATAATCAGTGATGTTTTTTACATCTATACAGATAAAAAAATTGAAGTGTCTGTTTGTATTTTCTAAATAACAGCTTTTAACTAAATTCATATGAAAGTATGTACAGTACATTAAAACACTGCCATACTACAAAAGACGCATTAAAACCATGTTCAACACGTGTCTAGATAAACAGTGTTTAAAACAATTAAACATTGCTTAAAATATTATCTAAATTGCTTAACAGCGAATAAACTCATAAAAAAACTTATTATTAACATAACATTACATTTGACAGCTGAAATAGGTTTTAGACATCTATTAAACTCACTTACACGTATGTTAATCTATATCTAAAGCATGTTTAACTCAAAACTGTGCTAAGACGCGGATTTGCAGTACGGATTTTTTAAACACGCTTTTAACGTCTGTTTAAATCTTTTGTAGTAAGGCAGACAATTTTTAAAATTTTTGTCTATCTAATTTCTGTCTATTTGTTCCGGCTAATCTCTAGAACGGCTCCGCTGATTGTAAGAGGACTTTCACTAGTAGATAGCTTATGTTACAAGGAGTAGTTTTAACACATTCTGTATATAGCACCATCTAATAGTATACGACTAAGTAAAGAAAATGGCATTTTTTACAGAATGCTATTAATTAATGCGAGTAAAATGATCCTTTCTTGTGAAGCACTGCAGAGTACAGCCATGCTTTGTATAAGACATACCATCCTGTAATCCACGCGAACGAAGTCGCGGGCGGGCTAGTTTATAATAAAATTATAATTTTAAAAAATATAATGTAAGCATTTTGTTTTTTTTTTTAACCGACATCAAAAACATTTGGTTTTAAAAGATAACTACCGAACCGAGTTTGATGAAATTTCTATGGCACCAATCTAAAAGTATATCCTTTCAAACAAAAGAAAATATTAAAATCGTTTCAGCCGTTCTCGAGAAATGAGTTGCTATACATAAATCTTCGACGAATTGAGAACCTTCTCCTTTTTTGAAGTCAATAATTGATTCTCTTGGCTGTTCCAATCTAGATTCATTATACAATTTGTCGCAATATCATCGTATTCCTGCATTTTGGCATCAGATACAAGGTAGTAATAGCCTACATAAATGACTAAGCCATTCAATTTCATGACTAAGTTTAAGTTCGAACTAAGCCATTCATGACTATAAGTTCTTAGTATCATTAAATCAATGACTAACGCTTGACTAGTCAAACCAATGCAATTGAAATGCTGACCGCAGTTCTATGCAATGCTAACGAGCTCGTCTCTTGACCTGGAGAAACACATTATTGTTTGAAAACCAATTTACTTTCCGTTCCGGACGTTGATAAGTAATACTGTGACAAGCTATACGGACTTTATTTTGAGAAAATTGCATCTAAAGATGTCAAATCTATTCTAGATAAATTTTGTTTGAAGAATCTATTTTTTTTTTCCATTATGATAAAAGATATAATGAATTAAACGCCGATTGATATATTTAATGGGTTATCTAATAATATTTTTTTCAAATATTTGAGATTATTTTATAAATTGAAAAATATAGAACGCATTTGAAATTTAAAACATTATATTAAAAAACTTTTTTTTCCCATACTTTAGATGACTTGAAAATTTGTCTGTATGCCCGTCTGTCTGTTTTTTCCGGCGGGAAATTCACTAGCAGATAGTAATGTTATAAGGAGTAACATAGGCTACTTTAATTTAATTATAGTACCTCAAATTAACGCGAGTACAACTGCGAGGCACAGCTAGTAAGTAATATGAATACTTACTTAACGAACAAAATAATTCCAGTCGTCTCAATCTGTCGGAAAATTCCTTTCCAAGACGCCATGATGCAGTACTGCTGTTTCGCGGTGAGCGGCGAGCGCGGGTCCGAAGGCGGCGGGGGACGCTCCAAGGGGTCATGGGTGAACTCTGACGCTGCTAGCTGGGATAACTTACAACCCATGTTCTTGGACTTATTTAAATTTTATTAAGTACTTGAGGAATATAATCGTAGTTATGATTACTTCTATGTTATATTGTTGTAGATCGTAATCGTCTAGATTTTGAAAATTATCAAAATGAGTAACTGCGACAGTCAATTTTTAAGTATTTTTCTTGATATATTAAATATTGATTTACGGACTGTAAATTTTTTTTCACTCACTTTATTATTATTTTTTATAGGTTTAAGATATAAATGTTTATGATTTCGTAATATATTTCACTATTTCATTTTGTTTTTTTTTTTAATTTTTGGTATAGATTATTTTAAACACAGTTTTCACTCTCACTTTAAAACTCTATTTTGAACAGAAATTATGGCAATTATATACTAACACAAAACAATTTAAACTATAAGTTTATTTATATACTTTTTAATTGTTATTTAATTGAATATATAATATCTCTTGTTTGGTTTTTTTTTGGACTAGTGAAGCGACCAGAGTGTGTTTAGTTACTGTGTGCACCAGCGAATGGTGCTAGTGACGTGAAAGTTGTCGAGTGAATTATGGAATTATCGATAAAAAATCGTTAGAACGTTTATGTCATGTTCTTTTACGCTATTAAATGAAAGTGTATTTTTTCTTGTTGTGATTTTATGTTACAGTGATTTATTAGTTTGTCGGTAAAAGTAATCGAGTAGATTAAGATTAAGCAATTAAAAATAAATCGGTTTACGGTTTTTAATATAAATTAGTTACGTTAAATGATATTTTATAAATAGATACGTTCATAATTTTAAAAGTTAAAAATCTGTATCCTTTTCGAACTTTAACAAGCTTGTCAATTGAGTTGTTGACTCAATTTTCATACTCAGTCACTAGTTGGTTACTAGGTAACGTACTTCATGGTAGTCAGCGTTCTAGGTGTCAAAATCCATGAACTTCCAATATATCTATAGTTATATAATGTCGTGGATTATATGAAACGGTTTTGGAAGATTATATTTATTGTAATGACGCGGCCCAACTTTATTCGCGTTAAATCGACGGTATATTTAAGTACATTTAAAATTAAAATAATATATTTCTCAGACCATCTAATACCAATTTTTTTTTCAAATAGTACTCGTAGTTGACAAGATTATAATTAAAAAAATATTAATAAGTTAATAAAAACTATAAAATATAAAAAATGTAAGAAAAACAATTGAAAATAAATTTATTTTTATGAACGTACTGAAGCAGTAAGCTTATACGTGAACTATTTTATACGCAATAATGAACAAATGTTTATTTTGAAAATAGCAGAACTAGGAAAAAGTATTAATTTATTATAGTGAATTGCGCTTGCAGAATGATTTTCAGCTATACATTTTTGTTCTTACGTACTTTTAGAATTGCATTAAACAGTATTAATGCAATAAACAATTATGAACATAAGGAGAAAATAATTGTACGCTAAAGTATTACCACATTAGTGTATAAATTTATATAAAAAATATTTTAATATGTTCTTATTGTAACAGAGTAAATCCGATAATATGATGAAAGTGAGATTAATGTAAACAAATACATGGGTGCTGTCTGTAGACACCAATACTAAAATTAAAAAAAGTCTAACTAAATAAATAGAAATTATAACGAATAAGCGATTTATATATTCCCGAAGATGCAAGTCTTAATTTTCCTTTTCGCATTTAAAATTTAAAAAGTTACTTATCATTTAAATAATTAGAATAAAAGCTAAAATGCTAATAGCTTTAAATTTCTACCAATGCAATGCTTATTTATACCATTTCACTTTATCGCGGGTTCATCGACTCTTTCTCGAGTCAATGTTTGCAAAATACAAAGCATTTCAAGATTTATTCTCGTGGAAACATTCATATTCTTTTGTTGTAAAAGTACTTATCTTAAAAGGAATACGAAACGTCGTCAGTCATATAAAAGAAAAATATAAAAAGGAACGGTGTTAAATAATATTTTTATATGTTGCAAGATTTTGTACGAACGCCAAAATTTTAATTTACCGAATAATCGTTCACAACGTGTCGTCACTTATGGTGCCACTAATTTTAAAAGATAATTATATATAAGAAACCGTATTACATAATAGGTGAGTTTTGAAATATAATCCATCAGGCTGGTTTGTGGTAATGATTTTTTGCATAGACGCCGAAATGCATATTATATATTACATTTGTTTATCTATTAAGATCTATTAAGATTAGACGTACAAAATGTTAACTCGTGATACCATTTTTATTACTTATAATAAAAGTCTTAATGCGAAATCCGAATTTCTTTTAATTTTACGATATTAACCTAGTAAACGTAATATATAATAGGTGGTGGAGTGGGAAATTTTAATGAATGGCATTAAAACAAACGTTCTTAATTAATAAGTTACTTGGGTATTTTAAGCAAAATACTGCTAGAAATTAAGATTTGAAGCTAATGAGTTCGTTATTAAGTGTAAGTAAATTGTTTCGTAGAAATTTGGTAACAAAGGTTTCTCAACTTGGCTTTCAAGTAATCTGATTCGTTAATATAAACCAGAAAGTGTTCAATTATTTTATAACTTTAATTTATTTATATTATCTTCAATTTGAAATGAATGCTCTGAAAGTAATAATTTTATTATTGTTAATGTTTCGCAGTTGTATAAATGTTGATGTATTTTAAACGAATATAAAAGTCGTACTACATATGTATGTAATAAAGTTCTCATTAATAGGTAATAGATATCTGGTATATAAGTTTAGGTAGATTAAATATTTATTTATTATTTAAATCCAATTCTGTAATGTTTTTTTTTTACTTTAGACTTCTAACAAAACATGTTATAGCAACTTTATAAGGCTATAGATAATTTTTCCATTATGTTTTTATTTATGGCAATAACTTTCTCTACAAGTGACTAATTAACTCGTATTCAAATATATTATTTGTTAGGATCAATTTATATATATTTATTATTATTCCATATTTATTATGTGTAATTAATTTCGTTGTACAACTGGCCACAACTGTGCAAAATATTTACTGATATTGTGTTGCGTAATGTATTATTGATATAAATATATTTTTTTGTTAATTTAATGTTTAATTAAAAATATTTAATCTCTAATGAGCTATAGAAAACTATTAATACTTTAGACTACTGTAAAAATCATATTCAAATGAAACTGTTTTCAAATTCCACTTTATCGACAACAGCACGCACATCACTATTCACCCAAGTTTAGTTTAGTGTCATACAATTTTTATGACGCGCACGACAATTGTATGATAATATTGTTATCCATTTTCGAAATTATGGCGACCTACGTCATGTAAAGAAATATTAGGAATATTTTGTTGGAATTTAATTCTTATTGCATTGTGATAAGAGGGTAATGGCGGTTTTTATATGCAGCCGCTGATTCTTATCATGATTCAAATGCGTCTTGTATTCTTAATGTCATTACGTAAATGTTAGGAAAGTGGATGCCTATTTAGTGGTATTGTGACAAACATGTGACCAAACTTGATTGGATGTACCAAGAGGTGAGATGGATATTCAGATCGCATTTCTAAGTTAATGATTATAATGAAAATCCGGTAAAACGAGAATTCAACTTTAAACTATGGTTCTATGCCAATTATATACAAATCACGCTTGCCTGGTTTTTATTCTACATTATTTTTATTCAGTATTGTTTTCTAATTACATATACCAAGTTTAAAGCTTATTGAGGGTATTACTGATTTTTAATAGATACAAAAAAAAAATCACTTTCTATGATATAAATCTACTGTCTGTTAAGATGTCTGTTATGGTCGAAAAGACAGACTTTTAAAGATAGATAGATTTATGAATGGACTGATGGACTGACTTATGTCAAGTTATTATCAAAATACTGTTTGGGTCCCATATTTCCAATATGGCGGTCCGTAAAAGGCACAAGGAAATAAAATAGAAATTCGGAAAGGTAAATATAAAACTTTCTAGATAACACTACCAAATGATTGTATTATTACAACGTCAAGCTTGCACGCGCTGAAACAAGACAAGATAGGTTTATAGATCGTTGATTGCCTATTCTGTTGATAATAGAAAATCGAAATTGTCCGTGATTATAATGCTTCATTTACTTCGTGTAACGATGTAACAAAAGATGTTGTTCCTTAAAATTTAAATGTTTTTAACTTATTTGTATTCCGAATATTTTTTTTAATAAGACTATTTTATTGATATTTTGAATGCGAGAGTATGTTTGCTGGTTACAATGTTTTCACGTTTAATCAACTAAATCAATTTTAATGAATTTTGGTACAAATACAGAATGAAATTATATGTCACGTTAATAAAACGTAATGGGTATGAAATACGGGATGAAAGTTTATACGTAGACGAAGTCGTGGAGATCAATTAATAATATATATTTCTGTATGTTGTAACTGTAAAGTCGTCACACAATCTATTCAATTTTATTTTGATGGCTATTAGTTGTGGGATGGAGATGACACGAAGGAAATTGTTTGGTGCGGTCGAGAATACAGCCAAGATCAAATTTTGAAGATTATACTAATGTTATAAATGAGTAAAATTTGTTTGTAAGTTTTTGTGTAGAGGATGACTTTTGAAACAACTGATCTGATTTAAGAAGTTCTTTAATAATAGATTGCTAGGTTTTGCTACTGGCTTTGCATGCTTTAATGTAGGTTTTGTTATGCCGGACGATCGCTTAAAAGTTGTTTTTCTGTCTGGCCGGTGCAACATCGAAGTTAATGTAGAACATGCGAAAGAAATAATATAATTTCTATATAAAGACTTACCAAGTCAGGACTTAGATTTTGATATATTATTCTAAGTTGTTAGAAATTATATTTTAAGTTGTTATAAATATTTTATGTTGTTATAAATTTTCAGGGCTGACCATTGAACTTGGCAGATATTTAAATCTTCACTCTTTTTGTCGGTGAAGTCAACAAGCAAAGTATATACCACAACACTGAACTTCTCATTTCATGTTTATATTTTGATGAGTAATAAATTAGTATTTATTTAATTCAACAAACCAAGCGTCAAAGACGACGGTGACAAAAACTCAATACCTTTGAGGGGGGAACTTTCGAGAAGAAAGTACGATAGACGGATTGATTAATTGATATAAGTCAACGTTCACCGCAAGCTGTTCGATTTTCGTTTAAAAATGAACAGTAACACATTTTTGGCGTATTTGCTTCTATTTCAGGCGATAAAGATGTATGTGTGTATAGTGATTTATTGTTTGTTGTGACAATAGAACAATCTGTCTGTCGATATTGCTACATTGCAATAGTGTTTTAAAGCTTTTATATGAGTTTTTGTGTTATACAAAATGACGCTTATAAGCAATACTATGTTAAGCCACACGGACTTTATTTTGAGAAAGATGTCGAATCTATTCCTAACAAATGTGTTTGAGAATGTGTATAGAAAAGGTATAATGAATTAAAAGCAGATTCGTATAGTATTTTTTTTATTAAATTACAATTTTTTTAGATCGCCTATTGGAAAATATTTAATATACTTCAATATCCGAAATATAAAAAAACTTGATTTCCGTACTTATTTAGTTTAGACGACGTGATATTTTAAAAACTAGTTGCCACTCGCAGTTCCACTTGACATAATGGTTCCTGCTTCGCTCCTGGGGTAGTGTAGAAGTGGTGGCGTGATGTAATATAGACTAAAAAAACCTTTCTTGTAAACGGACTAACCAACGAAGATTTTTTTTAATCGTTCTAGTATTTTCGGAGCCTATTCAACGCAAACAAACAAACAATCAAATCTTTTCTCTTTATAATATCAGTGTGGAAAATATATCGCTGGTTTGCATGAATGTCGTAGTAATTAACAATTATAACGAAAAAAGTTATAACATCAAGGGATCGTTTAAATTTCGCAGCTATGCACGAACACATTAATGAAGACATTTAAAAACCCCACTCCCTAAAATTCATCATTTTAGTTGCATCGATATTCTTGAAAAGCAGCGATATACTTTAATTTTAACACGGATTATACGAACGTTTTTTTTTAATGAATCAATGTATTGTTCTCGACGCACATTGAGTGAATGCTAAATGTACTTGATAAGTGTCGCTAGTCCCGGTTTTACTTGACCGAATTAAGATTCACCTAATTTATTCGTAAAATAATTTAAGTTCATATAAATATAAATAAGTAAATATATATTCATGACGTCTGTCTAACAGTATTGGCTATTGTCGCCCATGTGCGGCGCCCACGTGACCGGATGTGAGCGTTATAAAACTGTGTGATAGCATTTGTGAATGTCTCTGCATTCAAACTCATTGTGAGAATTTAATTGAGAGAGCAATTAGTATTTTAGTTACATAATTAATTAGATATTTTTTCGGTTTAGAATGCTTTATAAATAACGGTACTGTCAATGTTAATATAGATAATTGTTTCGTAAGGTTAATTGGTTGATTCCCACGTGACATTGGCGAAATAACATGTGTCTAATTGGCACAACTAGAAGCCATTAACCAAAGAATTGAAATTGAATTGGTTGATAAAAACTTAAGATATATGATATTGACAGTCAATAAGATGCTTTTGAAACATCTCTTCCACAATATCCATTTCATGTGACATTGGCGAAATAACATGTATCTAACTGGCAAAACTTAAAGCCATTAACCAAATAATTGAATTGAATTGAACATCTTTTCGTAAACGCATTTACATTTTGACATAAACATTCTTCTTTGAAATTTGATGTTCCCTTAGATAACAGATTTCTATAAAATGGATGGATACATCCATGGTGGATAAATATTGAATAAAAATTTCGAATTAATTATGTATATTATCTATGAATTACGGTGTAAATTAAAAGATAAGTTAAGGTAGAATTGTCTTATTTTTTGAATTTAAGTATATTAATAATAAATCTATATTTTTACATATACGAAATATTACAGATTACGGTTAAATGAATTATATTCAAATATATCTTTAATACGTCGAAAAACCTTATCGAGACACCGAGAATTATTATGAGACGAGTGAAAAATATATTTGGTTAGCAAATTATTAAGTAATCTTGCTTGAAGCAATATGGGATTATTGAGATCAAAAGGAAATGTGATTCACTAAATATGGGTCGTTTAGAAATGTATTAAATTCTACTTTAAATTAAATTAAATTCTACTTGGCGCCGACTTCGAATGTCTCACTTGACACCGACTTCAAAATGTAGAAGAAATGTATATTTTTGCTTTTTAGTTTACTGACTTCGTTTGAAGTCTGTTTATTTTTGCAAAAAAAGTGTTTATTTATACAAAGGTTAAGATAAAATTGTAATTGAATATCAAAAAGGTTTTTCTTTCGGGTGGTATCTAAATACGTGAGTACCTATATTAAAAAAAAAAATGTCTGCCATTTATATTTTCTTCAATGGGTTAAGACTTATTTATATACTAAAGCTATTTTTGGAAGATTTAATAGATCTTCTAGATCAGTATTGAAAATTATAAATAGAGCAATTAAATAATTTGTGTGATAGTTTAAAATTCAAACGATGTATTGGAACGATTTTTTGTTTAGGCATAAGATTAAGTATATTATCGATAAGTTGATACGAATATGGGCATATATAAGGAAGTGGGGGAGGTGTTTAGGGGGTCCGAACTTCCCCTGAGATTAGTATTTAGAATGATTGAAATAAAAGCACTTGTCAAGGGTAGACCACGAACGCTGTAAAGTGCTCGAAACATCGGGATGATAAAAATAGTTAATATACGCGATTTAAATCCGCTTAAAATAGTTTTATTTCAATGATTAATAATCGCAAAAATCTAAGACAACGTTATATAGAATCATACCATCTGCCCCGATAAAAACTAATTTAGCTTTGTATATTTTGGACTAACTACCCCTCCCACCCCTGGAGCCTTTCTATAGATGAACCCTCCCATGTGAAAGGTAAAGCTACGCTTGTCGATACGAACCTATCTCTCAACTCTTACGTCCTGTTCTCTTGCCTTCCTTGATTCTTCGTAACGCATTTGTGGCTCTTCCGGTGCCGCTAATGTACATAGGCGACGGTGATCATGTAACACTGTGTAACCCGTTTTCTTGTTTGCCAACTATTTTCATTATTGTTCTTTGTTTTACGTTGTTTTTACGGCTGTCATTAACCTATTAAAGACAGTGGGCACATAAGCATTAAGGGGCATAACTTTGGCAGAGGACTATTTTAAAATTGTAGCTGTCATTTTTATTTCTTCATTATCATATTAACTAAATAGATCAGTGAAAAAAATCTATATTCAAAGAAGAGCTATCTTTTTTATTTTAATTGAGACAAAATCATCACTTTTACATTTATATTCTGGCAGAAGCTACGAGGCCCCCATAGATCACGGGGCCCTGGTCACTCGCCCAGAGAGAAAGTTTGTACCTGGTTGTTTTAACAAGACAATAAAAATGTTCTTCGTATCATTAAACTAAGACAAGATTTTGTATAATTAAAACGCTTTTCATTTGACCTTAAGCACCCCTTAAGGACGAAGAACCACTTCAAATAATGTTCCATCATAGAATTAATGAGACTCTCAGATGGCGACTAGAACGCAAGACGACAATTATTTACTTATTATTAATTGTCCTAGCTCACGGTTGATATTTCATTGTGTACAGAATAAGGCTTTGTTTGACAATAAAGGAGGCATTAGAAATAAATTGCCAGTTAAATTTGTATATACTCTTATTTTAACTGTTGAATATAAATGGTAATTTTCATTTTTGGTTGAAAGAAAATGTTCTTGACTATTTTTGTGTGATTTTTTGGGATTTCGGTTAGGTTATTATATTCGTTATTTTATTGAGAAAAGAAAGAGATAATTTTAAGCGTACCTTTATATAAAATTACAGGCAAATTTAACAGCTAAAAAGATTGACTTCGTTTCAAAAGGTCTTTGTTAGTTTTTTTTTTAAGTTTAATGAATGCTTGATTCACGGTGAAGGAATTGGATCTATAGTTTTATGTATATTCGTATAAACATATTTTTTGTTTTATTTTTTTCTGAGCCTTTTATAGTTTTGGGAATATTCAATTCACAGGAAATTTAGTTCAGTTTGAATTCAATGTAAGATTTCTTTATTTCATAAATAACCATAATATAGTTTTTTTTTTGTTTTGTTAAAAGAGTCAGACTTTAAAGGAGTGCAAACACTAAATTTTTCTTTTATTTCAGTACATTTACATAATTTATTTTCTACATAATACATTCATGCAATAAATTAAATTAAATATTTATATTACAATAATTCTATAACAATATTTTAAATAAAAACAATTATAATTTTTATTTCATTTTGTATATATATAAAATATTTTGTTAATTTGAAAATTTTAATAGCTTAGGTAATTTTATTGTAAGGGCATTTACACACTGTGCGTATTTTTAGCGAATAATCATTTTTCCTCAAAAAAAATACACTCAATGTGTAAGTGCCCTAGCGACATATAATATTGACAGGTGGCAAGTCAACATATTGTAAAAATAAATACAAAAAGTCAATCATGTGGCATAGCAATTTAGAACATCTGTATTACTTCCACAGGTGCCACCATGTATATGAGTAAAGGACAATAGGAAAGTATTTTTTTGTACAGCTTATTCTTAAATCTTCACATTCAGAACACACACAGATGTACTATACATATATATTCCCTAAAATAACATCTATTATTACGTTAGAAGCGTACTACCTTTGTCATAAAATACGATTTCCCGTCTGTTATTTTAGGCTGCGGACACACTATAGACAAAATAACGCTAATGAAAAAAAATATTTTGACTTAGTCAACTTGACTCTGCCTTATTTAAGTTATTATGGTTTAAATAAATCGATAAAAATATTATGTGTAAGTCTGATATGTACAAGGATTTCTGAATTTGAATAATAAATTTATATTTATATAAACAGAAAAAGAAAACCTACTTAAAGAAGATAAAAAATATTGTAAATAATGTATAATATTTTAAAGATGTTAAATCTCTTATATGTAAGTATTTATTTGTATTTTAACGAATTATAAAAAGTCTATTGAAAAACAGAGTACGCAAATAAGTTCTTGAAGGTCGAAACGGTAAAGTTTTTCACGATTATCTCGTAAACTATTGATTTGATATCAATTTAAGTTATTATATAAGTTGTTTATTATCTAATTTTGCACAAAAGAGGTTCCATATAAAATTTTCATGGGACCAATAATATTTGAAATACAAGCGTAGAAGGTCGAACATAAAAAATTGGTATTGGTGTTACTGTGAAAACTTAACAGGCAGGTAGACAGAAGTTAGAATTTACTATGAATTAATGTGTCTGCAGCAGAAATTTACGACAATTACGAACCAACGATCAATACATATATTCACATTTAAATACATTTAATCCTAAGACTTTATATATATTAAACATATACCAAAGTCGATCTCATATTTTGTCTCTTTCTAGACAATTATTTTCACAGTTATTAATCTTCTAAGTTTAATGTGTAAAGGAGACAACATGAGACCAACGTTGACAATGTTGGAATTTTTGACAGTTTTCTTTAACAGTATAACAAATTGACAGTTTATGTCCATGGAATCAATTTAAAGGATTTTGATTACGACCGAGATTTACATATTAAAATTATATTAAGAAAATATATATATTTCACAATAATATAGGTAATTAATTTGGAAAATTTTATTACAACACAAAATTAATTTAGGGTGTTTGTAATAAATATTTTTCTATTATATATATTATTATGTTATTCCTTTGGCAAAAAAATGTGGTTTCAGATTGACAGCACACATCATATAATAATTATTTTCTGATAAACATAATCGATATATCATAGACAATATTAAAAATAAGGGAGCACCAGTAAAACTGAGATCGAAGGCAAAAAACAATACAAATAATACCAAATACCATTGCGATAATGTAGTCTTACATTCGACAATGATTGATACTGACATTACAAAAACTCTCGATATTGCGATTACATTAAAAACGATATTTTAACTACTCATTCACCCAATACTAGCGCAAATATTCTCCTATCACACAAATTCCGTTGGAGCTGAAAAAAATTATCTTGGCGATTTTTTTTGCAAGTGTATTTGGGCCTTATTAAAAAGTCTTTCATATCCAAATATATTTTATAACTATAGATGGATGCTGATAAGCAATAATGTGTCAACCCACAAAAAGTCAAATTTGGAGATATTGGTGTATTTGGATACTACGTCACCTATATAACATTATTAAAAAAAATTCAAGTCATCTAAACTAAATAAGTATAAAAAAAGTTTCTTAACTCAATGCTTCGAATTTCAAGTGCGTTCCATATTTTGCAATTTATAAAATAATCTTAAATAATTAAAAACCTATTATTAGATAACATATTAAATAAATCTATCTGCGTTTTATTCATTATATATTTTATCAAAATAGAAAAGAAAAGATGAATATATACGTCTTCAAACAAATTTATAAAGAATAGGTTTGACATCTTTAGACGCCATTTTCTCAAAACGAATTTCATGTGGCTTGACACAGTATTGCTTATCAGCGTCCAGATATGTTACGTCAAACATATTTGACGATAAAAATCTGTACCTTTTTCCAGCTTTGACAAGCGTATCGACTCGATGGTCCAAAGATTCACTCACATGTTATTATACGCAGTCGCTGCTGGTTCAACAGCTGGTTAGCAACGTCGTCCAATGTGCTCGGTATTGTAGGTGCAAAAAGTAAAAATATTGGTTTTTACTCAAAATGTTTTTAAATTACCATCATATTATATGTATAAAGTGATATAAACATATATTATAAGCTAAAAATAATTAATTTTCAATTGACACGTACATTTTTATTTACAACGAGCAATTAATGTTTTTCTACATTCATACTTTTCATTTTTTTCGTGATAAATTAATTATTAATTTTATTTTATTTAATAAGCCTAATCAAAACCCTTTAATACAATTACATAAATCACTATTCGAAGTAATATGAAACTCAATTACCGTATTGACATTATACGTATAGCTGGTGCTCGCGTCTTCGTCTGCGCAGGATTAGTTTTGACGATAATGGCTTACATATAAAAGATAGATGTATGCTATCAGGCCCTTCTTGTAGGAATATTTAAGATAAACATTTTCATTGTACTTTACATTGGATCCTTTTTTTCCTCAAGATTTTTGCAGAAACGCACGCCAGAACAGCTCGCAGATGACAAGATTTTTTTCCACTTATTTGACACTGAACTTTATTTTTGTACAATTCACTGGAATTTATCAAAATCCTTACTTAGGGGATGCATACGTCATAATAGCTTTATGCATGCAAAGTCTGAGCCCGATCGGTTTAAAATTGATAAAGTTTCATACAAATTTCCATCCCCTATTTTATCCCTTTGTGGGTAGAATTAATCAAAATCCTTTCTAAGCTGATACCTACGTCATAACATCTATATGCATGCCAAATTCATCTATCTAGTGTCAGTCAGTCACCTTTGAGCTATATATATTTTGCATATATTTGCATACCGTTTTATTTCCCAACGTTTCGACGAAGTTGCATCCGTCGTGGTCACGAGCTGACTCGATATTAAATATTAATATTTTGAATTTGACAATCATCATGTGAGGCTACCTTTATAAGCGAGGACGGTTCCTCCTAAGTAGAGTCTACGCTAACTCGTGCGTGATAATTCGTAAACTCACGCACAAAGGATTGAGGATGTATTGTCAAAGTTTTAAAGGACATCTATTGTTGATCGCGGTCACACTTAAGCTGAATGTACATTTACGAATTTATCGCCGCGACAGTGATTATTTGTGTTCCGATATTTTTGTTATTAAAAAAATGTTATTTTCCCACTTCTATTGTTGTGAAAAAAATGACACCTTTCTGCTGTGTCTTCTATATGTATAAATCAAAACTAACTGGCTAACATATTCCTTGACTAATCGATCAACACAGAGTCTAGAAACATGAAATTTGGCACATGCGTTTCTACAATGTCGTAAGTACACACAAAGAAAAAATTTAGAATATACATCTCCTAAGTGGTTAAAATTAGGGTTGAAAGTTTCAACTCCCTAGAAATCAACTTCCTAAGTAAAAGCGGACGATATTATTAAAATAAGTTTTGCAAGCGTTACATTTTGTAAATTAATCGTTGTAAAAATATATTAATGTATATCCAAAATTATCATGTAGGACTATCGTCACATAAGTATGAATAGTCCTAACTAATTAATCCAGTAGAAACTCGATTATCCGGTACCCAGTTAGACGAATTCGCCATTATCCGGACTACTAAGTGTGACGAATTTATACAAGCTTGAATGTGTCCGAATGTACTAATTATACACAAAACCCGCTTTTATTCATACATTCGATTATTCGGATTTTCTATTATCCGGATGCCTGATGACAATAAGTTCGGTTAAACGATTTGGTACCGTATTATAAATGAAAATGTGAGTTTCTTTGTTAGTTTTTTAAGATTTTATGTTTCAACCACTGTACAATAAAGGGTTGCATTATGAAAATTTTCTGTTTTCGCATCGAATCGCATATAATTGGATGTCGTATTGGAAAATATAAGAATTTATTTTTAATACACTACGTGTCCAGGTATACATTGGGAAATGTGAGAAGTCTGAAGTCTTGTAGGTTGAATGTAGTTTAATAGTATAGGACCAATAAAACTATGCTTTGTTTTATTTTTGTCCATCAATAAAAAGAAAAGGAACTAAATATTTACTTTTATCTACATTTTAGAGCTAGACAAATTTGTAATGATTGACAAATTCGTTTGACAAGTCAAAATCAATTAATTTCGACCTATTTTAAACGAATTCTTCCATACATAAAGTCGATATCCGTAAAAGACATTACGATTAGTTCAATTATTTTCTTAATGGTTTATTAATCGTGTGAAAATTTTCCAAGTGAAACTGATACAAAAATCCGTTGTTTTTATTATATTAATTTAAAGGAAAATTAAAGATTCCATTATCTGACATGTCTCGCACATTTGATAACATGTGATTAAATTTTATATTTTTATAAGTTTAGTCTGACCTGGTGAACTTCGTACCGCCTAATATACGATACTAATGTCACTCATTTGTTTTGCTTTCACGGAACACCACTACGAATAATTAAACTTTATGGTATGGTATTAAAGTTCAAAATTACTTTTAATTATTGTGACGAATCTTCTGTATGGGAATATAGGAAAGTATTGTTTTTAGACTTTTTCAGACAATTTTCTTTTTCGTGTCGTAAGAACCATTCTGGTACTTCTAGGAATATTATAAAAAAAGTATTAGCGAAATCGGTTCAGCTGCTGTCGAGATTTGCGCTTAGAAACACATTCAGCGATTAATTTTTATATTATAAATAAGCTGTTCGTAGATAAAGTGTGTTAAATTTGAATTGAGGAACTATATCTGGTTTTATATAGGTCTGACACTTATCTCATTTTAAAAATTGATCCTTGGTATTAGTTTAATTTCTTTAAGTATCTTGTCATTCGAGTTTTTATATTAAAAACGTTTAATTTTCTATTGTCATTTTCTTACATATAAAATTCAAAGAGAGATAGGGAGACAGTTTTATTCAATGTTAACATCAAAGTTAAAGAAAGATATAACGAATGTTTATACATATTACAGAAACAACAAATGAAAAACAATTAAATTAAATATGTATACCCGTCTTTGTAAAAGCACTTTACTTACAAACACTCTCTGTATATTTTATATATGTATACATTTATGTACATACGGTAATCGAGTTTCGAAGAAGTTTAGACCAATTAATCTACGCTACTCTGTCGTTCATGTTGGGTTTGCTTTGGCCGCTTTCTCGTAGCCATCGACTAGGGTCTGCAGGATGAATTTGATAGTTATTTTGTATATATTTTCGACGTTCGGCGTGTATCTGTCGCCGAGGGTCGACTCCACGGCTGCGAGGAACGGAGCCTCGATTTTCTGTAAAAGATAAACAAGTTTTAAGCTAGTTTATTAGTAGCGTAGTGTGAGCATCAATAAAACCATGTATTCGTACAGCTGTTTCGTATCATGCAGCACGAACACCACCCACTCTTCTACATATGTACCCGCACATGCAGCACAAGCAGGCACGCACCGCCTGCCCTCCACATACGCACACATACATGCAGTACAAACACAAGCGGCACGTCAACACCACACATGCTTGCTTGCTTGTGCGTTTACATATGTGGGAGGAGAGGCAGTGTATGCCTGCACCTGCTTCATGAGCGTGTGCGTATGTGAGCGGGTGCTTATGCTGCATGGTAACAGACAACAGTCTGGGTGATTGATTATAGGAAAGAAGTTTTATTATTATTCAACATGGAATTCCGTAAAGTTATATACACCTGGTTTAATCAAATATTATGGGCATGATATGAGGAGGGGTGCATATCATGTGATCAGGAGAACATTGGATATGCATATTGAAGGATATGTTGGTGGAGGGAGATCAATAAAGAGGTGGATGTAGGAAAGGTGACATGAGTATGAAAGGAATACTGAGATAACGGCTGATAGAGAATAATGGAAGAGAAGCACATGGTGTGCCGACTCCACATAGAGCAGGAATAGGGCAGGGAGATGATGATGATGTTAAACATGTTTCAAATATAGGAAATAATTTCATAGAGCTATATACGTTTTGAAGATGGTCTGAGTCCGAGGCCTTACGGATATACGGATTTTGTAAATTTTTTTCATAAGCTGGAATCGAACCTACGACTAACACTTCATCCACAATCGATACAGCTGCATTGTGGAGTGACTACTGAATCATAATAATTTATAAACCAATAAAATAATTTATAAAATTTTAGTCGTTTGTTATCTTGTTTTACAAAATTTCAAATATATATTATAATTTTAATTTCATAATCAAAGACCTTAGATCTTACAGATTTGTTAGTTAAAAATGAGTCGCTTTCTAGAACTAATTAATTATAGGAATTATAAAACCATTGCGCAATATGAACTCGCGTAATTAATATTCACCGTGAAAACTGGACACTCGAAATATCTTATAAATGTTTCACATTTTGAGTTAACTAGCAAAAAAATCCAATTTTTCATCGCTCAGAACGTTCGAGAAGAATTGATATTGCGCGGGTTTTTATCTGAAAAACGGTCATTTTTAACAAAACTCGTAGAGTTTCCGTGTCACTCGTAATTGGATCTTATTGGGGCATCCTTTGATGTTGCTGCCTCTAATAATATTTTTACATTTCCTTTCAAGATATTTTTAGCAATATCAATTTAAAAAATTTTATCTCCTTCACGTCAAAAGTTTTTTAAAAGTAAAATATCGACGACACATTTGCGCAATGGTCACTGCAACTGACTGAAGCGCCAATGGTCTCAGGTTCGATTTTTATTCACAACAAGCATCCGTATAGACTATACGAGATACAAAAAATGCAAAAAAGGAGTGGTTTCTAAATTCGTAGTGTTTTTTCTTTTCTTTTTTGTTAGAGAGAATATTCCTAATTAGCTCCACACAAACTTTATCAAAATCGGTTAAGTAATTTAGTTGAAAAATTGAAATAGCTTAAAGTGTTTAAGTAAACGAAATTGCATATTTTGTTTTTGAAAACCGTTTCGTTTTTTAAGTCTTAGTTGTTAATCAATCAGAGGCTAATTTTTAATGGAAAAAGTGGTGACAGGGGTTGAAATAGGGGTAAAAATAATAAACAATAGGGATAAATAATCCGCAGACGAATCGGGAACCATCTATGTAGTAGTGAATAAGCAAGCACACACGACAACTGACTAAAGCGCTAACGGTCGCGGGTTCGATCCCCGCTCACGGCAAACGTGTGTATTGGCCATACGGATGTTTGTCGTGGTCTGGGTGTTTGTGTTAGTGTTGTGTGTATTTCCGGACCCCCGACACAAGGTCATGAGATCTTAATGGGGGCCGTTGAGTGTGATGCGTTATTATTTATTATTTATAAAAAAAAGCACTTGTATTACAATGAACAATACTCACCCAAAAATAATCTACTTTAAATCCCGGTATCCGTCTGTGGCTCGCTCCAACTTGATGTATATATTCAAAAAAGTTGTCTAAATCGTCCAGACCCTTGATACCTTCGTCCAAGGTGTTCATGACATTGTTCGCGTGTTCCGCTAGTTCCATCGAGTTTATTTGCTCCTCTTTCGTCCTGTACTGACGGAACTTCTCGAACATGTTAAGGAGATCTTGATTTTCTTCGAATAATCTGAAAGTAATGTAATGTGTTAGTATTTTTAATGATATTGTGGTCAGGTTAATGCTAATAACGATGTTGGTTATTTTGTTTTGTTATTTGTGACGTTATTTTTTACTACTCTATCTACAGTGTTAAGAGGATTTTATTTGTCGTTGAAGAGTATAAGGATTTAAAATATCGTCGGAGGTGACGCAAAACCTCGTAACTAGCGTTTGCAATAAGTTCTATCTTTGAGTCAAATTTTATTATTGATAAAAGCAAGGTAGTTAATAAATATACAGGGTGTCAACTAGACATATGTTGGACATTTTACCAGTGCTACCAGAATCAATATGTAAAAGTAAAAAAAAAAGATTATTTTTTGTAATATTTTCCATAAATGATGCCTTTACTATACAAGCATACAACATACATTGTGTCAAATACAAAAGTATTTTTTTTTAATTTTTATTTATATATAATCGACATTTGGAAAATAAATAAAATTTGACATATTGTCGGTAAGACCTCCTTATTTTTATCAATAAAGTAATTTAATATCTGCTTCAAATTTAGACTTTACAGGAAAAGCTAGATACGCGGTTTTGCAGTATCCCCGATGATATGAGCTGTTGACGCTTCGCAGATGACAAACATATATGTAAAGCACAATATGACTTGATAGTTTACGATAACATAATTTTCGATCGGTACTCTACAGACTCGGTCTAGCAGCAGCTCTAACAAATTTTTCGTTAGAGGAGTTGCTAGTGAAAAATGCAATACAAGCGATCTACACCGGCTTCGTCCGGAACGTATAGATTTACAACCCCTATATTTCCCTCTTCAGGGTAAAATTTAGAAAAATGTCTATGTACATATGCATTTATTTCCAACTAAACGAAACCATATTAAATTACCCGTTTCTGACTGACGGACTTTCATGTCGTTCATCCCTTATTTTACCGCTTTCGGAGTGAAATTACTAAAAATATTTCGTTTGTAGTCTCAGCGGTTTAGGCTCTGCGTTGCTGAATCAGTCAGTCAGTCAGTCAGGGCAAAAATATATGTATAAATTGGTCAAAGGATACCGATCGACAATTACGTTATTAAAATCTATCAAAACTTGTATTAAGGATATAGTTTAGATTAAGTAAGAAGAGGTGACTACGCGCAGGCTAGTCGTATGGCACGTCGCGTCTTGCCAGCAAAATGTTTTCACTCTCAACTAACTACATTTTACATCAAACAGAGATTTTTATGTAGAAGAGATTCAGAGAATTTACCATATTGTATAGCTTAGAGTGTTACAGTTTGTTTTTTAAGCATATCAAGAATAATCTTTTTAAAATACACGAGTTCATTGCTTATTTATTATTTCCCTTATAAACAAATTTAAGATATGATTAATATTATAGTTTTTTTTTTAATTAGTCTTAGTAATACTTTAAAAAACTGCGACCATTAAAAGTCTAATACAGAATTCAATTAAATTTTTTTAGATGGTTATAATTTAAGTATTCAGTCGAAAAATTTGGAATACTCATATTTAAGGAAGTTTTTTAATATAGTATATATATTTTTAATTACAAATTGTTCAAATGATACAATTATAAGTAAAATAGTAATAAGGAAAGTCAATAAAATTTGTGATTTTTTTTTATTAAAAAGTGCAGAATAAAAATTTCGTAGGTATATATAATCAGATATTATTTAAAATAATTAATAAACAAAAATTATTGCGATGTCATTTAATTGATTTTATCGTTCATACCATTATCTTTTTTTAATAAGTAAATATAAACATTTTGTTCTTCAAAAATAAGATATTGTAAACGAAATTTGAATTCCATTCAGCACAACGTATGGCCTTTGATTTACAAGGAAAGGGAAAGCGGAATTCAATTTATTTCGCCTTTTGCTATACACATTAAACAAACACATTAAAAAGGCAGTAAAAAGTTGTACTATCATCCGATTTCAAGAAAGGAGGGGGCTTTCAATTTATATTGTTTTTTTATGTCATAAGTAATTTCTTAACCGATTTTGAAAAAATATTTTTTCTTACGAAGGATATGCTTACAGATTGTCCTGTAGAAATTTTATCGAAATCGATTCGGTTAATTGGTTTAAAAAATCGAAATAATTGGCATAAGTGTATCTTTTTTAAATTCTTAGTTATTTCTTAAGAAAATTTAGCAAAAAGACTATATTTTATAAAAAAACAAATTTTTTTTTAGGCTGTATTCCGAAATACAACCAGCATACTCTTCAAAGCTAATGGTATCTCGATTAGACAATTGTACTGGTCTAATGAGAGTTAACTAGTGCATTCGACGTCGACGGAAGGTGTCATTTAGAACGACCAGCGTGCTAGATTGTATTTCAGAAAATACAGTTGGTAAAAAAAGTTTAAAAAAGAATTCTTTGTTTTTATAATCATTACAGTCAAATTTTTAAATGCCATTTAAATTTAAATTGCCTTTAAATTTCGAGTTACGTTCATTTATTCCGCTTTAGGGCCAAAATCTGATTATGCCAGTATGCGACGTCAAGTCGTAACGTGACGCGCCACAACGCGACGTCAGAAAAATCTAAGAAAAAATTACGTGCCGTCATATCGTGGTACGATGATATGATTTTTTTTTTAATCAAGGAAAAACACGATACAAAATCGCGTTAACTACGCGATTTTTTTACGAAATACCTCGTAGATTTCCACGACGTGACGTTATAACTAGTGATGTGCTCGATATCTGTATCCGTATCCGAGAAGAAAGATCTGTATGCATATCCTTTACTTTTTGGCGGATCTGTTATAAATCTTCTACCTCATTTATGTTCAATATATTGATGACATTTATAAATAATAAAATTCAAGAAAACAAAAGAAAGAAGAATTGACTCCTGACGTCACGTGGCGTCAACTATCATTTCAAGTAACAAAGTAAGTTAGAAGTAATTTTTAAGTAAGAAAGTTAAGGTCCGAATCCGTATCTGCGGATCTTGACAACAAATATCCGTATTTGGATCCGGATATACATATTTAACGATCTGGCACATCACTACTTATAACGTGTCACTACGTGGTGTCAAAACATGTGTGATCTGAAAAATAACATCACGAAATTTAAAGACTATTTAAAATATACAACGTTTCAGAATTTGACTGAAGGTGTCAAAGTGAAGTAAAGTGGAAAAATCACATACTCTTTTATGGTTATTAGTAAAAACGCTAAGAAAAAACTATGTTAAGTTTTCGTAATTAAAGCCAATTGTAATAAAAGCCAATAGAGGTTTTTTTAAATAAAATTTTCCAATACGTTGTCTCTTACCAATGTAAGTGTAGTGCCAAATGTCGTGACTCGGTGTATGTTGATCCTTTGCCAGAACAGAAGTGTAACATTTTTGGAATTTTAATTAAAAAAAAAATGTGATGATAAATGAAAATGGAAATAAATAAAATCGCTTTTATGAACTGTATAAATATACTTACAAAATACATTATTCACTATTTTAGTAGTAATATTGCTAATAAATTTTTATTTTTAGTTAATATAAATTATTGTTTCGTTAATTTTTCTCAAATCAGAGTCTAATTCTTAAAAAATATCGTTATTACATAATGTAATATATTTCCGGTATTAAAACTTCAATACTAAAAACGTAATAACTTAGAACAGGAAGAAGGGAAAATGGAAAGAGAAATAATACCAGGGAGATTATAGTGTTATAAAATAAAATTGAAAATTAATAAAAACCTCCACAATCTACTCATGGTATCACCATTGCGAGCCTTAACACGATACTTCTGCTGTATGTTGGCAAGGAGTTTGGCTGGTCCAGCTTCCACAACTATGCTATTTTGATATAATTCACAGTATAGTAAAATTCAACTCGATCCGACTCGTGAAAATTGCTTAGATCGTCAACCATATAAAAGCTGATAACTTTTAAGCCCCTAAATATATCTTCATCAATAATAAGACACTCCCATAAGTATTGAAACAAATAAAACGTTATCAAAATCGTTTTATCCGTGAGAAACCTACGATATTATATACAGATACAGATGCAAAATCAAAATAATTTTATTCGAAATAGGAATTTACATTCTCTTTTTGAACGTCAAGAAAATGAATCTGCCACGGTTTCGGATAAGTACAACCTCAGACCTGAGAAGAAACCGCGAATGAAACTCAGCGGATTTATTTTTTGTTAATAATTTTTTACAACGTCAATATTGAGACAGCCTGGTCACATCATACACACGTCAAACCTATAACGCCTTTCTATTGGTCGAGAGTTAAAAATACATAACAAGTGAACATAACAAGGGTAACTCCAACCCAAGATAGTCACATAAATCTCGACCGGGAAGTGTCTTATAAAAATTGGATTGTCGTAATCCTAATAAGAATTATATCGGTATATACGGGAAAAGGGACGCTTTTCATTTCTATTATTTATGTTGCAGAGGTGTCAGTTAATGTAAATTTACGACATAAATATGTTAATTTGGACATATTTCGCGCTTCAATACCTTTGGACCGAAAATATGTTGAATTCTCACATTTAGAACGAAAATATGATAAAATATGCATGTAAAAATACTTGTACGGTCTTAGTCGGTTAAGTCTCGGCTTCTGTTTATCTATTATCTTTTGAATATTTTATTTAGTTTTAGTTTTATGTATTTACAACCCACCGTGCCTCGGAAAGCAAGTAAAGCTGTCGGTCCCGGTTGTTATCACAATCACCTGATAATGATCGTTACTCGTTGTAGGGAAATTATTTTAGTCTAAGTGGTTTTTGGCATGCCTTCAGAGTTTGCGAAAGTCAGATGGCCATCGCTCTGTGTAAAAATGAGGAACTCGTCAATATCTGGACTAGAATAGAAAGCAGACCCTGGTTTATACGGGAAGAAAATGCTGAGTAGGTGATGACTTTGTAATATACATTATCTTCAGAACCAATCAAAATTATCTTCCGAATTTAAACCTCGGCAAGTAAAGACGCGTATAGAAGCTAGTATGTCATGCAAGGAAAATTAATCTAAATCTCAAGTCGCTTAATATCATAAATGTAAATCACTTTCAAAGCAACGAAATATTAATTCACTCTTGATTCAAAGGGCGTTGAAATTTAATATAGCAATACAATTATGGGATACGATGAACAGCCCTTAAAGGGCCTTTTCGGAAGTACATTCAAAATGGTAAATAAAGTTTGAAAATTAACAAATTAAATGAGACTGACTTTGCTTGTGGCTTCGTTTGTGTTAATCTATATTTTCTTAACGACCCTCTTAATGTTATGTATCTATCTATCAGTGCTTTTTCTAGATGTAAGATACTCTGTCCATTCCTGTACCCCTGATAATGGAAATACAAAATTTTATGATGATTGTTTGAGAAGTAAGGCGTAAGATTAAAATAAATTACCATTCGCATTTGTAATTTTCAAGTTTTTTTCAAGAGCCGCTATTGTATTACGTAGGAAAATTATGCTGAACAATTGTCCGGAAATAGCATATTACGAAAATGGGAATTAATGATTTCACGTATACGGGCTGGCTTGAGATGGGCACGACTTCGATCTCACAGAAGATTCGCTTGAAGTAGCAAATATAACTGTGTATTATACGGTGAGTGAGTGGACCGGAAGCTTAACCCACTGCCGTCTAAAAATGTCAAATATAATTTTAATAAAGTTCTTTGTATAAGTATATATACATAGTTTCATTTGTTTTTAAAACGTATTATAAAATTAAAGCAAATTAATATACTAAAAAATTTAATTTAATAATAAGTTTTTCAAAAATAAATGATAATCTATATCGCAAAATATGGAACAAATGAAATATTCGGAACATTAAAATTTTCCGTACATATTTAGTTTAGATGGCTTTAAATCATTTTGAATAATGTTAAAAACAGAACGCATTATCAAAATACAATATCTCCAAGTTTGGCCTTTTGTGGATTGACACGTTATTGCTTATCAGCATCCTATTTTTAATATAGTCTCGTACAGAGAAGTATGCTTTGTTATGATTAAAGTTTAATCCTGCGATAAGTTCAACCTACAGTTCTCCGCTCCATGATATTATTCTTGTCGAGAATAATAAGCTATATTATTATTAAAATGAAATGTCAGGTTTAAACAGTGCATGTTTACGAAGTTGTAAGGCACGTGTAAGTTTTGCTCACAGTTTGCTTTTGTACCTCAAAGATTTTACTGTCAGTGACATATTTATTGAAAACCATATATTACGTATGATTACGTAGATAACTGTTAGAATGTCAACGTCAATTATCTATATATGTATATATAAAATCACATGTCCTGACTGATTCATCAACGCAGAGCCTAAACCGCTGGGGCTACGAACTTGAAATTTTGGCAGTATGTGGTTTTTAGCTTGCAGGCATCTACTAAGAAAGGGTATTTCGGTCTTCCAAGGGGGTGAAAAAAAAACGTTTTCACCCCTTTTCACCCAAATCCTAAATAATCAACGTAATCGTATGCAAAACCGTATTCCGTGGTCGTATTAACTTAAAACTTAATACACATACTTCTGGGTGATAGTAATGATATATAAAATAGAAAACGGGATACTATTATTCCACACTGGGGTGCAAGGGGCTAGTAAAGTTTGTATGGAGAAAATGTATTTTTTGACCGATTATCCTTAAATTCAGCAAAAACATTACTTAGGGAGAATGATTAAATGTATATATACTAGAATGTCAAAATCATCCCTTGAAATGACGCTAGGGGGTAAGAAATCCTGGAAAGGTCACAATTTCGCTGGTAGATTTATTTAGCTGAAATTCCAAAATATACGCGGGCGAAGCCGCGAGCAACTGCTAGTTATATATAAGGATATAATTGGACACTTATAAGCAATACTACGTCAAGCCACACGGACTTTCATTTTGGAAAAATGTTGTCTAAAGATGTCAAACCGATTCTTATTAAATTAGTTTGAAGACATCTATATCTATCTTTTCTTTTCTATTTTCATAAGCGGTATAATGAATTAAATGCAGATTGGTATAATAAAATGTTTAATTAATGAAATATACTTTATTGTACACCAGAAATTACAAAAGAATAACATAGAGACAAAATACACAGTATACAATCGGCGGCCTTATCGCTAAAAGAAGAGCGATCTCTTCCAGGCAACCTTGGCTTAGGACGATGTATAAAATAAGAAGTTATGGGTAGATGAGTTATTATGATAGAAGGAAAATACTATAATTATATAGAAGAACAGAAGATCAAATACAATAATAAGTTTTTTTAGATATATGAGATTATAGCAGATCGCAAAAAATGTAACACATTTGAAAAACATAAAGTTAAGACGTTTTTTCCGTACTTATTCAGTTTAAATTAATATTTTGTTATATAATATTAAATATGTACCGCATTATCAGAGTACATCGATATTACCGAATTTGACTTTTGTGGGTTGACACATTATTGCTTATAAACATCAAATCACACATGTTAGTTTTGGTTGCACTCTCGATCGCATCGATCAATCTCCACTGTGTTAATCATTTCAACGTGACATTGGCAAAATAATGTGTCAAATTGACACAGCCAAAAAGCCTAATTAAAGAATTGCAGTTTACCAATCAATCTCCATCGTATTTTATCCATTCCACGTGACATTGGCAAAATAACGTGTGTCTAATTGGTACAAATCAAAGCCAATAATTAAAGAATTGAATTGATTTAGTTTTGTTTACGAAATTAGGTAAGATTCACATACGTCCTTTAGACCTGAATGATAATAAAAATTTTATTAAGATAACGAATTACAAGCCAAGTAGGCTTAGTGGTTAAAAAATGCCGATTTCAATCGACGATTGCGAGTTCGAACCCCGACTAGGACCGCGGAGTTTTCAAGCGTTAAAGTTATTAAATTAGTTTCCTGCTCCATGTTTGTACCGGGAGAAATTCTGATACATGTACATATATCCGCCAACCCGCAGAGGAGCAGCGTGGTGGATTAAGCTCTTAACTTTCTCCTAAAGAGTAGAGGAGGCCTTGTCCTTGTAGAACATTTACAGATTGTAACTTTCTTAGTTACTAAACATATTTGTATTCAGAATTTTTCGTGTATACATAGTTTGTATTCACTAAAATAAAACTCGTGAGTTATGATGCCATCTCGGTCGGATGGCCGTAAACCGTACGACACTTTCATAACGTGTGCCGCGCGGACCTATAAATAATTTACGATCTTCGAAAATACTCTACCATGTGTGGTCATGTTTAGACTAATGTAAATTAAGAATTTATCTTATTCCGTGGTTGTATTAACTTATAACTTACAATACATAGTTCTAGATGATAGTAATAAATTATAAAAAACGCTAGTAAAACACAGTATTTTATCAGTAAAACTAGCTGGTGCTCGCGACTTTGCCTGCTTTCTTTCATCCCCTATTTTATCTTCTTGGGGTAGAATTAACCAAAATTCTTTTTTAGCGGATGCCTACGTCATAAGATCTACCTGAATGCCAAATTTGAGCCCGATCCGTCCAGTGGTTTGGGTCAAAGTCACACATTCTTGCGTCGCGCCGTGGATAAAAAAAAACAGTCCCTGGACGAGTGAAACAGTTCAATTATCCTAAAACTTTTTTGTACCATTTAAACATATTATTAGTGAAGAGTTCAAATATAATAGCACTTTCTCCTTTGACGAATCGAATTTCAACGGGTAAAGTTGACAGCAGAATCTTGTAAGCGTAATCAAAAACATAAATGTGAAATGAGAGCCAAGTTTAATATTATGATAAATGCTGTTCTGCTGTTTGTTTGTGTTTGTGTGCTGTTTGTTGGTTGTTCATTTCAACGACAAGAGAAGTGAGATCTAAATGGGTGCCAAGTTCAATGGTCAGTCCTGAAATTTAATTATAAGTAACAGTATAACATATCATATCTTCTTATAACATAAGATAATGTATTGTAGCCTAAGGTCTGTCTTGGCTAGTTTTTATAAACTTACCAACGAATTATTATGTTTGATCGCAACTTTCTACCAACAATCCAAATTTTCGGAATTATAAAATAAGAACCGACAAATACGTGTAGGTCTTGCAAAGGCTATAATTCATATATGAGGAGGTTAAAAGTGGCTCCAAATTGTTCGTGTAATATTACACACGGTGCGGCTCGCAGTTCTGTTTCTTGAACTTGGCTTGACACGTTACCGCGTGTCTAGATACAAGTAACTTTTAACGTAAATAGACGGAAGTTATATAACTTCTTCTTCTTCAAGCCTTTGCCTGTGTGGGAAATCTTAAAAACGTATTTCACTAATTTCAAGGTCGGTTTAATTGGGCTGTTTGTTTGTTTGGATTATGGAACCTTTTCAGTCGTTTTAAGATCATCAGTGTAGTGCGTGTCTTTATGATACAGCCATTATTGTTTCAGCTATTATAAGTATGATAATAATTCTGTCTGTCTGTTTGTAGGTCACGACTAAGCCGCTAAAATGTTTTTAATTTTGGTAAAAATTTTGGAATACGTATCGATTGGAAATAGAAAAAGAACTACTTATTGATGCCAAAATACAATTTAAAGGGGTGACATAAGCAATAAAAGTTTATGTGGAGAACCCATTAATTTTTTCCACGAAATAGGCTATTTGTTATTGTCAGACTAAGTGTCAGGGACTGACTAGTTTCATATATTTATCATCAAAAACTATTCAAAATTTACGAAGATCTCTGAGTAAATAATAGCTAACCCATTTAAATCGTGCACAGAAACGTGACAAAGAATAATATATCAAGAAAAGATATACGCAGTGAAGATATCGTATCACCTGAATCTGTTTCGCCCGCACATTAAAACGGACCTTAGCTCCGAGGCCTAGAGTCCTTTTTAGAGTACACCCGAAGTCCTGTTTTTACAATGGGGTCAAGGATTACTTGAGACGGTGATATTGCTTTTGTAACGAACTAAAGAAAGGCCTTTTAGATTTTTTTTAACGATGCTCAAGTACTAGCTACGAGCTGATATTAGCATTTTATTTTTTCAATTAAATGTAAATTTTATTTGTTTCGTTTTAAGGTGATAAAATTTTTCGGTATTATTCTAGAATTAGGATATTTTTTATGTTTAAATGGCTTTTAAAATGTTGGAATTCATTTTCTCTTTTACTTAATATGAAAATGGCAAAGTCAGAAATTTGTATTGATTCAAATTTAAATTACACTTATGTACTTGAAAAGGTGATTTGAAATACCGGCTTGTCTAGCTTAGCCACGATTCTCCCACAATATTACTATATTGAACAATGTATTAATCGTGTTAAAATGTACTCTATTATAGGATAAAATAATCAAGTTATATTACTTATCATAAAAACTATTATTTCTGCATTTACAGAGCAATATATGTGTTAAACCTTACAATTTAAAATAGCTGAATATATAAAGGATAAATGTAAATGCAATTTTTTTATAAGCTAAAGTTTTTTTTTTTATTTATTTCCCAAAAAATTCCGTAGATATAGAACAAAAGTTTACAATAGGATACACAACATTGTATGTATATATTTTGTATGATTTTATTGTAAACTTTAACATTCGCACAAACTAGAAATTTGTATATAAAAATATTTCGTAAACAATTCGCTAGGGACTACCGTTTTATCTATGTTCCATCGTAAACTATATTCGATAGTTAACATTTAAAATATACCCTCGGGGCATATAATAAATTCTATAAGCTCACAAAAGTTCAAAAGCTACGATAGATATGAAAAACATATAACCGACTTCCTAAAAATGATGTTTTCAATTCGTCGGGGACTTTGTTATTGATGTTCACGGATTAGTCCGTCGGTTGTAGAACTTCTAACTTCCTACTTCCAAGAGAAAGGCGTAAAAGGTTTTACTTGACACCGACTTCAAAATGTTGTACATTTTTTTTCCTTTTTAGTTTATTTGTACGTATTAAATTCGTTTTGAAGTCGGTTAACTTTTATTTTAAAAAAAAACTATTAAATAATAGCTTGCAAGCGAGCAGGCGGGACACCTAATGTTAAGTGATCACCGCCGTTCATAGACATTTGCAGCACCAGAGGAGCCACATATGCTTAGGTTAAGCTACCGGCTCTCTCACTCACCGTACTTTCGCCGATCTTCTGAGGTACTGTCACGGTCAAGTCAGTCTGTATACTTAGCTGTAGCCAGTAGGCTACAGCTAGGTTCTTCATTACTTTAAAGTATTATAATAGAAGTCAATATTTTATTCTGTTTTTTTTTTTCATATACATATACTCTAAATTACACATTAAAAAAAATTACATTTACAATATTTTGTTTTTGTGTAAATATTAAAATAAACAGACACTTATTATTCAATATAACAATCAAGCTCTAAATTAATTCAAAAAATAAAAAAAGGGTTATTTTTTACAAAACATTGTAGACCTCATCTAAGCCACTGCATCTGGGTAAAGTTCCCAAAATATTGGCAGCATTACCCCGTTGAATGCTGATCCTTTGACCGAGGTAGCTGCCAGCTCTTGGGTCCCCAGTTGACTCCTAAAGCCAATATTTTATAATATGCTAGATGTAACTCGAGGTTTCAATGTAACTTCAATTTTTAGGACTTTCCTTGACGTTTTTGGTAAAAGAGAATAATATTTATTGTTACATTTTAAATATAAAATATATGATAAAAATAAAATAAGACAGACGAGCTTATGTGAATGACGAATGTGTCAAAACTCTTTGTTCTTTATTTTAAAACTAATATTATTAAAATTATAGGAAAAGTTACAAATATATATTAGAACATTTATAAGTAGCGTAACGTTTTATAAACCTTAGGTAAAAGACAAAGTATGAAACGCAGAAAGTGTTTTTAAAATCAGACATGAAATATTATCTGAAATTAAGATATTCTTAAGTTCAAAAGGAGACGTAAGTTTCACCTGTACGTAATACTACATATATTTTAAACAGATTTTCAACGTAGTTTTTAGAAGATTACAGGTAATTCATATTGTGTCATTTACTTCTAGGGAGACAGGTGTTCCAAAGTAGGCCGCGCACTGACATTGGCCCAGTTAACTTTGACTGCAAGCCCTCGTGGTACTTGTCACAACGGAGTTGTAGCAAATAAACCATTTCTAAAATTTTGTTTGTTTCTGATCGGAGTGGCTTATATTTTAGAGTAATTTTGTAGATATGACATATTTTCTCTTCCATATTAATATGTATGGCCTATTTGATGTATATAACGATGTTATTAAAATTTAATTTACATTTAATTGAAAAGAAAAAAAAAAGTAACATTAAAAATATCTATATTAAGCATAAATAAATATTGATGTCGTGTCAATATATATTAATAGCATTAACATACATATTTTTAAATAGCTCAATAATTTTAATACATTTTAATTACCTAATTAATCTTTCTTTAACGCCTTGAAGTTAGCTGGCATAGAGCGCAGTAGCGTTAAGCCCATCTTTTGTGCAATAAATGATATAATCAATACATAAAAATACACTGACGTAAAAATTACAAAACAAACAATTCAGTACTCAACAAAAGATACAATTAAAATTAAAAAAAAAATGAAATATCCATTTTAATTGGTCTTAATAATGATCTACGATTTCCAAACTATAGCGCCTCTACCCCAAATTCTTGTATATAGAGAAACGAAAAACGTATCAAAATAGAGTGCATTTCATTCACACGAACACATTTCGAATAAAAAACCCGTGTTCTATTTACTTCATTTGGGAAGTGAATCCACGAACAAAACAAACGGGCGAAATACTCACGAGCCGAATAAAGGCATGCATTCTCTGGAATACTCCGCGATACTGCGCTTTGAAGCAGGTTAACAATAACATATGGATAATGTTGCATAATAAATAAATAAAATAAACGCATTACACTCAAAGGCCCTCATTAAGAACCCATGATCTCGTTTCAGGGTTCCGGAGACACAACACAAACACAAATACTCAGATTATGTCAAACATCCATAAGGCTAATGTAGATGTTTGCCGTCAGTGGTGATCGAAATCACGAAATATTACACTTAACAAATTTTACTGAAGTTTAATATAGGTAATACAGATAATAATTTTGATATTTAACGTATGGTAATTAAAAAAAATAATTATGCATCTTATTCTCATAAACTAATCTCTTTAATTGAAAAATCACTATTTTCATGTATATATTTGGGTAACTACATTTTATAATTATTTAAATTAAAAAAAAAAAACGTTTGTATTTGAGAGACACACATAATCACCGTATGAGTTTTACAAGAAAAAGTGTTACTTGGCTTATGATAGTACAAAATAATTGGTTTGCAATTTAGATAAGAAAATGAATATGAGTACACTTAATATACTTCAGTATTTATACCATATGCATATAATCAAAATCAAAATCAAAATATGCTTTATTCAAGTAGGCTTTTACAAGCACTTTTGAATCGTCAATACAAAAACAAAAGAAAACTAAACACTAATTAATTAATTAATTTACCACCGGTTCGGAATGTAGATTCTACCGAGAAGAACCGGCAAGAAACTCGATAGTTACTCTTTTTAAAAGTTTTACGATGGGTACATACATTTATGAGTTACAAATATATTAAATACCCTGTGTGAATCCAGCTTATACTAAATCCAAGCATGTTTATCATCTATATAATCTTGAACAGAATAATATGCTTTAGCTACTAAGGATTTTTTAATATGTACTTTAAATTTATTTTTCGTAAACTGTAACACTTTTTGCGGAATTTTATTATAAAAACGAATACCTTGCCCCAAGAAGGTAACATTGACTTTGCGGAGTCGAAACTTTGGCGTTATAAGTTTATCCTTTCTTCTCGTGTTAATACAATGCCTGTTACTGTTTTTATCAAAAGAATCAATGTTGTTGTGAATATACATAATATTATTGTAAATGTACTGCGATGCAACCGTAAGTATACCAACTTTATTAAAAACATCTCGAAGGGAATCTCGAGCTCCTAGATTATAAATACCACGAACAGCTCTCTTTTGCAAAATGAATACAGTATTAATATCTGTAGCGTTACCCCATAACATCAATCCATAAGACATGAGGCTATGAAAATAACCAAAATATACCAATCGAGCTGTATCAACGTCGGTTAGTTGACGAACTTTCCTAACCGCGTATGCTGCGGAGCTGAGTCTTCCCGTAAGAGATGCCAAATGGGAATTCCACTGAAGCTTCATATCCAAGGTAATTCCCAAAAATACTGTTGTATCGCTAACATCAAGGATCTCACCATTTAATATTAAATTATAAGTTTGTTGTTTTACATTAGGTAATGTAAACACTAGACATTAAAATTCACGATCACTTGAAACTAATCAATTGCATACATACATAATTTTAACGGGTCTTTTTGCTGATCCTGTACATAGTATCCTGCGATATAACGCTATTCGAGGCTATAAAACAAGTGGTGCAATGACCTCACGTCTTTCCGCCAGCGGCGAACCCTCTCAAATCTCGATTTACAGTTCCACCTCTTTATAGCTACAGCCCCCGGGTTTATAGAGATCCCATGAAAACAAAATTATATTGGTTCATTGAATTTTTATCTTTATGAAGGCAGAAAAAACAGTAATAATGAAAATAAATTTTATCACCCGATTACGAAGAGTATTTCTTTTTATAAAGTAACAATCTTTGTCAAATGTCATACTGGATTTCTTTGGATTTCGAGCTTGTGTACCTAACTGTTGAAGGAGTGGTTTTCTTTTTGAACATATGTAGGTTTGTATATTTTTTTGGCACGCTCTACAGCCTAAAATGTTTGACGTATTTAAAAATATGGAATGTCCTTAAACTTGTCATAGTTGTGGGAGGGACATAAAGTATATTAGTAGGGTATAAAACTACCAATCTCCAATACTACTTACATATTTGATCTAAAAACTTCTTCCACAAAAGAAAAGTTACATAATAGATCTATATTTAAACAATTGTAACAATATTTTGGGTAGTCGGGTTTTTTATTTTTAAAATTTACTTAAGTTTTGTAAAGTGGAGCTGTTGTATTGTGGCACAACCCCATAGTTTGGGAACCAGTGCCCGCAAGGCATACGACTAAGACATAAGATTTTGAAGTGTAAAGTGTCATTAAAATTCGTATTCTTCCACGAAGTATCGCATATCATATGACGTCACGACGGAATAGGAAGTAAAGAAAGGAGAGGGGTTAGCCTTCTGGCTCTATCATTCACCGTACAACACGCAGCTATACTAGTACCCTTAGATCTTCTGGAATAGGGTGGTACCACCGACTGGCCGGTGGACTGTACCACCGACTGGCTAGATTGTATACGAGCTGTATTCAGTAGACTACAGCTAGGTTTAGCTTCAATACAACTTCTAAACTACTCAATCAATTTGTAAATACATATTATATGGTATTCTATAACGGTTAATTTAATTGACTTAAATCTTAATGGTCTTTACCTCATTTCAAGTAACAAACGCTACTTGAAATCTAGGTAAATAAAACATTAAGGTAAGCCGGTATCTTCCCTAGATAACGGGTACATTTTGAATAATTCCCTCGAGTTAAAAAATAAAAAATATGACAGCTGTGTTTTTTAACCGTATTTCAGAAGTTGACTGTGCTTCAGATGTGTTTAAAAACCTTTATATAAAGGCAATATTCTAAAAAGTCACCAAAAAACAAAGCTAGCTGAATAAATAAACAATACGGGAATTCTAAATTGATGATAATATGATAAGAGAGAAGCTTTTATCAAAAAATAAAAGAAAAGGTAAATATGCTGCTTCAAACATATATATTAATTATATTATTTTTGAGAGTTGACACATTATTGCTTATCAGCATTCAATTAATCTCTGAAACAACGTATTCGTTGACAAAGCGGGACGCAGCTAGTTTCATTATAAAATTCTTAGTTATCTCATTTCAAATTTTACATAAGTCGTTCGTATTAAGATGTTAAAACATTATCAATTTCCTCCATTGTAAAACTAAGTGATTTTTAATGTTCCGTAACAAAGTTATCTACATAATCCAAGTTAGAGACGGGTCGATTCTAAGCTAAGTATTATAAGTTTTAACTTAACAAAACAGCTCAGCGGAATTCTGAATATATTTTACCAAATACTTTAAACCTAAGTAGGTTAATGTCTAGATTGAAAAACTTATTCTACTTCTTCAAAAGGTCTTACTAGTTGTCGTTCGCGGTTTCATTCGCATTTATGGTTACTGCGTTCCTACGAGCCGTAGCGCGATGTAATATAGCCTATAACCTTCCCCGATAAACAGGCTAATCAACGCAAAAAGAATGTTTTCAAATTGGTCTACTAGTTTCGGAGCCTCTTCAATGCAAACAAACATATAATAAATCTTTCCTCTTTATAATATTAGTGTAAATTATTTAGGTTTTTTTTTGTTTTAAGTTTGGTAAAAGTTTTTGAATAGAATATCTATTTTGTTATTTTGCGCTTTAGTACTCTTGAGAAAACAATAATGATCAACCTATTTATAAAAAGAAAAAGGTTCTTAGTTATAGTAGAGTATGTTTTTTTATGTTTCAAAGTATGGGACCAATCTGAAATGATACTTTTAGATGAATACCATACAAATTTCATCACAATCGGTTTAGTAGTTTTGTTTTTAAACCGAAATTACTGAATTAAGTATATCATGCTATCAGGCGTATGTTGCTATTGAAATCGATACCTTTTTCTTTAAAGAGTAAATAAATCATTGCATCGAGTTCGTTAAGTGTGATGCATTGCAAAAAAGCGAAGCACCACATTCAACCAATTAGGACCGCATGGTTGTGTGTCCGGGGGAAACGCACACAACACAAACACCCAGATCAAGACAGACATCGCTAAGACTAATATATGCCCTATATAGAGGTGTGCGGTGAGCAGTGATCGAACCCGTGACCGTTTACGCTTCAGTCAGTTACAGTGACCTCTGCGTCAACCTGGCTATTTTGGTTACATTTAAAATCTTATTCAAAGTCTCACTCGTCAAAAAATTATATTGTAGTACTGATCAAGTGCGTTATTTAGTTTTCTATATATCAAAAACCTTAATAAAAGTTTGTACATTTTATTTTACGAAATAAATAAATAGAAAGGGATGATAATATCATATTAATTGGTCATGTAATAGTGGCGTCACGAAGTATTAATTTTTTTATAATTATGGCTTAGCGAATATCAAAGCTAAGGTAATTTTTAACCGACTTTCAAAAGAGAAAGTTCTCAATTCGTCGAGGACGTGTACGTTCTTCGATTACTCAAAAACGTTTTGACTGATTTGATTCATTCTGGTTTATTTGGAAGGGGGTAGTCTTTTATTGGTCTCATAGAAATTTCATCAAAATCAGTTCAATACTTTGCTTTTATTATCTAAATAAGTCATTTAAGTAAACAAAATAAAGGATGTTGCTTTTGAAGGCAGTCCCCCTTTTTTAAAAAAATCTTGTAGTTTACCGCGAAATGTATGTATGCCTCAACGTGCGTTGCGATGGTCTATGAACGATTCGTGATGTGGTATAACATTTTTTTTTGTATATCTTTACAAAGTATACAAAGTCGCTTTCCACCGTGTGTACGCTTACACAACGGATTTTAAGGGAGTGATTTAAGAGGAAGCTTTGTATGTAAAATAAATGCATTTTATAATAGAGAATCGAGGTCGAGAATTTCAAAGATGATGAGATGTTATAAAAAATCTGTAAGTGAAAGTCCCGTCAAAACCGATCCAGCCATTTCAGAGATTAGCCGGAACAAACAGACAGACAAAAAGGTAAAATTTTTCAAAATTGGGTTTTGATGTATACTTTCATATGCATTTAGTTAAAAACTGTTAAATTAAAATTACATACACACAGACACTTCAATTTTTATTTATATAAAATTTATAAGTATATAGATATAGATTGTGATGAATAGAACGTACACAACGTCACCAATGGAGTTTTGTAGCAATTTTACAAAAACAGAAGATTATTTTCGATCCTTTAATCGGGCAATAAAAATACTATATTGTACAATTAGTGCTAAACATATCTTAGAAGTAGACTTTCTTCCCATTGTTCTATAGCGAAGGTAAATATAATAAAACTGAATGGGTGAGGATTTACAGAAGTTACAATTGGGACATAAAATGTTATGTTACTATCTTACCTCGTGTAGGAGAAAGTATAAATTTTTATCTTAATGCTAGCTAGATTTTCGGGCGCGTGTCTGGATTTGTAATAATGTAATAAAGGTTTTTGTTATGGGAAAAAATAAAATGTTATTATTACCTGAATACCGAAGGATGGTTTTTAGCATATATGGATGCTGATTAGCAATAATGTGTCAACCCACTGATATTGATGTATTCTAATAATGCGTTAAAAGCTAAAGTTATCTAAACTAAATAAGTATGAAAGAAGATCCTTAATTTTACTCCTTTTCATTATATCAATTTTCTTTTTAATACATTATTATACCTTTCATAAAAGTGGAAAAGAAACGATGAATACATATTTCTTCAAACAATTTTCAAGAATAAATTTGACATCTTTAGGTGCCATTTTCTAAAACCGGCAGTCCGTGTAGCTTGACACAGTATTGCTTATCAGCGTCCATGTGTGTGTATGTAATTTTTTTTTGACACGTTCTACAGCCTAAATCGAAGAATTTCAACACGAGTTTAATTAATTCTGTTTTAGTAATGGGAGTGACAAAGTGGTGACTATTTCCCGGAATTCTCATGAGAACGGGAATTACAAATATTTCAATCTTCAATACCTATATCAAAACTTAATTCACTAATGAAATTTATATAACTTTTTTTGAGCAGTCGTATTTTAATGTTTGATTTTATTGAATTCTTTTATATCCTACTAGCAGTTGCTCGCGGTTACGCCCGCGTATATTTTGGATTACACCAGCTAAATAAATTTACAAGCGAAATTGTGACCGTTCCAGCATTTCCCTAGCGTCATTTTAAGGGATGACTTTGAAATTCTGGGATACATATATTTAATTATTCTCCCTAAGTGATGTTTTTGCTGAATTTAAGGATAATCGGTCAAAAAAATACATTTTCTCCATACAAACTTTACTACCCCCTTGCACCCTGAGTGTGGACTAATAGCACCCCGTTTTCTATTTTATATTTTATTACTATCACCCCGAAGTATGTGTATTAAGTTTTATGTTAATACGACCACGGAAAAAGATTTTGCATACAAACGTTTTTACCCCTTTTCACCCTCTCAGGGGTGGAAGATCGAAAAACCCTTTCTTAGTGGATGCCTGCAACCTAAAAACCACATATTGCTAAAATTTCAAGTTCGTAGTCCCAGCGGTTTAGGCTCTGCGTTGATGAATCAGTTAGGACAAGCGATTTTATATATTTAGATCATATTCGATAGTGATTTTTTAAACAAATGTTAAACCTATAAATTACCAAAATAAATGTTATTTACGAAATTAACCATAGTTTAAATTCAAACGCCTTTATGAATGAATTCAATGCTTTTTATTTAAAGTTTGTACGGAAGAGAGTGCTTTTTGTATCATTTGTATTTCTGGTTTCATTGTGTCTTTTGTACTGTTTCACGAAATATTTTGTTTTTGTCTTCTTTCGTCGCCCGATTTTTCATAAAATGTATGAGAATGTTCAAGGTATATTGTTATAAAAAGAACATTATTATGTTGAAATAAAATTATCATTTATAATTTTCACCATTTCACTCAGTGGATTTAGTAAGACAGTGGACAAATGTTAGTAAGACTATATTTTAATTATACATTGGGAGAAGAAGCTGTGGTCTAGTAGACGCACAATTTTTTTAATACAAAATACCTGGCTAACGAGCAGGCGGGACACTTGATGGTGTCAAAAAGCGCTTTCTAGAAAGCCCTGCGATATTGTTTCTATAATTATGGCATCCAAATTCGGCCATTTTGTTTTTTTTTTCAAATTCTTGTACTGTTCTATGATATTTGCGCTGTATACCGTATCAAACCTGCCCGCACATTTGGTCTAAATAGTGCCCCAAAAGTACTAACACACATACACACATACATAGACTGATAAACACATTATCCTACCTTACGTCGCGCAGTAGGGTAAAAAAGGTCTGAGTAGCGTCATCTGAAGAGTTAATGTGGCATGACATCATCCTAGAAAACTAAAGCTGTAATGATTTTAGTATAATTAATGCTCGTTCTCTTTTTAAAGACCTCTCAAAGAGGCTTTGGGAGTTAACTGGGGACCCAAGAGCTGGCAGCTACCTCGGTCAAAGGATCAGCTTGGCCATTCAACGGGGTAATGCTGCCAGTATTTTGGGAACTTTACCCAGAAGCCACTGCGGCTTAGATGAGGTCTACAATGTTTTGTAAAAAATAATATTCTATCTTAATAAATATATAAATGATTATATTTTTACTTCTTCATTTTATAATCTTCAATTTATGTGGTAAAGTCTAAATAAAAGTCATCACTTGGCGAGAATTACATCTGTAAGTTTAACACTCGAAAGCGATACATAACAACTTTGTTACATAGTAAGATGTTAGCGAATGAATGAATGTAATATTTTATTAAACTATTTTTTTTAATTTGGTGTTTAAATATATTTGACTGTTTATGGTAAATTTAAGTATCATATTTTAGTAAGGTTGCAACACCGAAATTGACGTAAGGAACGATTTGAATTGTTTGATTATTCTTGATCGGTTAACCGCACGAGATGGACAGTGTTTATTTAGAATTGTATTATTGTTAAAATAATGTTAAAGTAATATCTTTCAAACAGATACGTCGTAAGTAGTTACGAAAACTGTAAATGTCAAAAATAACGCACTGAGAGTAATTTCTTTCAAATGTAAAGCGTTGAGAAATTACTTGTGTGAATCTTTATGAAAGTCTAAGAGCAAAACATATACCGTCATACTACAAAAGACGCAAAACCATGTTGAACGAGCGTCTAGCTAAACAGTGTTTAAAAATTAAACATTGCTTATAATATTATCTAAATTCCTTAACAGCGAATGAACTCATAAAAAAACTTATTGATAAAATGTTATACGTTACATTTGACAGCTGAAATAGGTTTTAGACATCTATTAAACTCACTTACACGTATGTTAATCTATATCTAAAGCATGTTTAACTCAAAACTGTGCTTAGACGCGGATTTGTAGTACGGATTTTTTTAAACACGCATTTAACGTCTGTTTAAATCTTTTGTAGTAAGGCAGATAAGTGTTATTCTTGCCTTTTAAAAACTATTTCTTTTAAAAAGCTTCATGAGATTTAATAAGGTTTTAATTTAATACTTTATTGCGCAAAAACAGTGTATAAGAAGCTTAATGTTGCAAGCATTTTTATTAGCTTACTTTAGACTTGCAATAAAGAAATATAAAAAGTCTCGCAAAGGATTAAGGCGATTAATAAAAGGGATAAAAACAACTACAAGAACAACAACTCGATGATTTTTTTTAAATTTATTATACAACTTAAAAGACTAGGTTTATAAAAACATAATCTAATCTTATAAAGAAGAAAGTATTGATTGTTAGTTTGCATTGAATAGGCTCCGATATTATCAGAATGATTTAAAATATTATATTTACGTTAGTTAGCTCGTTCATTAAGGAAGGTTATAGGCTATATTACATGCCGCTATGACTCATAAGGACGAAGCGTGTGAAACCACGAGTGGAAGCTAGTTGTATACTATATCTAAATCTAAGTCCACCCAAGTATTCGGTATACAAAAAAAATGTTTTTAAGTTTCCACATATATTTTCCATTCCCTATATATTATTATTATTTAATTCTTATTTTTCAAAATATCGCCATATAATAATGCATATTATAGGAAATTATGTATCAAAATTTTTGTGTTAGGTTTAGAGACAATACCATAGCGGACGGTACATAATTGACTTCACGATATCAAAATATGTTTTATTGGAAACGCCATTATATTTTCGACGCTATATAGCGGTCGCTAAATAACGGTCACTATCCTAGAAAAGCAAAATTCAACTCGACGTTGACGTTGTGTTTCAGATTGCGCAGCTGTTTCAGACGCACGAGGGACAACTTAATCCCTAAAACAGCACTTTGGCGTTGCGAGGCTTTCTCGTAACGCCTCAATTTACTAATGTTCTGTGTATTCGTGTGTTTGTGTATTTTGCAAGACTAGTTTAGTGTTGGTCTTATGCAAGAGTATAGACGTAGCTTTACATATATAGCCTAGTGGTTAAAACACGTCGATCTCAACAAAAGGGTTCAAATCTCGATTAGCACCGCAGAATTTTCTAGTACTAAACTTGTGTTTAAATTCATCTCGAGCTTGTCGGTGAAGGGAAACATTGTGAGGAAACCTGCACATGCCGGAAGAAATTCAGACACATGTAGTACATTCCACAGTAGAACAGCGTGGTGGATTAAACTCTAAACCTTTTCCTTAATAGGCGAGGAGGCCCTTGGAGAGGCCATCAGTGGGACATTTACAAGTTGTTACATTACTTATTTTTCTTTAAACACTATTAGTTAAATGCTACTCGCGGCTTTACTCGCGTTTATGGTTACTGTTTTGCTCCTATGAGTTGTAGCGTGAAGTAATATAGTTTATAATCTTTCTCAATAAACGGGATACTCAAACCGTAATTTTTTTTAAAAATCGGACCAAAAGTTTTAAGGATTACCTCCTACATACAAACTTACATAATTTTACCTCTTTTTAATATTAGTATGGAAGTATACATAGATGTATATGAGATATTAGAAAGCAGTTAGAAAATCGTCGGTCCCAGAGCACTATAATACGATAAAATGTAGCACATTTTATAAGATATTATTATGTCATCGTTGGAAAATTGTTAGCCGAGCAGTTTTCTATCATGCGAGCTGAACGGTAATAGATTCCTAATTGTTGTAAACTAAAATAGCGACTATTAAAACATACTACATTCTGAAAATTGATTTCTGAATCATTTTTAATATAACGAGTCTTATCGCGATGACTTTTTCAGTCGTTAGCTCTAAAGGCAGCTCTTAGGCAGCTAAAAAGGTATTACTACCATTAGTTATCGCGACCCGTTATATTAAATATGGATATAAATCGCGAAAGTTTATATATAATTGATTTCTGATGTTTTAAACTAAACCAAATTAAACGAGAACTTTAACAGTCAAAATGTGGCATGTTTTGATAGCGATAGATTGCATCAAACACAAATTGCCCCCAGATATGTATATACTAGTACTGTGTATGGGTGATTAAGCGAGTGAGTATATTGATTTTAAAATTCCGTGTTAATCTAAATCTTGCCAGAATTTGCTTTTAACAACATTTGAATTTGCATTCCTTGTCTAAATTCCTTCGTATTTTTTACTTAATAATAAAATTTGGCTAAAATTCTCTGTTCTGGCTCACTTTATGAGGGATTGACACAACATATTCATATTTTCTATTCTCGCCTATCAGCCATCATCACTTCTTCTTCTTCTTTATTTTGTTTTGTAGCTTTTAGTTGTGTCAATTGTGCACATATTATTTCGCCAATGTCACGTGGAGAGCCATCATCTCAGAACTACTCCATTTTCTCTCATGTTATCTTTCATAGAATTCCTTCATCTTCTCCAAGATATACCTCCACATGTTTATATCTTTGTCACATGGCATTCATCCCAATTACTCGTCAACTTGGCGATCACTGACGCAAATTTCAAGCTTCCTGAGATATTCTTACCAAATAAGATACCATAAGATACCAGATACAATAATCATTGCATAGTCACTCAATAGCAAATAATTTTGTAAATTAAACCTTAATTGCATCATTGAGGGTATGGTCATGGTCACGGTGACCTTATGGTTATGGTGAATTATATCAATCGTATCATCAATCATTTTAATAGAAAAACAATTACTTAAGCCTAAGACACGCAATACTCCCCGTGGGTACCATCAAAGCAAATTCTGTTCTGATTAAAGTTCCATAACGTTGCGTCGTGAAGTGAAATTACTTTATATAGAAATAACATTATCTACATACTAACTGTTCCATGCGGTTTTACTCGTGGTTATTGCTTCGCACTATTGAATAATAGCGTGATGTATATCTTCTTCAAAAATGGGCTATTGAACGTAAAAAGGGTTTTTTACAAAAAAAAAAATACTTCTTTATAATATTAGTACAGACTACCTTGTATACGTAACTTCGCCTGCGTTAACTTATATAAAACAACAACTGGCTAAGCGGGTGTCAGGCACGCCATACAGTGTTCCAAAGGAGCCGGCACATGTGTAGTTTAAGATGCGCAATTATAGAATTTCATAGCCCGTCACATTTCGCTTTGACAATTGGACTTTTAACTGTAACATACTAGTTAAAAAAGGCAATGACGTAACCGATTTTCCAAAAGTGGGTGATATTTTAATTAAAATATTCATTAATAAGCTTTGTTTTACATTTTGACAGTCAGTCCAAAATTAAAGAACTTTTCAAACTATATTTCTTAAATGAACAGCAAACTCCGAAACTAATGAAATTACATAGAAGGATCAACGACCGACTGCGGGATTAAGCCGAAACTGCTACGTATATTAACTACAATTTATGCAGTAATTATTTTATTATTAAAGTACAGATGAACTTTCTCCATAGATACGACCAAGCCGTAACCTCGTAAATTGCATTCGTCTTAGGCGAGAATACACTTGTAAATTTTGTTCACAGACTTTCATAAGGCGAGAATTACATTTGTTAATTTATTTCCATAACTGATATACAACACCTACGTAATCTGGTAACAATTACCTAGGTAACCTTACGAAAGCTGTAAATGTTAAAAATACTATACAGCAATGACAAATAACTCAGTACATATTTATGAAAATTTGAGAACAAGGTATAATTCACGCCTAAGACGATAAGGTTAAAAGGACGAAAGGGTTAAAGGACTTAGTAACTTGGGCTAATTTTATATTAAAAAAAAGAGAACAAACATTATATAAACAAAATTTTTTCTTCAATTAACGCGTATGAAACCACGGAGCATAGCATTTTCAAGATTCAAAGCTTGCTTAAGACATGGTAACGAAGTATTAACATATATATACAACATAACAAATAATATACAATAAAATTAAGCGAATTATTAGAGTATTATCACACCCTAAAACCAGAAATTGGAACTGATATGACCCAACATTATTTATCAACCTACAATTTACGTGTTAACCAACATTATCCAATGCTCTTAACAGTCTTACACGCAATATAAAAATCCCTCATCATCACCCGAATTGCCACTAAGGATAACAAGTGGAATTCAAGTGAGTAAAAATAATGAGATCCAATTTCGAGGTCGAAATGATCCACGTAAAACTGTGCATAAATAGAAAACGTATTGCACGTAATGAACTGTATTCAGAGCACTAGAAAATAATGGGAAAGCTTCAGACCGTAATTGAAAGGCAAGCTGGTAACAATCTATTGATTTCCCACCGGGCCAGACATTCTCATACTCAGCACTATGTAACATCAAATGATGTTGTAAAATACATTACCATTTTTACTGATTTCAAATTTGGGTGACAGTGGACTGGGGAATGGGGGGTTAATTCGTATGAGTTTTTTTTCTCCTGATTCCCTAAAGGTGCAGTTATAAACTGAGCCTCCTACCCCTGTTTTAAATTTACTCGACTGTTTTTTCCATCCACTTTTGTACAGGTGTCTTGATTTCAATGGTTTAAATTTAACACACATTGACTTACTCACCGTGAATTTGATCGAACTATGGAATTTCCAGACTATGGAGTTCTATTATTGAATTGAGCCTACACCTTATGTAGTCTGTTTTAGCTCAGCTAAATCTAATTTTTTTTTTAGAGCCGAGATGGCCTAGTGGTTAGAACACGTCGATTTCAACCGATGATCACGGGTTCAAACCACGGCTAGCACCACTGATTTTTCAAGTGCTAAATTTGTGTTTAAATTCATCTCGAGCTCGGCGGTGAAGGAAAACATCGTGAGGAAACCTGCATATGCCGGGAGAAATTCTGACACATGTATATCCGCCAACCCGCAGTAGAGCAGCGTGGTAGATTAAGCTCTAAACCTTGTCCTTAATAGGAGAGGAGGCCTTTGCCCAGCAGTGGGATATTAACAGGTTTGTTACATTACATTACAAATCTAATTTTTAGTTGATGTTAAGTGATAGATTCACTGATCGTAATCCGAATTTGATAATTATTTTGGTAGGGTTGCATCCAAAGTGTGTTAATGAAAGACGAAATTAGATGAAATTGCTTTACTAATGGATCACATTACTGAGGCTATTTCGTCTGACCGTGCATCTGTGTGATTATTCTATTCTATTGATTATACTAATGGTCTTTACTTTACTTGAATCGGATGTCAGTTATATGGTCCTCTGGGGCTAGTCTGATTTGTGATTTAAATTAAATATTCAGAATGTTTTGAATTCAAGTAAAGCTGAACCTCTCCCCTCTCACAATTCTTTCAATTACTTGATATCATTTCATCCCTTATTTACCGTTTCATTCTGTTGTTGCAAAAATTTTTAAGCGGCAGTGATCACTTAATATCAGGTATCTCGCCAACAAGCAGGCGAATCAAGTGTTAACTGAAAAAAAGAACGGTCCCGTTTCATAGTTACGATAAAATTGTGACCCTTCAAGTTGGTGAACGAAACTCCTCAACAGACGATAAATCGACAATCCTAGTATAGTGTATACATTTTAGGCAAAATCGACAACTAAGCTGATTGAAGATAGTTATATTTTTCTTATAAAAACGTAATTATTATCGATATGATTCCATACTAGGGACCGTGATAGATAATTATCGGCTATGAGTCAGCGTGTTTGCTTTCCTCTTTGATTCACGATTAATTTACTCGGTTTGTACGCGTTAGCTATTTATGGTTTTGTTAGTTAATTGCCGAATTGACTTATTGCTTAGCTGTTCGATTATTACAGTGGAGTATTTGTCTTCTTTAGACAGAAATGATGAATTTCATGAACTGTGGTACGATGTCTTTATGTGTTTGTTAAAATATCATTTTGATAATATTTTCAATCAACATCAATAAGCAGGTTCTGAGTTCTTTTTAATGTTTTCTACCCCAAAACTACGTCATATCTTATCCGATTGTGAAAATTAGTTTGATATTTTCGTATATTTTTTTTATAAAAAGTTGTTTTAGTAATTTTCTTATCATAATAACTGGAATAAGTACGTCATACAAGCAAACGAAATTGTGTGCATGTATTTGCTTTGACATCGGTTTTTTTGAAGTCTTAATTATGTTTTTGTAATTACAGATGATAATATATTTATGACTTTAAATATTCTTTGTGACATGCAGTTTCACTAGCAGAATATAAAACCGTTTTGGTAATCCAAGATATAACCTATTAATATTTTGTTTTTTTTCACGACTACTACATATTCAAAAATTTATTCCAATTTTGTACGTGTAGATATTTTGAAAAAAACACCATATGATTTTATTACACCCAGCATGATTCCCGTTTTTCATATCTGTATTCAAAAATTATTTTTGTGAGCTACATGCTTAATTCACTCTGAATTTTAAATAAAACAAATTTAAACCGCGTATACTAAATATTTTTATGATCCGCGACGTTTCGAGACTTTTATAACGATCGTAAGAATCATTATTTGATAAAGATATTTTAATATTTATAATATTAGAATAGATAGTGATACAAAACCAAGTACCAAGAAAATGTAATTAGCCAAAAGTTAGCTGAATATGACTATAATACAAGTAATTAAAGAGCAATCCAAGTCATCTCTGTGTGTGTTAATTTGTTTTTGACGACTTTTAGAGATCAGTGCTTTGTGAAACTTCTTGTGATGATCAGATTTCTGGTGAATTTCGATTAAAGTTTTCGAAGATCTAGTCAGAGCTTTTTTGGAAATATTCATAACTGATATCATAAAAGGATGCTGATAAGCAAAAATGTGTTTACCAACAAAAAGAAATCGAATTCGAAGATTTTGATGTATATAATGCGTCACGTATTTAACACTATTCAAAATTTTTTTAAGTCATCTAAATTAAATAAGTACGGAAAAAAATTATAATTTAATGCGTCAAATATTGAAATGTGCTCCAATATTTTGCAGTATGCAATGACATATTTTTTTTAAATAATAAATAACGCATCACACTCAACGACCCCCATTAAGATCTCATGACCTTGTGTCGGGGGTCCGGAAACACTCACAACACTAACACAAACACCCAGACCACGACAAACATCTGTATGGCCAATACAAACGTTGCCGTGAGCGGGGATCGAACCCGCGACCGTTAGCGCTTTAGTCAGTTGCAGTGACCATTGCGCCAACGCATCTGTCAAAAATATATTATACATATATTTGTAAAATGTATTATTATATAAAACTTTTTATTGTTCAAATCTGCTCTAAATTAATAATACCTTTTATCAAAACAGAAAAGAGAAGATGGATATATACTTCTTCAAACAAATTTGTTAAGAATAGGTTCGTTATCTTTAGACGTTCTTTTCTAAAAATAGAGACCGTGTGGCTTGATATAGTACTGCTTATCGGCGTCCAAATGTTAATATGAGTTTGTTTGTCTGTTTGTGTTTTTGTTACGATTTCAAGCCTCAACAACTCAATATTATAAAGGATATGTTATCAGGAATACATTTCATCCTGTTACCGAGAGTTTAAAAATAACTTTTAGATTATCTATTAATAGAACCTGAATTTATGGACGAAATCTACATTGAAGCCACGGCTTATCGGACTAAGAGTATATAATTTTTCTAGATTCTTTCATGCTTAAACGAAAAGAATGTAAAACTTCAGAACTCCGTCATTTCTAAATCGATTTTGAATTTTTTTTTTGTTTGAAAAGGTATACTTTTAATTTGGTCTCATAGAGTTTTTTTATCAAAATCGAATCAGTAGATTTAAAATTAAAATAACTAGGATGTATCTTGAATATAAGCTGTTAATTTAAAACGACCATTGGCGGTGAAGAAGAGCCTTTAAGTTTAAGTGTAAATATACATACTTACAAAAAAAAAAAAATCAAACAAAATTTGGTAAAAACATCTGGAAACAATTGTGAAAAGAAAACATATCTTATCTTCAACTGTCCTCATTCCGTCGTCAGCCAAAACAAGCAATCTTCTCCTTTAATACATATTCCAATACAAATAATATCAATTCTCTATAACGCAATAACGCAATTCATAAGCCTTTGTTTCTTATGTCAATGGCTTTAATCATGGTTTTAATTCCCCCATTGTTTGCGAAATGCCAACATCGCTACTACGTGATTAAGCTTTACTAAACTCCGACAATGCCTCAAATACAAATCGATTTGACTATTTTGTCGTTACCCCTCGTTTTTAACGTTTAATATAATATACTTTTATGTTTCACCTTATTGGGCAGAATGCAGTCATGCCTTGCTCAATATATTTATTTTTTATCAACTTTTAGTTAATGGCTGATTATTTACACATCATACCATACTTGTAGTAAATAATTTTAACGCTTTAATAACTATAATTTATAAATTATACTTACTTTGTTTTATTGTTGTTTTTAAGTGTTGTTTTAATTATCTATAGTTTTACATTTTGTATTTTTAATTAACAGATTATTAGGTTAGTTTAGTTATCTTTATGGTCAATGCTGTTTACACTTGTAATGATTTATACAACTAGATGTAATACCTTGTGTAATTGAAAAGTGAATGTCTTAGTGATAAGTCGATGGTGTAACTTTTCCAATAAATAAATAAAACATCTTATTTATTTTTATTAATTTAAAATAATTTTTACTCGTTCTTTTCGTCACAGTCAGAATTGGCGCGCAATCTCTCTTATTCTTTTTTCTTCATTTTAGATTGAGCAAGATATGATTAGGTTCTGCCCAATAAGGTAAAACGTAAAATTATATTTTATTAAACGTTATAAACACCCCTGTTCAATGACAGATCGGTGCTGTAATTATTCCTAATTATTTTGCTCTAACGATCGGCCTTAATTCTGTTTGGGTTCAATTATTAAGATGGCATTTTATCATTAGCATTTAGAGTGAATTGAATAGCTGGTTCAAACAATAGAATGATTATATTGTTTTTAGTTTTAGAATTTTGGGTCGTGTTTAATGGAGAAATGTTTTAATTTCTAAAAAAAAAGAATTTGAAAATATTTTTTTGTTTTATCTATGTTACGTGATTATAATGACGGCAATAGGTTTTTAATCTATACTAATATTATAAAGAGGTAAAATTTGTTTGTAAATTTGTGTATACGTCTCATGTCATATCTCTGAAATGACTGATCCGATTTGAAAACTTTCTTTTTGCGTTGGATAGCGTGAGGATTCAGGAAGGATGTAGGCTATAAAACATCACGCTACAACTCATTTGAGTGAAACAGTAACCATAAACTCGAGTAAAACCGCAAGGAGCAGCTAGTCTATTATAAATATATTTCAAGAACAGCTTAGGATATTATTTTCATCAACGCTTAAGCCACTGAATTGACTTAACTTTTTAAAATAATTCTGAAAATCACTTTCAAAGGTTATCGTTTTCTATTTATTCTTATTCGCAAATGAAATATCCATAACAAAGAAAACAAATTCTCTGATAAATGCTCCTTTATTTTGCTTTATGAAATTCTTGCTTTGGAATCGAGTAAAGAGTTCAAAACGTCCATTTAAAGTGGTCGTAATAGAAATCGTTTATCAACGTGAAGGAATATTCAGGAAAACCACAAATACGCGTTGAATTTATGACGTAGTCATCTATCAATCATTTTTTCATACCTTCACAGACGTTGATCGATCGGTCTCGACTTAATAATTTTATTTCCGACTTCAGGAGAACGATTTTACTCTTAAGCGTGTCTTAATAGTGATACGGAAGTTGGGGTGCCCAATAGTGATTTTAGCGACACCGAATAAATGACTAGTAGTAAAGTTATGTATAAGATTACGTTGACGATAAAGATTCGTGGGTTTAGTATCAAATCAAATTAAATCAAAATATGCTTTATTCAAGTAGGCTTTTACAAGCACTTTTGAATCGTCAATACAAAACCAAAAGAAAACTAAACACTACTTAATTAATTTACCACGGTTCGGAATGTAGATTCTACCGAGAAGAACCGACAAGAAACTCGATAGTTACTCTTTTTAAAAGTTTTACGATGGGTACATACATTTATGAGTTACAAATATATTAAATACCCTGTGTGAATCCAGCTTATACTAAATCCAAGCATGTTTATCATCTATATAATCTTGAACAGAATAATATGCTTTAGCTACTAAGGATTTTTTAATATGTATCTACTTTAAATTTCTTTTTTGTAAACTGTAACACTTTCTGCGGAATTTTATTATAAAAACCTTGCCCCAAGAAGGTAACATTGACTTTGCGGAGTCGAAACTCCGGCGTTATAAGTTTATCCTTTCTTCTCGTGTTAATACAATGCCTGTTACTGTTTTTATCAAAAGAATCAATGTTGTTGTGAATATACATAATATTATTGTAAATGTACTGCGATGCAACCGTAAGTATACCAACTTTATTAAAAACATCTCGAAGGGAATCTCGAGCTCCTAGATTATAAATACCACGAACAGCTCTCTTTTGCAAAATGAATACAGTATTAATATCTGTAGCGTTACCCCATAACATCAATCCATAAGACATGATATGCAATGAATTTCATACAAATGTTTAATGAATTTGTAATTCATAAAAAAATTGTAAAGAGTAACTATCGAGTTACTTGCCGGTTCTGCTCCGTAGAATCTACATTCCGAACCGGTGGTAGCTTTCTTTATTAATGTTTTTTTTTGTATTGACGATTTAAAACTACCTGGTGAGAGCCTATTTGAATAAAGTATATTTTGGTTTTATAATAAAGTAACTATTGAAATTGTTGCAAGTTCCTTTTGTTAAAATCTACATTCCGAACATTTGTACAAAACGGTTGGGATGAAAACATTTAATATTGGCAATAAATACAAATATAATAATAATTTTATTGCTTCATCTAAAACGTGCTCGCCTTTAAAGTATCGTTTTTAAATTCATCTTGAGCTCGACGGTGAAGGAAAACATCGTGAGGAAACCTGAATGTGCCAGGAGAAATTCTGACACATGTATATCCGTCAACCCGCATTGAAGCAGCGTGGTGGATTAAGCTCTAAACCTTCTCCTTAATAGGAGGCCTCCTCCTTTGCCCGGCAGTGGGATATTAACAGGCTGTTACTTTACTTTACTTTAAAGAAATTTCTTCAAATGCGGCCACATTACTTTATCAGATAAATATAACCTAAAACATTTTTGACGTATTCATGTAGGTTCCAAAATTATATTTCATTATTCCTCACCGAACACGAAACGAATTGTAAACAGAAATTAAGCACTTGAAAAACCCTGTTCAATTTTCTACTAAGACTGTTCCATTCCACTGGGTTCAAATTTAGCGAGTTATTAAGAAAATGATAAATTAAATTTGTATTTGATAGAATTCAGAGTTATCAGAACCCAGATATGTTTTGATCCATCCATATTCGAGCATTCCATTAGTCGGTAATTACGTATTTCCTTCCGTCGGATAATCTCGACGGATTACTGAGATTCGAGAGTACCTTGACGAGGGTTCTGCGTATTGGTTAACATTGTAAAAAGTAAGTTTCTTGAATACTTTGAGATTTTTTTGATATTATTGAAAGATCATATATCATTTTATCCAATTACAGATGTTATTTCGTATCCATTCAGGCAAGTTATTGGTATATTTGTGTTATATTTCCTAAATGTTATAAAAGTTTTTCGAGGTGAGGTGTTTTCACTTCGATAAATCTATTGCATTTATTTCTATATATATATATTAGTTACCATAAGTTACGCTTTATAGCGATCTCTTCCAAACAACCGTGGTGATAGAGAAAAAACCCACTGGATAGATGGTGGGTGGTGTAACAAAGACTACATACATAGATATAAATATAAAGACAAATACGTAAACTATTACATACTAAATTCATACATCCATACATACGTACATACATACATACATATAACACTTAATACATACATACCTTCGAACATATCACAAATAAGAATAATTAATAATCCTATTGGCGTCGTCTTCAATTTAAACTAAAATAACCTATAACCTTCTTCAATAAAGAGGAGAGACACAAAAAGAATTTTTGAAATCGGATCAGTAGAGATTACAATACGATGATGACAAACATACAAACTTACAAACAAATGTATCTCTTTATAATATTAAGTATAGATGGAGTATTTTCGCCCAGAGAATCGGAATTGCGATTCAAAGGGGAAATGCTGCTAGCATTCTTGCCACCATTCGGCGCGGACATGATTTATACAGTAATTTTTAAATTTTTTAAACAGTTAATTTTCCCTTTTTTTCGTATATATTATATTGTAATTTATTTTAAATGTTTTCCTTAATTTATTTTTATTTGTATATATTGTACATAGTCTACAATTATTATGGTGGATAAATAAATGTATTAAAAAAAAGTATAGATTTCTTGAGGTGGCAAAATAATTCCCAGGAAGTTTTTAAATTTGTATGTGAGGGTAATCTGTGAAACTACGGATCCGATTTGAAACATTATTTATACGTTGGATAGCCTGAGAATTCAGGAAGGTTAGAGGCTATATTACATCACGCTATGACTAACAGGAGCGAAACAGTAACCATAGGTGCAAGTGAAAGCAGGACAGTAGTTTTAATTAATATAGAATTATAGATTATATTAAAATATATGAACATTCTGAGATACACCTTCGAGGTTGGGATGAAATTGTTTCTCTGCTATTGGTCTAACGTGATCCTTTCAATTACTCCTACACTATCCCGTTTTAATTAATATTTGTAAAGCGTATCACGTACAGAATGAAATAAATTAAAAATATACATACATCTGTATTCATTTAAAATCTATTTGAAGCAAATGAAAAAGTAAATTAATGAATAAATATGTAACAATATAAAAAGATTTTCTATTAATTTTTTTATGTGTATCTTGTTTTTAAACATTTTTTGGTTTGTTTTTGAATATACATATATATTTAAAGTTATGTTTTAATATAATAAATATGTTCTTAGTACAAAATTATTTTACAGATTGTATTTAAAAATATTCCAACTCATGATCTTAATATAAACGATTGATTTAAACGATTTTATGTACATTGCAATCTTGAATTATTAAATAAAGGAGTAAGATTTTTAAGCTTTTAATTTAACAATATTAAGACTATTAAAAAAAAGGAACCAACTTTAAAAACAAAATACGGTCATTTCATTGACTTAGATTTTTGTAATCTCGACGTAATGTTTCAACCTGACTTATTTTTCAAAACTTGTATCTTACACAAACTAATCGAAATCATTGTTATTTATTAGGATAATTACGTTTAACTATCGCTATCACAATGTGCTTCATGCTGACAGTTGATTTTCGATTTTTGTACTGAAACACTTTAAGTGTCAAAATGTGGCATGTTTTGATAATGAGTTCATCATAATTATAAAAAAAAAGGTGCTGAAAGGCAACACTATGTCAAGCCACACGGACTCCATTTTGGAAAAATGGCGTCTTAAGATGTCATCCCTATTATTAACAAATTTGTTTAAAGACTTATATAGACGTATATCTTCTCTTTACTATTTTTATAAAAGGTATAATGAATTAAAAGAGATTTGTATAATATAAAATTTAACTAATAATAAGTTTTTTTTAAATATATTAGATTTTGGCATATTATAAACTATGCTACTATCTATGCTACTAACTACTTATATATTAAGCACACTTCAATATTCGAAACATTAAATTAAGAAACTTATTTCCGTACTTATTCAGTTTCGATGACTTGAAAAATTTTTGAAGAATGTAAAATATGTGACCCATTATCAGAATACATCAATATCTCCTACTCTGACTTTTTGTGGGTTGACATATTATTGCTTATCAGCACCAAATTAGTCCCTAGGTTACATACTTGTTTATATAAGTAAAAAAATTCGTAAGTAGCTTACGTAATCAAGTGACGGGAGTTTAACTTACATATGTAACTCCCTGAGGCGTACCTAATACTTAATTCGTTCTTTAGATGTTGGACCACATAAGGCTGTTAATTGATTTGTCATTAGGGCTAAGAGTCTAAGCGCAGATCATAAAATGCTCGTTAATTGTTACAATGTATTTGTACTCCCGCCTTCATGCCCATTAACGTGATTTGACGTCATTTCCGATAGGGTCGCCAGGCTTAAGAAAGGAAATTAGTTAAATTAAATAATAAATTACCTATACAAATAAATAAAATTGAATTGTCTGTTTGTAAAACGAAATTTATAGCTTTTAAGTAATTGCATATGAAAGTATACACGGTACTTATATCATAAAATACGCTTTAATGCCCATTAATGTGATTTGACGTTATTTCCGATAGGGTTGCCAGGCAAAAAAAAGTAAATTAGTTCAATAATCAATTATCTATACAAATAAATAAAATTTAATTTTCTCTTTGTAACTTCTATTTACCGATTTTAACTGAAAGCATTCGAAAGTATATACGGTATTTAAATGAATAACAAAAAAAAAACAAATTTAAAAAATATCTTAAAATTTTGGAAGAGTGGGTAACTAGTCGTTGCCAAGCTATCATTTAAAAGTCTAGTTGACTTATTTGGCAATGAGCACAGACTTTTAATAACAAATAGTATGAACGTACTATATCTGTAGTTACAATACATTTTAGTTATTTTTAATTCACTAGTATCTCTCCGTGACTTTTTATACTATTTCTAAAAGAATACTATTTAATAAAATATAACTTAAATACAATACATTCTAACACTCGAAACTATAAGTGACCGAAGGGCTGGAGGATACCTTGGCCAGCATATCAGTCTGGCCATACAAAGAGGTACTGCTGCCAGTGTTTTAGGCACCTTGCCTCACTGTGACATCGATAGATACTTAGGCTTAATATAGTTATTTTTTATTTCTTTTTCTTCTTTTCATTCTAAAAGGTATTTTTGTCGGTATGTAATATTCCTTAATACTGCATTAAAATGAATGCATGATATATCCACCAGTTATTTCTCATTGCTTTACACCTGAATGAATTTACTCTAAGTACATTGTTTTTGATATTCACAGCTTTCGTAACAACTTCCGACGTATCTTTTATTAGGTTACAAAGTTGTTTTATATCAGTTACGAGAGTAAAAATTACAAATGTATATATATAACGAAATATATATATATAGAAAATGACATTAACTAATTTCAAAATTACCGTTTTCATTAAAAATGTAGTGTTAAAATTATTACGTCACTATTTATTAACAGTGTGTATTAATAGGTCAGCAAATTATAATTTTAATAACGAAATATTTCATAAGCATAAATCAAAAACAAATTATTATTACGACACTGATAAAGTAATATATTTCAAAAGATAACTTTGAAATAATGATTAAATATAATTTTTGTATAACTAGCTGATACTCGCGACTTCATCTGCGATGTCTGATGCCTACGTTATAGAACTTTATGCATGCACTCTTAGCCCAATCGGTTTAAAATTGACAAAGTTTCATACAAACTTTCATCCCCTATTTGATCCCCTTAGGGGGTAGATTTTATCAAAATTCTTTCTTAGCAGATGGTTACGTCATAACATCTACCTGCATGCCAAATTTCAGCCCGATCCGTCCAGTGGTTTGGGCTGTGCGTTGATAGATCACTATGTCAGTCAGTCAGTCACCTTTGAGTTATATATATTTAGATTTAGATATCAAATTTGATTTATATAATATCGAAGCTGTAACGGTATAAGATATACCTTTAAAAGAGCAATTCTTGTGTATATGTATTTATATAATCTAAATATCGGAAATGGCAACGATTTTTATGAAATTTAATAATATAAAGCAGGTTTCGCGACGATAAATCGATAAAGCTAGTTTTCAATATTGAAAAAGTCGTTTCATTCGTGTTTTTAAGATTAATATTTTTATTTTTATTTCATTTCCAAAAAATATGATTTACCAAAAAACAAAATAACGAAAGAAACTCGATTGTCTAGGTACTATATTAAAGTTCATATATATCACAGCTATGAGTCTATGGATACTCATAAGCAATAATGTGTCAACCCACAAAAAGTCAAATTCGCGGATATTGATGCTTTCATAATGCGTCACGCAATTGAATGTTTCAAAAATTGAAGTCTGATCAATATTTTGCAATATACAGTAATCTTTGAAAGACGTATTATTAGATAAAACTTTTTATGATACTAATCATCTTTTAATTCATTATATCTTTTATCAAAATAGAAAAGAAAAGATGGGTATATACATATACTCCTCCAAACAAATTTATTAAGAATAGGTATGATATCTTTAGACGCCATTTTCTCAAAGTCCGTGTGGCTTGACATAGTATTGCTTATCAGCGTCTATATTGTAGCACCCGTGATACTCGTATTTTAAATCGTAAACCGTCTTCACCGGTTTAACCTGACAGACAGAATTAAGCCCTCTGACTATATATATTTTCAGTCAGACCAGAATCCTAAGTTATTCTACCACACTATAAAATGAAATCCTACCAGAATGTGACTTCAGTAAAACTTTAAATTAACAAATATATGGAGTATGAGATGAATTTCGTGACGTGTTTGTAGCGAGATGAAATGTGGTAGAATCTGTGTGGGAGTTGATTTAGAAACTTGCTTGAATAGTTTCTCTGATTGTTCTTGAAACTTTAACTATGTACCGATTAAACTTATTAAGGTGAGGGAAATAGTCAAATATGCATACTAATCCGTATTTGTTTTATTTTCTATGTAATACATCAAGATCAAAACTGACTGGCTGATATATACACTGACTGATCGATCAACGCAGAGTTAAAACCGATGGGTGTAGAAACGTGACATTTTGCACAAACGTTCCTTAAATATCGTAAGATTGATTGGTTTTCGCGCTTATTCTGTTTTATTTATATATAAATATATACTCTACTATATATATAACTATATACTCTTTATTGTATACAACAAGAAATGATACACGACAATTTCAAAATAACAGTCTTATAGATAAAGAGCGATAGTTATTGTATACTATAAAGAGTTAAAATTTGTTTTTAAGTTTCTATGTAGTAGTCTCTAAAACTACTGATTCGATTCGAAAAAAAAATATTTTAGCGTTGCATAGTCCGTTTGTTGAGGAAGGGTATATTACATAACGCTATGATTCTGAAGCAGTAATCATAAATGTACATGAAGTCATAGTAGTTTGTTTATTTTAGGCCCCAATAGGATCGGAGATTACTTCCTACATACATTATGTGAAGGAAATAAATATATTTATCTCTTTATAATATTACAATAAAATAAAATAAAGATAATTATGTCACTAAACAAATTATTTAACGTTTATCAAGAGCTGTATCTCAACCAGACAGTGGAATCACTGAGAACATATTTCAAAGAAAACACTCCATTTAAATACGATTTGAAAAAAAACTTCGAATCTAGATATGTATCGAAAAAAAAAAGATAAATATTTCTTCAGCATAAAAATGTATTTAACTCGTTAGCGAAAGCATTATTAAAACCAGACAATGGAATCATTCAGAACATATTTTCCAATTTCCAAAGAAAATACTGGCGTCCAAAAATAAAGAGTATTGGGTTTTGTTGGAATTTTCCGAATTTATTCTTATTTCTAAAGAATCCTGCTCGATGTGGAATGTTCCATACATCGAATCGATGAAACCAGACATTTTCTTTCTAGCTTCGTTCTTGGCTTTGGAAAAGGAATTTATTTGTCGTGACGGAGTTTTCTTTTAACGTTTTGCGAGTTTTTTTAATAAAATGGTAAATATTTGTTTACTAAATATTTATGCGGAATCTTGTTCGATATTATAATTTTTTTGTATTTTATTTTGTATATTGAAACAATGTATTCGAACGTGTGAATAAAAAAGGTATTTTTTAACCAATTACCACAATGACTATCGAGTTTCTTGCCGGTTCTTTCCGAACCGGTGGTAGCTTCATTATTGATGTATTATTTTTTCATGTACTGACGATACAAAAGTGCTCGTGAGAGCCTGCTTGAACAAATTATTTTGCAATTTTGATTGATTTTGAATTTGGTTTTGAATGTTCTGAACGCATTTAAGGATTGTTTACTAAACTTAGGGTCGTTCCCTGCTATTTTTGATTTTATTAGAAATTTCTAATGTTACTTTGTTTTTTAAACGAATCTACTTATTCGATTTTGATGAAATTTCTATTGAGCGACAAGTGAGAGCAATAACAGAGTTCTGAAGTAACAAACATTTAAAAAACACACTACGGATTCAGAACAATATTCTCTCTTATGTCGGTTAAAAACTAACGATGAAAATCAGTCGTATAACTTATTTATTTAATTTAAAAGTTATAAATTCGTTTATACATTTTTCATTAAAAAATCTCGGAGTTTTTTCCACAAAATTGAAATTTTTTAATGGACTCTTAAAGTTCTGTGGCTTTTGCTTTCAAGCGTCGGATGGTCGTGGTCTATAACCACGAAACTAACGAAAAATATATACTAGAAGAAACTCTTTTATTTATTAAAAAGACTAAATACGAAGAAAAGCGAAAATAAAAATAAATTTTCAAGCTGGTTTTTCTGAAAACTAAGGCCTGTGCCACGAAGAACAATTTTCGGGTTCTTTTTTTATAATCTATATAAAAGCCAAGATGGTCTAGTGGTTAGAACTCGTCGATCTCACCCGATGATCGCGGGTTCAAACCCCGGCAAGCGCCGTTGTGTTTTCAAGTGCTAAATTTATGTTTGAATTCGTCTCGAGCTCGGCGGTGAAGGAAATCATTGTGAGGAAACTTGCATGTACCGGGAGAAATTCTGACATATGTATATCCGCCAACCCGCAGTGGAGCAGCGTGGTGGATTAAGCTCTATAACCTTCTTAATTGGAGAGAGGCCTTTGCCCAGCAGTGGGACATTTACAGGCTGTTACTTTACTTTTTACTTTACCTTACATCGAAAATAGATTTTAATATTTTAATTAGTATATTTACCGTGATGTAAGAGTATGTACTACGGTGCGATTTCTGGAGGCCATTTTTACGTAGTATTGTATACTCTTTGATCATTAAATGCTATATTCTGATAGTTGATTTCTAAGGTTGCACGAGACTGAGGCGTTAACAGTCGCGGATTCGATCTACCATACGAATTGACCATAGGGATATTTGTCGTGGGGCAATTATGTGTTGTGTGTTTCCGGCCCCCGACACAGGATCATGAGACCGTAATGTAGGCTGTTCAGAGTGATGCGTTTTGTGCTGTGTTTAAAATTTGGCATGTTATTTGAAGGTAGTAAGTATATAGGCATCGTACGAATTTTCAGATTTTTTTTTATAATAAAATGTTGATAAATGAGAATATACCTATATAGTTTCACCTGATGTTAAGTGCGCACTAACCATGATATCTGCAACATCAGTAAAGATGCGGATGTGTTGATGGAAAAACAATTTTTTAACTATTGGAATAAAATCCGCGAGTAACACTAAGCGTTAATACTATTATAAACACGAAAGTTTAGATGGATGAATATTTCTTGCTCTATAACGAAAAGACTAGTGATCAGATTTTGATGAAACTTTAAAATTAAATTCCTTACACGTCTGAACAATAGAAAAGCTACTTTTCATCAACATACCTCGCGGGTAAAGCCACCGTTGGAAGCTAGTATTACATAAATCTTGAACACATTACTTGTGTATTTAATAAAAAAAAAATTAGATTTTCAATCAAAAGTAAGAAATAGAAAATCAAGTACACAGGAAAATTAAGATAGATCTGAAACGAAATTGAATACATTTAATATGTCTGTCATATCAATTCCACGTAACGCTACGACCGATTTAAAGTGTGCATTCGACTGAGAGGACCTCCGACACGGGAAATCTGGGAGCCAAGTCGAGCAAAAAAGCGGTACGACCGTACCATGCTTTTCTCGAAACAGTTCAGACCATTTTCGTATGAAAATACAATGTATCTCACAAGTAATACATATTATAATAAATAAGATTATTAGTGCGATTGCCAAGCTAATATTTTTATTTAAAACATAAAAGATTAATATTAATATGGTCACTGTAAGATGTTGCTGGGTTAGCTTATTACGTAATAACTTAATTAGGGACTGAATAAATAAACTGACTTGGTATTATATGGATCTAACAACTCTTTACGGTAGAAGAACTGAGTTGCGATACTTGACTCTTTTTACAAGATATGTTTTTGTGACTTACCTCTTTACTTTTAAATATATATAAATCAAAGGTGACTGACTGACATAGTGATCTATCAACGCACAGCCCAAACCACTGGACGGGTTAGGCTGAAATTTGGCATGCAGGTAGATGTTATAACGAAGAAAGAATTTTGTTTAATTCTATCCCCCAAAAGATAAAATAGGGGATTAAAGTTATATGAAACTTTGCCAATTTTAAGCCGATCCGGCTGAGATTTTGCATACGTATAGCTACTATGACGTAGTCATCACAGACATCGCAGACGAAGTCGCGAGCATCAGCTAGTACAAATATAATATTAGCTTATATCACTAACGAATCGAAATCAGGGGAATTCAGTAAGTTCGAACTCCGAACCCACCCCTTAGTATATTTAATGCAGTAATACTACATATCAATGAATTGTCCATCTACTTGTGGGTACAGCATGCAGAAACCACTGGATTTTAATTAAACTTCGTATGACGATATTATTTTATACTCTGGAACAGAACAATAATTTCCATCCTGGCAAATGAAACGATTCCCAAGGGAACCCAACAAATAACCAGTATTTTTATATCTAACTAGCTACCATTCGCAGTTTTACACGCGTTTATGGTCATTGTTTTGCTCTTATGGGCCGTAGCGTGATGTTATATAGCCAATAAGGTTCCTGAATAAAAGGCTATCTAACAAAAAAAAACAATTTCTCATATTCATCTCGTACAAACCTATAAACAATTTTTATTATATTAGCTATATCTGTGGCATAGACTTAATGTAAAGCCGAAATTACGGGCCCGATTATATATATATATATATATATATATATATATATATATATATATATATATATATATATATATATATATATATATATATATATATATATATATATATATATATATATATATATATATATATATATATATATATATATATATATATATATATATATATATATATATATATATATTTTACCATCCTGAAACCAATCCACGGATTCACTTCGAAGTAATAAAATTAAACTACATTAAACTTTATTAAATTTATATTTAAAATTTACAAAAAGACAAAAACTTCAGACGCATAACACATATTTTTTCATACCTAAAGTAAAACTTGAATGGGGGAATAGATGTTGAAAGTATCTGCGCAGACGAAGTCAGGGCTACTTATATTAAACCAGTGACTCTCACTGCATGGTAAGTCTTGCGAACGTTTATATAATGAAGCAATTTCGAAGGAAAAAGCATTGTATGCTATTCAGAGCTTTATTGCAATCTGTTTTAAAAGTAGGGAGACCATATAAGAGTATGCCAAGAGGATAAAAAAATAAATATTTGTTTTATGTCAAAACAATCGAAAGGATCTATTGATTGAACATCACTATTTTAATCTTAATAATTTTCTCAACTTAAGGTTATTATTTTTCTATTCTAAAATAAATATATGCCTAAGCGTCAAAAAAATATTTATTTATTCTTTATTGTACACCGATACAATACTGTCATAGGTACAAGACAAAAGGTTAATTCAGGTACTAGGCCTTCTTATCGCTGAAACAACGATTTCTAAAAAATCCGTTCCTTAATTCGATATTATCACTGTTTAAGTTAAGTAACTAGGATTGCAGAAAATTGATGCTAATGTATACTCAATAAATAATTTTGTAATGTAATCTCGTACACGAAAAAAAAAAACATTACAATTCAATTCAATTCTTTGGTTTATGACTTTTAGTTGTGCCAATTAGACACACATTATTTCGCCAATGTCACGTGGAATGGAGAAAACACGATGGAGATTGATCGGTGAGGTCGAGAATCCAACCTTGACTAAATTTTGAAAACACCCTAAAATAGTATGAATTTCATTGTTAGTCCTAAAACAACACAAAAAAAGTTATAAATATAATAAATATATAGTATAAAAATACAACTAATATTAATGGGAGAATCACATGACAAAACATTACAAATACCTGACTTATTTGACATCACTTGTCAACATTGTAAAGTAGTCACAAGTGCTTTTTACGGACTTCGTATTTCGGGGATAATCTAAAGCGATGTGTGTATTCACAAAATTTAGATCATTGGCATATACATTTGCTATATCTTTTATATATATACGCTCTTTTCACGCACGGAAAAAAAAAGAAAGTCTAATGTTCAAATCTTTTTGTGTTAACAAACTACGATTCGAAATCCTAGACAATAGTGACTCGTCACGTGATCAGGTGGAAAATATCGGGACTTGTCCGGATTTCCCGGTCACATGGCAAGCTAAATTTAAACATAACCTAAATTTTCCGAACAACTGGTCACCCCAGCGACAACTCTAATAAAGGCACTGTATGGTCACAGCAACTGGGTCGGAAAAACAAAACTGGCGCGGATTTTAATTGCCGTGTCCAGACTAACTTGCTTTTATAAAACTTGCATTGACTTCTTGAGGGGTTGGGACCGAATACAAGACACATAGAAGGCTCTGTTTTGTTATCTATACTAATATATAAAGCTAAAGAGTTTGTTTGTTTGTTTGCTTGAACGCGCTAATCTCAGGAACTACTGGTCCGATTTAAAAAATTATTTCAGTGTTAGGTAGCCCATTTATCTAGGAAGCCTATAGGCTGTATATTATCACGCTAAGACCAAAAGGTGCGGAGTACCAATGAAGAATGTTTCAATATCGGGGGACATTTTCCTATAGAGAGAGTTTACGCTGCGTGCGCTGCGTAAACGGTTAAAGTTTCACAAAACTCATGTATTGTTTACTTTAAAGGTTCTAAAAAAAGTCCGCGACAGCATATGTCTAACTTTTAAGGTTAGCTCACTATAACCTATTTTATGCTAACCAAATTTGTTATAAAATAATGCATTATTAGCCCAAAGTAACTATTCCACACGGACGAAGTCGCGGGTGGAAGCTAGTTGTAGAAACAAAGGATTTTAGTACAAAACATAATAATTGTTTTCGTAGAAAAATATAATCGACTTCAAACAGAACTGTTGTTAGTTATGTGCCGGATCGTTAAAAATGTGTATACGGATATTTTGAGTCAAGATTCGTGGATATGGATATTGAAATATTTCATTATTTTATGAACTCCGTTGTTTCTTAACTGATTTTAAAAATTCTTTTATTATTTAGAAGGGTATATTCCCAAATCGGCGCCTAAAAATTTTCGCTAATTTAAATAAATAAATAAACGCATCACGCTCAACTGCCCCCATTAGGATCTCGTGTTCGTAATGGGGGCTGATGAGTCGGGGCTCCGGACCACGATACATACCACGACAACATCCATATGCCCAATACAGAGGTTTGCCGTAAGCAGGGATCGAATTCGCGACTGTTAGCGCTTCAGACAGACTAACCACTGCGCCTACCTGTCTGTCCAGTTGGGTTTTAAAATCAAAATTGGAATGATTATGTCATTCAAATAAACTAAATTGCTTACTTTTGAAATGAGTTCTATTTTAAGTCCTACTTATCTGTACTAATATTATAAAGCTGAAGAGTTTGTTTGTTTGAGCGCTAATCTCAGGAACTACTGGTTCGAATGGAAACATTTTTAGGTAGTTTATTTATTAAGGAAGGCTATAGCGAAGCTAACTGTAAACGCGAGTGAAATCGCAAGGAACAGCTAGTATTATATAAACTTCCATATGTAAAGGTAGGAAAAGGAAATTGCCAGATTATAAGCTTTCTGAGCGAAAATGTAGCAAAATTTCACACCGTTACATTGCAGGAATGAATTTTAAATCCCAAGTAATAGAAATGTTTGCGATGGCGTATATTTTACATTTTCCTTGTCTTTCTTTAAAGCCTTTATGAATAAAACAGAATCGCTGATTTTAAATTAAAAACGTAAGTAGAAAACCTAATATAACCAACAAATTTATACAAATAAATAATATTTAAGTGTCTGTTTGTAATATAAAATTAACAGCTTTCAAGAAAGTATACACTGTACTTACATCGAAAACACAATTTTTAAAATTTTTGTCTGTCTACCTGTTTCCGGCTAATCTCTAAAACGACTGGATTTGAAGATAACTTACATATATATGTAATGTTATAAGGAGTAGCCTAGTCTATTTTTATTATATTTTTTAATTAATAAATAAAAAAATCAACAAAATACGCGAAAACAAAAATTCACACCAATAAAATATATATAATTGTATAAATTATTCGTAATTAAAAATTCCCTCATTGCTCTCTAACGAATGGACCGATTTTGTTGAAGTTGTAATTTATGAAGATCTGTTCAGACTTTTAATGGTTGTGAGTTCTTTTACAATTATAAGGATCTAAGTAACTTCTAATGGTCTGTTCAATTCGAAATTTACTATACTGTGACTTTAATAACACTAAAATAATATAATTACGTAACCTCGACCTAATGCTGCTGCATCATCAGCAGGATACAAAACTTATAGCAGAAGTATCGTAAATATAGATATCGTAATAGTTTCGGTTCGTTGAAATCGTCTTATTGAATTAATTGTTGTTGTTTTTTTTTTCAATTTTAAATTATTTTAATGAGAGTTTAAAATACAAAATCGAAACAGATTAATAACATGTCCTATATAAGGCAACCTAAAATCATTTATATTTAAAATTAATTTACGTAATTTCGTTTACTTGGATGACTTACTTATTGCAGTTATTGATTTTAGAACCAAACTTTTAAAGCGATTTTGGTTTAAAATTCTATAAGACCAATGGAAGAATATACTCATATATAATTAACCAAGTCGGTGAAGTAGTTTTCTAGTAATCGAGGAACATACACACAAACTCCTGGAGGAATTGGGAATCTCCTGTTTTAGGAGTTGGTAAAATATAACCAGACAGGGTCTTATGATACATTTCAGAATTTTTATGTACTTCCTACTTATTTACTTCGCGTACTACAACGATAACATAAAACTTGTAAAATTATTTTGATTGTTGTAAAATAAAAAACTTGCAACGAAAAAAGCAGAATCTATTTTCAAAATAAATTCCTTCACCAGAAAAATGCTCTAAAATTCTTTGAATATTTTTTACGAACAAAAAATTCCATTTTGCTTCGTTAAATTTCGTATCGCTTTTTTGGTAAAATTAATGAAATATTTTCTTGAAAATTCCGTAGCAATCCCATTTTGAAAATGTCTACTGTTTGGCTTCATATGCCATATCAGAAGAAAGCAACGTTTTAATAGATAAAAAATTCTTTATATGACTATATTGTTCCACTTTACTTAAATAAGGACAAGGTTCTCAATTTGTAGTCTATGTTTCTTTAACGGACTACGAAAGAGGAGAAGTTTCTATGTTCAGTTATATGTCATTTTTTAAGTTTGTTTATCCAGCGAATTTTAATTTTTTTATAGGGTATTCTTCCAATTTTTTTCCATTGCCACTAGGTCAGGATCTGATCCTGGGTGAATCGATGTAACTCTTTAAATTTTATAGGCACACCGATGTATACCGAGTTTGATATTCTTGATACTAGCTAGTACATTTACTATCGCCACATTTATTGAAGTGGAACTGATGAAGAAGATCACAAGTGTCTACTAAAACTACTCAATAACAAGTAGTTTCCCGATTTCATTATATATTATACTTTAATATGACTACAAAGCAAGTTATGCTCGACACAATGCATACCATATGCGGAGCTGATGGTGCAACACCAGGATATCTCCTCCATAATTAACAGCCCTGCATCAGAAAAAGCAATATTTTGTAAATATTGTTATGATAAGTAGTTGACACAAACTCTTCGCTACTACTTAGTATATTCGTAACATAAAAGTGTTAAATTAAAAATCTTTACTTTACTTTTTTATAAGATACTAGCTTCTTCTCGCATTTTCTTCAATGCTTCGTTCCTATGAGTCGGAGCGTGATGTAATATCTATTACCTTCTTCAATGAACGGTCTCATCAAGGCAAAAAGACTTTTCAAATCGGTCCAATACTTTCTTAGCCTATTGCAAACAAACAATCAAATCTTTCGTCTATGTAATATTAATGTAGATTTACGAATTTTAGATAATTAACATGTAAGTAAAGTGTAATAATAATTTAAACACTTGGAAATTAACTTTCCTATTGGCTATTTACTGAACCATCACAGTTCTCAATAATCGCATTCTAGCCATAATAGCTATTCTGTTTTACCCATGTGTAGCGTGTTCGAATGTATTGATCCTTGAACAGATGAATGAATCGGTTATATCATTCGTTCATTCGAGCGTTATTTCGCTCTATATGGAATAATGAATGTTTTAATCATTCATTATTGAAATATTAATAGAGTCGTTTAGTTTTGTAACAAAAGAAAAAGGGCTTTATAAGCCAATTCAATTCAGAGTATACTTTATGATCACGTCCCAAACCATTGAAGAGTGCTTTATGATAAAACATTGGTGCAAATCATGAAAAGATGATTTTTTTTAATGTGTATCAAAACATTTTTACATTGAAACAGTGATAGTAGGTTCAAGCCAGCGCCATCTTTTGACAGATAATACAAACTAGATTTTGTATGAACATATTATTACATTAATACTATTATAACACTTTATTCAAATTTTCTTATAAAGAACTTTCGTATCGTCGAGTTACCAATAAGGCGAAAATTACATTATTTTGAAAGTTTTACTCTCTTATTTTATATAACGGGTTTTATCGCGATAACTAATGGTAGTAATACCTTTTTATTGCCCGACGTTTCGACGAAATTGCATTCGTCGTGGTCACGAGCTGAGATCACGGCGAATAAAAAGGTATTTCTACCATTAGTTATCGTGATAAGAACCGTTATATTTAATATGAATAGTATAAATCGCGAAAGATTAAAACATAGTTTTACTTTCGTTATTAATATATTTTGTATTTATTTATTTATATAAAGATTACTAGTAGCTCCTCCGTGTTATTATAACACATAATAATGGTAAAATTACAAATTGCTAACACGTTCAGCTTTTTAAAGTAGCCACAATATTTGTCTCAACAATTGTTTTAAAAATACATTGACATTACATTAAATGATCATTCAATTGTAAATATCTAATAACTAAAAATAGCAGGCGCGCTTATCATAAAACAACTCTTGGAAACAGTTACTTAGGTAATTTGAATCTGTGGCTGTCAAAAATAAGGTAATGACAGTAAATTCTTTAGTAAATATTATGCCAGTCTGCAGCCTGAAATTCCAAGACGTCCGTGGTTTTTTCTCTTAAGACGTGCTGACCGCTGGGTCACTTCTACAATATGTCGTTTGCGTCTTGATCATGCGTGTACTCCTAGGCCTTGCAAAAATTAGGGTACGTGACCACTCGCTTTGCGAATGCGGCTTAGACAAAGGTTCCCCATCCCACATCTTATTTAATTATCCTAGACTTCTTTATCCCCTCTATGACGTCCTTCCTGCTAAAGTCCCTCGTCCTATTAATGTTGACTGTTTATTAATGTTTATGTTTCATCCCATATCCTGTTTAACTGTCCCAGACTTCTTCATCCCCTCTATGACGTTCTCCCTCCTGAAATCCCCCGTCCTATAAATGTTGAATGTTTATTGATGTTTGTGTTTAGTCCACTGTCTTCGTTTCTGTGTAAATATATTAAATGTAATAAAATTAAGTTGTAAATAAAACATGTGATTGTCCCATTAATATTAGTTGTATTTTTGTATACTATATATTTATTATATTTATAACTTTTTTGTGTTGTTTTAGGACTAACAATGAAATTCACACTATTTTAGGGTGTTTTCAAATTTAGTCAAGGTTGCCTAACTGGCACAACTAAAAGCCATAAACCAAAGAATTGAATTGAATGTTTATGTTTAGTTCAATGTGTCCGTTTTTATGTAAATTTATAAAAAGTAATAAAATTAAGTTGTAAATAAAGTGTGTTGATTTGTGAATTTAATTTATTTAATTATATTCGTGTTGTTTTAGGTTAAGGACTAAAAATAAAATTCACACTATTTTAAGGTGTTTTCCAAATTTAATTAAGGTTGGATACTCGACCCCACCGAACAGTCTCCATCGTGTTTTCTCCACTCCACGTGACATTGGCGATGTAATATGTGCACAATTGGCACAACTAAAAGCCACAAAACAAAATATATAAAGAAGAAATAAATTCTTTAAGTAAAGCAATTACAAACAAGTTTTGCAATTTATTATGAAAGTCTGAGAGCAAAATTTATAAGTGTAATTCTCGCTAAGACATATAATTGGATGCTGATAAGCAATAATGTGTCAACCCACAAAAAGTCAAATTTTAAGATATTGATGTATTTTGATACTAGGTACGTCACTTATTTAACACTATCCAAAGAAATTTCAAGCCGCCTAAACTAAATATGTATGGAAAAAAGTTTCTTAACTCAATGTTTCGAATTTCAGGTGCGTTCCATATTTTGCAATTTATAAAATAATCTCAAATATTTAAAAACTTATTATTATATAACATATTAAATAAATCTATCTGTTTTGATTCAATATACATTTTATCAGAATAGAAAAGAAAAGATGAATATATATGTACGTCTTCAAATTAATTTATTAAGAATAGGTTTGACATCTTTAGACGCCATTTTCTCAAAACGAAGTCCGTGTGGCTTGACACAGTATTGCTTATCAGCGTCCAATTAATGTTGACCTACCATCGTTTCGGACTGTGTTACCTTAATCTCAAGCTATAATTTATTTTTTAGCCGACAAAAATGGCGTATTCCTAGCTACACATAAGAGTTATATAAGAAATTATCGACTGAATGATTGAATTGAATCGGGGTATTGTTACCAAAATTCAAGACAAGTTGAGAAAAATAGAGTACAGTGAGTTAAAACTGCTTTTAGGGTTTAGTTTTATACAAAGTAATTTCCCTAAAGTAATATTTATTTATTAGGAATATGATAACAGTACTCTTATGTAGCAAGTTTCGTTATCATCGATAGCGCCATTTCGAAGCATCAAAATATATAATTATAGAAACTAATTATGTTTTCATAAGCATTCAATTCATAGTGGAAATAAGTGTACTGTGAGGATAGAAGAAGAAATCTCGTGCACTCGTCGTCGGAGGGCGCGCAGCACACCAGTCGTGACCACGACGGATGTAACTTCGTCGAAACATCGGGAAATAAAAAGGTATTATTAAAATTAGTTATCGCGATAAGATCCGTTATTTTAAATATAAATAATATAAATCCTGAAAATTTAAATATATAATAGAAGAAGAGTTTTGTCCACCAGTGGGATTTATACCGACTGTTAAATTATAGAAAAAAATATAATCCATTAAAACAAATAACAAAGTTTAATATAACTTTTAAAATGACTCTTCATATTTTCCAAACAATATTCCTTAATTAAATTTCAAGTGAACAAGGAAATTTTACGAGGTCACAATAATTTTATAATAACGTGCACCGAGTGACCTGGAAACCTATACATTATGTTGATAATAATGCACATGTATTGAAAATATGACTCAGAATTACATTTGTAAGTTTTACTCTCGATATAAAACAGCTCTGTAACCTAGAAACAGATACGTCGTAAGTAATTACGAAAGCTGTGAATGTCAAAAATAGGGCACTAACAAGTTTAAAGCTGTGAGAAATAACTTATGTAAATCTTTGTGAAAGTCTGAGAGCAAATTTAATAAGTGTTATTCTTGTCTTAGTTAGCCGAGATGGCCTAGTGGTTAGAACACGTCGATTTCAACCGATGATCGCGGGTTCAAACCCCGGCTAGCACCACTGATTTTTCAAGTGCTAAATTTGTGTTTAAATTCATCTCGAGCTCGGCGATGAAGGAAAACATCGTGAGGAAACCCGCATGTGCCGGGAGAAATTCTGATAGATGTATATCCGCCAACCCGCAGTGCAGCAGCGTGGTGGATTAAGCTCTAAACCTTCTCCTTAATAGGAGAGGAGGGCTTTTGCCCAGCAGTGGGATATTAACAGGCTGTTACATACATTACATACATACATTCTTGTCTTAAAAGCCAGTGTGAGATTTGACAAAGATTGTTTTTTTATTAAAGTAGATACTCTTCGTAGTCGTTAATTATTTTTTTTTATTATTACCGTTATTCTTACCTTCGTAAAGATAAAAAATCAATCAAACGAATACGAGTTTTGTTTCCATGTAATCTCTATAAGCCCGGCTGTAGCTCTAAAGAGGTGGGGCTAATCCCCATAAAATAGCGTTCCAAAATTATTGAATTGAAAACGTCTTAAGACGAATTTAGCGATTTTTTGTAGAGGAAAATCTTACGAGCTTGCGTCACAGGCACGCTAAAGTTACGTTCACGTGGCGGCTATATGATTCAATTTCTGAACTGAAAACTTCTTTAGACGTGAATCTTATGAGTTAGCATCACCGAGATTTACATTTGCAAATTTTACTGTCGTAACTGACAGGAAACAACCTGAGAATTCTTATGAAAGCTTGTTGTTTCAGATGTAAAGTAATGACAAGAAACTTATGTAAATCTTTATGAAAGTCTGATAACTAAACTTTAAAAATGTAATTTTCGCCTTATGCTACAAGTCGGTGCCAATAAATAGCACATAAGAGGTATTGGCACCGCCTTCGAACGTTTTACTAGGCACCGACTTCAAAATATTTATTTTTTGCCTTTTAGTTCATTTGTATCCATAAATTCGTTTTTGTAGTCGGGTTATTTTTATTTCAAAAAATCCGGTTTATGTTTGATATACAATTAGATAATCAACGCTCATTAAATTCACGCCTTTTTATCGTCAAAATAATTTTGTATGGTATGATATGATTTATCTATTTTTTTTTTTAAATAAAACTTATTACGTGACAAATGTAAAAATGTCAGCAAGTATACTCGGATACAGTCATTTGAAATCGTACTTTTACTTTGCCGGTATAATCTTAATAAGCTTAACGCAGGAAATAGCGTAGACTTCAAGTCAAAGTCCCGGTGGAAGTTTTCTAAGATATTAACAACAAGGAAAGGAGAAAAATCATTTAAGTTTAACTTCAAAGGACACAGGAAATTTGAAAGAGCTACTTTTAGTTACGCTTTAATGGATTTCTCTTTGAATTTTCATGAAAATTGAGTGTTATATAACTAGCTTCTTATTCTAAACTAACATTTCTTCGTGACTGCGTCCGCGTCAAGTTTGATTTTTCCGTATAAACTTAGAACCCCGTCTCACCCCTTTAGGGAAAGAATTCGAGAAAAACCTTTAAAAGACTGCACTTATACATAAAATATAGTCTATGACAATCTAGAAACTTTCATTTGTTAAAACACGTCCAGTGTTTTTGCGACTTTAATTCGAACATAAATTCGCTCTCTCCTAATTATATTAGTGTATTTGGACGCTGATAAGCAATACTATGTCACACGAACCTCATTTTGAGAAAATGGTGTCTACAGATGACAAACCTATTCTTTATATATGCGTTTGAGGACGAATATATCCATCTTATCTTTTATTTTATGATAAAAGGTATAATGAATTGAAGCAGATTGGTACAATGAAAATTATTATCTAAAAATAAGTTTTTCAAATATTTGAGATTATTGTATAAATTGCAAAATATAAAACGAACTCTGAGCATTAAATTAAGTAACACTTACCACACTTATTTAGTGTAGATGACTGAATTTTTTTAATAATGTTAAATAGATAACAAAATACCAAAATACATCAATATCTTCGAATTTGACTTTTTGTCAGTTGACACATTATTGCTTATTAGCATCCATGTATATATAAATATTAGACTAAGGTACTCGGTGTATTTTAAGTCACTAAGACGTTTTAAAAAAAGAAACTGAATTCAAACTTTTATTTTGATTTTAAATCCAAATAACTCCACCGATTTTGATGAAATTTTTATGAGAACAATCTGAAAGCATATCCTTTAAAATAAATAAAGAATTACCAAAATCAGATATAGAATCAGAATAAATCACTGAGTTCTAAGGTAAGAAAACATTTTAAAAAATTACACCATGGATTGAGAACCTCCTTGTTACAAGTTAAATTACGAACACGAAAACATAAACACATAATTAATGATTACGTATGATAAACATTTACATAGTATATTTATTATTTCAAGTGTTTCGCTCTAAATTGTGTTCGCGTTAAAACACGCCACGATCGCATGTGTTCTCTCAACGTGATGCTAAAAGCTTGCTCTCAGACAGAGCTAGTGTTTCTAAACATTATAATATGCGAAATATTATCTTTACTAATATTGTAAAGAGATGAAATTTGTCTGTATGTTTGTATGTAGGGGGTAATATCTGAAAGTGCTGATCCGATTTGAATGTTTTTTTTGGATAGCCCGTTTATTGAGGAAGGTTATAAGCTATATTACATCACGCTACGAATCATAAGAAGGAAGCAGTAATAAATACGAAACCGTAAGTTATATATAATTATATCAAGGATATTATATAATTGTAGATTTGTTATAAGTTTATGTATTTAGGCACGCAGAATGCTGAACATTTTGGACGACGTTGCCTAGCGACAAGTAACCGAGCACGACAGGCGAGTGTATCTTTAGGCCAATAAGTCAATTGACGAGCATGCCAAATTTGAAAATGGGTACATGGTAATTTTTGGTCATTTTTAACGTCATTTAGTATGAACCTTACGTATAAAGTTATAACATTTTATGAGTAAAGTCGTCAGCTAATATGTATTCATAAATTAAATTCGTGTTACAACGTTTCAACTGAAATGCGAAGATTTATTAAGACAGTTCAAGTTAACGTTGCCAACAACATGAAGTATTTTATTTTTATTTTTTGTCAGTGTCACAGCTTTCGTAAGGTATGTAACCTTTGCCACGTTACATAGTTCTTTATTTCAATTACGAAAGTAAAAATTACAAATGTAATTCTCGCCTAGTAAAGCTTGAGTGTTCAGTATTACCACCAGCGCTGGATTTACTATAGGGGCATTACGGCAGTGGCCAGGGCGATAAATTTCCAGGGGTAGAAAAATTTGGTTTTAAAGTAAAAATAAGGTTTTTTGGAAAACAATTATGGTAGATAAATATTATCGGTACACTGATTGATAGAAAATTATGATCCTATATAAAAGTGAACAATTTATTTAGTGTAAGTTTTTGTAAATAAAATATTCTATTGCAAATAACAACTATGTTTATTCTGAAATTATACTCCGCATATCTATTGATTTTTTTCTTTTTGTTAAGGAGTGATTTTCTAATTCTTTTACATGGTTAATGGGGGCGGCATTTTTAGAGTGCGTTAGAGCGGCATTTTTTACTGTGCCCCAGAGCGGCACTAATGATAAATCCGGCCCTGATTGCCATTATCCTGTCCCCTCTAACCCAAGTACACTCTATTACTGTAATCATAACTTCATGCTACACAAGTGCTCAGAGCCAGACAACGCGGAACTTGACATGAATCTCAATTTTACTGAATTTGTTTATTATTCAAGGCTCTCTCTGGCGCAGTTCGGGAAATTGATCGTTTTAAAACGTATAGTTACGATACTGTGATGCGACTGGGTTTTGAATCGAGTCCTTTGGTGAATTTTGGTGTGATTTGTGTTAGGTTATTGTCATTCAATTTTGCTCGTTTCATTATCTAAACAAAAAAATTAAAATTGAAGTGTCTGTTTGAAATTTTAAATGAATAACTTTATACTATACGCATATGAAACTTATATCAAATTTTTAAAATTTTTGTCTTTCTGTCTGTTTATTTGTTTCTGATATCTGATCTCTGAAACGGGTGGATCGATTTTGACGCGACTTTTACTCCATATAGCTAATGTTGTAAGGAGTAATTTAGGCTACTTTTTTTAAAAAATATTTATTTAATTGATAAATCCATGTATACTAAAAGGAAACCAATGAAAAAGTCAGTAATATCCGATTCTAGTAAGGAAGGTATACATTACATAGATACAATTTTTTCTCAAATTAACGCGGGTTCACAGCGGGGTACTAAAAGTTAAAGCTACTATTTATATAAGAATAAAAATTATTAATGATTATTTGTTAAACGTAGGTTATTAGATATTAAATCAACTTTGATACGCTTCGAGTTAAATTTACTATTGTCAATGACGCCTAAGTTAACCGTATTAAGAACTACAATTGGATGCTGATAAGCAATAATGTGTTAACCCACAAAAAGTCAAATTTTGAGATATTGATGTATTTTGATACTACGTCACCTATTTAACATTATTCAAAAAAAAAATCAAGTCATCTAAAGTAAATAAGTATGGAAAAAAGTTTCTTAAAGCAATGTTTCGAATTTCAGGTGCGTTCCATATTTTGCAATTTATAAAATAATCTCAAATATTTAAAAACTTATTATTAGATAACATATTAAATAAATCTATCTGCTTTTGATTCAATATATATTTTATCAAAATAGAAAAGAAAAGATAAATATAAACGTCTTCAAACTAATCTATTAAGAAAAAGGTTTGACATCTTTAGACGCCATTTTCTCAAAATGAAGTCTGTGTGGCTTGACACAGTATTGCTTATCAGCGTCCAATTATGAGTAACAATGATTTGATCTATATAGAACAGACAGACAAATATTCGCAATCAGTAACGTCCTGTAAATGAGACATTGCTAGTTGAAGTTCTTTTCTCCTCTGAAGAATTGTAGTCTTATATTAAATCTTAAGTCACGTCGATATTTCCCCGCGGACTTACTCACGACATAATTATGCATGATTCGTCTCGATGTTTTCATTTAACTTCGAACATGAAATAAATTGAAGCACTAGCATTTTTAATACTCTGTGAGACGCGTCAAGATTGGTCTAGATGGTTATCGCAATCACCAGATAATAAGTGTTAGTACGTTACATATTTTTGTCTAAATGGTTATTGGCTTTAAGGGTTGCGGAGTTCAGATAACAATCACTTCGTGTGAAAAGTCATTCACCTATAAAAAACTGGACAAAAAGAATAAACAGACACTAGTAAGTCTGAAAACAATACTTGATAGAAGAAAATTCAATTTGATTTGAATCCACGACCATCTGTTAAAGGTTGATTTTAACTAATTTTTTTGGGCTAACGGGCTACAAACCCAACTTGTCCGGGGATATTCGTTAACAATGTCAACTGTCAATCGCGGCTGACTTACTACATCTCATATGTTTACAACAACACTCGCTAATCAGCTGTAACACTTGCTCTTCACATGTTATCATAACAGCGATATGGTCCTCTTTGGTGATAATCAACTGAACTGAGCTTAACTACTTTGGGCTACAGCCCACTGACTACAGCTCGTAAAAAGACTGGCTCGACCGGGGCAATACCTCATTCTCACAGAAGATCGGCGTAAAATAGCTTAAATAGCTGCGTTGCCCCTGACCCAAATCCTTTCCTTACGTCATATTCCCTATCATCCCACAGGCCTTTTGAAGCCAATTTGTGGCTCCTGTGGTGCTGCAAATGAACACGGGCAGCGGTGGTCACCTAACGCCAGGTCTCTCGCCTACTATTATCATATTTGCCAGCTATTATTATACAAAATAATAGTAAAAATAATAAGAGCTACTGGCGGCCTGGGATATACTCTGCTGTCGGTCGATTTCTATTTTTGATATTTTTGAATGTTTTTTTATTTTATTTGTAAATATATTTAAAATATAATAAGGAAATAAATAAATAAAAGAATACGAAAATAATAATATACAGAGATCAATCTACTACTAGATCTGTCAAAAAACGAAATATCTAACTTAACCTCTTTAATCCGGCAACACATTTGTGCAAACTTAAACTACTGCAAACGTCTATGGTCGACGTCTCAAAATTAGGTGATCCCTTTCGCTCGTTGCTACTTTAGTCGGAAAAAAGGTTTTTAAATTTATTATTTTTAATATAGCTAATCGGAAATCGAAATGATTAATATTCGTTCTTCGACAACATTTTATCTGTGTCTGATATTTTCTCGAACTTATATCTGTCTTAATCATTAGCTAACTATAGTACCTTTTGTCCTATACTAATGAGTACAAGTTTTCTTCGCTTACTTTCAAAGTAGAACACACACCCTTCTCTTACTTATTCTCCCTTTGTTTCCTTAATTAAACCAGCGTTTATGGCGCTCATGGAGTAGCAAATGTTTATGAGCTATTTTCACATGGACTGCTCGTTTGCCAGCTAATCTTATGAAATCAGAAATACAATACATGCTGAGCCGACATGACCTAGTGGTTAGAGCCCGTCGATCTTTACCGATGATCGCGGGTTCAAACCCCGGCTGGTACCGCTGATTTTCAAGTGTTAAATTTGTGTTTAGCTCGAGCTCGGCGGTGAAGGAAAACATCGTGAGGAAACCTGCATGTGTCGGGAGAAATTCTGACACATGTGTATCTGCCAACACGCAGAGCAGCGTGGTGGATTCGCTCTAAACCTTCTCCTTAATAGCAGAGGAGGCTTTTGCCCAGCAGTGGGACATATACAGGCTGTTACTTTACGTACTTTACTTTTACAATACATACACGGACATTGTTTTAGATACACCACGACATAAGTAACTCTTCTGGAAAGTAGATCCAAAATAAAAAGTATCGAATAAAACACAATCAGACCCGTCTTTATGCAATCCATAAATGAGTTATGCCGCATTGTGTTTTAAAAATCCATGCAATTAAATATGAAACAAAAGATGGCTGTTACTGAAAACCAGCGTTTGAAGTACAACCCAATTTCAGCCGAGTGATATTCATCTTCAGAATTAAGCAGTGTAATATATTTTTTATCCCTCGTACCAGTTCTGTAGTCAAAGGATTTCTTTTGTTTCTTTATTGTATTTGTTTCATTACGATTGTGAGCGTTTTGTTTGTGTACCCGAATGAAACTTTTTGGGTGTAAGGCAACGCGCAAACGTAGACATATTCGTTTTCAGGTATCTACACCTTTAATTTTATCTTGGCGGTGAAGGAAAACGTCGTAAGGCATGTGCCGCAAGAAATTTTGACACATACATGTGTGAAATTCTGAAATTTCAACCCGCAGTGAATTGAGTTCTAAACCTACTCCTTAATGGGAGAGGGCCTGCCCTGCAACAGGCTGTTATTTTACTTTGCCTTCACGAAACTCTTTTTGATCAGTAATCTGTTTGTTTTAAGTAAAAGCTACTGGAGATAAATCTTTGGTTATCCTTTACCGGATGGAGTCAGAGCGCTGCACAAACTTCTAAGGCTTGGTTTCAGAATGAGATAAGTCTTTTTAAGAGAAGTTATAGAATAGTAACATAGTTAATTGTTTTGTGACAAAACTCTTTAAATAAAGAAAATAAACTAGAGAGAAATGGCGGATACATCGGCGCAGAAAATGGTTAATTTTATATTGTTTATATGAAAATTAAATATCGATTGCAGTCTTATATTCGACACAAAAGTATCTCAATTTGCGTCTAAATATTGCACGTACTCGTAAAATTGTTAATTGAATTCATGCAAGAATTCGATATAGTTCGGTTTATTTTAGGTAATATTACACAAAAACTAAAGTAAATGTGATTTATAATATGAAAATACTGTTCACGAGATATAAAACAATTATAGACATTAATATATGATTTTTGTAGAAGTCGTTACTATATTGTGGTAAAAATGAAGATACAAAAATATTTAGTTCCGAAATCAATTTCTGATCAACATTTTGACATCTCAATAACTCTGATGGTAATTACCTAAAAATGATCATTTTCATTATTTATAGAGACTTACTTTATAAACATGCATATCCCGGTCTTCTCCATCGCCCTCGAGATGCCCTTCCAAGAGGCCAGCATCGAATACTTCTGCTTCGCGGTGAGAGGCAGCCTCGGATCCGTGGCTGGCGGCGGACCATCGCCCAACACCTGGTTGTTCGCCCTACGCTCAGAAGCAGCAAGCTTACCCAGCTGGCAACCCATTGCTACGTTTTCACTTCACTAAACTGACATCACGTTTCACCAACACTTCTAAACGCTCACCAACACTTTTATACTTTCACCAACTTGTATACTCGCACCGATATTTCTAGATGACCAATTATTACCAAACACTTATTTTATTATGACAACATCACTAGCATTTTCATTTGTTTTATGAACTAGGTCACTCGTTTCACTTGCACTACGTCACGGCTATAAATTTTGTTGTTTGAAACTATTAATTCAACGTTTTCAATTTCATTTCTTAGTTTTCGTTTTTAATTTTTTGTTTCAGACATTTGTACATGATTCAATTCGAATTTCAATTGTGAATGTCGTGGCGTTTTCATGGAGCACATCTTCGGTTATCTTATCTAATCTCGCGTTCCGCTACCTGTGAAAAGAGAGTGCTATTTAGTAATGAGATTCGAGGACGACGGAAAACTGATTACAGCTTTGAAAGAACATACTGTGGCTGGATATATGGTTTTGTATTTTAATCAGTGGATACATAAGTAGTTAAGATACTTATGTGTCCACTTAAATATCCAGAACACTAAACTCTATTAAACTAAACTTATATAATTAATATGTAGACTTATTGTAATCTACACATATTATGCTACTTGATAAAATATAAATCATTTATGTTCATACCTCAATGAAATAAAATATAGGAATGGTAGAAATTGCTTATTAGCAATAAGACCGCCTGGTTATACATCTTCCTACTATTGTTTGTAAACATACCACTTATGTTCTAATGTTTTTCTCGGTGCACAATAAAAGTATATTATTATTATTATTATTATTATAGGAAAACAATAAAAAATGTCGAGACGAAACAATATAATGATTAAAGAAATCTAAGTTAAAATATACGGGATGATATAGGAGCATAGGCGGAAGATCATCTTAAGTTATTCCCACATTGTTTGCAAATAAATTAATTTGTCATCATTTAGGAGCAATATTTTGTAAACAAATTTGTTTTATAATACGAAATTATCTATAACATGTGTTGTATAAACTTGATTATGTCACTTATCGAACTCATAAATACTTGAAGCGAGGACAAAATGATATGACGTTATGTTAACAATTAATTGTTCATGTGTGAATTAAAAATAATCTCTAATCATAGTACATTTTAATGAATAATTAAACTTATTTAAATGTAGGATACATATCGTACCTATCTTAAATGGTTTATATACAAAATAAAACTAATATTAATGAAACTTCCAGGAACTAAATTGGAAAAACAACTTATTAATATCTTATCTATTGCACATATAGCTCAAGAGCCTTTAAGATTTAATTGTGAATTCTTTTTTTAGTCAGATCATGACCACGACGGATGCAACTTCGTCGAAACGACGGACAATAAAAAAGGTATTATTACGATTAGTTATCGCGATACGACCCGTAAATAAAACACAGAATATTATCTTTTAAATGTATTTCTATGATATTTTACGCTGAGTTTTCAGTTTAGTTTTGTCATAGTTAAAATGTTCTGTCTAATATTATTCTGCTGGAATAAGCCAGTTATGTTTACGACGCGTTGAGTGCTGTCAGCATTATTTTATTTCAAAACTCACGCTAAAAATGTATATAAACACACTTGTTTTGACAGATTGCTTGAAATTTTTTTTTCAATTTAATTACGTATCTATTTTCGACCGACTTCAAAAAATGAAGTTCCGTATTTAATCCGAATTTACGCATGTAAATATGTGCACTTTGAAGCTTAATATTTCGTAAATGTTGTAACATTTATTTATTATGCTGAAAAGCAATAATGTGTTAACTTATAAAAAGTCAAATTCTGAGATATTTATGTAATTTGATACTGCATCTTATTTAAGTTTATTCAAAAAATGTAAGATCAAATAAAGAAAAAAAGTCCGGAAAAACTTTCCTAATTAATTGTATCGAATTTCAAGTGCGTTCTATATTTTGCAATTAATACAATAATCTTATATATTTGAAAAACATTAAACATATCAATCTGCTTTTAATTCATTATAACTTTTATTAAAAATATAAAAGAAAATGTGTTTATATACTTCTTCAAACATATTTGTTAAGAATAGGTTTGACATCTTTAGACGCCATTTTCTCAAAATGAAGTCCTTGTGGCTTGACACAGTATTGCACATCAGCGTCCAAATAATTTTCGTAAATAAAGTAACCTATAAATCTAATAATGTAGTATATATTTTTCGGAATCTATATAAATAAAAATCGATATTGTTATATTTGTCCTCGTACCGAAACTATTAATAGGATTGTAATGAAACTTTGGTAAGGTACTACGAGGGTTATGGGTCCAAAGAAAACCTAGTGGCATTGCAACATATGACCCACAGATAGAACAATATATATTATAACAATATATTTGGCCATTCAAAATGCCGTCAGTGTTTTGGGCACTTTGCCTCACTGCAATGACATCGAAAGATTTGTGGGTTTTATATAGTTTAACTTTTCTTTGTTTAATTATTCTTTTAATATTTTTATTAAATTTAATGTATTTATATTTAAAAACTTGAATAAAATATATATTTTTAAATTTATAAATATTCTCTAATCCTCAAAGATCCTCTATGTATTGAGCAATATGTGTTCATGTATTTTATTAGTTTTCAAAACAAACTTCGCAATCCATTTTACCCTCATTCGTATTGAATCTATCTTCAATAATCCGCTCCAATCCGAGCAAGGATTAAATCGGTAATTTGTTAGTTTCGTGCTTTATTTTATAAATGGACTGAATTAATCCTAAAACAAAAATAGAAAATGTTATAAAATTTTCAATAACTAATAATTTCATGTAATTTATTTATGAATAGCTTTACTTCACATCGCGTTAGTATAGATTTTTTTACCCGACTGCGGGATGCAAAGGAGGCCTATGTATAAATAGATGCTGATAAGCAATAATGTGTCAAACAACAAAAAGTTATATTCGGAGATATTGATGTATTTTGATACAGCAGCACCTATTTAACATTAAAAAAAAATTAAGTCGTATAAACTAAATAAGTACGGGAAAAAGTTTCTTAATTAATTATTTCGAATGTCAAGTGCGTTCCATATTTTGCAATTTATACAATAACCTCAAATATTTGAAAAACTTTTTATTAGATAATACATTTAATATATTAGTCTAAAATTCATTTATTATAGCTTTTATCAAAAAATAAAAGAAAAGATGGGTATATACTTCTGCAAACATATTTGTTAAGTATAGGTTTGACATCTTTTGACGCCATTTTCTCAAAATGAAGTCCGTGTGGCTTGACACAGTAATACTTATCAGCGTCCAAATGTAGGTTTGTATCTTTATGACACTATTTAGAATAAATTATAATAACGCGGGGCAACTCCAAAAAGGCTAAAAGCCAAAATATCAAATTCCGAGATATTGAAGTATTGTGATAAGGCGTCACGTATTTAACACAGTTTAAAAATGTAACTGCCTTACTCCAAAAGATTTAAACAGACGTTAAACGCGCGTCTAAGACAGTTTTGAGTTAAACATGCTTTAGACATAGATTAATATACGTTTAAGTGTTTAATAGATGTTTAAAACCTATTTTTGCTGTCAAATGTACGTATGTATAACATTTTAACGTAACGTATAACATTTTATCAATAAGTTTTTTTATTAGTTTATTCGCTGTTAAGCAATTTAGATAATATTTTAAGCAAGGTTTAAATCTTAAACACTGTTTAGCTAGACTTTAAAAATGTAACTGCCTTACTCCAAAAGATTTAAACAGACGTTAAACGCGCGTCTAAGACAGTTTTGAGTTAAACATGCTTTAGACATAGATTAATATACGTTTAACCCTTAATAGCCTAGAGTTTCAATTTTGATACCAATCTTCTTAAACCAAATGTTCACATTACTATTAGTTTTAGCCTAGGTTTATCTAATTTATTTATGGCCTTAATGCCTGAAGTATCAAAATTGATACCTGTAATTTTTCTAAATAAATATGTAAAATTAATATTGTGATTATTTAACTATTTTTCTTTCATCTAAACCTTCAAGCAAACAGTAGTATTTAAAAATCAAACACTTTCGTAAATCAGGCTATTAAGGGTTAAGTGAGCTTAATAGATGTTTAAAACCTAATTTTGCTGTCAAATGTAACGTATAACATTTTATCAATAAGTTTTTTTTTATGAGTTTATTCGCTGTTAAGCAATTTTGATAATATTTAAGCAATGTTAAAATCTTAAACACTGTTTAGCTAGACACTTGTTCAACATGGTTTTAATGCGTCTTTTGTAGTATGACAGTTAATGTTCAAATAATGTAAAGGAAATAAGCAGAGAAAAAAGTATCTTCCGAATATTAAAGCGTATTCCATATTCTTATATTTTTATTTGATGAAACTTTCTATCGTACCGATCGGCTTAACTCACTATATCGTTTATCGAAATAGAAAAGAACAGATGGATATATTTTTCTTCAAACAAATTTATTAAAAATATTTTTGACATTTTCAGACGCCATTTTCTTAAATTTAAGTCCGTGTGGCTTGATAAAGTATTGCTTATCAGCGTCCATTTAATGTCTTAACTATTATGATGTATGGTATTTTAGGTAATTGTACAATATGCTATTTTCTGTTTATTCAAAGAAATACAAATACTGGGTTTTATTTGATTTATTAAATAATTATTCGAGTTTCAAAAGTCGTCGAGACTCTCGAATCCAAAGTTCCGGGATGGAAGCCCTAACCCACATACATACATATATAGACTAATAAACACAATACCCCCTTTACATCGTTAAGTCGGGTAATAAATAGATTATCGGGGACTTAATTTTTATTTCTTTATTAAATTTATTAAATTTCAGTGGATCCGGAGTTTACTTTGTGTATACGGAATTCGCTCTCTATTTATTATATTACTATAATTAAACTAAACGAGCCAATAAACGCTGCCCTGCTAAATAGAACCAACTGTGTTTAATTGTAAATCTAAACCATTTAGGAACCCACACAATCACAGACAAATTTAATTGTGAATCAAAACCATCTGAGGACCCACACAATCACAAACAGAGAAAAACAGAAGATACATTTATTGTATAAGATAATATCAATTACGTTAATATATTTTGACGGACATCAAAGAAAGAAGGCTCCGGCTGTTTCTGTGTCAAAATCAAAATTTAGCTTATTCAAGTAGGCTTTTACAAGCACTTTTGAATTGTCAATACAGAAACAAAAAACAAATTAAATTGATGAATTTACCACCGGTTCTGAATGTAGATTCTACCGAGAAGAATCGGTATGTGTTATGTAATATCTTATCTTTTTTAATAATAATGAATTTCAATATATATTTTTATTTCAATAGGCAATGCCCCGAGGCTTCTATTTCATTCCGAAGAAAAACCATCCCTAATTAAAATTGTTTTTTTTTTTCAGTTTTATAAATAAAGAAAGACATCATTAAGGACTTTCAATAAGGAATATTTTAATGAGATTCTTTTAAGAATCTATTTATAGATATTTATTAGTAAAAAAAATATATATTTTCAATAAACTATTTTTACTTATTTTTAGGGTACCATACCTGAAGAGTGCCAACCTTTTACCCAACGCGACGCAAGGAAGAGAAATGTGTTTATCAGTCTATGTATGTATATTGTTGTGACACTATTTAGACCAAACGCGTGGGCTGATTTTCATAAACGTCGTTGAAATAAAACTATTTTAAACGGATTTAAATCGCGTATATCAATTATTTTTATCATCCCGACGTTTCAAGCACTTTTCAGCGTTCGGTTACGGGTAGACTAAGGTGACATTTGTCTATTTGAGGTATATATAATTTAATATATATGAATGTATAATAATCGCGAAAATCTAAGACAACGATAATTGGATGCTGATAAGCAATAATGTGTCAACCCACAAAAAGTCAAATTTGGAGATATTGATGTATTTTGATACTGCATCACCTATTTAACATTATTCAAAAAAATTCAAGTCATCCAAACTAAATAAGTACGGAAAAAAAGTTTCTTAAATCAATGCTTCGAATTTCAGGTGCGTTCCATATTTTGCAATTTATAAAATAATTTCAAATATTTAAAAACTTATTATTAGATAACATATTAAAAAAATCTATCTGCTTTTGATTCAATATACATTTTATCAAAATAGAAAAGAAAAGATGAATATTGAAGACGTATTCAAACAAATTTATTAATAATCGATTTGACATCTTTAGACGTCATTTTCTCAAAACGAAGTCCGTGTGGCTTGACACAGTATTGCTTATCAGCGTCCAATTACACGTCGTTTAATTCATCATAACTTCGCAAATGTCATAAAAAGTATAATAATCTGGTAAAATCAAAATGGCCGATATTGGACGTCATAATATGAAGCAAAATATTAAAAACCACGAACTATATTAAGTGGAGTATCGTTGAATTGGTCATCATCATCTACCTAGCATTTTTCCCGGTTATACCAGGGTCTGCTTTCTATTCTAGTCCAGATATTGACGAGTTACTGACTTTTACACAGAGCGACTGCCACCTGACCTCCGCAACCCCTGAGGGCAAGCCAGTAACCATTAAGACTAGAATAATTTCCCTACTACGAGTAACGATCATTATCAGGTGATTGTGATAACGACCGGGACCGACAGCTTTACGTGCTCTCCGAGGCACGGTGGGGAGATCCACACTGACAAACACCCAGACCTAGGAACAAATATTTATACAAATATAAATATCTGCCCCGAGCGGGGTTCGAACCCGCAACCATCGGCGTTAGAGGTACATTCAGCACCACTACGCCAAAGCGGTCGTCTATCGTTGAATAGGTAAATTAGATTTTTATATCATTTTTCAATCAGAATTACCGTTTAGAATCTATATATTCGGTCTATAGTACTCGTGCACTCAAATGACACTAAACCTCATCTTAATATCGTTAAGAACAGTCTGGTGCTCTCTTGTTTGGATAACATCATTACTAGTCGTGAGGAGTTTATTAACAAGATTAATTCGTCTGTCCGTCACAGTTCAGAAATTGTTATCACCGACGAAGTTAACTGAGATGCTGGATGGATTATATACGTAATTAAAGGTTCATATATTGTCCTGTTATTGTTTGCTTATGTTAGATTCCTATAGCTAAAGCAAATTACTCTATACAAGATTACGTTGACGATAAGGATGCGTGGGCTTAGTATATGCTGAATTTCATACAGGATAAATAATTAAATTGTAATCATAAACTGTGTTGTATTTACAATATTTTAAAAGAGTAACTCTCGAGTTTCTTGCCGGTTCTTCTCGGTAGAATCTGCGTTCCGAACCGGTGGTAGCTTCATTATTTATGTACTTTTTTTTGGTTTTTTCATGTATGACGATTCAAAAGTGCTCGTAAGAGCCTACTTGAATAAAGTATTTTTTGATTTGATTTGATTGACTATACTAATATTATAAAGAGGTAAAATTTGCTTATAAGTTTATATGTAGTGGATAATTCCTGAAACTACTGAAACGATTTGAAAAAATATTTTTGTGGTATATAGACCGTTTATTGACGAAGGTTTAAGGCTATATTACATCACGCTACGACTTATAAGAGCGTAGGAATAACCATAAACGCGAGTGAAACCGCTTATGGCAGCAATCAATAAAATCTTTAATATCGTAGTAACTTCTAACACACAAACGTTTATTTACAATGTCTTAGAAATTTGCTATATACCTAACCCTTTTTCAAACAAAATAATTACTAACTTATATATTATTATGTAAAGAAAAATATAATTTTCTTTTAATTAAATTTTGCGCAATAAGCGTCATAGACTAAGACCGCGAGTGTAGAAGAACTTTTTAATATATGAAAAAGTTAACCTAAAAATGTTACGATATTAACTACTCGTGTAAAAACAATTTTTATTATAAAATAGATAATTATATTCAAAAAGTGATTTGGGATCTTACATTGTAATTGATAACATTATATGTCGTTTCTTTTCTTACAGGTATGTAAGGTTTTGTTAGTTTAAACTTATTTTTATATGTAAAGCATCGTTCATGTACCTAAATCTTAATTAAATAAATAAATATTTTCTTACAGAGAAACTCAATTGTGTTTGATTGACCGTGTCGACTAAATCATAAAAAACCTAGAAAATATCTTATATATATATAGGTATAGTTATAGAAATGTAAAGTAATGAAAGTCATAGAAAAATAAAGGCACTGTCAGTAAATTCTTACAAGTGTAAAGTTTTTACATTTTTATGAAAGTCTGAGAGAAAAACTTAAGAAGTGTAATTATTATCCAATAATTATCAATGACTAAGTTAATTAAATTAAGAATTTATCATTCAAGTACCCGTCTTATCAACGATGTAATCAGATGAAAAAAAGCCTACAGAATATGAAAATTGGAAGCTGATTGGAAATAACTCAATGGCTCTCCAATATACGAAAACATTTCGATGTTATTGAACGACCCTTGAATGAAATTAATTAACAATTAAATTCAAAATTTGATCCACGTTCCTGGTATATCTAAACCTTGATAAATATGAATTCGGAATTATTTTGATTCGTTCGTTTAGTTATCATAAATTCTTTATACATTTTTAATTCGATACTATGATTTTATATAAGCTAATGGATTTTGGCAAATACAAAGCTGAACATTTTGGACGAAGTTGTCAGCTAGGGACTGAGTATGACATGCGAGAGTAAAGATACTAACCAATAACCAAAGAGAGAATTGACGAGTTTGTCAAACTTGGAAATGAGTACGGATTGATAACGTCAAATAGTATGATCATAACATATAATATTTAAACAGTACACAACGATACGACCATGCCAAGTGAAAAACCACTCAGCTTATATTGACGTCGACTAAGATCCACTATAACGCTTGCTTTCGGAGGTTACAGTAAAATTAAAGTACACTAAAAACTAAAAATGATTACAAGAAAACGATCGGACAGACAGGATAGATCACACGTACGTTTTTCACACAGATTCTTATAACATTAACAAAAATTATTTGCATTGAAAAAAATTTATACCTGAAAAAAAAATTACTATTAGTACCTTATTTCTGATACTCACAGCCTAACTTACCTTACCTAGGTTACTATTATCACTTTACATAATTAAAGAAAAGAGAGTTAAACTTACTAGTGTAATCCTTGCCTAAATGCGTACATCACTTTGATAATAAGTTATGTAACGCGGTTTAATTGTATTGTGTACATTGTCGTGGCATTACTACTGTTGATACAAGTAATAATGTGTAAGTTGACATTGACAAACAATTAGCGTTAGTGCATTGACATATAAAGCCATGTACGGAGTGCGCGTTTCAGAGTACGCGCGGTCTGTTATCTAGAGCACGCGTACTTGAACGTACAATGTTGACTAGGCAATATTGACTCTCATCGGGATATATTTAAGAAAATAGGTATTTTCACCGTTGCGATAGTGATAGTTTTCCTAAGAATAGTGACAGGCATTGTGTAACATTAGAAGAATAAATGAACTTTTCATACCGAGCTTTCGTCTTCGTAAAGTCAGTTCATCGTTTCTGGGGTTTAGTTTTCGCATCTATAATAAAATCCCGCCAACATTTTTACATTTGCCACTTAATAAGTTTAAAGCCTACATTAAAAAATCTTTAATAAATAAAGCATATACCGTACAAGAATATTTTGACGACAAAGAGGCGTGCATCTAATGTGCGTTGATGTTCTTACAGGATAAAAATGTTATAAAAATCCATAATGTATGAATGATTTTTAAAAGAGTACCCATCCAGTTTCTTGCCGGTTTTTTTCGGTAGAGACTACATTCCGAACCGGTGGTAGCTTAAAAAAAATCTATAACCAATGGACCTGTAACTTGAAGATTCAAAAGTGCTGTAAGTAAGTGCCTATTTGAATAAAGTATATTTTGAATTTGAATTAGTTGAATTTGACTGCGATGAGACTGCAACGCACAGAAGGCTTAAATATGTTACCGTAAAATAGTGAAAATTTTTAGATTATAATTGTAAATAATATTATCTCTACTGAGTGGAATCTGTCGATCAATTGTTCCATACAAAAGTTAGTTCAGGTTAGTTTTTCTTATTGTTATTAATACAGTTAGGTTAGTTTAGAATATAATTAATGAAAAACCTATAATATAACCCAGCGCTTATGTTCAATTTACTTGGATAGATATTGGAAAAATATACCGTAAATTGTAAGCAGCATACTACAGTTTGTAATTATACTATTTCTCACGCGCTCAGTCAGCTAGTGACCACGACGGATGAAACCTCGTTATCTAAGATATAAATAGTATATTACGGTTCACAGTCCTTCGACAGTTTATAGCTCCGCGTGATAGATAACGGTATTTACAATTTTACGGTGACAAATATATACACGTGGCTACAAGTGCATTTCAGTGTACGCGTACCTGAGAAAGCGTAGTCGAACGTGACCTTATAATCTCCTAATTTTTTTCTAACTAATTTAAACTAATTCTTTTCGCAGAAACTAAGACAATAAATCGTGAAAAATAAGTTAGTGTAGCACCTTGAGCGTCTAACAAGAAAAAAAAACAAGGTTTAGCCTTATTTTGTCTGTTAGAGAGCTTTTTTATTGCGTTTAACAGGAAATACTGGAAAAAATAAACATCAGAATATGTAAAAAAATAAACATCAGAACTACATAAAATACGGAAAATCATATTTCACGGTTACCGCGTTATATTATTTACGGTTGTATTCCAAATTCAATACATATTAATCTAAGAAACATAACAATTTTGTATGCCAATTTTACCATGAAATATACAAGTCTATTTTCGCTTACAAAATTCCAAGAACTTCGCACACTGAGTGCGATGCGATGCGAAGCGTATTTTCCAATTATACCAGGCTCAACTTATTACTCCAGTCCAGATATTGACACGTTCCTGATTTACACAAAGCGATTAATATCTGACCTCCACAACGTCTGAGGGCAAGCTAGTAGCCATTTAGACTAGTAACAGATAATGATCGTTACTCTTTGTAGGGAGATTTCCCTACTGAGCGTAACGATCATTATCAGGTATTTATGATAACCGGGACTGACAGCCTTTCGTACGTCTTTAGTGTCTAATTGGCACAACTAAAATTCATTAAGCAAATAATTGAAATTGATTGAATATTATGTATTGAAATAAAACTATTTTAAACGGATACGGTACGGGTAGACTACCCGTGACCACGAACGCTGTAAAGTGCTCGAAACGTCGGGATGATAAAAATAGTTTATATACGCGATTTAAATACGTTTAAAATAGTTTTATTATAATGAGTAATAATTGCGAATATAAGACAACATGAATATTATGTATTCCCCTTTGAATTGAATATTCATAGTAAAGACAACAACCTCTGTCTGGTCAGTCAGTAAATGTATACAAAACCTGCCGCGATCACGCATCGAGTTCAGTGTGGACGTGCTCTTATAGTTCAGTTGTTCGGCATAGCTAAACAGGTTAGGCATATATAGGTTACCGCGTGTCGTGTTTGAGCTTAACATCGTGAAGGTTTCAGACTAAATTATCGTGTACGGCTGAAGGAAATGTTGTTAGCAGTTAATTTCGTTGTTACCTTTTTACACGTTGCGTATAACATTGTTTTCAGAGTTCACGTTACGTACGTGTGCGCACACCCGTACATTGACATGAAGAACACTCGTGCAATTCATACTGTACAACATATGGTACTAATTGAATTCAGTATCAATAAAGTTTTCAAGCAAGCATATCTATGTTATTCATAACGTCATAATATTCATAATAATTTAACATAATGACAGCATTTAAACTTTCGCGATTTATAGTATTCATATTTAATATAACGGGTCTTATCGTGATAACTAATGGTAGTAATACCTTTTTATTGTACGAAGTTGCATCCGTCGTGCGGTACACCAGTCAGCTCGTGACCACGAAGTTGATTTATATAATATCTGTATAATTATACCAAAAATCTTACATACAGAATCTAAGGATGTGTGATCTAAACCCATACAGTACATGTAGGCGAAAAGTTTTTATTCTTATTACAAAACCCTCACAGGATTTAGGATCTGGAATCGCTCAATATAGCACGGCGATCTAAACTAGTGTTCAAAGGTTCGACTTTGTTTTTTCAAGTGTTGAGTTTAAATTAATCTCGTGTTCGGTGAAGCAAGTCATCGTGAGAAAATCTGTCGATTTCGTGTGAAATTCTGAAACACGTATAATCCATTCGCTAATGTGCAGTTGAGCAATAAAGTTGATTACTATCCTTGATCTCAATATAAGGCGAGAATAACGCTTGTAAATTATGCTTACAGATTTAAATAAATTGTACATCAATTTTACACCTGAAAGAATTTATTATAAGACTTATTTATTGTTGCTCACAATTTACGTATGGTTACCTAGATTACAGAATTGTTTTATATAAGCGTAAAACTTCCTAGTGTAATGCTTGCCTAAGAAAAATGCTTTTGTAGAATACAACGTAAACAGCAAAATATACATTGTTAGTGCATTTTAATCTAATTAAACCTTGTCTGAATGTACAGCCTCAGTTCAAGTCCAGATTAATAATATATGAGTAGTATTATTATTAGAGCTTAAAGTGCTGAATTGATTTCGATGAATTAATTTCCCGTTTGTAATATTGAAAACCTCATCAATATGTTAATTGGAATGTAGATTACACAAATTGTAATATATTTATATATTTATACGTATGATATGTAGTTACTCGGCGGAAGTGTGAAAGAATCATATTGCGCTCGCTTTGTGGCGGGCTGATAGAAAAAAAAAAATAGGGCATTCGATTTTTAATTATGTTTATTAAAATAGGGGTCTCTAAAGGTGTAAATGAACCCGTTTTTTATATTACGTAAATACGCGTACACTGTCACACACACACACACACACACACACACCCATACACACACTCACACTCTTTCATTTGTGAATATTCTTTACATAGTTAGAAAACATGATTGTAACCTAAATACTTTTTTTTCCTTATTTTAAAACCTCTTTTCTCTCTTTCTTTTAAAATACTACTTTGTTAAATAAATACTATTTTTAATTAGTTTAGAAATGTAATCTTTGTACTAATTAAAACTATGTACATTGAACTTGTGCGCTGTTGATTACAAATAAATAAATAAACATAACGTAGTCAGCTCGTAACCACGACGGATGCAACTTCGTCCAAACGTCGGGCAATAAAAACTTATCACTATGATTAATAATCGCTATAAGATCTGTTACATAAAATATTAATACTATAATTCGCAAAAGTTTAAAATATATGATCAGAACTCGTATAACAAAATCGGTAATTTTTTTTAAGTATTGCAATAATCATACTCCACCAACCTCACGCGTGACACTATTGTTCAGTTCAGTTCGCTTTAATCTCGTAATGAGGGAGAGACGATGAATCGACAGTTCTAATAATACGCAATCCATAAGTTGCATTGAACATTCAGTAGAACATACTTAATAAAAATGAAATCCTACGTGACGTTGGGAAAATAATCTGCACTCATGTCGCACAACTAAAAGTCATTAAAACAAAATTGAATTATTTTTTTTTAATTCTAATTTTCATGTGGGATATAATGTGTCATACTTTTAGAACTTCTCATTGTCAACTGGGCATGTATTGGTCATTTTATCAGTGTTACCAGAATCTATAGTTTTAAAAAATTGTTTTTTTTTTTTATTTATTTTTCATAAATTATGCCTACACCGTACGAGCCTACAAGATCCAACGTGTCAATTAAAAAAAGTTTTTTTTTTCAACTAAAAATTATTAATGTAAAGAAATTCGACAGACACGTTAGCGCAGTGGTCACTGCACTGCAACTGACTGAAGCGCTAGAGGTCGCGGATTCGATCCCCGCTCACGGCGAACGTCTGTATTGGTCATATGGATGTTTGTCGTGGTCTGGGTGTCTGTGTTAGTGTCGTGTGTGTTTCCGGATCCCGACACAAGACCATGAGATCTTAATGGGAGCCGTTGAGTGTGATGCGTTTATTTATATATTATATATTAATAATTCAGTTTTTTACCTTTTGAATATCGATTCTACTTACGCTGGTAAAATGTCCGACGCATGCCCAGTTGACACACTATATGTAGGACGTATTTTTTAAAAATAGAATTACTAATAAAATAGTTAAATATTTGAGCACCACTGCTCACGTGCCTTTTGCTATCCACAGTGCACAGCGCGCAAGTTCAGTTTAATCTTACCTCGTATTAAATTAGATAAACATACAATAAACATGCGGAATATTATATAATACACTCATAGAACCCCCCATTTGAAGGACCTTAATAAGAAGACGATCGGCCTGAGGTTAATTTTATATTAAATCTAATAATCTCCCCCAAAAGAAATATCAGCAATCTGTCAAATGCAGACGTTATTCTTGGTATATTTTCTATAAAAATAATCCAGATTCCTTTGTCATTTCGAGGTAATATAAAACATCTCTGACTTCACACAATATTTCGCCAAATACATAAAAACTTGGCAAGCATTTTCCTTTGTGAGTGGGTGTCATCAACATCGCTGGATTTTATGATGTGGAATAAAATATTCTTATACATATTTCCGATTAAATAACTACTTTTTATAAAACGAAAACTAATAATAAAGAAAAAATTCATATTTGATTAAACTCCTAAGCTTGAGTCAATACAATTCAGTTCAATTCTTCGTTAGAAAGAAAGAAAATGGGGGATCCAAATTATATAACAGTAATTAGAATTCATTTTATATTTGACAGACTTACTATCGCTTTCTTCACCTCAGGGCTCAATATCACCCACACCACCTGGATGCATGGTCGGCGTCCAATGAACGCCGCAGGCTGTGGAATAATCTTCCTCCTGAGATTTTCCCTGAACGCTATTATTTGGGGGTTTTCAAGCGTCCAGTGAATAGACACCTTTTCGTCAAGGCTGCCAACGCGCCTGCAACATTACTGATGTTGCAGATGTCCATGGGCGATAGTGACTACTTAACACTACACTACAGATTCCCCCCCCCCCCCTTGTATTTTCAAAAAAAATCTGCCGATAATCAGTTCACAGGAGGATCTTTTCCTAACAGCGGTAAACTTTTATAAAATGTTACTTCACTATTCTATCTGACAATTTTCAATCAGCTGGCTCTCTTCTGAAAATACTAAGCTTTAAATTTAAGCCAGAGTAGCCCATCGTGAATTTAAAAACCGTAAAAATATATATACTTCCATATATAACATACCACATCGTTGGATTTACGAGTAGCTCCCAGTTATTAATGGACTGTTCGAAATATTATTTTGCTCGTTTTCGCACTTTTTATTTCACAAGGGCTCCAATTTAATTGGTTCGTGTGACAAGGGTGTTCGAATGGCCGGCGAAAATGTCCCATTACATTCCCGGGACAATACCCTATCATTACCATTGATACCCTTTTAACTGATAGTACTAATGAAATAATATTAAAACACAATCAAGAAAAGAAACGTTTGGTAGAAACAATAATTGTGATATTATAAATGTCGATAAATGCGCCGAAACTACAATTTGTAAATAACTACCTTTATTAAGTTAATTCATAACTAAGGCTTTATAATTATAAGAAACCGACTTCGAAAACGGAATACGCAATTTTGGTTACTTGGGCGAAACACTTAAATCTATTATTTCAAATTTAAATCTGATTACTGAAAGAAATTTCCATGGGACCAATTTGAAAATATCATCTTCCAAAAAAAAGAATATTTGAATCAATAATTCAAAAAACTTCCATTACGAATTTACATCCTTCTTTTTTGATGACGTTAAAATTATAGACGTAATAGCTGATGCTCGCGACTTCGTCTTAGTCCGATTGGTTTAAAATTGACAACATTTCATACAAACTTTTATTCCCAATTTATTATTCCCCTTGGGATTAATCAAAATCCTTTATTAGCCGATGCCTACGCCATAAAATCTACCTGCATGCCAAATTTCAGCCCGATCCGTCCAGTGGTTTGTGCGTTGATAGATCACGATGTCAGTCAGTCACCTTTGAGTTATATATATTTAGATAAATAGAAGCCTCTGCCTAATGATCTGTTCAAGTATAATTCTAAGTTCAAAACCAAGTAGTTTCGAAACACTCTAAACATTAAAGTATAAACGTTAGTTGTGATGTGTTCTGAAAAACCACCGAGTGTATTACGACAACGTCATTTGGTGGTCAAACAATAGGGGGTACGTTTTGCAAGAGTTTTGAAAATTGGTAATAACATTGATATTGACGTGTTTTTTCCAAATTTCTACTTTGGCACCATATCTTTGCCGGTAGTGCCACCATTTTGGAAACATTGCACCTGAAAACAATTTTCGATAATATCTCTTCCATCTCTTTAAAATCGGTTTAAGTTATATAATAAATAATATTAGCACTGTAATAGTTATTTTAAAAGTATTTTTTTATTATTTGGATAAAGATTTAAATTTCCAGAAATGTGAAAAGCAAGTGAGCAAACAGTTGAAAAATTGTATTTCTGTAACATACACGTGTTCGAGTTTTTGGCCACAGTAGCTTTTGTAAAATATATAAATTTAAACTTTCATATACACTTTCCAAACGCAATTCACAACTGTTAAAAATTCAGTTACTTTTTCGAAGTTATTTCTGTATCGTTGAACTGAATCCCGCATGAAAAACAAGCATTTACTAAACCGACGGTTTTTATCCCTTACAGTGTTTTTGTGAAATTTTAATCTCTTTATATGAATAATAGCATCATATTTTAAAGCTTTTCCTTTTTGCATTATCAGACTAAGCACCTATTATCTATGCTCCCAGCATTATAATAACGGTAAAGACAATATTAATATTGTGAGGGTAGGCGAAGAAAACTCGCGCACTCGTCGCCGGAGGGCGCACGGTACACCAGTCAGCTCGTGACCACGGCGAATGTAACTTCGTCGAAACGTCGGGCAATAAAAAGGTATTACTACTATTAGTAATCGCGATAAGACCCGTTATATTAAATATGAACACCTATTATCTATAAAAATAAATAAAGGTGTCTGTTTGTGATATCAAACCAAAAAAATAATTTTTATAATTCTTGTCTGTTTGTTCCGGCGAATCTTTAAAATGCCTGGATCGATTTTGACGGGACTTTCACTAGCAGATAGCTAATGCTATAAGAATTAACTTAGGCTACTTTATTTAGATTTTTTTTATTTTAATTTTTCGCAGACTGTAGCATCCACTAGCTTACTTTCTTACTTGCACATAAAGATAGTTTATATTATTATATAAGTCATTATATATATAGTAGTAAGTACATGAAAAGTACGTACGTGTAAGCACGTACATATCTGACTACTTTTATAAATACAAAAGATTTTAAGCATGGATGGATGTTTGAATTTATAGATAAATTTTCCTGTATCTGCACTAAAACCGCTAAACAGATTTTGATGAAACCTTGCAGTAATATAGCTTATACGTCAGAATAAGTTCTATGATTCTTTTATTCGACATATCACACAGGCGAAGTCACGAACGGAAGCTGTTTTTAAAGTAATTTGAGTCATCTATAAACAAGAGGTTATAAAAGACTACACAGTGCTCTTAACTTTGTATGAGCTCATATAAAAGCTATCTACAAATATATTTTAGGTATAGTTCCTTTACTGAGCTACTAAAGTACCCTATTACTGCTAAAGTACTCAATGACCATTAAAGTACTAAAGCATCTATAACTTCAGTTCACTTATGAGGCACGATACGTTAATGAGTATTATTTTTTGTTCTAATTATCGCAAACGGTGAAGTTTTGGGGCTTTTCTTCTAAGGAGTTTATATTACTAATTAAAAAAAAGAGCAAAGACGTGAGAAACCCCGTAGGAACAAAGTTCCTTTCGCTATAGTCATTGCATTACGAGATAAAATTGAAAATTAAAAAAAGAACCCTTTATTACGCATACATTTAAACCAGGATTCCCAATCTTATGTACCAGATGTCTTATAAAACGTTAAACTAAGTCGCTATAACTAGATGCTGATAAGCAATAATGTGTCAACCCACAAAATAAAGAATAAAGTTATATAAAATTAATAAGTACGGAAAAAAGATTCTTAATTCATTCTATGTAATTTCAAGGTCGTTCTATATTTTGTAATTTTTACAAAAATCTCATATATTAAAAAAACTTTTTAGTAGATAATATATTAAATATATGAACCTGCTTTTAAAACATTATACCTTTTATCAAAAAAGTAAAGAAAATATAGATAAATACTTATTCAAACAATACATATAAGAATAGGTTTGATATCTTTAGACGCCATTTTCTCAAAATGAAGTTCGTGTGGCTTGACACAGTATTGCTTATCAGCGTCCAACTATCCTTTTGCCTAACCTCCTCAGTATTTAACCCCAGACGCAAAAAGAGGAGTGTTATAAGTTTGACCGCTTTTTATCTGTGTCTATCTGTGACACCGTAGCTCCTAAATTATGAAACAATTTAAATGCGGTTTTTTTTTGTTTTTATTTGAAAGAGGGTTTTCTAGCGATGGTTCTTAGACATGTTTTACTAAAATCAGTCAAGCCATTTCAAGATCATGAGCTCTTCTTAGCTGCAGTAGGAATCTTAGATGCACAATAAGTATTTGATTCACTTTTAAACATGTATGACCTAAAATTTTAAACACTTATGCATGCAACATAACTATGCAAAATTATGGAAGTCTTAGTTTGATGCTGCAGCCAGAAACAGTGGGTTACACAACTCCTCACCAATTTACAGCAGAGGTATCGTGTTGGTGCTCATTGAAATGATCTCAATAAATAGATTCTCGGGGGTTTTAAAAAAAAAAACAATTTTTGTCAATTATTGAAGTCAATTAAACATTAAGACAGACACGTTGGTGCAATGGTCACTGCAACTGACTAAAGCGCTAACGGTCGCGGGTTCAATCCCCGCTCACGGCAAACGTGTGTATTGGCCATACAGATGTTTGTCGTGGTCTTGGTGTTTGTGTTAGTGTTGTGAGTGTTTCCGGGCCCCCAGACAACAGGTCATGAGATCTTAATGGGGGCCGTTGAGTGTGATGCGTTATAAAAAAAAAGCCAAAAGTATATTTCCATCGTTGTCTATATTCCCTTAGAAAATTACAAGCCGTCTATATCACAGATTCCCTTCGCGATTATCATTCTCGTTGTACGAATATGGCAGTGTCGGAATTCGATTTCCACATATAAATCGAGCAAAAACCTTATTACCTGAAAGATTTTCGTACACTTTGCGAGCGGCTTAGGACACGTTCAGAGGATGGAAGTTGGTAATGCAGTTATTTTTATATGGAGAATATTCTTTACCCTATTGCAATACATTCTAAGAATCTATTTATTATTTAGGTTCTTTCGTATAGGTATTACTAATATTATTAAAAATTAAATCTTCTGTTTAATTCTTCACATTGAAATTGCTAAACAAATGATTATTTTGCTGATAGGTTGGCGCAGTGATCACTGCAACTGGTTAAACGCGGTAGCAGGTTCGATCCCCGCTTACGACAAACATCTGTATTGGTATGTATGTTTGTCGTGGTTTGGGTAGTTGTGTTTCAGGACACATGATCATGAGATCCAAATAAAGGCCGCTGAGTGTGAAGAGTTTATTATTTATTATTATTTCACAATTTTGATGAATTTTGCTATATATATTGACTGGACATAGGAGAATAACGTAAACGTTGTAGCGAAAATAAAAAGTAAAGGGGGAATTGGGGATGAAAGTTTGCATGAAGAACGCATTATTTTTCAAAGAAATTATAAATAACTAGCTTTCACCCGCGACTTCGTCCGCGTGGAATAGTAAATGTAAATCCAAGATATAAGCCATCTTCATCTCAAACAATCAAATCGGTTCAGTAGTTTTTCGGGATAAAATGTAGCCTATGTGTTATAAGCCATCTTCATTTCAAATTTTAGCCAAATTGATTCAGTAGTTTTTGCGTGAGAGAGTAACAAACATCCATCCATCCATCCATCCACACATACAAACTTTCACATTTATAATATTAGTAGGATAATATGGATGCTGATAAGCAATAATATGTCAACCTAACCCAATATGGAACATTATATGGACGATGATACGCAATACTGTGTTAAGCCACACAGTCTTAATTTTGAGAAAATGGCGTCTAAAGATGTCAAACCTATTTTTAATAAATTAGTTTAAAGAAGTGTATATCCATATTTTCTTTTCTATTTTAACAAAAGAAATAGTGTATTAAAATAAGATTGGTATATTTAAAAGTTTTTTTTCAAATAATAAGCTTTTCTAATACGTGACATTATTTTATACTGCAAAATATGGAACACACTTTAATATTCGAAATTTAGATGACTTGAATTTTTTTGAATGATGTTAATTACGAGACGCATTATCAGAATACATCTCCGAATTTGACTATTTGTGGGATGACACATTATTGCTTATCAGCATCCAAATAACCAAGCAATGTAAAAGCATCTCAAATCTAAAAAACAAAACTGAATGAACATGCAATAAAACTGTTTCAAAGTCATAAATCAAATCACAGTTATTTGACTCCACGCGATCACACGTAGTAGCATTTTACATAATTTAATTCCAAACTCGAAACTTGTAACGCTTTCAAAGCGCTCAATCGAACCCTTTAGTTCGACGTCCCGGAGCAAACGCCATTTCAGAAATTGCTTTATCATATACGATGTTTTGTAGCGTATTGTTGGCTGTATTCATTGCCACTTTTGCTTCTGAACAAATTTTAACTATTATTGTAAATGTTAATGTTAGTTCACTTTTTACGATTTTATCCTCAAGTACCTATTCGTCATGAAAATAAAATTTTGTGTACAAGTTGTTAGGAGTATTCTGTATCGAGCCACACGGACTTCATTTAAAAAAAATTGTGTCTAAAGACGCCAAACCTATTCTTAATGAAATTGAAGAAGTTATATATATCCATCTTTTCTTTTTATTTTTATAAAAGTTATGATAAATTAAAAGCAGATTTATTGACGATTCAAATATTTGAGAATTTTGTATAAATTACAAAATATGGGACGCACTTGAAATTCGTAACATTAAATTAAGAAACTTTTTTCCGTATTTATTTAGTTTAGATGACTTGAAAATGTTTTGAACAATATTAAATAAATGACAATATCACAGTACATCAATTCAATTTTTGTGGGTTAACATATTATTGCTTATCAGCATCCAAAGATGAGTTGTTGGTCATAAGCGTGCATAATAGGAAATTTATTAAAGAACACGCGTTGTATATTACACTAATCTCAACGCACAAGACCTATAAATTTGCTCGCTCGTTCATCCTTCATACAGTTTATTTGCTTCACTTCCTAGTGCCCATATTTCCTTATTAATATGGTAAATTAATAGTGTGTATCGTTCATGACTACGTTCATTTTAAAGATTATCCGATTTAACCGAGGATAGAAGAAGAAAGACAGAAGTTCTGTCAGTGACTTTTTTATATTACTCGAGAAAGACAAACGATTTTGTTAGTTTGTTTGAAATACTCCACTATTGGTCCCATACAATTTATATATTATTCTTTGACGTCGGCTCTTCTTTAAAAAGTCATATCAATAATCTTTTTAATATATTAAAGCGAAAAATCAGCACTTTTCACCCAATGACAAAACCCGAAATCTCGAATGCTGCGGAATACGAATCAAATTAAATACAAACGAAACTGTAAGCAAAAGCTAGTTCTGCAAATAATTCGTTATAAGTTGCACATAAAATATGTATGTATTAATAATAATTTATAGGGTACCTACGTTTAAACTTTTTTCTTCGATAAACCGCATTCCACGCAGTCGAAGCTATGATCCGAAGAATAATTAACTAACTTTAGTAATACATAAAGATTTTGCTCCTAGGCTTAAACGGGCTTATCTCAAGAGCCAGTAAAAATTGAAAAAAAAAAAATTAGTGCTTCGTATTTCAAATAGCACAAACGTCAATAAGTCTTCCAGATTTTAGACTAGCATTAATAAAATTGGTGAAGTCCCGATACAAATCTAGTTAATAATATAATTCCATAAGTAAATGCAATATATTAATTCTGAAAAGGAAACGTAATATATCCAAGCAATTTGTCTCACTTATACCTAATTATTACAAAATAATATCAATCGCTCAAATGGGCCATCGATTACCAGTAACTGGGCAATTATAATAATGAACATAATAAACACGAAAATAGGCGTGTCCCTACTATTGTAACTCGATTTTATTTCGCTTACTTTTTTTTTATATTTTTGATGTTGGTTGAAAAGATGTAATGAACATTTTCAGATTTTGAAAGATTTTCTGTTGGTAATCCGTTCGAATACTTTCGTAGCATCTGTGTAAATTTACCGGCTATTATATTTGAAACGAGCGGTGCCTGAAATTCTTTTGGTGCTTTCTATTCGTGTTTAGAAATGTTTTCGTCACGATAGTACTTATTTCGTCAATATTTTTATGGTTTTCTCAATAAAAACTTCATATAGAACCGCTCAATTAATATTCCCGAACCGCATTCCAAGAACCATTTCTCCTATTTAGAAGAGTTTAATTTACCACTTTACATCAATGTAGACGAATTCAACCTTCTTTTTTGTATTACTTAAATAATATACAAATAAAACAGTAACAATATTCAGGTTTATTTAACAAACACGTTGGCGCAGTGGTCACTGCAACTGATTGAAGCGCTAACGATCGCGTGTTCGATCCCCGCTCGCAGCAATCTGTATTGGCCATACGGATGTTTGTCGTGGTCTGGGTGTTTATGTTAGTGTTGTGTGTGTCTCCGGACCCCGGACAGAAAACCATTTGATCTTAATGGGGGTCGTTGAGTTTGATGCGTTTATTTATTTCGAAATATTCAAATAACAATAAAAAACTATCAAGTTATTAAACTCACAATTTCATGGGATAAACAAGTGAGTTTACTGAGTACGTGAGAACAATTAGTAGTTTTCCAATAAGCTTCGATTATACCTCGTCCTCATTACGCGATATATTACTACACTCTATATTGTGAGAACAGTCTAATTGCCGAGTACACTTGATCATGTTAATATTAATTACGACAGCTGAAAGTGATCTTATAAACTAATTGTTTAGCTGTTCTTCGCGGTTTCGCTCGCGCTCCTGCTTCGCTCGCTCGCTGCTTCGCTCCTGAGAGCCGTAGCGTGATGTTATATACCGTATAGCCTCCTTAATAAACGGGTTTTCCAACATAAAAAGAATTTTTCGAATCGGATTAGTGGTTTCGGATATTATCCCCTACATACTAACTTACAAAATAATTTTAGCTCAGTATAATATAAGTATAGACTAGCATTAGCTCGTAGAACTTGGTTTTAAAAGCAAAATAACTGGAATAAGTATGTCATTAAATTAAACGAAAATACGTATTTTGTATTTGAAGCCGGTTTCCATTTTTTTTAACTCTCGTAGAACCAATTTATTTAACTGATTTTGATGAATATTTTATCGAACCTATAGGAAAGTAGGCTTTTTATACAAAAAAAAACCAAATCGGCCGTGTTCGAGTAATCGAGTATGATACATTGAAAAAGCCCCGATGTATTAAAAATCTCCTCCTTTTTGGCAGTCGGTTAAAAGGCCACAGAGTTACAAGTACAATACTTCCGTATACACTTCTATGTACAAATTACAAGTGACCCAATGTATGTAATTGAAAGCACATGGGACGATCCAACTTCGTCGCACGGACGTTGCGGTCAATCTTAGTTGTATTCCTTTCCTTCTAATTATAAAACTTATACCTATAGCCTATATAACCTGAGTATCTTCTGATTATGAAACAACTAGCAACCCGCCTCGGCTTCACACGGGTGCAATGTACTTTATTACGACTTCATATTACAAATCTTTGAAATTATCGGCTTTACTTTACTGTAATAAGCATGTAATATGCATAAAACCTCCCTCTAAATTACTTTTTTTATTAATGGAAACCATATTAAAATCCGTTGCGTAGTTCAAAAGAACTGCATCTACAGATGGCGAAATGCGACTTTGTTTTTTGCCTCACTGCGCTACGCAATTAAGAGTAATGTGTTTATCAACGCGTATGCCGATTTTGCTGGAATGCTTAAAAATAGATTGGACTCCACAAAGTAAAAAAGAAGAAAATTAACATCGACAAAGTATAACAAGTGGGGTATTGTTGAATAGGTATTTTAAAATATTTTTAGATTAATTAGAATTAGAATATTTAGAAAAATACCGTTTATGATCTATAACGATTTCAAATTCTCACTTACTGGCTTTTAGACAGAACTAATGCCATTAAAAAATAACTTGTAAAAAAATCACCACAGACTCGCAACTCAGTTATTCTACCGTAAAAAGTCCACTCATCCATGTTATAATTCTCAAACTACTGGTTCAAATAAAATGAAATTTTAAATATACCGTGATTATACAAAGCCCTGGTGGTTACTGAAAATTCACGCTTCTAGTTATATCCACAACGAAGTTATAGGGGGTCGAAAATGGTCTGAATTGCTTCGAGAAAAAATGGTACGGCCGTGCCGCTTTTTTTCTCGACTTGGCGGCGCACTGCCGTGCCCTCATATTGATACGGTACTGCTGACTGCAGATGGTCTCGTATCGCAGTCAGGTTTTTGATTTGTTTTAATTAATTACTTATATATTATGTAAGGAAGCAACTATTCCATTCACGAAGTCCGTTTGAAATTACTTCATTATTTATCATATTTCCATTGGAAAACCTATATGGATGTTTACTTTTAGGGTTCCCCGGGAAAGTTAAAAAGTAGTTTTTGTTAATATGTATTCCTGCAAAATATGCAAAAAATGTTGTCAAACAAAAATTGTCAATAAAATGTTTCTTTTTGTTTTTAACCGACTTTAAAATGGCAGTTCTCAATTTGTAGCGTATGTTTTTTACGTTTGTTACCTTAGAACTCCGTCATACTTTAATTTATTTTAAAAATTCTTTTCTTATTTGAAAGGGTGAATTTTCAGATTAGTCTCATAGAATTTTTATCCTAATCCATTTAGTAGTTTAGTTTTAAAATCGAAATGATCGAATGAACAAAGAGAGAGACAGACAGACAAAAAGAAATTGTTTTTGATGTAAGTACCGTGTATACTTTTATATTCATTGAGTTAAACGCTGTTAATTTGAAATTACATACATACACTTCAATTTTATTTATTTGTATAGATATTCTATAATATTTTATTACTGTGATGTGAACTTGGCGTTACGGCTGGTCCTAATCGATACTCAGACATGGTGCTTGTTTGCCTCGATAATATATAGAGTAGATTGTTTCAAAACTCGTGTTATTACTGCAGTTTTATTTAAATAAGTCTAATTGATCTTTCTACTCGGCTATTTGGGATGAACTTTTGCAGTTTAGTTTATTTATATTCATACTTTCAAACAAGTATTTAAAACGTTAAATGTGTACTTGTATTTGTTATGCGGTATATATAACGCTGAATCAATTTTGATGAATTTTAATACACGTATAGATTGGACCTTGGAAAAAGTCATAGTATACTTTTGTCACGAAAATGAAACTTGAAGAGGTGAAATATGGATAGAAATGTGTATGAAAAACTCATAGTTTCTCATAAAATAATAGCCTATTAGAAATAATAATTCTACGCAGACGAAGTCACGAGGCCAATATAGTACACAGTAACTTGTAATGAAAATAGTTACAGATACACCCAGACTTTTTTCGTTAATCGTTTTTAATTAGTCGGTGACTTCTCCGATCACTCAAAAATAGCTTGACTGATTTTGTTAATTATTTTATTTTTGGTTGAAAGGGTATACTCTCCCACTGTTCCCATTTTAATTAACATCGGTACAGTAGTTTTGTTTTAAGAATCCTATCGAGCTTCTTGTCGATTCTTATCGGTTCTGAACCGGTGGTATATTTTCATAATTTTTTTTTACTTTGTTTTGAGGATTCAAAAACGCCAGTACATGATAAGTAAAAGGTTTTATTTGGCACCGACTTCAGAATGTTGTACAATTTTTTTTTTCTTTATTTGTGTGTATTAAATTAGTTTTTGAACTTGGTTTATTTTTTTTGTAAAAAGTTTATCTTTGAGTGTTGTATCTTACGAGTACAAAACGATCTAACACAATAGTACATTTTATTAATTAACAATCCTTAGATTCTATCAACATTTTCCTCGTTCATTGACAAAGCAAGTATTGAGCGAATCAATCCCGCTTTGATTAATTGTTGCGAGCTCGAAGTCAAAGGAGACAATACACTACAAAAGCTATTTAAAGGGAGAAAAACATCACAGTACAATAACACTACATAACTTATAAACGAAGAAAAGAACTAACAAATACAGTTTTTATATTATTCCTTTAGACTTAATTATTTAACCGACTTCAAACGGAGGTCCTAGAACTCCGTCATTTCTTATTTTATTCTTATATATTTTAAAAATTCCTGATTTGTGTTATTTATAAAATTAAAACAGCTGAAGTAAATATGTCGTCTAAGTAAACGAAACGTGTTATGCTTTTGCAGTCAGTGCTTTATTTCTTAAATCTTACTTATATGTTATAAAGATAGGGAGAATCATACGTAAATTCCAACACGACTGAATTTTAAGAACCATGGTACCATTTCACCTAATTTAAGGTAAGAATTCTTTACGTACAAGCATAAAATCGTTTGAAGGATTTGGCAAAACACAATGGATATTGTATTTGGCGTTCCTTTGTTCTTTTGCAGTCCCCTTACACGTCAATAACATATTCGTATTAATAACATCGTCTGTTCTATGTTATGAACATGTTTTATAAAGAAACTTCTCAACAAGTACTCAACAGTGGACCATGAAAGCTTTTAACTCAGGTGTATAGTTCAAATCACAAATTGACGTTGATAAGCAGTGCTATGTCAAGCCACACGGGCTTCATTTTGAGAAAATCACGTCTAAAGATGTCAAACATATTCTTAACAAATTTGTTTGAAGAAAAACATATCTATCTTTCCTTTTATATTTTGGTAAAAGATATATTTCATTAAAATCAGATGGGTATAATGAAATGTTCTATCTTATAATAAGTTTTTCAAACATTCGAGATTATTGTATATTGAAAAATATAGTACATATTTAAATATTCGAAACATTAAATTAACTTCTTAATAACTACTTATAAATATTTGAATAATTTTAAACACAAGACGCATTACCAAAATGCATGAAATATTTCCGATTTTGAGTTTTTGTGCGTTGACACATTATTCTTATTAGCATCCAAATATAGTATGGTTTTCGTGTTAAAGTAACTCTTGCTCGGGACTTTGCTCGTGTTAATGCCGGACCATCCTCTGTCCTGTTATGTGTATAAGAAACGAAGGAACACATACGGTTTAATTTATATCATCATTTTCTTCAAAAATATTTACACGTATACTATCTATAGAAATAATAATAATATAATATAATTATTAAGCATATAGAATATGGATGGTTTAAAAAAAATATATTTAAAAATTAAAGCAAAATTATGAAAAAGGTTTTAATAATTTCAATAGTTTTTAAATAATGTTAATTTTGGATATTATTAATAAAAACATTCTTCTACTTTGATGTTTTCAAAGAATTTTCTTGCCTTTGATTAACAAGACTAATCTTTTTGTAACTGTAAAAATAAATGATAATAAAGTAAATATATTTTTAGTATTTTTTTAAATTATTTTATTGGAAATATGGTTTTTGTTTCAAAACGTAAACATTTCTTCATTGTTATATTGAGTCTAGATTTAGGTATTTGTTTTTATTATATATATTGTAATCAGAGTCTTGACATGAAGTTTAATTGAAAACTAGACGATTAGGTCTCTAACTACGACGCCAGCAAGCTATCCGAACAAGGTGGAAGTAGCCAACGGAAATCGTATTTATAAGAATGATATTCCTTGATAGCTTTCAAAATAATGTCCCAACAAGGTGGAAGCAGTATTTATGCCACTATCAAAGTCCCTAAGGCTCGATACAATGCACTTTTTTTTTCTGAAATGTGTATTGCTGTTGGCCCTACTGGCCTTGACCGCGTCACCGGGGGTGGGGGGAGGGGCTGAGTACTGAGACTCGGCCTTGAAATTGGGAGCCCCCGTTGGGGCTCAGAATGGACGTCCGTGTCTAAGGGTTTCTCCTAGTGAGATCGCACCTCGGCTTAGAACGTCGTCGGAGTGGAGGATGGCGCTGTGCGGAGCGCAGATGACGAGGGTGACGGTATCACGACGCGCCTAAGCGCGCCCGAGCCGTCGCAAACCGAGGACCGCCGGCGGAGACGGTGTGTGTGAGTGTGTGAATTGTTCCTATCGGGCCCTACGAATGGAACGTGCGCCAGAGTGATTCGGTCATCGGGGTCAGTTAAGACGTGCATGGGCCGCCTTTGTCAAATCTGAAGATTTTGCCTCAGACCTGTGTAGATACAAGCCTCTTTGATAAGGGGGTTCGGGTGGCGGGTAGCTTTCTCAAAGAATGATGTGGACAACATTTTGAGAGGCTTAGAGATCGAATCGATCCTGAAATCCTTGTGGAGATCAATGTTACGAACGTACAACGGTGAAGCCGTGGCTATTCGGAAGAATTTAATACAATGCACTTTAAGTCTCGGATATTTATGCAATTTACAATGTTACAACGTTAGCGCGATTTAGAATACAAATAACGCCATCTGTTGGCATATACAGTGAACTAATGTAAGATGTAATGTGTAATGTTAGGAGTTGGAACATGTGCTGTTACAATATGAATATAAAATAAAAGATTCTTCATTTCAAGTATACAAACAAATTGTTTTGTTTAACCTGAAGCCTCGTTCGTATGAAGTTTGAAAACTACCCCAAGCTTTCCACCGCTAAGTCGTTCATTCTCTCCGAGAAAAGGTACCTTGTGAAGACTAAGGTATAAGCAATGTTTAAGTAATGAAATAATAGCATAAGACTTTGAAATATTAAGACTTAACTTTTTAGATGTTTTTATGGAGTTTAATGAATAAATAAATTGCCCTTTATCTTAGCGAAATCCTAAAGAATGCAGTTGTTTCTAATTTTTCTCGTATTATATGACGTCCATTTAAATATTAAAAGTTTTCAGTATAATAAAACTAAATAAAGAAAAATATTTATTAAAAAAAAATAACCTATTTTTCGACATTAGAGCTAAAAATAATCTTTAAACGGCATATCAAGTGTTAATTTTGTAAAAGTATTACGGGACATATCAATTTCATACCGACAAAACTACTCTCGAAAATAATATTCCATTATCCTACTATAAATGCGAAAATTTGTAACAATGGATGTTTGTTCCTTTTTCACGCAAAAACTACTGAACAGATTATGATAACAATTTTCAGTGATATAGCTCATATACCAGGATAATAAACAGGCGAACCGCAAGCGGATGCTAGTATTATACGTGTAGATAACAAAAATAAAATATTCAACAAGAAAAAGAAATATTTCCATCATTACTTCAATTCCGTACACATTTAAAGAAGCAACGAAAAACAAAATCTTCCACAAGTAAACCAAAGTTATGTTTAAACGTTCCAAACAAAATAAACATTTAAAAACTTCGCTCTGAGTTATTTTAAACGCTATATTTATCTTCGTACACACGCAATGATATTTCATCTAACGGTAGAAAATATATTTTAGTCATTTACCTTAGTGTTAATAGTTTTATTTTAAAGAAATAACTCAAATGTACAAGGACGTCTGCAACATCAGAAGAGCTGATTCAGAAAAAGATGCTGCATGAGAAAAAAACAGATATACTCTCTAGCTTCGTAGGTTTTTAAAACATTTCAATAATTTCATTTGATAGATATCTTTCAAATGGTAATTAACTATGTGCATAGGACTGCCTATAATATTTTAAGAGTTCCCTCGATTTTTCCAGGATCCCGCCATGAGATCTTGATGACAATGGGATCCTTTAAACAATTAAATTAAAAACGGTCCACAATCGGCAGAGTAATAAATGAACATACATAAAGAAAAAGTCCGATGAATTGAGAATCTCCTTTTTGGAAGCCAGTTAAAAATATCAAACAGACGAACATGCTTCGATCGATATGGGCTCGATCGATCGCGCGGTCGATGATAACGAGTCAGTCATGAAGGCAAAATTTTTAATATTCGAATAAATTTATAAATTTTAGCGATGGTATGAACTTATGTGTGTTTTGCGAAGAGAAGATAAAACTTTTTTTTTAATTATGACTTTATTAATTATTATTCGCGGCTAATTTATAGCATTCGGCGAGAAAACCTTTGTAAGTTTTAATCTCGTAAGTATTAGAAATTAAGACATACAATTTAGGTGCCCTTATGAGAACTTTATCTGACAAAAATAAGGCACTGACAGTAATTTTTTCAGGTGTAAAGCAAACGTATGTAAATCCCCATGAAAGTCTGGGAGCAAAACTTTAGCAAAAAGTGTAATTCTCGCCTTAGATGTCATGACTGAAATGTATTTTTATGACAACAATTTGAAATGGTTTCCTGTACAGCGTTTTCGTATACTGTCAATTTACCTTTTAACTTTTACCACTGTATCGACGATTTTTTAACAATGAAGCGAATATACATATATTTAAAAGCGAAAGGTCACTCACTCATCACGAAATCTCTGAAATTACAAGTACAAGGAATTTCATATCTTGTAAGGGGGTTCTTTTTAGGACGTGGGTGCTCATTAAGACGGAATTTTGCAAAATTTGACCCCTAAGGGGGTAAAACGTGGGTTGAAAGTTTGTATGAATGTCCTACTTTAAGCGCGAGTAAAACCACGGCGGTCGCTAGTGGTTAAATAAAATTATATATAAACCAAAGAATAAAGTTAAATAAAAGAAAATTCTCAAAGCAGAAAATTTTATTTCAAAAGTTTAATTATTAACTTTCTCGATCCCTGTAAATTCAACATAAGTTAAAACAGTCAATTTCTAAGAAAAATCTTTGAAGAAAACTTCATACATATATAAGCAGGGTCTTTTTACGATTAAAATTTATTTCTTATTTAAAAAATTTCAACTTTTGAATCCTCCGATTGTATTTTGGTAATAGCATATTAAAACTCTAGCTCTTAATCTTCTGTACATAACTGACCAATACGGAGATGATTCCGAACGTGTGCAGTTTTTTGAAGTATTCTGCTATTTATTAGTTATTGACACGTTGTAGTTTAGTATTTGTAATCAATAAAAACTAATTTGGATTTTGAAGAATCAATCTTTTTATCTTTCGTTCGACTATTCTATGTGTAACAAAAAATACTTATTAATTGAAAACATGTGTTCGACTTTTATAATTCCCCAATTCGAGAACCGTCATTAATGGTCAAACGCCTTGTACAGAATGATTCATGAAGATGGGTCAGTAGAGAGAAATCTGAAACTATGAAACCTTGAGAAATTTGTAAAAAGAATTCATGACATCGATTTCTTTAAAAGAAACTACATTGAAAGATTTTCAGAAAACGTATTAGGCGAGAATTACACTTATAAGTTTTTCTCTGAGAATTTCATAAGTTGTTTTTCATTTTTTTAGACTTGAAAGAATTTACTGTCTGTACTTCTATTTTTTACAGCCACAAATTTCGTGAGGTTACTTAGATATCTGTTAACAGGGTATAGAGTTGTTTTACGTCAATTACGAGAGTAGACATAGAAATGTAATTCTCGCCTAACAGAAACTAATAAAGTAAGTAAGAAATAAATTTTGGTTTGGTACATTCATTTCATAGTTTCAGATTTATCATCTTCATGAAATACCCTGTATAGATAGGTAGAGACCAAAAACATTCGATGTTTTCTTCTTCAATAATGGTATGGTCGGATTTCGACCAATAGGCGAACAGTAGCTTAAATTATTCACTGAAGTAATAAATCGAAGAGGATTCATGTCTTTTCTTTTGCTTGAATTGTCCAATTCGGGAACGTCGGTCGACCATTTGTCTAGATAACAAGCGAGGTTCTATTTGAATAGGGATGTCGTTTAACTGTATTTAAGCAGTATTTTATACTAAGTAATGATTTTTGGTAGTTGAAATAATTTGCAAAATCTAAAAATATATATATACAGGCTGATTTTTTCAACTGGATGTGAATGGCCAAATCTATACTAATATTATAAAGCTGAAGAGTTTGTTTGTTTGTTTGAACGCGCTAATCTCAGGAATTACTAGTTCGAATTGGAAAAGTTCTTTTTGTGTTAGGTAGTTTATTTATTGAGGAAGCCTATAGGCTATATTACATTACGCTACGTCTGATAGGAGCGAAGCAGTAACCATAAACGCGAGTGAAACCGCAACGGACAGCTAGTCCAAACTATGGGGAACAGCGAAGTTTTTTTTTATATTTTCGGATTCCTTAACTGATGGGTGGTCTACTGGACACTAAGTCTGTGCTCCGTCTGTCTCTCTGTCAGTGTACTCATTAACTGTAATAGGTACAGAGATGCGAGTTTTTGGACGTGCATATTTCTATCGCCACTAACAACAAACTATAAAAAACAGTATGTCAAAATTATTACATATTGTTATAGAACCCTTCCTGTTCCTTTTATGATAGTATTAAAAAGGGCATAGTGCTTCTACGATACTTTTTTGTGCTATATCTTTGAAGATATATAATTATATTTTAATGATTCTTTTTAATGGGCTATAATCTCTGAGGATGCTATTTTAAGATAGAAAAATACACCCCTAATTGATGAATTGAATTTCAATTTTTATTATTGGATCAAAAGGTAAAGAAACATTTTTGTACATAATCAGTTGAGACAAGTCTTCAATCTATTCTCAATATTATGTACAAAGAGAAATGTAAATAATACGACATAGACAAGTAATCATCAAACGCTGAGTTATCCCAAAGGGATCTCTCAGTCAATATTTGTCTGAGTACATGTGCGCGGTTTTTATCGAAATAAAATAAAATTGATACTTTATTTTAAAGCTTAATACTTTTTGGCGCGTAGCTTTCTTGAATAAGCAATTCGGTGTAAATATAGATTTTCTTTTTTTATTAATAAGTCCCGAGTAATATTTTAAAAAGTAATACTTAATGAAAATATCTAAGTACAGAAATAATGGGACTGATATAACATGAGTTTAAGAAGTGCTTGCTCGTTGCTGGAACGAGTTCTTTATGTCAAAAGGGACAGAGAGAGGATGGTAAATATTATTAAAAGATTTGGAAAAGTAAGACGTGTATAGTGAATCTAATGTCTTATTAATTATCATTTCTGAACTATTTAATTATTGAGACTTTAAAATAAAATAAATCAATTTTAAAAGTTAAAAAAACCGACTGCAAAAAAGTTAACCAAATTGTGTAATAAAAGATGAGCTTTATTAAAGCTCTAATGAAAAAACCAAATAAGTCGAGTAGTCGAGATTTTTGATATTGAATATAACTGAATAACTATACCTATGGTAGGTATTCATTCATGAAATAGTTTCGTAATCAATATACACAAAAAGAAAACATTCTATTAGGAAACATGACCATTTCAACAATCGGGAGCCATTATTAGGAAACCGTATTTGTGATAAACAACTCAATCGCTTTTGATGAAAATTCCATTAAACCAATAGGAAAGATTCTGTACCATCTTAAATAAAAAAGAATTAACCAAAATTATTTGTTTTTGAGTAATCGGAGAGCATAAACAAAGAAAACAAAAGTTCCCGACGAATTGAGAACCTACTTTTTTTGGAGTCGGTTAAAACTAACTTAACGCGAGCGAAACCTCAAAGCTAGTATTACTGAACGAATAAATATCCATATTTCAGAGATCATTGGAGGCTAGCAACCCTAATTTTAATTTATCAGAGCAATTTGTTTATTCAAATCGCTTTCGCGGTACACTTGTTATTTGCTATCGAATAGCAATGTTTATTCAACACAAATCTGTGTTCCGCGCCATTTTGAATTTCCATGGTATTTTAGATAAGCAATTATTGTTATTGTGAAATTATGTAAGTCAAAGTTAATATTCTTATGGTTTGTGTACACTTTATTTGTATGTACTCGTGTCCGACGTTTGTCTACTTCGTCGCTTAAAATCTCCTTAGAGGTATACAGAATGATTCATTCTGATGGGTCAGTGGGGAGAAATATGAGATATCTGACAATATGAGAGCTAGAGAAATTTGTTTTAAGAAGTCATGTGACTTATTTTGAAATTAAGAAGAACTGGTGTCAAATATTAGTAAAATTACTCTACACGGCAAAAAGTTTTATTTTAATTTTAAATATCAGTCTATAATAATTGGATGCTGATAAGCAATAATGTGTCAACCCGCTAAAAGTCAAATTAAGAAATATTGATGTATTCTGATAATGTATTTCGTATTAAACATTATACAAAAAAAAATCAAGTCATCTGAACTAAATAAATAAGGAAAAAAGTTTCTTAATAAAACTCTTTCCTAGCTTATCTGCTATTCATTAAATATACTTTTTATAAAAATAGAAAAGAAAAGATGGATATATGCTTCTTCAAACAGATGTGTTAAGAATAGGTGAAGTCCGAGAATAGGTAAGCCGACTTTCAAAAGGATATTAATACTCATTTTTTTTTGTTTTTACTTCAGTTTTTTTTTTCAAAGTATAACTAAAAGCTAAGACCAATATTTAAAATCCATTACTACATAAATCAAACCGTCTGGAATGATAGCAAAAATGTTAGCTGCATTCCTCCGTCGAGTTTGTATGTATTTTCTGCATGCTCTAATCAAAGAATTCGTGCACGCGAACGTTCATATTATGAGATATTTTTGCGAAATGAATTTTCGATTTTAATTAAAGGATTTTTTTAAATACTTTTTCATTTATTTAGGTACAAGCAATGATATTTGGATACTGATAAGCAATATTATTTATATACAACAATATTATGTATATTCACAACAACATTGATTCTTTTGATAAAAACAGTAACAGGCATTGTAATAACACGAGAAGAAAAGATAAACTTATAACGCCAAAGTTTCGACTCCGCAAAGTCAATGTTACCTTCTTGGGGCAAGGTATTCGTTTTTATAATAAAATTCCGCAGAAAGTGTTACAGTTTACAAAAAAAAAAAATTTAAAGTAGATACATATTAAAAAATCCTTAGTAGCTAAAGCATATTATTCTGTTCAAGATTATATAGATGATAAACATGCTTGGATTTAGTATAAGCCGGATTCACAGGGTATTTAATATATTTGTAACTCATAAATGTATGTACCCATCGTAAAACTTTTAAAAAGAGTAACTATCGAGTTTCTTGCCGGTTCTTTTCGGTAGAATCTACATTCCGAAACGGTTGTAAATTAATTAATTAATTAGTGTTTTGTTTTCTTTTGTTTTTGTATTGACGATTCAAAAGTGCTTGTAAAAGCCTACTTGAATAAAGCATATTTTGATTTTGATATTTTTCTTTTTTTTTGATAATAATGTGTCAACCCACAAAATGACAAATTCGCAGATATTGATGTATTTTGATATTGCATCACCTATTTAACATTATTAAAAAAAATCAAGTCATGTTATCTAAATAAGTACGGAAAAAAGTTTCTTAATTAGGTACTTGTCTCGATTTCCAAGTGCGTTTCATATTTTGCAATTTATACAATAATCATATATATTTGAAGACCTTTTTATTAGGTAATATAATAAATATATTAATCTGCTTTTTATTAATTATACCTTGTATCAAAAAAGAAAAGAAAAGAGTGAAATATACTTTTTCAAATATATTTATAAAGAATAGGTTTGACATCTTTATCTTTTGACGGCATTTTCTCAAAATTAAGTCCGTGTGGCACAGTATTGCTTATCAGCATCCATTTAATAACTATAGATGGACGCTGACAAGCAATAATGTGTCAACTCACAAAAACTCAATTTCGGATATTGATATTTTCGGAATGTTTCGAATTTCAAGTGAAATATTTGAAAAACTTTTTATTAGATAACACATTAAATATATCAATCTGCTTTTAATACATTATACCTTTTATCAAAACAAAAAAGGATAGATGGATATATGTATGTATTTTTCTTGAAACAAATTTATTAAGAATAGGGTTGACATTTTTGGACGCCATTTTCTTAAAAATGAATTCCGTGCTGCTTGACACAGTATTGCTTATTACCGTTCAGATATATGTATGTATTGTTTAACGTTAAAAATCTGTATCCATTTTCAATTTTGACAAATTGACTTGTCTTTGCAAAGATTCTCTCGTATTACTCAGTTAATAGCTGGTTGCTAGGCAACATCGTCCAAAGTGATCCTCATTTTGGGTGATGAAATCATTTAGTTTATAACACATCTATATTCTATACTTTTAAATAAAATTAAACTCTGTTAGTTATTTTAAATTAATAGCTTTTGACGAAATGCACAAAAATATGTAAGACAGAGCACCTTAATAAAAAATTAAATTTATTAAAATTTTGTCCGTCTGTCTGTCTGTTTACTCTAGGCTAATCTCTGAAACGGCTGGACCGATTTTAATGGGACTTTTAATAGTATAGCTAATGTTATTAGAATTAAATTAGGCTATTTTTTCTTAGAAATTGTATTCATTTCAAATCGTCGCAAAGGAAGTCACGGGCACCAGCTAGTTATGTAAGAATTAATCGTTCAATATCCGCTATATCACAATTATTTATTAGATTTTTAAAAGTTTACAATTTTCCCCCCGTGTTTATCAACACGAATTAATAAATAGAAGCAATTAAAAATGTTACCAATCGTATTTAATTAAAAAATTACAAATATTTTATCACAAGAAATAAACAGAAATTGATAAAATTCACCTCATGCAAACTTATCGCATTCTTTATACGGTTTGAGTATTCAAGAATTTCCGCTCAATTAAGTTGTGGTTCCACCGAACCTATAAGGCTATAATTACACTATAGGTTTTGCTCTCAAACTTCGATAAAGATTTACGTAAGTTATTTCTCATTACTGGACATCTGAAATAATTTACTGTCAGTGCTATGACACCACTCAAATTTCGTAACTACTTACGTATCAACGTAGTAATTAAACCAATAAATGTAATTCTCGCTTAAAAACAATGATAAACAATTCTTGTAAACATATTAGTAATATTATAAAGCTGAGGGGTTTGTTAAGAGCGCGCTAATTTCAGGAACTACTGGTTCGAATTGAAAAAACATTTTTGTCTTAGATATCTTTTTTATTGAAGAAGGCTATAGGCTTTATTACATTGCGCTACGACTCATAGGAGCAGTAACCATGACAGGAGTGAAACCGCAAGGGACAGTTAGTCTTTAATCGTTTTCTCCTAAAAACATTTTATGTAGATTTTTGTTTTACATGCCCGGTGAAAAAGTGAAAAGTCGGTATAATTTTTTTGTAAAAAGTTTTTAGTGTTTGTTTTCTTTTAATACGCAAGATTTGTAGATAATAAAAAACCTACTTAGTTATTTTACGGAGCTGGACTGGTTTGGTGATTTACTTTTCCGATTGCAGCAAAGCTTATAAGGTGGGTTATATGTTTGACCTCTCATTGGCAATCTCATTTAGCAAACAAATATGGCGTATATCTGACACATAAGAGTTAGATAAAAAAATATCAATTGAATGATTCAACTGAATCATTCTTATAATGCAAAATTATAATGAAGAAAAAATTGTTCGAAAATTCGTGATTTTCGTTCGGGGTACTGTTACCAAAAAAAAAGTATATGAAAATTTACTGTATATGTACATATACAGTCCGTCCATGTCCTCTATTCAATTGATACGTCATAAGATTCGTCTTGATCGTGTGAATATCAAGACGAATAGTACTGGGATAGATAAAATTCATAAAAAAACAAAATGTCGGATTTAATGCACTCCTATTGAGCATTTAAAGTTTTAAATTCTTTTGATTATTTAAGTTTTTTTTCTCGTGCACTACTTCTCACAGATTTAGTGGAAATTCAGCTTTATAACTGTGATTAAAAAACGCCTCGCGAAGCATGTTCGTATCAGAACTCGACTGTAATAAAGGAAAAATTACATTTTTCCATTCAGCGATGCTGAGCATTCGGGCTCGTGACGTCACTCCGGACTTATTTTACGATCCAATTTTATTTCTTAATCCAGTTTTTGTTGTACGTATATTTTTTTGTATCCTTTTTATTATCAGCACTTTTTATAAGCTTGTACACGTATTTTTAAGATTTAGAGCTTTACGTTACAATACTGTGTAGTGGATTGTCATTAACCTTTTCTTAGTGTACTAAGAGTTTTAATATAAATGCATACTATAATTATAAAAATAGTACCTATAATTATACTAACATTAGCTCGGTCAGAACTTTACACGGTTTTAGGTAAATGGTCTTTTTTAATTGTATTTGAATACTGATGAAATGAACGCTGATAAGCAATACTATGTCAAGCCACACGGACTTCATTTTGAGAAAATGGCGTCTAAAGATGCCAAGGCTATTATAAATAAATTTGTTTCAAAAAGTATATATCCATATTTTCTGATTATTTCGATAAAATGTATAATCAATTAAAAACAGATTGGTATAATGAAAAGTTGTATCTAATAATAAGTTAATAGATTCCATATTGCAAAATATTGTGCTTACTTTAATATTCGAAATATTAAATTGTTTTTTTTTTTTCCGTACTTAATTACTTTAAATGACTTAAGTTTTTTAATAATGTTAAATACGTGACGTATTGTCAGAATACGTCAATAAATATCTCCGAACTCGACTGTTTGTGGGTTGACACATTATTGCTTATCAGCATCCAAATATGAGTAATATTTTTCGATTTTGAAAACGTGGATAATACGACGTTTTCTATTAATGAATGCATAAATTCATGAAAACCATTGTGTAATTTGCTACTTTAAATATATAAAGATAATGAATAAAAGGCATTTCAAGAATTATTCTTGTATTTGTCATCCATCCCACAACAAACATTTTGCTAAGTCACAATTAGAAGCGCGTATATGCTTTTTTTACTCGACTGCGCGACGCTATGTAGGGTAATGTGTTTATCCTATGTATGTACATATACGGGTTTGTACTTTTGTGGCACTATTTAGACTAATCGCGTGTACCGATTTTAATAAATACTTCATTTTTCTGTTCTCATAGACATTTATTAAGGAAAATACAAACTTTGTTTTCGCAAGAGCGCACAGTGCTAAAACTTTTTATGTTACGCACATAAACTTAACTCACAAATGCCTTATATCACCTAATCTCATAGATAAGTGTTACCTTCGCATCAGGTCGGCTTATAGTGCCAGTTATATGATAGATAACCTTATCGGACCAGTTATTTAATATAGCACTTATTTTATACATACTAACGCTATAATAGTGAAAGTAGCTTTTTCTGTTTGTTTTACTGAGGAACTTAGCTGAAGTCAGACTGCAGCTCGTATTCTGGCTCGACCGGGACAGTACCTCACTGTCACAGAAGATAAGCATAAAGCAGTTAAAATAGGTGCATTTGGTGATTGAGAACCGGAAGTGTTATCCCCTCCTCAAATCCTTTTTTTCACGTCCTATTTCTTTCCATTCTACCTTCTTAAGCTGGAATCGCGTTTGTGGCTTCTCTGGTGCTGCAAATGTCCATGGGCGGCGATGATCACTTAACATAAGGTATCCCGCCTGCTCGTTTGACATTTATATATGTATGCTGATAATACTGTGTGAAGCCACACGGACTTCGAACCTATTATTAACAAATTTATTCGAAGACGTACTTGTGTATATCCATCTTCTTAAAACCATATCCACGCGAGGATGGTCCTCTTAGCATTTTTATTAAGAATAAAAAATGTACTATCTTTTTAAATAACACATTAACTTCTGAGAGCAAATTAGGTGTTTTTAGTATACAGTATTAGATACAAACCTACGTCAAGTTATCAAATACTAGTAAATAAGATGTAAATTATACAACATATAATGACAACGTCTCAAGCTACAAACTCTGCACGCATTGTTAGGTTTCGGTGATCAAATACATACACAAACACAGGCCAGGGTAAATACCTGCATATCCTATTTAAATATTTGATCATAATCAAGAATCAAACACTAACCCTTGAGGTGGGAATCAAATATGGAAGTTAAGAAAAGGTGATCATGGCTGTAGACTATGTAATACTCACTGTGTACCGTAGTTTCACCCGCGTTAATTTGAGAATAAATTGTGTTTGTAAAATTTTTACCTTCACTACTTTACTTTTTACTTCACTTGTTTTCGCGTGAACCTTTTTTTATTTATTAATTGAAATATTTTTTTAATTAATGTAAACTTTTCTTTACTGAACTACTTTACTAATATTATTAATAACAAACTATAAACAAAATCAAAAAAGTAGTTAAGTTGCTCCTAATAACATTAGCTATCTAGGTGAAAATTCACCCAGCTGTTTCAGAGATTAACTGGAACAAACAATTGTGTTTTTGAGTTGAGTTTATAAGTACCGTATGCACTTTCATATTTATTTGTATAGATAAAATAGTTAACCGTTTCATTATCTATACACACTCACTCTCACACACACACACATACATATATACATATATAAGAATAGTTGGAATAATTAATACAAGGATTTTGAGGTCGGTTTTTTTGTCTCTTTTTTCAGACCACCAGACATTTACTGTCATAATACAAAAGACGCAAAACCATGTTTAACACGTGTCTAGCTAAACAGGTTTTCAAAATTAAACATTGCTTAAAATATTATATAAATTACTTTACAGCGAATAAACTCATAAAAAAACTTATCAATAAAATGTTATACGTTACATTTGACAGCTGAAATAGGTTTTAGACATCTATTAAGCTCACTTAAACGTATGTTAATCTATATCTAAAGCATGTTTAACTCAAAACTGTGTTTAAACGCGGATTTGTAGTACGGATTTTTATAACCATGCGTCTAACGTCTGTTTAAATCTTTTGTAGTAAGGCAGTTAAGGTTTTAATACTTGATGCAATTGGGTGTTAAGAATTAAAAGACTATTTACAACTAGCCCGTCGCGGTTTCAGTCGCGTTTATAGTTACTACTTCGCTCTTTTGAGTAGTACTTTACTTATAACTTACATCAATAAACGGGCAAATCAATGCAAAATTTTTCAAATCGATCTAGTAAGAGCCTAATTCAAATCATTCTCTTTATAATATTAGTGTAGACTATCGCCAATGTTTCCCAAGTTCAGCGATTTTTCGTATGTACTTTGTGTACACACTTAGTACATATCTTGAGATCTTGCAGTTTGTTGGATTAGGTAATAGAATAATAATAGTAAATAGTTAACCGACATAATATACTGTTTCACCATCGACCTCTGCTAAATTAACTTATAAACTTATGTTGACAGACGCGTTGGCGCAATGGTCACTGCAACTGACTAAAGCGCTAACGGTCGCGGGTTCGATCCCCGCTCACGGCAAACGTGTGTTTACATATACCATACAGATGTTTGTCGTGGTCTGGGTGTTTGTGTTAGTGTTGTGAGTGTTTCCGGACCACCGACACAAGGTCATGAGATCTTAATGGGGCCGTTGAGTGTGATGCGTTATTTATTTATTTTAATTAATTAATTTGTCATTTATAATTTGACGTAACGGCGACATCGTCTTTAAACGTTTCAATACACGATCCTAATTTATCCTTGTTTAAAAATGTATCCATTTTTAATCGAGACCTTTGAAACTCAAAATTTCAGTTTATTAGGTGGATAAGCTCCGATTAAGCTAACGTTAACTTTAGTCCTAAGGATTTCGAATCTTCAAATAGCCCAGACGTTAGATATCTCAGCAGCGTCTGTTAGTGTTGAAAACTTTTCGAGTTTCAATAGCCTCGCTGTTACGTATGTAGATAAGACGCGGCGCATACATAGAATTTTTGTTGCTAGCTATGCGACGTAAAAGAAGGTAATGTGTTTATCAGCCTATGTATATATGTGGGTTTTGTACCTTTGTGGCACTATTAAGCGCAAACGCGTGAACCGATTTAGATAATTGACACTTCGTTTTATTCGTCGTAACGGCGCGAATGTCATAGACAGCATTAAAAAATAGATCTCTAAATTTTGGAGATAATGTGAGAAGAAAAAATTAAAATCGACTAACTATGTCAAGTTGGGTCTTGTTAAATGGGTATTTAAAAAGCATTTTTAGTTGTCTCATGTCGTTTTTTAAATCAGGATTACCATTTAGGATGTGTAATTTAAAATTGGTTAGTAACGATTCTCACTTGAGGCTTTTAGACGAACGAATGCTGACACAATTAAATTGTTTTGCTTGTTTTCAGTTGCTTACACCAAACACTTTTTCATCGGCAATCTGTTTGTGTCAAGTGGAAGTAACTGGACACATATAGTCGCTGCGTCTGCGCAAGGAGTGGGTAATTAAATACGTATTTGATTAAAATAAAGTATTTACTTGTGTCTTGTATCCGACATGCACAGAAGAATCTCCATTTGTACAATGCCTTAGTTTTAATACTCGCTAAACAGATTTCGCAGTTTACTAAATTCAAAATGCCCAAGACAAAATCACAAAGACTCTTGTCTTAAATTCTATACAGCTTTCACTCACTTCTCAATTTATTACGGGTAAAATTAACCGTTACGGGGTAAATGTTTATACTTACGTCTTTCTTAGAGATCTATTAGATTAATGGCTTGAGTAAACTACAGTTTTTCTATCGACGGGTAGTTAGGATCGCAAACGCAATGTAAATGACTATAACGATTTAATACTGACTAAAAGATCGATGGGCTACACAGACTCTAAAAACTGTTTTATCTCTGTGTCTCTTTTATATCTCACACGCAGTGAGTGTGTTAAAAAAGACACTATGTGTTTAATGAATTGTAATTGGACACGCCTGGCGTGTCGGTGGATGTGATTGTGTTAATAAAAAGTAGTTGGTTAACGAGCATGCGGGACACCTGACGTTATGTGATCAATGGTGATGGCCCAAGTAGTTGGCCAACGAGCATGCGGGAGACATGATGTTAAGTGATCACCATTGTCCATGAACATTAGCAGTATTAGAGAAGCCATAAATGGGTTGCCAGCTTAAAATGGAAAAAGAGATGAATTGAAATAGGAATAAGTAAAGGTATAGAATGGCGTGGGAGTGGGACTTCCGACTCTCTCACTCACCTTACCTCATGTCGATATTCTGTTGGAGTAAAGTACTGCCACCGTCGAGCTAGCCCATATACGAACTGTAGTCAATAGGCTAAAGCTTTCGTTAAAGTTCTGTTTAGTTAATCTCAGGACGAAAGGTTGACGTAGTGATCACCGCAACTAGAGCACTAACGGTCGCAGATTCGGTTTCGCTCCTGAAGAATATCTGTTTCGGCCTACGAAGGTTCGTCTAGCTAATGTGTTGTGTGTTTGATTTATAGAGAATCGTGTCATTAATGGAGGCCACTGAGTTTGAAGTGTTTATTTATTTATCAATGACTATATACCCCTCGCGGTTTTACTCGCGTTTATGGTTACCGCTCCGCTTCTATGAATCGTGATGTAATATAGCCTTCAACCTTCTTTAATAAAAGGGTTATCTAACGCAAAAAGAAATTTTTAAACCATATCATTAATTTCAGGGACTATCCCAACATGTAAAGTTACAAACAAATTTGATGTATATATAAAATTAGTATATACACTCAGTATTTGTTACATACGCTTATATTTACTGATAATTTAGTAACAGCTGACTGTTTCAGTAGATAAGTCACTGCTAGTGTTCCAAAAACACAGATAACATATCCATTCATTAGAAAATCTCATTATCATTTTTTTTTAATAATTTATTCGAGTAAGCTTTTATAAGCACTTTTGAATCGTCAAAACAAATAAGTTACTTAAATTAATGAAAAGATATAAGATAAGGTTCGGAATGTAGATTCTACCAAGAAGAACCGGAAACTCGATAGGTACTCTTTTAAAGTTATGTTGTTAAGTTTAAAAAAAAAAAACAAATTTATTAAACATCCTGTATGAAATCCAGCTATACTGAATCCATGCATTATTATCGTCAATATAATATAATCAATATATTATCTTTCAAATTTCGTATTTCGTTTCCACGTCAGTTCCAGTAGCCATGATTTCGTGGAAATTGAATTGATTTCTCGCTAGCGAACTGCGTTTGCCTCGGACCGGACCGTTCAGCTAACTGATTGCCTGCCAACATACATTGATCTGTCGTTAACAGAATGCTCTCTTAATCATTTTAGTTGACAATTCCATTTAACTGATTACACAAGTCAACAAAAAAAAAAAATTTTTTTGGGTTTGTTATTAAATTAATATTTTCTGATTTTTTACAACTAAAAGTAACCAGAAACTTCGTTCATTGCAAATAAAGTTTGCTTTTGTACAATTTACGATGAAAAATAAATATTTTAATATTTTGGCAGACAGTTTGAGGTGCAAGGGTTTTAACACGCTAGAGACGGAGTTGGTGGGGGGTTACAGGTGTGAAGCGGGGACCGGCAGGTAGTCTCGGTAGTATGCGCGTGAGCATTACCAAGAAACGACGTTATTTGTGTGGCGCGAAATCTAAAATGGCTTCCAAAAAGTGTAAAAATGACGTTAACTCTTTTTGTTATATTTGCGGCGAATTCATTAAAGTAAGAGCTATGAAATTCAGTTTGTCGTCAAATGTAAAACTCTGTGAAGCTTATGAAGCTTATTTTAATCTTCCCATTCGAAGTCAAGATAAAATATGGGCACCTAAATTCTCATGTAGTTACTGCAAAAACACATTAGAAGGTAAGAGAGTACATCATAACTTTCAAGGATACTAATCGCAAGAAAAGTACGATATGTTATAACCTGTGTGTATATGTATATACGTTTATATGTATGTTATTTTTTTTCAGCTTGGTATCGAGGAGAAAAAAAAAGTATGAAGTTTGCAGTACCAAGAATATGGAGGGAGCCCACTAATCACATCAGTGATTGCTACTTTTGTCTTGTCAATCCACGTAAGCGTCGGGCTGGCAAAAATGCCAAAAAGATTCAGTACCCAGAATTGCCATCAACAACCGCTCCGGTACCCCACAGTGAACATTTTCCTGTGCCTTCTCGTTCCAATTTGAAGGAAGAGCTCCCGCTATCACAAGATTGTAGTAGTAGCGAAGGCAGCGAATTCTTAATCAAATCAGTGTCTGTTGAACCACATCTTATTAATTCAGAAGAGTTTAATGATTTAGTAAGAGACTTAAACCTACCTAAAATTAAAGCAGAAATATTAGCTTCACGGCTAAAACAGTGGAATTTGCTCAAGCAGGATGTTAATATAAGTGATCAAAGAAAGCGTCATGAAATATTTTCTGGATTTTTTACAAAGAAAGACGGACTGTGTTATTGCAATGACGTGAAAGGTTTATTTGATGCGATCGGAATCCCTTGTGTTTCTTCTGAGTGGCGTCTTTTCATCGACAGCTCTACAAAAAGTTTAAAAGCAGTCCTCCTTCACAATGGAAATAAATTTCCATCACTACCTTTGGCTCATTCTGCAATGCTCAAAGAAAATTACGAAAGCGTTAAAATGGTGCTTCAAACTTTAAAGTATGAAGAGTATGCTTGGCCAGTTATAGGGGATTTCAAGATGGTAGGTTTTCTGGTGGGTATGCAAGGCGGATACACTAAATATCCATGCTATCTTTGCTTATGGGACAGTAGAGCTGACACACTTCACTACAAGCAGCAGTTATGGCCAGAACGGATCGAGTTCCAGATAGGAAAACATAATGTCAAGAATGAACCGATTGTGAAGGCCGATCATATTTTGATGCCTCCATTGCATATTAAATTAGGCCTCATGAAGCAATTTGTGAAGGCTCTTCGTCAAGATTCTCCAGCTTTTGAATACTTAAAGAGTTTTTTCCCTAAACTTTCAGAGGCTAAAGTTAAAGCTGGTATTTTCGTCGGTCCACAAATTAAGAAAATAATGGCCAGTGAAAAATTCCCAGAGCTACTGAACGCTCACGAAAAACAAGCGTGGCTCAGCCTTAAAGCAGTGATCCATGGCTTTCTTGGCAATAAAAAAGCTGCAAATTATAAAGAGCTCATTTCTAATATGCTTGAGAATTTCAAACTCATGGGATGCAGAATGTCCCTTAAAGTACATATGCTACATGCTCACTTAGACCAGTTTAAAGATAACTTAGGGGCATACTCAGAAGAGCAAGGAGAACGCTTTCACCAAGATATGATAAACTTTGAACAACGTTATCAAGGACAATATAATGAGAATATGATGGGTGACTACATTTGGAGTCTAATACGAGAAGGTTCCTACTCACACAGAAGAAAAACAAAAAATATTCATTTCTAAAGTTTCTTACTGATTCTTTTTATGTATTTGGAGATTTATCTTTATTGTTCTTTGTAAATAAAGGTGATTAACATATAAATTAAAGTTCTTTTTCTTGCCTTTGTATTCTACTGAATTAAAAAAATAAGATTTTCTTAAAATTAGAAATTGCGTTCTGGTTGCTACAAAAGCAAACTTTATCAAATAAAAGTATTTTTTTATTGTTAAGTTAGACATTATTAATCTAAATCAGCACCACAGAACTCAGACTCAAAAATCGTGTTTACTTGTGTTATTCATTGGCGAGTGTTCTTTGGTTCTGATTTTTTGTTTGTCTAATCAATTTTTTGGGGAAAAATAAAACCGATTTCAAATAGAACAGTTACTCTTTTTATGTCTATGTGTATGCATTGTACACAATACACACAAACAGAAAACGGGGGTCATTTACTGTTTGTTATTGAAGAGTTTTAGTGTCTATCTTCATCAGATCCTTATATGGACGCTGATAAGCAATACTCTGTCAAGCCACACTGACTTAATTTTAAGAAAATGGCGTCTAAAGATGTAAATTCTTAATAAATTTGTTTGAAGACGTATATATTCACCTTTTCTTTTCTATTTTGATAAAATGTGTAATGAATCAAAAGCAGATAGATTTATTTAATATGTTATCTAATAATAAGCTTTTAAATATTTGAAATTATTTTATAAATTGCAAAATATGGAACACACAAGAAATTCGAACAAATTAATTAAGAAACTTTTTTCCGTCCTTATTTAGTTTATATGACTTCAATTTTTTTTAATAATGTTAAATAGATGATCCATTATCAAAATACATCTCCGAATTTGACTTTTTGTGGGTTGACACATTATTGCTTATCAGCATCCATATAATAAGCAGTGCGATTCATTCAGCAGGGACACAGCTAAATTGAATCTAAAGGTAATTAACAATACAATACATTTCAATGATTTTTCATTTTTCTGAAAGAGTCTCATATCTACGCCCGACTGCCTCTGATTGGCTTAAGACGACCCTGGATATATTTGGCTTCTTCAGTCGACTATATCTTGGAGATCTTAACTGATTTTAATCTATGTGGTGGTCAGTGGGTAAATAAAAAAAACAATAATAATAATTTCGAAAATTATATCTTACGGCATTACTAAATTGTAACCTAGCCTAGGTTAGTACATTGTGTTTAATTTAAATAAATAAACGGCAATCGAAGTAAGTCAAAGAAGTTTTTTCATTTAATATCAATCATAATGATTTATTACTATTGAGTCAGATTTTTTCGCAACTTCATTTACATTATATGTAACAAGTAATTTTCTTAATACTCTTATTAATATTGGTGCGTTATAAATATGGGGTGCGGATGCGTTTATGGAGCGGTTCGTATACGTGAAGAAAGTCCTGCTACTCGTTATATTTTAAAACCTGGGCTTATTAATAATTAGCGGGACTTATTTTGAACGTTTTTAAGTCGAAGTCGAGTCGAATATTTAGCATCTAGCGTAACGTAGAGTCATTTTCTTCTTGTGGCGCAGGCGGAGGCAAAGGGAACAGGGTATCAACTGGGCGTGTACCGGTTCTTTTACCAGTGTTACCTGAATCGATATTTCAAAGTGAAAAAGTTTGTTTTTTACTTCTAAATATCCATTCTGTTAAAGTTGCTAAAATGTCAAACACTCATTGTCACTCTATGCTTCTTATATACACGATAAGAAACTTATGAATTTCGTAACTTTATTAAATGTTACAATAATTATATTAACATGACACAATTAAGAGTAACATACATTTAACATTTTCATCGTTAAATGTTACTTCTAAAAACACGGTAAAAGTAATCAGGCCGCTTTACCCACATCTTATGTAGTGTAATTGTGTTGTTTACTGAATACGCCTGTTTCCTTTCCATTCAACGCATGCATAATTTATGAAAACGCTGAATCTGGCTATGTTATTGTTTATATCAATGGCAACATTTACAGAGAATTCCGTTTATATCCACTTATAGGTTGGACTGAATTATCATTTCGTAAACAGGTATTTCGGGGAAAACGGGGTTTACGATGAACTCTGTTGTACTTAGGATAGAGGATGTAAGGGTGTCCATGGTGCTTGGGTGAAATATTTGTCCATATTAATATTAAAAAGACGTAGAGTTTGTTTGTAAGTTTGTGTGCAGGGGGTAATCTCTGAAACTACTGATCCGATAAAAAAAATATTTTTGCGTTGGCCAAATATATTTAGCCCGTTTATTGAGGAAGGTTAAAGGTTATATTACATCACGATAGGACTCGTAGAGGCGAAGCAGTATCCGGTACGTTTCACGCGGATATGATTTGTACAGTTATTATTGGGTATTGGAAATATTTAAGTTTCTCTGTTTTGTAAATACTATACTGTAATTTTATTTAACTATGAAAATAAAGATATAAAATAATTGTAAGAGATAAAACTAAGAATTAATTTAATTATTTTAAAAATAATGTTATCTTGAATATATCCTTTGATTAATCCTTGTTGATTGGAGCTACATTTTAATACATTTTTTTGCTCAAATAAAAAAAAACTATTCCAAAAATAAGCAATAACAAAATCGGTCAAGTCGCTTTCAACTAATAAGGTAACATACATAAAAAAAATCCCCGACGAACTAAGAACTTCCTCCTTTTTTAAGTTGGTAAAAAGTAGATAAACTAGGATATTACTTAGAAGAAGAACAGAGATATTCATCTTAAGATATCTCCCAGACAGTGTGCTTTCTCTCAGATGTTTTCATGCATTGAACTCGGGAATATACATATAACCTACGTTGTAATCTTAAGCGCTTGTCTTATTTGAGCACAATTCGTTAGTAGAGTTCCATTTATCTCCACTAATGGCTTATCCGGATTCACGGATATCTAATTAATTAGTGTTGCTAAATAAATTATTACACATTCTCCAGTAAAAGTTTCAGTCAGGTCATTTTTACTATGCGAGAATTACACTTATAAATTTTCCTTCCCGACTTCTATAAGACGAACATTACAAGTAAGTTTTAGACTCACGAGCGATATGTAACCTGTAACCTAGTAACAGATGCGTCGAAAGTAGTTACGAGTTGTTATTTTATATCAATTACGAGAGTAAAACTTACTTATGTAATTCTCACCTTACATTCAGCGTATAACTTATTTAATAATTTTCTTTTTTTTAATTTAATACACAATAGCATATACATTATTTTTTTTAATTAAATCTTTTATTTTTTAAATGCCACATTCTAACGAAGGTCGGCAATAACTGTGGCTACCTGAACCTGACACAATAGGTTTAACTGATTTTGTACTTTTGTTAAAACACTGATGGAAATTTTTGGTCTAAGATTTTTGATTCGAGTGAAAACGTGTACATTTAACGCGATATATAATATCCCGATAATTTGATGAAATTTGTCGATCAAGAATTAAAAGATTTTTTTTACCAAATCAACGGTTTCTAACTTAGTATCGTTATGTAAAAAAAAGTTTTTATAATGAAAGAGAGAGAGAGATAATCTTGTATGAGCGAGGTAAACTCCGGAATCATTGAACCGATATTAAAAATTATGTTACCGTTTAAAAGGAATATTTTTCTAGATCACAAGTATATTTTATGTGTATATGCATATTATTTTAAAACTAAATCTAAATCAAGCTATTAGATACATACAGACGTTGCTGCAGGTATCTTGAGGCAAAAGGAAACACGTAAAGTTTTGCGCAAATCATTAATTGTGAACGCAAAATATTCTGGTTTTATTGTTGTCTTAAAATCTCAACGGAAATAATCACTTTGAGCATGTTTAAATTAATTGATTGATTGGTTATTTTTATTCTGCGTACGTACCTCATCTAAAGGTTCATTTACACCAAACGAACAAATAATTAATTCTAGAACAGCAGGATTATTTCTTAATCTTTCCATGTAAACGAATAGAATGAGAATTCGCTCGTCTATTATAAATCGGCCTTTACACAAAACGAACAGCTATAAAACGTTGAATAGAAAGATCATTAATAAAAACACATTTTTTATGAATATAAAACTAATAAACGTACAATTTTGATTCTGTGAATTCGTTTGTGAAAACACATTTATAAAAATACTGTTAAACGTAGATTTATTACTAAACGCATAACCATAAAAAATATACTTACATTAGTTTACACAAACTGTAAAGAAAATGTGTAGATTATTTGTTTTAGCGATTGCTTTTAAGAAAAACTTTACGGTACATTTCAAAGGTTATTGTTTGGACAATGAAAATAATCTTCTGTTTTTATACAAAGAGTTTTAGATTTGCGATTTCCTAAGTTTAAAGACTTCATAAATAAATAAATAAATAAATAAACGCATCACACTCAACGGCCCCCATTAAGATCTCATGACCTTGTGTCGGGGGTCCGGAAACACACACAACACTAACACAAACACCCAGACCACGACAAACATCTGTATGGCCAATACACACGTTTGCCGTGAGCGGGGATCGAACCCGCGACCGTTAGCGCTTTTAGTCAGTTGCAGTGACCATTGCGCCAACGTGTCTGTCATATGTCAATTTGTTAATAGATAAAGTTTACACTGTACAAGATTATTTGAAAGATAAAGGATCTTAATCTTATATGCGTTCGTTTTCTTACAAGATAACCGCAATAATTGACTAAAATTGAAAATACTAATCATTGGGACCATTTTAACGAGCATTAACAGTTCCTCTGCTGTAAATTGGCAAGGAGTCGTTTATTCCTCCTGGCTGCAGTATCAAACAAATAATTCCATAATTTTGCATAGATATTCCACGCTTATGTTTAAAATTTAAGGTCACACATATGATTGAAGTAAATTAAAACATCTTTTTGTGCATCTTATTACTTATTCTGCATCTAAGATTCCTACCGCAGCTGAGAAGAAAAGAGCAAAAATTCTTAAAGAAACAAACTTTGGTAGAACATCTCCCCCATTTGAAATAAAATAAAACCGCATCCAAATCGATTCATTCGTTTAGGAGCTACGGTGTCACAGACAGAAACACAGCGAACAAATTATAATATTCCTTTTTTGTGTCGTGGGGTAAAAATAACTTACCTTAGTCTACCCGTGACCACGAACGCTGCAAAGTGCGGGTAGTCTACCCGTGAACACGAACGCTGCAAAGTGCGGGAAGTCTACCCGTGACCACGAACGTTGCAAAGTGCTCGAAACGTCGGGATGATAAAAATAATTATACGCGATTTAAATCCGTTTAAAATAGTTTTATTTCAATAAAAATAACTACTAGTGATTGCAATCTAACAAATTTCGAATTCCTCTAATTATTATAATAGGTACACAGAATAGAGGCGTCTCTCCTGGGAATCAGTGGATAACTTATATCAACATAAACAACCTATCTACAGCATCATATTAACTTCATAAAATAAGTATAATTACATAATGAGAACATGGAGACCTTTTTTCGTACACAAAAGCTTCATTAAACCCATTACATCAAGGTAAAGTACCTAAAATTGGCACAACTACCGCGTAGTTAAGCCAACTTGATACGTTGGCCGTTATAGGGTCTATTTACTCGATGGATAAGAGTATTTTTGCAATTTGTGTAAATGAAATTTTAATCGATATTATTTACATGTTACATTCTTACCTGTCATGTTCTTAGATTGATTAAATTGCAATATAAAATAATCTCAAATATTTGAAAAGATATTATTTGATTATTCTTTTTATTATATATTTTAACCATATTTTTTTGGAATTTTCTCAAAATGAAGTCTGTGTGGCTTGACACAATTTTGCTTATCAGCGTCCACATAGACAAATTTATAATCTCGCAGCTCGGTACTCTCTACGGGATGAATTTAAGAGAGAAATGAGGTATTCTTACGGTAGCGTTAAGCGTCATTTTTCAAAGTAATAATTACTTAATTAAAGTAATAATCACATTTTATGTGATAACTAAAATGTAAATACAAGAAATAAAAATACACGTTTTCGACTTCATAAAGTAAATGTGTTATTTTTAGGATTTGGTATTCGTATCTAAATAAGATCTTTTCTAATCTTTCTTCTTTATTTTAATTCTTCTTGATTTTAAAAGAGTACCTATCGAGTTTCTTGCCTGTTTTTCTCCGTAGAATCTGCATTCCGAACCGTTGGTGTTTTTTTTTCTAAATATACTATAAGACTAATTTGTACATTGACGATTCAAAAATGATTTATAAAAAAAAGAATGAAATCCGCAGATCCTGAAATTAAGTCATTCATTCACAACAAAGAGTATTTACGTTATATAATACAATAGATTTTAAGCCGGAAGTCTAATCCCCTCCTACATTCCTTTCCGTATTTCCGGTTCCATTTATTCCTCATTCCGTTTAAAGCTGGCAATGCATTGGTGACTTTTCTGGTGGTGAAAATATCCATGGGCGGCGGTGACCACTTAAGATCAATGTGCCTAGAGCGAGATTTTCTATCACGGTAAAGAAAACAAATGTGTATGGGGTTGAATCGGCGGCATCTCCTCTTAACAAGGAGAAATAAAATAGTGAGTATAGCGAGTGTTTGGTAGATTAAGACGAAACCGCGTTTTGTGTGCTACAATTTTGATACGTCGATGGGTTATATTAGCTGGTGCTCATGACTTCGTCTGCGATGTCTATGATACCTCCGTCATATTAGCTTTATGCATGCAAAGTCTCAGCCCGATCGGTGTAAAATTGACAAAGTTTCATACAAACTTTCATCCTCTATTTTATTCCCTTCAGGGTAGAATTAACCTAAATTGTTTCTTAGGGGATGCCTATGTCATGACATCTACCTGCATGCCAAATTTCAGCCCGATCCGTCCAATGGCTGTGCGTTGATAGATCACTATGTCAGTCAATCACCTTTGAGTTATATATATTTAGATAAAAAAAAAACTCCATCGAGTTATATCAAAACACTTACACTAGGCACGCAGCTGCTAGTTTGTCAACTATTTTTATCTGACTACGCGGCGCAAGAGGGTTGTTAGTTTATCAGCCAATGTATGAATGTTGAACTATTTAGACGAAACGAGTTTGTCAATTTTTATAAATGATACCATGTTTGATTCATCACGAGAGTGCTGTGACATTTGTAATGAAAGTAGTAAATAAAAAAATTTAAAAATCAATATGGCCGAATTTGGACGGCATTATATGAAAAAGAATTATAATCGACAAACTGTGTCAAGTTGGGTGTATCTGAATAGATATCGTTTTTCAATCAGAATTATCGTTTAGGACCTAAAGATTTAAAGTTGGTTAGTGACGATTCTCACTTAGGTATAGACTTTTAGAAAGCTCTGATATATACTTGATACGGTACTGCTGACTGCAGATGGTCTTGTTACGCAGACGGGCTATTGAATTTTGAAATTAATTTTTCTTGTTACATATGTTTATAATAAAAAATTTTAGTGGCGGGAGGATACGGTGTTTCACGAGCGGAGACTATGATGTTCTTACCAAGCTACATAAATGCATCCGGCTCCTATGGTCCAAGTTTTAAAGTTAAAATTTAGTACAAAATTAATCAGAATAAATTTCAATGTGCTCCTATTTTAAGCGTCTGTTGAATTGTATAAACATGACGTCAAAACCAGATCCGGTTTGAACGCGTGGGCGGTTAACAAATTAATCAGTGAGTTTGGACAGGATACAGGTGAGTTAAAAAAACAGTTAGACAGAGAATTTTCTTTAACATTCCTTTGTATAGTTTAAAAATTAAATTATATGAAATGACCAGCACTTTCCCGACGCTTTGCCCGTGTATACCGAATTTGATACCTAACATTTCAACCCTTTTTTTAACCCAGATTTTCAAAAATCTTATCTTTCTTGTTAGAACCAGCGGGTTTCAGCTCTCCGTTGATCGATCAGTGAATATGTCAGCCAGTCAGATTTGATTTTTTTATATTTTTTTAGATTGGATATATGTATATATATATATATATATATATATATACATATGTGTATATATATATAGAAATGAATCATATACTCAGATGAGTGCTATATCTGAACTGATTGAGACCATTAATTAGAATATATTAATTATAGTATCACACTCAGGGATCTAATTGTGATAAGCTATCGGTATCAGATGATCAGAATGTAGCGTTTTATAATAGGAATAGCTTAACCTAATAACCTCATCATACATTAATCAGTTTTAGCAATAACATTTTTATTATTTTAGTACATGGTTAATACAAGTTTGTTTTAACAAACTATTTTAAGAAAAAAATCTATTTAAATAAGTCAAAGAATTCAAGAGTAATTACACTAGAATATAAACATTTATGTGTTAAAATTTACGTTCAATAAATAAATAGTTAAAACGTTTTCAACGTAGATATATTACGTTTAATTTTAAGCCGAATCTTTAATTAAGTTTTCAGCATAAGTTGTGAAACAAATGAATAATTCATCATACTATTGATAAATTTGTTTCCACATAATATTGAAAGTCCTTGGTAAAGCCTGTACTTATAACATTTTTTTTATTTATCACGAGCGATCAAGCGTTCGCTGAGTTTTTTTTATTCAGTCTGGCTAGTATTTTACTGGCATACGAGCAGGCAGTATACCTGATGTTAAGAGATCATCACCAGCCATGAGTGTGTTACAGCACCAGGAGCTATAAGACAGAGGTTGGTGCAGTGGTCACTGCAATTGTCTGAAACGCTAACGGTCGCGGGTTTGATCCCTGCTCACGATAAACGCGTGTATTGACCATACCGATATTTGGACGCTGATAAGCAATACTGTGTCAAGCCACACGGACTTCATTTTGATAAAATGGCGTCTAAATATATGAAACCTATTCTTAACAAATATGTTTGAATAAGTATCTATTGATATTTTCTTTTCTTTTTTGATAAAAGGTATAATGTATTAAAAGCAGGTTGATATACTTAATACATTATCTAATAAAAAGTTTCTTAAATATATGAGATTATTGTAAAAATTACAAAATATGGAACGACCTTGAAATTCGAAACAATGAACTAAGAACCTTTTTCCGTACTTTTTTAGTTTATATGACTTTTTTTTATTGAATAATGTTAAATAGGTGATGAGCTATCAAAATACATAAATATCTCCGAATTTGACTTTTGGTGGGTTGACACATTATTGCTTATCAGCATCTATTTGTCGTGCTATGAGTGTTTGTGTTTGTGTTGTGTGTGAAATTTCCGATACAGGATCAAAAGATCCTAAGGGGGGCCGTTGTGATGTGTGTAAAAATGCGTTACTCGATTCAGAATAAAGAATGAAAGTGAATAAATAGGAATAAAATAAATGGTGGATTAGGTTCTCTTAGTCTCATACAAAACTCAGCTATGTTAGCTATTTCACTACGATCTTCTGTGAAAGTGAGGTCCTGCCTCAGTCCAGTGTAATTAGTGAGCTACATCTAGGCTAGGCTACAGGATGTTTAGTGTATACATTTGTAATTTTAAATATATGTAATTATTAACATAATTATAAAAGAGTACCTATCAAGTTTCATGCCGGTTCCGGTAGAATCTACATTCCGAACTGGTGGTAAATTCATCAAATTTTTTTTTTGTTTCCTTATTTTAAGTACTTTTTAGGGTTCCGTACCTTAAAAGGAAAAACGGAACCCTTATAGGATCACTTTGTTGTCCGTCTGTCTGTCTGTCTGTCTGTCTGTCTGTCTGTCTGTCTGTCTGTCTGTCTGTCTGTCGGGATGTCAACCCTTTTTTCTCAGAAATGCATAGACGTATCATGTTGAAATTAAAATCATATACTCAAGTCTACGATGACATGCGGCCGTGAAAATATTAAAGTTCTAAGTCAACGCAATCAAAAGATAATGGAAAATATGTCGTATATTTTGACCATTTTAGCGTTTTCGCAAGGGAATCAAAACCTATAGGGTACTTCCCATTGACCTAGCACGATGAAATTTGGCAAGAAGTAAGATCTTATGGTACAAATAAAGGAAAAAATCTGAAAACTGTAAATTTTTGTATGTATGTTTGTCTGTTTGTAAGTTTGTCTTTCAACCTTTTTCTCAGAAACGCGTGAAGGTAACAAATTTTTATCAACGTCAAGTACTCAGAGTTGTAATTACTAAGAGCTGTGAAAAAATCAAACTTCTAAGTTAACGCAATCAAAAGATACGGTCATTTATATCACATATTTTAAGTATGATAGCGTTTTTAACGTTTTCGCAAGGGAATCAAAACCTATAGGGTCCTTCCCATTGACCAAGCATTATGAAATTTGGCCAGGAGCAAGGTCCTTTAGTATACATAAAGGAAAAAATCCGAAAACTGTAAATTTCTGTTCGTGTGTCTGTCAGTCTGTACGTCTGTCTTTCAACCTTTTTCTCAGGAACGCGTAAATGTATCAAGTTGTAAATTGATCAAGCGGAAAATATATTAATCCTAGAATTAAAATTATAGGTACTTGTAACAAATTAATATAGAAGTTGACCATGGTCAAAAAAACAATTTTACAAACACTGAGAAGAAATTTGTATCAATACGAAAACATTAAAAAGCAGCAAACCTTTATAAACAACGCAATGCAATCTATATATTGCAGCTAACAAAATGATAGCGCGATGCAGCGTACAGCTAATGCCATCTATTACAACATTATGACATTAACTGTGATATAATTCTGCTCGATTAATAAAATTTTTTATTTTAATTATTATTTAAACGCGCTAAAAATTATAAAATAAACTTTTCATTTAGAAGTTTTATCGTCGATTTATAATGACATTACGTAATTAACATTCAATATAAGAGCTTCACGCGATTTGATTTAAGTACTCGTATTGACTTAGTACGAAAATTTTAAAATTAAATTCAAACAGATCGAGTTATTTAATTTACTTATTTATCTACACATATAAGTCTTCTGGTTATTAGTAATATAATTAGTTATTTATGAATAAACAATTAGTTTTGTTCGAATTAAGGACTAATTATTTTCGTCTTGGCAACACTGATATATATTTCGATATTTTGATTGATAATGTAAATCTAAATATTTTACGAACGTAGTGCAGGGGTAGTGGAGTGTAGTAGAATATAAATAAAAATAAAACGAGAATAAAATATAATATAATTATGTTGTTAATCTCAAAGTCAACAAGTTAGTTCATTGAAATTGTCAAGAGATGGCGCTAGGTTCCTAATAAGGTATCCTGAATCGCGCTATAACTTTTTTTTTTTGAAAGTATAAGGTGTATTAGTACTTAAAATAAAATTTTATGTTTCCATGGATTGCATCTATGATCGTGTTTTAAATTAAAGTGCTCCTAAGTAGTTTCAAAATAGTTTTTGGGACGTGATCCATATTTACATAATATTTGATTATATTTAAGCGACTTCTAAAAAGGAGTGTTTTCAATTCGACCTTGTATTTAATTTTTTTTATGTTTGTTCGCCGATTACGCCGCCATTTGGGTACCGATTTTCAAAATTTTTTTTTTGTTTGAAAAGGTATACTTCCAAGGTGGTCCCATTGTCTTCAGGTCAGGATCAGATGATGGGACCTGGAGAAATTGAGGGAACTCCTCAAATATTATAGGCAGGCGTATACCGATTTAGGTATTTTTGATAGTAACTTATGTTGGAACAGATGATGAAGACCACAAATGGCGTAGATGGGTTAGTCCTATATAGATTTCTATAAGTTTGTACGGAACCCTCGGTGCGCGAGTCCTACTCGCACTTGACCAGTTTTTGTTTGTTTTGACGATTCAAATGTGCTATTAAAAGCCTACTTGAATAACGTATTTTTTATTTTATTTGCTTTAGCTTAGAAAGAGTAGTGTCGAAGGATCTTAATGAAATTTGATCTGACTTGGTAGAACCTACACAGTAACACTGTAGTGGGTTCAAGTAAATATAGAATTTAAAAAAGTCAAACATATTGTGTAATGTGCAAGCAAAAATATTTTCCTAGAAAAATATAACTGACTTCAAACAAAAGAGTTACTTAATAAGCTGTATTTTATTCCTTATTTTTCCAACGTTTGACGTACGAGTAGAATGTATTCGTTATACAGTGGGACGAATCTTGAGTCTAACCACTTAAAGAAGGATTATCGAAATTGGTTTACACTTGGAGAGAATATCGCTTAGCAATTACATAAAAAATAATTGAATATTATTAATATTAAAAATAATTTAATTAAATATAATTTAATAATAAAATCAAGTGCTTTGAAGTCGGTTAAAAATTAAATCAATCAAAAATAATTCATACTCCATTTTGAAAATCGATCAAACGTTATATAACAGTTTCGATACAACAACGTAATTATAATTATCAAAAATAAAAGAATCAACATTTAATTTATTTCATTACATCTGTTTAATGATAATTATGATACGGACCCGAGGCGTTTCGTTTTCAAAGGTTTTTGTTTCAAATTAATGAAGAAATCAGATTACCGGATGCTTTTTTTTTCAACTGTACGCCCGGAGCTGTGTGTGTAGGCGAAATCAGTTCTTTGTTATGTTTCTAAAATCGTATTGTTTTAAAAATTGTATTGTTTTGATTATGTCGCACTTAGTATTAATCCTTTCTCTGTCCCATCCCGTTTTCGCACTGGGCCCTTTAGTTCTTATCGGATTATGTGATTGTTGATTTTGCTTCTAGAATACCTCTTCTATTAATATAAATTATCTATGAATGTTACACGTCAATAGCTAAAAGACGCTCCTGGTCCCATGAGTCATACCTATATGAATTTATCGGTAGTTTTACTATTGTCTGCTTCATGAACAGGGAAGGCGTTAAAGTAAACGAATTAAATTGTGCAAATTTTAGGTGCAAAATGCAAAAAGGTTTACACGTGGGAATTCGTCAAATTTTAATATTAAAAAAATATATATAGGATAGAAGATAACAATAATATACTTTATTTGTTTATTGCGTAAGTCCGCCAGGGTTTAATAAACGGCGCCAAATGTTAAAATTTTTAAAATAATTTAAATTCATATAATATTTGCACCAATAACGACAAAAATTATTGACATCCCGTTTAAACTAAAATGGCGACGCGAGAGCAACCTGAAAATCAGTCGAAATTAAAGTTTTATAAACAAATTCTTTAATTGTCAAAATGTGGCATGTTTTGATAGCTATATTTTATGCAATCAGCCCCTGGTTTTTTTACCGCACTCGATAACAATGTTATATAAATCTAGATTGAAATTTTTAATAAATTATTACGACTTTTAGTTTTTTAAAAGCTAATAAAACTATATAATATTTTCTAACGTTTCACCGTGAACCAACCAATCTAGATCCGACAAATATCCAGCGAAATTGCTTTAGCATAATAGGAAAAGAAGAAAAAAGTAATAAATTCTTAAGCCTGGCCACTGATTGTAAGGAATTTTTGTTAGAAATAATGCGGGTTGAACGACTAACTTCTGACGCTTGATGCGTACATACCGAACGGACTTCATAAATATGTATGTTAGTTATATAATTACTATTGCTAACTGGTGTATGAGTACATAACATGATAGAATCTAGATAAAAATTCAAGGATGGACTACCTACAGGAGGCCTATGTTAAGTGACATGCCTGACTTTAAATAAGAACAAGTTATATTTTACTTAAGCTTGATGTAAATGTAATACACAAGTACGCAATGTGGTTGGCGTTAACTATAATGTCTGGGGTAAAGTATTAAGGATATTCATTACGTGACATTAATTAATGATAATTTCAAAAGACAGGGTATATTAATATTATTAAAAGAGTTTGAAAGTACATACGTGAATAATAAATCTAATGTCCTATTATTTTTATTTCCATCTGAACTCTAACAATACGCTGCTCTTATGATGCTATTGAAATTTCCTATAAAATTATCAATGTACATAAAGTCTATTTAGCGACTTTTTCAATGTTATTTTCAATCATTGCGCAATGTAAATTGCAATTCAACAAATTATCGAGTTATATATTTTACATATTTTTTAAACACAATTAGACCTGGGACATTAAACAGTTTGGAAGTCACCTTAAAGGCATTCTAATTATACACTTAGAAATAAAACCACCTTTTCCAAAATATATTAAATGGAAAATAAAATTTGCTACCAGCGAGTTTTATTTTCCAAGGCTAATCAAATGATCACAGTTACATGTTACAATTTTCTAATTCTAAAGTTTTCTATCAAAACCTTACAATGTGCGGCGTGGCTAACCTGGATAGTTTTCAGATGAAAGACGTAACGTATTCGCTGGCCTCGGAGTTTAATTTGCATGCTATTGAATATAGCCTTCACATAATGCAATATACCTTTAAACGTTACAAATGTATTCTCGTGAGATGCCATGTATCTTCACACTATAGAACTTTAAATATTATGTTTTTGTATTATATTTTCTTATATTCTGGTTTATACAGGTTGGGTTATTCATTCATTCATGGGTTACTCATCAGGAATCGAAACTGGGCATTTAAATAATCATCTTTATTAAAGAACAAAAAATGTCGTTCATTAAAATAGCTTACTTATTTCATTTTTTTTCTGAACCGAACTGTTACGGTTAAAAAATATTTTTTGCAACTTTTCGTAACAATAAAATCAGTGACACCCTTACAACTTATGAATATCTCAAGCTTTGCCAGCCTGTAGTAGGCTCTCATGGCCACTCTTGAATCGTCAAAAAAAAAATATAATAAAATAACTAATTGCTACCACCGGTTCAGAATGTAGATTCAACCGGGAAGCCTCGCAAGAAACTCGCTAGTTACTCTTTTAAAATTTATATATCAGCTTCTTTCTGTAATTATACTTAGGTTTTATTTTCTGTATAAATATATAAAGACTTAATTTAATTATTGATATGCTAATTGATTTTACTGGTTATTAATGAAATATCAATGGCCTGATTTTAATCATCTTAATTGGCGTATGCGTAAACTGTGCAATTTTCGATAGGACTTAATTGTTTTATGCGATTAAAATTTTACATTGCTGACGCGAATCGTTTTTCAGTCGAGTAGCTCAAGTGAAATAAAACTCGAATAAATATTAAATCGAGTTTTAATAGAGTTAGCTCTCGATTCACTGCAACGTTTTTTATTAATTTAAATGTGACTATTATTTTGTCACGCAAGAACTGCGTGGGCAATAAACCATGTATTTACCCTTAAATGGTGTTTCAAAATTGGAACGCTTATTTCAAAGCCTACTGTAAATTGAAAAATGTACTAAAGTCTAGTTAGGCTCAAGTCATTTTGTGATTAAAAGAGAATATTTTAGACCCACTTGTAAAAAAGGAGGTTCTCGGTTCATTGGTGGTTTTTTATGCATGTTTCCCATTACTCAAAAATGAATTGACCGTTGTAGTTAGTTCTATTTTTGTTTGAATGTTTATAATTAGTCCTATAAAATGTTCATCAAAATAATTTAACCATTTTGATTTTAAAATCAAAATAACTAGAATAAATATTTCTTCCAAGTAATCGATAAAAAGTGTTTTGCTTTTGAAATCGGTTCCCTTTTAAAAAAAAGTATTTTAATTACTACTTTACTAATATTATAAATGGGAAACTATGTCTGTTTGTTACATCTTGATGCCAAAGCCATTAAACCAATTTTGATGAATTTTAGTATACATATAGTTTAAACCTTGATAAACGACATAGGCACATTTTCGCAAAGATATAATTTGAAATAGGGGATCGCAAACCTAGTTGGTCTTCCTTTTAAAATAAAGAAAATATGTACATTTTAAGTTGCATCCAAGAAAAGTCACCCTGACTGTTACTATTAGGCGAGAATAACTCTGTAACATAGTAACACCTGTATATGTAGACTTAAGAAAGCTGTTAATTTGTCAAATATAAGGCACGGTAAATTATTTCAGGTGTAAAGCAATGACAAACAACGTATGTAAGTCCATATGAAAGTCTGAAAGCAAAACTTATAAGTGTAATTCTCGCCCTACGTAAATTAAAATTTTACGTACCTAACTTACACAAATAAAAACATTATACAACACATGCATACCTACGTTGTTGCTAATACTATGTCATACATCTGGGTAGTTATTTTTACATTATAATCTAGCTGTGCCCCGCGGTATCACCCGCGCTAATTTGAGGAAAAAATATATTTATATCATGTTTACCTTCCCTACTTAAATCTGATATTGTTCGCTACTTCATTGGTTTCAATTTTGTTTATTATTATTATTATTGATCTTTTATTGTATCTTTTTCCTTATTTTATACATTTTTAAATACATTTTGTATACATAATAGAAAAAATATTTAAAAATATAAAAAATAGCTGTCCACCGGTGGCAGAATGTGAACCAGGCCACCGGCAGTTAGGGCTCCAAGTTGAGGAATCTCCTCACTATACGTGCCGTCTCAACTACCAAGCGAGAGTTTCTGAAGATGCTGGTCGAAACTCTTCGCTAATAGCCCGTTAACCGAGACGACAACAGGTACAATAATTGTTGAGTCCACTCTCCACATGGCTGTAATCTCGTGGGCAAGATCTAAATATTTACTAATTTTTTCTTTTTCAGCCTTCAGGAGATTATCGTCATGTGGAACAGTAATGTCAACAATTATTGCTCGGCGCGCTGACCGGTCCACTATAACTATATCAGGTTTATTAGCTGGAATATACCTGTCAGTGATAACAGACCGGTCCCAGTAGAGTAAAGCACGGCCATTTTCGAGAACCGGCGTCGGGTTATACCTATAGTAGGGCACCTCAAAGTCTATGAGATCGTAAAGAAGAGCAAGTTGTTGGTGTAGTATCCTGGCTACCTGATTGTGTCTGTGCAAATACTCTCCGTTAGCAAGATGACTACAACCGGAAATAATATGTCTGAGTGACTCGCCAGGACGATGACATGCTCGGCATACATCGACGGTTCCGTCTTTCATAATATACTTCCGGTAGTTGTTCGTCTTGATAACTTCGTCCATAATTGCACAGACAAAACCTTCGGTCTCCCCAAAGAGGTTTCCGTATTGTAGCCAGGATACAGAGCTTGTCTGATCTACATCCGGCCCCATCAGGGCTTTGTAGAATCTTCCATGTAGCTCTTTGCTCTTCCATACGGCCACACGATCAAGTGTGCCCATTACTAGGGGTTTACGCCAGTTCTCTTTGCCTAAAGACAGCGGAGTAAAACCCTTGTCAACTGCTACAACATCCTTGTGCATATCCCCGTTCATATTAAGAAAGTACTCTCGGAGATTATACACCACACGATTGTGAAGATTCTTAGCACTTATTATTATTATTATTAATTAAAATAAATAAAATTAAAAAAGTAGCCTAAGTTACATTAACATTAGTTCTGTCAAAATCGGTCCAGCCGTTTCAGAGATTAGCCGGAACAAACAGACAGACTGACAGACATTTTCATATTTGAAAGGGTTAACTTTCAGATTAGTCTCCTAGAATTTTTATCCTAATCCATTTAGTAGTTTAGTTTTAAAATCGAAATGATCTAATGAACAAAGAGAGAGACAGACAGACAAAAAAATTGTTTTTGATGTAAGTACCGTGTATACTTTTATATGCATTTAGTTGAAAGCTATTAATTTGAAATTACATACAGACACTTTTATTTTATTTATTTGTATAGATATAAACAATAGCGTGTTATATTTACGTATTTTTCCTATAGATTGCTTTGTGTTTAAAAGTCGTCTGAACGAGAAATCTTCTAAAGATTGTATTTATTTTTCTTCGTTATGATATCGCTGTAATGTAGGTCGTGTGCTGGAAAATATTTAGTTGGTAAAGGTATATGTTGTTCCCGCGATTTCGTTCGCTTAGATTTTAATAATAGCTAAAATTGAAAAACGTATTATATTATTATCTTACTTTTATAAATAAGACGTTTGGATGAATGGGTGTTTCTCATGCTTTCACGCAAAAACAACTAAACAGATTTTGACGAAACTTTTCAGTTATATAATTTTTACATCAGAATGAGACAAATGCTACTTTTGTCAACACACCAAGCAAAGTCGCAGTAGGAAGTTAGTAGTGTACTTAATTCTGACTATATGTCTGTTTGTTTGTATGTTCTTCATCCCGTCCAAACAATTGAATCAATTTTGATGAATAGAATCAGATATCATACATATATTGCAGCTTGTAAAAATTCAATGACTAATTTTTGTTGAGTTAATAAAATTTAGATAGAATGAAAGATTATAACATTTTATCGAGAAGCTAATAAAATTCAAAATCTGTGCGAAACGAAAGCTAAATTAGTAACAAGAATTTAATATTATAAATTCTTTAGTTTATTATCTATGATTAAAAAAAGGGACTATTCTATCAACATTTTGAAACATTATATAAGTGTAAAACGTTTTATGCGTTTTGTACCCAAAATGTGAATTTTTGAAATTGGTTTCTTTATTACTAAGCTTGCAATATGTAATCTGATAGAAGCCTAGCCGTGAAATATATTTTACTAGATACTTGATAACTTATCATCAAGCCAAAGATCATTAAAATTACTATCAAAGTCTAGTTATAACAAAAAATGTTTATATATGTATTATATAAAAGTAAAAGGTCACTCACTCACTCACTCATCACGAAATCTAATAAACTACAAGTGCTAGAAGTTTCAAATTCGGTATTGGGATTTTTTTGGTGACGTTGGTGCTCAAAAAGACGAGATTTTGCAAAATTCGACCCCGAAAGGGGTTAAACGAGGTTTGGAAGTATGTATGAAAGTTCTTTGTAAAACACGGGTGAAGCCGTTGGATGCCGCTAGTTAATAATAAATGTTTGTAAAAAAAGTTTTTACATATTTTAAAATTTCGCGATTTATACTATTCATATTTAATATAACGGGTCTGACTGTGAGTCAGCTCGTGACCACGACGAATGCAACTTCGTCGAAACGTCGAGCTATAAAAAGGTATTACTACCATTAGTTATCGCGATAAGACCAGTTATATTAAATATGAAAAGATTTTACAAACAGACATAACTTAGTTACGGAGTGTTATGTGTATATATTTGATGGTCTCTATTCTTAGCGTAGTGTATGACGCAATGTTGATATATTTATTATACTTCTGCTGTATTCAGTTATCTTTATGGTACACTAGTTCTAAATGGCGGGATTGTAGAAATATTTATTTATATTTCTACGAAGATATTTATTAAATTGATGCTGATAAGCAATAACGTGTTAACCCACAATTATTAATTATTAATTGGGTTAAACATGCCACATTTTAACAGTAACTTATGTTATTTAGTATTTAGTATTTTAGTATAAAATTCAAAAATAATCCGTCAGAGTGTATCTATATTTTTTTATTATAAAAAGGGGGGCAAACGAGGAAATAGTACCACCTGATGTTAAGTGGTTACTATCGCCCGGACGTCTGCAACACCAGGGGAGCTGCGGGTTCGTTGCCGGCCTTTGGTCTAGTATTTTATGATAGTGATATATCAATCCCAGATATTATAATATACTACGAGAAAAGCCACGAGAAGGCAATAGTTTCATACGTTTAAAACAACTGAATAGCAATGTTGCGGTTTTAAATTTTATAATAATTGAAAATGCGGTTACGTTGATGCCTTTGTGTTATTTCCAATCATATAAATAATGCAAATTATATCAGTGATGGTTTATACCTGCGACTTTGCTTGGATTCATTTAGATTTCGTTATATGTTACTGAGGTAGAGCCTAGCTGTAGCCTACTGAGACCAGCTCGTATACGGGCTGGCTCACACCACTCTCGCAGAAAATATATATAAAATTTACAACAATATTATGTATATCCACAATAGAATTGATTCTTTCGATAAAAACAGTGACAGGCATTGCATTAACACGAAAATAAAGGATAATTATAACACCGAATTTTCGACTATGTCAATTTTACCTTCTTGGGCCTTGCCCCTTGCCTGAAGGTAACATTGATTGAATGACATGTATTCGTTTCTATAATAAAATCCCTCAGAAAATGCTACAGTTTATAAATGAACTCTTATAAGCAATACTGTGTCAAGCCACACTTCACTTTGAGAAAATCGCGTCTAAAGATTGCAAACTTATTCTATGGAAAATTCTAGTCAATTATAAGATTACGTATAATTTTCAATAAAGCATTTAGTATTTGTTGGAATGTGCACGCAATTTACTAAGACTAATCGATCATGAGAATTATGTTAATTATTAATTTTCAATCAAAATGTATCTCGTATTTTAATTGTCCTTTTCATTTTTCTTCAAAGTCAGCATTTTTTTGTTTCTTTATTTTCATTTTGTGTTTTTTATAATTAATTTGTCACATCTTAGTTGTAATATTATTATTGTTTAGTTTTAAATAAACAATTAATTGTGTTAAGCGGCTATATTTTTTCGCAAATAGTGTTCATCCTTAAATAAAATAAAATTTATTTCTTGATATATTTTAGGTAAAACTATTTGGCATTTTATGCTTCGTGAATGAAAGAATCGTCTAGACAATACTTGACCCTTATTATAACATCGAATCATAGACAAAGCCTCCTTCGAAATTGAGTTCTATTCAGAAAAAAATAGCTTTAGTAAAAACTTTACAATTTACTTATTCATCTAAATATAATTGTGTAGGCAGTGTTTGAGAAATGTAAAAATAGAATGTTATTTTTTTAATTGAAACTGTTATATTAATACTAATTGATTCTTGCCCCGTCTCGTAAACGATATTTAAAAAAAAAATCTTTAAAATAATTTAAATTTAAAATCCTTACATTATTTACATAATAATATATTTTATACCTATAAACTTGTTATTTTAAAATACAATGTACATTGCAAAGCCATAACCAAACACAAGTATACAATTAAACCGAAAAGACATTACGATGAAAACCTACGGAGATGAAGCCTCAAAAATCTCTTTGTAACATTCCCTCTTCATCTCAAAAGGTTACTGAATTCTAATCCTGTTCTATCAATGGTGGATATCACTTTGATGACCCGCTTACTAAGAGAATAGAGTGTCTTTGACAGTACCCCCTCTTGTACTTATTATGAAGTATCGAGTAAAATGACAGCTTTACTCTTATTGGTTGTGAAATATATTATATACTAGCTGGTGCTCGCGAATTCGTCTGCGTTGCCTGGGATACCTACGTCGTAATAATATGCATGCAAAGTCTCAGCCCGATCGGTTTAAAATTGACAAAGTTGCATACAAACTTTCATCCCCTATTTTATCCCCTTGGGGGTAGAATTAAACAAAATCCTTATTTTAGCGGAATAAATAGCTTAATCTTAGCGGATGTATGTGTCATAACATCTACCCGCATGCCAAGTTTCAGCACGATCCTTCCAATGGTTTGGGCTGTGCGTTGATAGATCACTATGTCAGTAAGTCAATCAGTCACCTTTGAATTATATATATTTAGATTAAAAAGTTCTAAATAGGGAAAACATAATATTCTTTTCAAGATTATAAAGATGATAAAGGTGCTTGTATTTAGTATAGGCTTGATTCACACAGGGTATTTTACTTGTAACTCTTAAATTATGTACTTATTGTAAAACTTTAAAAAAAAGTATCTATCTAGTTTCTTGCGGGTTCTTCTGTGTAGAATTTACATTCGGAACCGGTGGTAAATTCATCAATTTAATTATTTTTTTGTTCCTGTATTGATGATTTCTACTTGAATAAATTCTACTTGAATAAAGTATATTTTGATTTGATTTACTATAAAGTTCTCGATACATCTCCGCTGATTGCAATGAATGATATGGATGCTGATAAGCAATAATGTGTCAACCCACAAAAAGTCAAATTCGGAGATATTGATATGTTTTGGTACAGCATCACCTATTTAACATTATTAAAAACAATTTTAAGTCATCTAAACTATGTAAGTAAGGAAAAAAGTTAATATTTTGCTAATTATACAATAATCTCAAATAATTAAAAACTTATTTTATACAACACATTAAATATATAAATCTGCTCTTAATTCATTATACCTTTTATCGAAATAAAAAAGAAAAGATGTATATATAGTACGTCTTCAAACAAATTTATTAAGAATAGGTTTGACAATTTTAGACGTCATTTTCTCAAAATCAAGTCCGTGTGGGTTGACACAGTATTGCTTATCAGCGTCCATATTAAAATGACATAATTACCTAACTTCGACCTGATGCAGCAGTATCATCTAGGATCAGCAGAATACACAGCTCTTCATAAACTTACAGCAGAAATATCATGTCGGGGCTCGTTGAAATGCTCTCAATAAATATTAATACAGAGTTTTTTAACTGGGCGTGCTAGGCCAGATCTGAAAGTATAAGGAATATGGGATAATACTTAAAGGACCCTGGGAGCCGATTGCGATGAAAACTAAAACTGTATCATTAGTTTTTTTGAAAAATTCTTTTTACTAGGAATCCAACCCGCTGATTTTGAATAAAAAAAAACCTTATATTATTGCACCTTCTTATCATGTCGAGTCCAGATATTTTTTTTTTGAAAATAATATATTGATTTTATTTTATTAATAAAAATTATAAAGGTCCTTTAAGTATTTTTTGGTTTTTCTTATACCTATGGATTTAGCCTACCACGACTACTTAAAAAACTCAGCCTGTATATATTATATTATTCCATTTAAGCGATCACGTCAAAACCTTGCTTGTCCTATAATAGTACTTAGGTAAAGAGAAACTGGAGGTGAGTCCATCAGTTTCAATTTACCTTTATTACTTCAGCTTAGCAAGGAACCAAAATAAATAAATTAACTCGGGATCCATTTCGTGGAATTTGAGGTAAGAATACGTAACATTCAATTCTAAAGGTAAAGCCTATTAATTTATATACCTAAGTATATATATTTTTTGTAGAAGCATAAATTTAATTTGCGATACAAAATTTCATATTCAAATTATTTTTTATTTTATTTGACCAAAAATCTTTGGTGTGTTCTGAAATATAATCTAGCATACTAGCTAGACACAAAGAGCTAGAGCTAATGACACAAAGAATTTTTATACTATCATATTATATAACTGGATGCTGATAAGCAATAATGTGTCAACCCACAAAAAGGCGAATTCAGAGATATTGATGTATTCTGATGATGCATTATGTATTTACCTGTATTTCTAAATTATTATGTAGTTATCTAAAATTATCTAATGTTTCGAATATTGAAGTGTGTTCCATATTATTAGATAAAGAAAATGTATACCAATCTGCTTTTAATTAATTATACCTTTTATCGAAATAGAAAAGAAAATATGGATAAATACTTCACTTTAATTCAATTCTTTGGTTTACGGCTTTTAGTTGTGCCAATTAGGCACATTTTATTTCGCCAATGTCACGTGGAATGGAGAAAACACGACGGAGATTGATCGGTGGGGTCGAGAATTCAACCTTGACTAAATTTTGAAAATAGTGAGAATTTCATTGTTAGTCCTAAAAGAACACAAATATAGTTATAAATATAATACGTATATAGTATAAAAATACAACTTATGTTAATGGGACAATCACATGTTTAATTTACATCTTAATATTATTACATTTAATATATTTACACAGAAACACAGTGGAACAAACACAAACATCAATAAACAATCAACATTACAGGGCGGGTGACTTTAGGAGGGAGAACGTCGTAGAGGGGATGAAGAAGTCTGGGGCAATTAAACAGGATATGGGATGGGGAAACTTCGTCTCATCCCATTCGCACAGTGAGTGGTCATGAACTCAAAATTTTGGCTAGGTGCCTGGGAGTACATGCATAGCCAAGACGCAAACGATAAATAGTAGAAGTGACCCAGCGGTCAGCACGTCTAAAAAGAAACAACCAAGGGCGTCTTGGAATTCTTCAAATTTATTTAGAATAGCTTTGACATCTTTAGACGCCATTTTATTAAAATTATGTTTGTGTGACTTGACATAGTATTGCTTATCAGTGTACTACTATAGATATGTTACGATACTAAAATTATTTTACGATAAAAATCTGTACGGATTTACAGCTTTAACAAGTTCGTCAAGTGTCCTTAATTCAATTATTTAGTTAATGGCTTTTAGTTGTGCACATTTTATCTGAAACTCTCACCAGTTACTACCTGATCGGCCATCTAAGTGTAATACATCGATAAATATATAATATAATTGTTATTATATGTGTAATGTAACAGTAGTTTTTAATACTGACCACACTGCTATTTTTTAAAACAATATGGCGGGAAGCGATATAATTTTTAATCTGTTATTGAATACGTTCACGTATTTTAAATTGTAAACTGTAAAAGAAGTGTACAAATAAACTTTATTTTATGATGATTCTAGGTGATTTGTTTTATTTGATGCGATTTCCTTATGAAATTCTTCACATCATTAAGACGTCCATTAATGCGATTCGATGAAAAATAAGGTGGCATTAAGATGGAACAGCATGCTGAATTAAATTTCAGAACTTTTTTTCTCATAAAAATAACGGGCAATAAACAGGAGGGTTACCTAAAGTTAAATGCAGTCCATAGACATTTACAGTACCAGAAGAGCCACAAATGCGTTGCGAGCTTAAAAAAGAATTAAGGGTGAACAGCGATAGGAAATAAGGAAATACATATCCCTTATATTTTCAATCAGTTTCGACGACTGCTCTGGTGTAGTGTTGCTGAATACCTCTAACGCCGACGGTTGCGGGTTCGATCTCCGCTTGGGAGAGATATTTATATTTGTATAAATATTTGTTTCTAGTTCTGGGTGTTAGAGAAGCAAGTAAAGCCGTGGGTCCCGGTTATTATCAAAATTACCGTTTTATCGAAACTCCTAGTAGGGAAGTTATTCTAGTCTAAATGGTTGCTTTGCCTTCAGGGATTGCGGAGCTCTGTGTAAGAATCAGTAACTTGTGAATGTCTGAACTAGAATAGAAAGCAGACCCTGGTATAACCAGAAAAAATGCTAGGTATCATCTATTTTTCTTTTTTTGTCTTTGTTTGGCATAAATACCCCGGACGAAAGTCATGAATTTTCGAATATTTTTTCATTATAGTTTAACAATATAAAAAATGATTCAGTTCAATCATTCAATTGATAATTTCTTACCTAAATCGTGTGTGTGAAAAATAGACAATGGACGATGATGATGATTTTTCGATCAGCTTCAATGACAGACATATTCGTAATTTTTCGTCAACATCTCAATGTTGAAAAAGTGCTGTCCCAAAAACAGAACCGAGCAGAACATTCAACTGACAAAGTATAAAAATATGGAAGATAAGAGAGAATTTCGTGAAAATTGAACTTATAACATAAACGAAAATTAAATTCCCGGTAGTCTCGACTCTTTGCTATGCGAACCATCCCGATAATTGGGCCTTGGTTATTTTATGAAGCGGAGAAATTAGACTTAGATAACATTGTGATAAGCAAAGCTGATTGAAGGGAGCCGGGATGAAGTATAAAAGCATGGGAACTGATAATCGATGCTGAAAAAGTTAAAAAGAATATGAAAAACCGTTGGAGTCAAAAGAGGATCATGAAAGAAGCGGATTTAAAATTGGGCATTGTTTTTTTATTCTTTTTTTAGACCCCGACCAAAAATGCAAGGTGTTATAAGTTTAACGTGTCTGTGTATATTTGTGTTTATCTATGGCATCCGAATAGACCGATTTTGATGCAGTTTTTTTTTGTTTAAAAACTGATTTAATCGGGATAGTTCTTGGCTAAAATTTTTGAAGATCTGTTCAGACATTTCAAAGTTATGAGATCTTTTCTAATGGTTGAAATCATCTTTCTGAACACAACACACACTGGCAAGTGTATGTTTTTTTTTTCAAGTTTAGGGTTGTCACACAATATTAATATTTTTCTACTTGTTTACTCGACTTGGAATTTGGTATACTATTAATTATATTAAAAAACATATCTTATCTTTTATCTCATAGTCACAATGAATATTAATAATTTAATATTGTCGTTTTTTTATTAAAATTTGTTAACGAGACGATATTTATATATCTATTTTCATAGTAAAAATGCCAAGGATCAAACTAAGTTCTAGTTTAAACTCTAGAATAAAACAACAATTAATTCAATGGTGTATATCGATTCCTTTTATCAATTCATTTATGGTAATTTAATGAAAACACATTGAGGAAGGTCATATATGGAGATTGCCTAAGCATTCGATCAAATGATCATCTTAAGTAATTTCCATATATTTGACTCGTCAGTAAACTAATTCAGCAATCTACATAAGTTTGTCCGAGGTATTATATAGAGAAGATTGAGATGGTTTAATATACAATTCGGCTAGCCGTTAAGTCTAAAGCGAGAATTACACTTGTTAGTTTCTCTCGCTGGTTCTCATAAGGCGATAATTGCACTAGTAAGTTTTACTCTCGAAATTAGTATAAAATATAATGAATGTAAATGTCAAAAATAAGGCACTGATATTTAATTATTAAGATGTAAAAGCAATGATAAAAATCTATACTTAATATTATAAGGCTGAAGAGTTCATTTGTTTGTTTAAACGCGCTAATCTCAGGAACTACTGGTTCGAATTGAATTAGTTTTTTGTGTTAGATAGTTTATTTATTGTGGAAGACTGTATTACATTACGCAAGGGACAGCTAGTTTTATAAAAGTTAGGCGAGAATCACACTAATAAGTTTTATTCTCAGACTTCACTTAAAACTATTTTTACTTTACATAAAACAAAATCTACATTAACGCGAGCGAAGCTGCGAGCAAAATCTAAATAAAATTTGTTGGCTTTGATTTAAAAAAAGTTTAGTTACAGTTTTTAAATTTATTTTGTACGTCATTAAAGTCATAAAAAACTTTTTTATTATTACAATTCCTTAGGCTAATATTCGTAACGGTTAAAATTATTTTAATGGGACTCACATTTTTGGCACATATGGTTTACACGTGGGCGAATCACAGACAGGCATAGAAAATCAGTAATAATAATTAATAGGACTACATTTTTCTTTTAACCATTTTAATACTTAAAGTGAAAAAATACATTTGTAACCCCCGACCTAAAAGATGGCAGTTATAAATTTGACTTTGTTATCAGAGCATCTGTGTATCGTGTATTTGTCGCTGGTATCTTAATATATTAAGGCAATAAAAAAAAATTACACACATTAATATTTGACACGCATATAAACTCTTTTATTTATTGTTATATTCTGTAGTCAGATTTAAAATAGATTATCTGTGGTCAATCGGTTGAAAATTTAATGAGCTACGGTCGAATTCCGACCGCTAGGCGACCACTAGTTGTAGATAGATTTCATATTAATATATAGATTATATAGTTATATAATATCACTGCTCTTAATTTTATAGATATTTCACGTGCCTCAATGTATTAGAAATATGGATTTATATTTACGTCGTAAAACTAAATTGATTCCGTTTAAGAATTTAATAACAATTTATAATCCGTTTCTATTGAACTTGCACATAAAATAAACTAAAAGTAAAATCTGTAAAAACAACAAAGTGATCTCACTTACTGTATAAAACACAGTCATATTAGCTACTTCCCAGTTTTTCTGTGTGATATAAGTCGGTCGGCTACAGCTAAGGTCAGTAAAATATCTCTCTTCGGTGATATGTTCATGATGTTTTTCATCACAGAGCACAAGAAAAATTTACTGGTAAAACAAAAACGGAATCTGACAATTCTCACTTATTCTATCAATTTTGATTGTAATAAATTAAGTGATTTTTTATAATGTTACGTTATGTACAGTCTTGTAAAATAAGCTAGTTATATTCACAAAAGCCAACTATACACTTTTGTGCTGTAATAACAAAAATTAATTTTTCTTATTTAGTCTCAATGTCTATCATAGCCGAGATGGCCTACTGGTTAGAACACGTCGATCTTTACCGATGATCGCGGGTTCACACCCCGGCTAGCACCGCTGATTATTCAAATGCTAAATTTGTGTTTAAATTGATTTCGAGGAAAAAAGGAAAACATCGTGAGGAAACCTGCCGGGATAAATTCTGACACATGTATATCCGCCAATCCGCAGTGGAGCAGCGTGGTGGATTAAGCTCTAAACCTTCTCCTTAATAGGAGAGGAGGCCTTAGCCCAGCAGTGGGACATATACAAGCTGTTACTATATTACTATACTATACTACTACAACTATATCTATCATATCATCATAAAATGATTTTGCTATAATCCGCAAAATAATATACAGTTGTCTGGTATCATGCATCACAAGAACATACGCACACGTATGCCGCACCAGCAAGCTAGTACCGCCCGCCCTATTACATATGCACACACACATGCAGTACGAGTAGGCAAGCATTGCCCGCCCTCCCATTTATGCAAACTCACAAGCAAGCAAGCGTCGACACTACTAGACACAGATAATCGATTATGATTTTTTAATTATTCATAATGGAAATTCGTAAAGTAACATCTGATTCAAATGTAGAAATCATTCATTTAACTCAAGACACAAAGAGCAGTAAAAATAAGGGTTTGAGTTATTTTAAAAAATATAGAAGATATTTCAGGCACTTTTAATTACAAACTCACAAGGCAATCTGTATCATCTAGAGAGACTTTGAGGGTTTCCCAAAAAGTATTTTCTGGGCGTAATCCCTTGCGAAATTTAACTTTTAACGTCAGCCGTTTTGACCTACACTTTTACATCTATCTAAGTATACCTCGTCCCAGAAATTGTCTCTCAGAAGACTCATTAACTTCACGTAAACGAAACCTCATTTCTTCTCAAACATTCTCAAGACATTCTTGTCTAAAAATAATTAGAGTGGATTGGTGTTGATGGACTTCGGTAATACCTTTTTCCAAGAAGTGGCCAATTTCTGTGAAACTATGTTACTATTAAGATAATCTTGGCCTGAGCCAGCCCTTGTAAACGATATTGTGTAGCTGTGCACAGTGCAAATGAGACTTTACGGCTATAATTTTAGAGGTAATTTAACGTTGAAGATGGAAAGATAGAAGCTTGCAATAAAATACAGGTGGTCCATTCGAAAATCAATCTTAAAGTTATGGAAAGAAGGTTGTAAATTGAAAAAAAAATTCCCAACGATGTACCCTAATTTCGTCAACCTTGATATGACACTGAGAGATTAATGATAGTTGTTGCTACTGACATATAATGTTATAGAAATGACAGCATTACCGCTATTTACTCTTTTCTTATTTACAGATTTTCCATATATCCCAGAAAGGTAGCCCGAAAAACGGTGCATACTAACAAGGCGAGAATTAGGTACACTTATAAATTTTGTTGTCGTAACGGAATAAAAAAGAACTAAAAAACGATTTTGTAACGAGGTTACTAGTACTACTGGTGATTATGCTATTAGAATTTTTACGTATTGTAACTGGTCTGGACGTTGTTAAGAAAATAACCAAAAATAAAGTACCGCAGAGTTTCTTTCGCGGTTTCTTCTCAGGTCTGAGGTTATACCTTTCCAAAACCGTGGTAGGTTCATTTTCTTGACGTTCAAAAATATAACATAAATTCCAATTTTGAATAAAATGATTTTGTTTTATTTTTTTATTTTGAACCTAATCTAACCGTACCTAAGCTATAAGTTTCAATAAATAAATTGGTGGTACCTAGGTTCTTTCAAGTGTAGAAACAATGATAAAAAAAAATTATGATAATCTCATGTATGTAAGTTCGCGAGCAAAACTTACAAACACTAGCAAATTAAACTCAAACACTTGTAAGTTTTGCTCACAGACTTACTCTAGCTTAGTCTCGTCTTTGCTTTTTTAACCGAATTCCAAAAAAGCAGGATATTCTCAATTCGTTTTGATTTTTTTTTTAAGGTTACCAATAATTCGAAATTAATTCGAAAAGGGCTTAATCAATTTGGATAGCTATTTTTTTTGGTCGAAGGTGAAAATTCTATTCCATTGGTCGTATAAAATTTAAATCAAATTTTTAGATATAGAGATTTAAAATCAAAATAACTAAAATTGTCATTCAAGTAATAATAAATTTTGTATCAGTATACATATATTTAACTAGAAAATCTAGTTCACTTTGAAAGAAATTCTCAGTCTTGTATGACCATTGCCGTGTGAGGTTCACTAGGCCTTCAGACTACATATGTACATATTCATAGAGGTCAACAGTTGCGCCGTGAAATATCTGACTGTCATTATCTCAGGGTTAGCTCGGCCCTTTACTTCATCTGTCATAGCTGAAATATTCGAAAACGTTCAATACAATATTTCATTTGTGATAACCATTTTTTAAATATTTACTTTTGTGTTTGGTATACTAATATTATAAAGAGGTAAGTTTTTATGTAAAATTCTTTTTGCGTTAGATAGTTTATTTATTAAGCCTTCCTTAATAGGCTATATTATATCACGATACCACTTATAGGAGCGAAGCAGTAACATTAACGCGAGTGAAAGCTGGTTTATAATATTTCTAAATTTTATAATTCCTGATCTTTAAATATAATATTTAAAATTGAATTATTTTTGTTGAAAAAGACTTGATTCACTCAGTTTCATTTCGTTTTTGCTTTTCGCGGTGTCATTAAGGCATTCCGCTACGGCTCTCGAATTTTTTGTGCGCTTTGAGATAAAATCGGAGACACAATGACTGTATACAGCGCTGTACATAGTGAAAGGCGTGGTGTTGTGGAAAACAGATATCTTCGTGGTGTAGGGCTTAAATTCGACGATCATAATACTTTTAAAAGAAATGTGGCGATGAAAATAATGTTCAATTTTTATGATTTTAAGCTGTGGCTTATAATTTTTTTTGGCGTTGACAATTGGTATGTACCCTATATATGTATATATTAATGTTTCCAAACTTTTGTTTTTTTGTTAAGACAAATATAACCATAAAACGAACGTATAAACGAAAGAAAACAATATTTTCTATACATCTATATTAATCTATACTAATATTATGAAGAGGTAAATTTACCGTTTTAGAATCTATACACATTATATATTACATGAGTCAATTTGTGAGACTACTTGCAGATTGCAGTAATTTTCTTTACAGTTTTATTCAACAAAATAAAATGATATAAAAGACAAAATTCAGGCGCTTTTATTGAAGAACGTGTAAAATTTGAAGTCTGATGTTTTTATTTATTTGATTACTAAACTATTCAGCTATAAGCAACAGTAAAAATATTCATATTTAATATAACGGGTCTTATCGCGATAACTAATAGTAGTAATACCTTTTTATTAAATATTAAATATTAATATTGTGAGGGTAGGCGAAGAAAACTCGCGCACTCGTCGCCGGAGGGCGCGCGGTACACCAGTCAGCTCGTGACCACGGCGAATGTAACTTCGTCGAAACGTCGGGCAACAAAAAGGTATTACTACCATTAGTTATCGCGATAAGGCCCGTTATATTAAATATGAATAGTATAAATCGCGAAAGTTTAAAATATATAACAGTAAAAATAATCAAGAAAAATCGAAATTCGTAACAATGGTATTCAAAAAACTAGCTTTAGTACTGATTATTCATAATTTTCACGAAAGAATACTTCCCTCCGAAATCAAAGGACTTTTACGTATAACGTTTTTTTTTGTGATATGGCCAATTATGATCAAGACTTAATCACTATTTAAGTTAATCGTTTACTTTCAGGACTTCCTGTATATAATTATATTAAAAAAAATATATTAACGCTAACGGAACCGTGGGAAACACTTGTAGACTTAAATAATTTAATATAATAAAAATAATAGGAATGAAACTGAACGCATGGCTATTTGAATGCTGATAAGCAATACTATGTCAAGCCACATGGACTTCATTATGAAAAAATGGCGACTAAAGACGTCAAATTTATTCTTAAGAAAATTATATACTCGTTATTATCTTTTCGTTTCTAATTTTATAAAAGGTAAAATGAATTAAAAGCAGAATATAATAAAAAGCTTTATCTAATAATAACTTTTTCAAATATATCAGATTATTGCATACTGCAAAATATAGAGCACACTTCAATATTCGAAACAATTAATAAGAAACTTTTTTTCTGTGCTTATTTAGTTTCGGTTAGTAGAATAATTTTGAAATAATGTTACATACGTGACGCGTTATCAGAATACATCAATATCTCTGAATTTGACTATATGTGGGTTGACACATTATCGCTTATCAGCATCTATTTATAAAAACACTCTTTTAACACGTAAATAAGTGGCCTTAAAAATCTTAAAACACACTAGTAAACAGCAAATAAAATGAGATGGTAGTTATGAAAATTTATTCATCCGACAACTCTAGTTTGTTATTTAACCGTGCATAATCTGCGCATTAACTTGACGACTGTTACGAAATGTTTTGACGAGATTTTGTACGTTTTTAATTTATAACGTGAAAGATTGTTTAGTTACTTTGAAAGTTTTCAGCGAACGCCATTAACACTTGTTTATTTTATCTTGAAAATAGTTTTATGTGGCAAAGGTGATGAACCTATTCAGTATTATTATATTTAAAATACTAAAGTAATTATTCACGTTATCAATTTAGTTATGCATATCATTTATATTCTTTAGTTATAGATATGTTATGGTGATATTATATGACGTTAAAAATTTGTTTTTAACTTTAACGAAGATCGTCAATTGACTATTGGCAAAGATACTAACGATTGTCATACCCAGTCAGCTGTTTCCTAGGCAACGTCGTTCAAAGTCGGCGTTCTAGTAGCCAAAATCCATTAGCTTATAACCATGGCATATATATGTAAGCTTAGGGGGTCCGGTTTGCCTTAGTATGTCACTTACTTATATAATTTTTAAATAACTGAGATTAGCATTTAGAATCGTACAATCTTACTGCGTGATGCCCGTATCAAAACCAGTTTGCCTTTGTGCATTTTGGACTTATAATTCCCTCTTCGGGCCTTTCCCTTGGACGGACCCTTCCCATGAAAGCTATGGTTGGAAACTGTAGATATCCCCGTGCTTATAACAAATCTATAGAAATAAAGTAATGAATGAAATGTACTTTATTGTACACTAAAAATTACAATACAAAATCACATGAGACGAAATACACAGTACAATCGGGGGCCTTATCGAAGAAGAGCGATCTCTTGCAAGCAACCGGCTTGGCATAGGACGATATATGAGATAATTATGACGAGAGGATAGAATTGCAATTACATAGAAGAACAGAAGATAACAGAATTGAAAAAAAAAAACAAATAAATAAAATAAAGATTACATACTACAAGTGAAGGTACAATTCAACAATATGCACACAACCAATTAAGATTAAGAAACACAAACCATATATGAACGCTGATAAGCACTACTGTGTCAAGCCACACGGACTTCATTTTGAGAAAATGGCGTCTAAAGATGACAAACCTATTCTTAATAAATATTTTTGAAGAAGTATATATCATCTTTTCTTTTCTTTTTTGATGAAAGGTATAATTAATTAAATTCAGAGTGATATATTTAATATATCTAATAGAAAGTTTTTTAAATATTTGAGATTATTGTATAAATTGCAAAATATAGAACGCACTTGAAATTCGAACCAATTCATTCGGAAACTTTTTTTCGTACTTATTTAGTTTGATATGATTTCAATTATTTTAATAATGTTAAGTAGGTGATAGTATCACAATACATCAATGTCTCCGAATTTGCCTTTTTGTGGGTTGACACATTATTACTTATCAGCATCCATATAAGCTAGAATGGGATATCATTGTTCCATACACATAAAAAAGCAGAATTTGTACAATAATTACTCTACGGCATAATTCTTAGAAACATTTTCTGGAAATTTTAATGAGCATCAAATTAGACATTCTTAAGACAAAAATTACCTAGCCTGGGGTCACCAGATGGTTTAAATATCGTATTTAAATGTTAGTAATTTTCGAGTCTTGTAGCCCCCTAGCGTTAGTAGATGTTCCCCTGTGGATTGGTACATGTTTCAGAAATATACGTACCTCATACAAGATTCATATCGACGTTTCTCACTAGCGAGCATGACATATATTGTAAATATTTAATAATTAGAAATCGCTATTATAATTAAGGGCTTATAATTACCACTCTGGTATAGTGATGCTAAATGTACTTCTAATGTATGGTTGCGAGTTCGATCCCTGCTCGGGACAGACATATACGTAAAGCCGTCAGTCCCGGTCTCTTAGTAGTACTAAGTTACTCTTAGTAGGGAAATTATTCTAGTCCTAATGGTTACTTGCTTGCCTTCATGGGTTGCGGAGGTCAGATGGCAATCGCTCTGTGTAAAAATCAGTAAATAGTCAATATCTGAACTCGAATAGAAAGCAGACCCTGGTGATAATGATGTAAAATAACCTTCCTTGATCTTCTGGCTATTCCAGTTAAAAAAATATTTTTTATAAGCGGCTCAGTAGTTTCAGAGATTACCATACATACAAATTATACCTCTTCATAATATAAGTATAGATCGTTATAATAACAGATGCCAATACACAAAACGTACCGAAATACAAATCAAATCAAAATAAATTTATTCAAATTAAGAATTTACATTTTCATTCGAACGTCAATCAAACGAACATCCCACGGTTTCGGAAAATTTAAAACCGAGAAGAGACCGCGAAAGAACTCAGCGGGACAACATTTTTTTTTTCATATTTATATTTTTTTCTGTTTCTTCAAACAGAATACTGGCCAGAAGTAATGACATCTCGAATAGATATTTTTACACGTCAAATAAGTCGTCAATTAGTATTCGGCGTCGAAGTAAGATGTCATCAAATTCAAACACAATATATTCTTTATTCAAATAGGTTTTTACGCTCTTTCGAATCACCAATTTACAAGTTTGTCATGTCAGTTCCACGTGAAGCTACCACCGGCTCGGAATGTGGAATTTCCTGAGAAGAAAACTGACGATCATATGAGTATTTCAGGACATACCCAAAATACATTATACCTAATTACTGTCAGTCGGTTATTTTAAACGAAGGGTGCAGTTAATTAGTTTTATACTCGCGCATATGGCGTAATTAACGAAGTTAACGGAAAGATTCTGATATAATTAATTAAAATAATTTCCGTAGCTTAAACAAACAATTGCTAATTTATATTTGGATGCTGATAAGCAATACTGTGTCAAGCCACACGGACTTCATTTTAAGAAAATGGCGTCTAAAGATATCAAACCTATTCTTAACAAATATGTTTGAAGAAAGTATATACCCGTCTTTTCTTTTCTTTTTTTAATAAAAGTATAATTAATTAAAAGCAGATTGATATATTTATTGTATTATCTAATAAAAAGTTTTTCAAATATTTGACATTATTGTATAAATTGCAAAATATGGAACGCACTTGGAAATCGAGACAAGTAATTAAGAAACTTTTTTCCGTACTTATTTAGTTTATATGGCTTGATTTTTTTTAAATAATGTTAAATAGGCGATGTACTATCAAAATACATCAATATCTCCGAATTTGACTTTTTGTGGGTTGACACATTATTGCTTATCAGCATCCATTTGTTTATTTTATAAGTAATCATGGCTTTGTTTTCTCATATATAGTGTACGTATTTTGGTAATATAAGTTCGAGGATTTTCTAAAATGTTTTTATTAAAAAATGTATATGCGCCACTCAAACCTAAACTCAACTTTAAATGGGCTTTTTAAAGCACTTTCGTGTCGTTAAGTTACATGCCATTTTTTGAGATTATTTGCAGATTTTGTGTAATCAATTTTGTATACAACGTGAGTCGTGTCTGACTATTACTTCTCAATTCATTCTTGAAAATGTACGTATATAAAAACATAAACACATTTAAAAAAATGTGATATCCATTATATCACTCGGCTGCTAGGCGATCGTTCCAGGCAGTCTAAATACATTTTACGAATAGTAACCACCCTTGACGGTGTTAAAAAATATAACAAAAAAAAATCCGTTGAGTTTCTCACTTCTCAGGTCTGAGGTTATACTTTTCCGAAACCGTGGTATTTTCTGACGTTCAAAAAGATAATCCCATTTTGAATAAAAATATTTTGATTTTAATCTCATCAAATTAAAGTGATAGTGAAAGAAATCCGGTACCTGTACTCATTTCATTACAAAACAACCAATTAAGAGTTAAGAGATGGCTTTTCCATTAACATAATTAACGCTAACGCACTTAAATTGTTCACGACTTTGTCTGCGATATCTTTCTCGAAGGCCTAAATATCTATCTCCATACCAAAACCCATCAAAATTTGTACAGCGTCAATTTTCTGTTTGTTAAGTGAAACAGTTATTTTTGCTTTTATAATCTTAAATATGGGTGTATTAATTATATATACTTTTAAATCAGTAGGTAATTTAATCATTCTAAAATAATAAATTAATTCTAAGAAACATAAAAAATAATTTTGAAACACACTTTTCATTAAGAAATAATTTATATAAAAATATTAATAAAAGAATTAAAAAAACTCTATAAAATCTAGAAATCTATGGATGTCATGTCAAAATCAAAAAGTGAAATATCAAATCTTTAAAATCATAATATAACATTTTTCATAACAGTAGAGTTAAATAAGCATAATTTTCAGATATATACCATTTCTATTTAATCTGTTCTGTGTGCGTCTGGAGCTAATTGAATGCATCGAATATTGGAAAGATTAATTACTGAACATTGTAATTGATTAATTAGTGATGTAACGAAATCCGATACCGTTAATAGAGCATTTTAATACGAACAAAATATTATTCTGTATCCGGAATTATTAATTGCATTGAAATGTTAACTTTTCTATTTAAAAAATAACATTATGTGTAAGTATATATACAGATAGATATTTTATATATTTTGAAATTAAAAAAGGATAAGGTTTGGATTTTTAATTTTAAAGCCCTTTTTTTGAACAAACCAAAATCCTCTACACAGTAATACATTGGACTTATATCCACGTGCTATATTAAAATACGTTAAACACATAACAGTTCTTGGCAAAATTTTAGGTGGTTAACATAGTACCCTCATTTTAGTACATTAATGACTGATTTAATCTTGAATAGCACGTTTCATCTGGCTTTTACGATAGAAAGAGCGTATCATCAGTGTACTTCTTGTACTCAGTAAAAATGAGTAGCTCTTAATACATACACCGTCGACACTCCAGGCGTGTCCATTTTTAATACATTGAACACGTAGAAGCAATGAATGTGTTGAGGGGAGTGCAAAAAATGCATTTTTTTTAATAGTTAGCAAACGATCACGTGGTACTTATGGTAAGTGATGCTTTGCAGGACAAAAAGAGCCACAAATACGTTACCAGTAACAGAAATAAGAGACGAAAAGATTTGTAGCTCTCTCGTCGCACAAAACGCTTTAGCTACTTCACGTCGATCTTTTGTGAGAGTGAGGTCCTGCCACGGTCGAGCTGTACTTATTAATCTATAGCCACACTCTACCATTTATCATAAACACTATATTGAATCAATAAAATTAGATTTATTATTGATTGATAATGGTATCTATGTAATATTATGTTTTGGCTATATTACATCACGTTAAAACCGTATGGATAAGTAACCATAAATGCCGACCGATCTGGCAAACTATATGTAATTACGACGCGACATCAATTAGTTTTTGGCATCAATAAAGTGCAAAACATTTATAACGTAAATAAATAAAGAATGAAAATATGCAATATTTTATATAAACCGTTTTTTTTTTTCAGAATATAGATTCAGAATATAATTAAGAAGTAGGCAATTCGCAAAATATACTAAATACATACTTTCATATGAATAGTAAAAATAATAATATTAACTATTCCATCTGTATAAAGTAATTTAATGTTTATTTTCAAAGCAATCTAAAATACTTGATAAAATTATATATGTCTATTGATATATGAAATTAAAATGTACGAATCAAATGGAATGGAAGGTTTTATTGTTATGATAAAAATGTAATATTTTTACAGAAAAAAAAATCCCAACGCTAGGTGCCTAAGAATCTTAAAACACAACATCAAATTCGAAAAAACTTACCATTTCCGAACAATAATTAAAATTAAAAAAAAATCTCAGATTTCAAAATTCGAACACCACAACACTTTTAACATAACCGTGTGATACAGTAATCCACAAACTAACTGAAAATTTTACGATACTAAAAACTAAATTTTTTACGACTTTGTAAAAAAAAAAATGTAAAATTTTGGTAACATACTTAAAAACAACGATTGTGTTGATTAAAACAATCAAAAACTTATTAGTTACTATGAATAATATCTTAAAATAATTTATCTTTGTGATTATGTTTTAACATAAAATTAGCGTTACGTATTAAGGTAGCGATATAAATATTATCACTTACCATATTTAACGTAATAGTAAAACACACATTTGTGAGCTACCACTGAAGCGTCACGGAGGGGGCGCGCGGCCGGACTGCCCGGGACGCGGTGATAACGCCAAAGAATCTGTAACGTAGACATGCTGAGGTGTAGAAAATGAAACAACACAATTTCATCCTAATTGGACTCACTACCAGTGGCGAATTTTAAAAGAAAAAAATTAAAAATCGCGCTCGTTTTCTTAATATTTTTAATAATGTGTCAAATTTTGATAATTTTAATCTCAACAAATAGAAATGTGTTCGAGTCTATTTTGGTAGTTTATTTATACTGTGTGCAATATAGATGTATAAACTACAAGTATATCAAAGAATTATTTTAGACCTAAAAATATTAAGCCTTGGCTTCTTAAGGAAATATTAAAAATCTATAATATTTTGTTTTAATTGTAATCAAATATGCAAAACAATACTACAATCTTAAAAAAAAAGTAATTTATCGAAGTGTAAAATACGAAAAATCGTTTATTCATACTATAACAAGGTTCATATATTATTATTTGAGAATCTTAGTGTCCAAGAAAAAATAGTCCTTGATATACTTTCCAATAACACTTTTAGACATTAAAATTACAAAATATTATTATATTTTACGCATAATATGTATATACAATTTACGTAATATTGTATATAATTGATAATCGAATTGAGTAATTTAATTCATGTGATTAAATTATTCGTAAAAACCAATTTATTTACTGGTCACCGTTTACACATATATCTAATTTTTTTTCTTCTTTCAAAAATAAATTAAAAGACTCATATCTTTTTATGTATTTTCATTATAAAATAACGTAAAATCAGGATAGATTTGTTATATGTATCAATAATAACATTTACATTGACTATTACATAACAAAAGTTGAATCAGACGCCATTACTGATTAATTACGTGTTACTATACAAGAAAGTACGACTTAATACATCGACTAGACTACATCGTAAACAATAGTTAAATCTCAGTTTACGAGCAATTAACTCCGCCATTATTTATAAACTCGAATAGATAATAAAGATCTTATAAATTAACCGTGGGTTATAATTAAACTAGCGAGTTGATTTACGTTTGACGTTTCCGGTGGTTAACAAAAAATTAATGACCGTTTAGTTAAATAAAAAAAAAACTAACGAAAAATTGATTTTGTAAATGTCTGTATTAAGTTACTTTATATAATGGAAAATAAATGACGTTCAGTAGATTCGGTTTAAATTTCGTATAGGCATGTTAAAGATTATATCAAACAATTTATTTTCTAACTGAATTTAGTTTTAATATTTCCGTAACTAGATTTTTTAACTCAAAAAAAATTACAATAAGTATGAGTCATAAAAGAAAAAATATATGTATTTAATATATAATTGACAGACACGTTATCGCAACTGACTCAAGCGCTAACGGTCGCGAGTTCGCTCCCCGCTCACGGTAAATGACTGTTTTAGCCATACGGATGTTTGTCGTGGTCTGGCTGTTTGTGTTAGTGTTGTGAGTGTTTCCGGACCCCCGACACAAGGTCACGTGATCTTAATGGGGACCGTTGAGTGTGATGAATTTTTATGTTATATTATAATTCATTAAATCGAGATTTCGGCAAGATTTATTGCACTAAAAAGGAATATTCGCAAATAGATGCTACAATAGTCCTAGGTAAAACATTTTAACATTCCACTGCTAATCATATTTCAGTTTTGCGTAACACAAATACACGTATACACGTATATAATATACACTTGCATATACATACGTCACGCTGAAACTAGACAAAACGCGTTAAAGGATAGTGAAATTAAGATTTTTGTTATAATTACTGAAAAACGAAAATTGTCAGTATTATTATATAAATATTATTAATAAATAAATAGTAAATTCTTGTCTCGAGAAAAACATACAATCCTATAAAAATAGCTTTATATCAATTTTCTAAATATTCTTCAAATTATTTCCTCTCAGAGACAACGCTTTTCCGACAAAAGATTTTATAACCGACGATATTTATTCTATGATAGGCTGTAAGTATCTATCCCTTTCTCTCCTATGGTTGATGATCAGCCATCTCTGTCCCACGTACTCAAACGTATGACGTAGACGCGGGAAATTTTGATGTCGAAGGCTCGACAAGTTTTCAATCATTCTTAGTAGCGTCCCCATTGAAACGTTTGAATATTGTTTGTAAATTAAAATTATTATTAGACAACAATAACACTTGTAAGTTTTAGTCTCGTAATTAATGTAAAAAAAATTCAGTAACCCAGTAATCTTAGGTAACCTTGCGAATGCAATTGTAGTATTAAAAATAAAAACACTGTAAGTAAATTCTTTCAGGTGTAAGGCAATGACAAACAACTCAACTACACAATTCAATCTTTATGAAAGTCTGAGAGTAAATTTAATAGATATATTTATATAACTTTTTTATTCATGATGGTCATCCTCATTTCATGTACCCATATATGCGTATAATTTTAAAACAAAAAGAACATTACAGTGCGTGATGTCGCGATCAAACGTTAGTCTATACTAATATTATAAAAAGGGAAAATTTGTTTGTAAGTTTGTATGTAGGCTAATCTTTGAAACTATTGATCCTATTAGAAAAAATATTATTACGTTGAATAGCCTGTTTTTCGAGGAAAGATATAGGCTATATCACATCACGCTACGACTCATAGGAGTGAAGCAGTAACCATAAACGCAGAGTGAATCTGCGAGGGGCGGCTAGTTGTATTATAAAAATGCGTCAAGCAGAAGTTTTAATGGGTGTCGTGAACTTTCAAGGCTTACTTATAATCGAATTTGAAACGTATTTTCACGAGTTTAGGATTATTAGATTTTTATAGCCTTTTGTTGATTACATTTTTTGATAAGCAAATTTATATTTTCCTCTCCTTCTATCCTTTATTCTATATGTGTGCTTTTTTATAGATGTTAGTCTGTCTGATAAAATTAATTCGGTAAATAGATTATTATCTATGAATGAACAGTTAAGCTAAATACAAAACATAAATGGAAATTTAAAAAAAAAAACGTACAATTGATACATTCGCTGTTAGTTGATGAGAAGTGGTATATCCTGCTGATTCCAGGTGATTGTGCAGCATCAGGTCAATGTTACTCCATATATGTCATTTTAATATAACTTAAGTCATAGTATAGTAAATTACTTATTGATCACACCAGTAGAAGTTGATCAGATCATTTCAAGAACTAGAAAAGACCTGATAACTTTCAAACGTCTGAATAGATTTTTATAAATTTTAGCTAAAAACCATCCCGATTACATCAGCTTTGAAACAAAAAAAATCGCATCAAAATTAGTCCATTCGTTAGGGAACTACGATGCCATAGACATATACACAAATATACAGGTACACACACACCCGTCAAACTTAAAACACCCCTCTTTTTGGTCGGGAAATGTTAAAATTTTAATTTTTGTTAAGGTACCAATTATAAGATTAATTTTAACACTTTGACACTTATGATTTTTTTATGTTTTGATATTGCAAGAGCATTATATTAAGTTGTCTACCATATGTATCACATGTTGAGATAAGGCCTAGTTTATTGAAGAAAGTCTTACTGTAGTCCACTGACCACAGCTGGGCGCTGGTAAGAATACTGTGTCAAATCACACGATCTTCATTTTGAAAAATGACGTCTTCAGATGTCTTATTCAGAGAACTTATTCTCAATAAATCAGTTTGAAGACGTATATATCCATCTTTTCTTTTCCATTTGACAAAAAGTAGAGTGAATTAAAAACAGATAGGTATACCATATTTTTTTATTTATTATTATATTACACACGCTATAGAAAGAAAACAACAACCATTATTACGAGAAAAACCGCGAGGCGCAGCTAGTATCAGATATAACTATTATTTGTAATAAGTCAAAACAAAAAGTACTTAAATCAAGAAAAGGTACCACCGGTTCGGAATCTAAATTCCACCTAGAAGAACCGGCAAGAAACTCAATAGGGACTCTTTTAAAATTGTTTTAATAAGTAAATTAGAATTAGAATATTAAAAAATGTGTTTATTAAAAATCCTGTATGAATCCAGCTAAACTAAGTCATTATTATTATATATGTAATCTTGTACAGAATAATATGCTTTAGCTATTAAAGACTTTTTAATATACAATTTAAACTTATTAAAAACTTCAAAAAAATTCTGTGTTATTTTGTTATGAAAATCTTCACATAAGCCGATCTCCTACCAGGAATCTGGTATCTTTTCGAATATTTCCTCTGCGTAAATAAATAAAAAAGTATGTACATAATCGGAACATGCTTGGATAAAAATTCCTAGTCCGGAAACTCTCGCGGTGGAAACGGGCAAAAGTATTACAGATACAGCGAAACTTTGTGTGTGAGAAATGAAGATCTTGAAAAGATCTAGAAAAAGTCCCCGATTGCATGAAATATATTTCAACAAGATACCTTTTATAGATAGAGTTTCAGTTGCTAAACTAAAGTTAAAAGAGAAAAATCGTTACCTTAAGTAAGATTCCTTAAAAACTCTTTACCATTAATTTTTAGCTAATTTTAACAAGCATCAAATAGAGGAAGTTATGAATACGACTGATTTTGTTGTGTATGTTACTAGCATTAGCATTAGTTACTTCTTTTTAAATGAATTAGTTTAGTAAGTAACATTCAAGGTATGAATGGGATGATCTAATAATATTTTTTTAACTATTTGCCGTTATAAATCTATACGTTACCAACTTTGACTTTGTCGCTTTTCTAGTTTAAATCTATTCTAATATTATAAAAAGGTAAAGTTTGTTTTTAAGTGTGTCAAGGCGTAGAACGGAACGCAGCTTGAAAGAGGCAGTTGAAAGAGGCCTCGCCCTCCAATCGTCCTCACGCTACCGACGGTTATTAAAAAACATTTTTGTAACGTAAAAAAATATATGTTATACGCGCAAGAATTGTATATTCTCATTTTAAAACTATCAACAAGAACCCCAAACATGGGTGCTTCGAGTCGGACCTCAAAATGTCATGTTCAAAATTTTTAAATAATTGCGCAGATAATATTAGAGATTATGCTATTAACAATAATATTAAATTTAGTTTCATTCCCCCCTATTCCCCTCATTTTGGTGGTCTATGGGAAGCGGGGGTGAAGTCATGTAAGCATCACCTTAAAAGGGTGCTAGGCAACGCTCATTTTACTTTTGAAGAGTTTAGTACAGTCTTAACACAGGTAGAAGCAGTCCTGAACTCCCGTCCTATTTCTCCTATGTCATCGGATCCGAATGATTTTTCCCCACTCACTCCTGCCCACTTCTTGGTTGGTCGTCCACTGACGTCGCCTGCTAGTGAAGACTATGAGCAAGCTGCGCTTCAGCGACTCACGCGGTACCAACGAGTTGAGCAAGTCCGACAGCACTTTTGGACCCGCTGGTCAAAAGAGTACGTTTCGGAGTTACAAGTGAGGACAAAGTGGATGAAGAGTGGAGATTCATTGAAGGAAGGCACTCTTGTCCTTATCAAAGATGACAACATCCCTCCGTTAAAGTGGAGCATGGGCCGGATCGTATCTACGTTCCCTGGGAAGGATGGAGTTTCTAGAGTGGCTGCCATTAGAGTCGCATCCGGCGCGATTACACGGCGCGCCTTCTCTAAAATTTGCCCGCTACCTCTGGATGCAGCGGACAACGGAAACTCTTGGAAGTTGGAGCTTCCAAGGCCGGGGGCATGTCAAGGCGTAGAACGGAACGCAGCTTGAAAGAGGCAGTTGAAAGAGGCCTCGCCCTCCAATCGTCCTCACGCTACCGACGGTTATTAAAAAACATTTTTGTAACGTAAAAAAATATATGTTATACGCGCAAGAATTGTATATTCTCATTTTAAAACTATCAACAAGAACCCCAAACAAAGTGTGTAGAGAACAATCACTTCTGCGTTAGATAATCCATTTGTTAAGGAAGGTTATGGATTATATTACATCACGCTACGACATATAGAAACAAAGATACAATCCTTAACACGAGTGAAACCACGAGGCGCAGTTAGTATTTTGAAACTTACATATATTTTACTATGTAACGCTCGTTAAATTGTCATTAAAATCGCTGCAGCTTTTTGAAATAATAATTCATTACAATTAAGAGAAAAATAAAATTATTTTCGGAAATAAAAATAAATTTGTATCGCTCCTTAAAGACATTAAATCAACGTTTTTCAAGAGACTATAAAACATAAGAGGCTTATGAAAAATATAAATATTTTTAATAATCATAATAGAGGATAACCAAAAATTAATGAACTCATTTTGTTTCAGTATTCATTATAATAAGAGCTCTGATGGCCCAGATAAATCACGCCAATCTTAGTAGGTTCGAATCCGCAAGCACCACAGATTTAGAGTTTTCAGGGGTTTATGGGAAGTATTTCTTAACCAATTTCGAATTATTTTTTTTTTGTTTTTTCACCGATATCTCCGACGATTGTGGACCGATTTCGAATTTTTTTTTGTTCGGAACGGTTTACTTCCAACTTGTGATCAATTTGATCAGACCAGAATGATGATGGAACCCTGGAGTTATCAAGGGAAGTTTTCAAATATTATTGGAACACGTAAACCTATTTATTGTAATTTGTGCATTAGCTTTCGAAAAACCACATTTAGTAAAAAACAAAAAAAATATGAATTTTCTACAAGATTTTGAAGTCGGTGCCAGTAGGTATATAACACGTAAATGATTTTACTTCGCACCGACTTCAAAATGTTTAAGAAAGTATATATTTTTTGCTTTTTAGTTTATTTGTTAAATGTTAAGTTGGAAAGCCCATTTAACGAGAAAGAATATACATATGCTATATTACATTACGCTACGGCGAAACGGCGAAACGCGAGTGAAATTATAAAAATCTCCAAATAAAATGTAACAAAAACTTCCTTACATCTTATTTAAGACATGCATAAATCTTACATTATAATTAAGACTAATTAGAAGGTACAGCCACCCGAAGCCGGGGCGCGTGGCTAGTTTATTACAAATTCAAACAATGTAACATTGTTACCCATTTAACGTTGATGAATACCTAAATTTTCTCAAGAATGCGGTTAGCGCAGAAACGGAAACGTCGAGAGAAGTTTAATTAAAATCGTTTATAACGAGTAGATATTTACTCGGATTACATTTATCATTTTGTTTACGGGTCAGAAAGTAAAAAAAGTAAAGTAACAGCCTGTAAATATCCCACTGCTGGGCAAAGGCCATACTCCGTGTATGTTTTATACCATTCATATTTTATATAACGGGTCTTATCGCGATAACTAATGATAGTAATACCTTTTTAATGTCCGACGTTTCGACGAAGTTGCATCCGTCGTGGTCACGAGCTGACTAGTGTACAGCGCGCCCTCCGACGGCGACTGCGCGAGTTTTATGCGCTTACCCTCACAGTATTAATATTGTCTTTACCGTAATTATAATGCTGGGAGCACACTATACTTACACAATCGGATCGCGCGAACATAACAAGGTATTACTAGCATTCGTTATCGCGATAAGACCCGTTATATAAAATAGGCCTCATCTTCTATTTAGGAGAAGGTTAGAGCCTAATCCACCACGCTGCTTCTCCCGGCACATGTAGGTTTCCTCATTATGTTTTTCTTCACCGCCGAGCTCGAGATGATTTTGGACACAAATTTAGCACTTTGGGTCGCGATCATTTGTTGAGATCGACGTGTTCTAGCCACTAGGCCATCTCGGCTCAGATAGTAAGATCAAAACAACCAACCAACCAACGCGGGGTCAGCTAGGAATAAACAATTACAACCCTTTTATGCTAACCTTGTAGGCATTTCCGTTAATTAGCAAAACTATCGAATTTCAAATATAGGCGCTGATAAACAAAACAATGACAAGGCCCACGGACTTCATTTTGAGAAAAAATTAAAATCAAAATCAAAAAATACTGTATTCAAGTAGGCTAAAAAAAAACTACATCAATAATGAAGCTACCACCGGTTCGGAACGCAGATTCTACCAAGAAGAACCGGCAAGAAACTCGATAGTTACTCCTTTAAAATATTGTCACAAATTAATTATTAATCCTGTACGAAATTCAGCATATACTAAGCCCACGCATCTTTATCGTCAACGTAATCTTGTATAGAGTAATATGCTTTAGCTATTAGACTTTTTAACACATGATTTAAATCTATTCATCGAAAACTGCAAACATTTCTGGGGGGTTTTATTATAAAAACGAATACCTTGCCCCAAAAAGAAAACATTTATTTTGTGAAGTCGAAAATGCCGTCTAAACATGTCAAGCCTATTCTTAACAAATGTGTTTGAAGACTTATGTACATATCTTTTCTTTTACATTTTGATAAAAGATATAATTAATTAAAAGCAGATTGATATAATTAAAAGTTTCATCTAATAATTTTCAAATAGATGAGATTATTGTACATATTTTTCAAAATATTGAGCTCACCTCAATATCGTAAACATTAAATTCAGACACTTTTATCGTACGTAAATACGAGATGTATTATCAGAGTATATCCATACCTCTAAATTTGACTTTCTGTGGGTCAACACATTATTGCTTATCAGCATCCATATATCCCCACCGATCAATCTACATCGTGTTTTCTCCATTCCACGTGACATTAGCAAAATAACATCTTTCTAATTGGCGCATTAACCAAAGAATTGAATTGAATTGAATCTATATATTAATCTATTTCAACTAATTGAAAATGATTGGTAGCCTTCATTCGTGAAGGTGATGTAAACAATCCTCGTCTATCTATATCTACGTCCGTCCGTCTGTCATCGTAGTCAAAACAAACCGATCCGGAATTCCATTGGTTTAAGTGAAGACTAAATCTATTTTAAATCCGCTCCGTTTAAATTAATTATTTTAGGGCTTTTGGAAAAGATTTTGATTGAAAGACAAGTTGGGGCAGTGACCACTGTGACTGACTGTATTGGCCATACGGATTTTATTTGTGCTCTGGGTGTTTGTGTTGTGTGTGACCCCCGATCAGGATCATCAGATCCTAATGGGATCGTAGAGTATCATTCGTTATTTATTTAAAAAAATGTTTATTAATTCGTCTTTTTCAGGGTTCCTTAAATCAAAGGCTAAGTGAAAGGGTTTCGTTGGCACCCGTCAACAGTTGATGATAACAATGATGCGTATACTATACAGGCCTACTCCTGTGGGTACTGAAGGTTCATAAATGATGTGCTTTTTTATTTTCAAGTGAGTAGTGTCGACAGACCAGTACATAGTTTGAATTAAAAACAAAGTTTTTTTTAAGAAGTATAAATTCATCTTTTCTTTTTTATTTTGATAAAAGGTAAAGTGAATTGAAACAGATAGGTACAATAAAAAATTTTATGTAATAATAAGTTTTATAAATATATGTCTTTATTGAATAAATTGCTAAATATGGACCGCACTTGAAATTCGAAGCGTTAAATCAAGAATTTTTTTTCGGTACTTGTTTAATTTAGATGACTTGAAAATGTTTTGAATAATGTTGAATAGGTGGTACATGATCCAAATACGTAAATATCTCTAGTGTTGAAAGACACGCAGTGGTCACTGAAACTGACTGAAACGCTAACAGTCGCGGGTTAGATCTCTGCTCGTGGCAAATGTCTGTTTTGGCCTTACGGATGTTTGTCATGGTCTGTTTGTGTTCTTAATGGAGGCCGTTGAGTGTGATGCGTTTATTATCTCCGAATTTGACTTTTTGTATTGACACATTATTGCATATCTAACTTATGTAAATTTTTATGAAAGTCTCAGAGAAAACTTATTAATATAATTCTCGCCTAATAATCTCTAAATTTACAAAATACTTATCAAATGAAAAGCATCTCATACACTGAACCAAGATTCGGGTAATTTGGCCACAAAGTTCCCTGAATATCTCATCTATTCATCAATCATCCTATGAATATATCATGTTACTTAGAGTATTAATTATAATTAATATCCTAACTTTGAACTTTAATCATTATTTGAAACTAAAATCTTGTTTTTCGAGGGTAGTCCCTAGAAGTTATTATTATTATTACAGTCTCTTTGATTCCTTATATCTTCATATTTTTAATGAATTTTTAATGTATTGTAATACAATAATACATATGGACGCTGATAAGCAATAATGTGTCAAGCCACACCGACTTCGTTTTGAGAAAATGGCGTCTAAAGATGTCAAACCTATTCTTAATAAACTTGTTTGAAGTCGTATATATTCATTTTTTCTTTTCTATTTTGATAAAATGTATAATGAATTAAAAGTAGATAGGTTTACTTAATATGTTATCTTATAATAAGTTTTTTAATAATTGATATTATTTCATAAATTGCAAAATATGGAACGCATCTGAAATTCGAAACATTGATATAAGAAACTTTTTTCCATACTTATTTAGTTTAGATGACTTGAATTATTTTTGAATATTGTTATATAGGTAACGTAGTATCAAAATACATCAATATCTATATCTTACAAACAAAGAAACAAATTTCACCTCTCTAAAGTATTGGTATTGATATAATTTTAACCGCCTAAAAAAAACGGAAGTTTTCAAAGTTCTCTTTAATTCGGCGGGGGCTTTTTTACGATATAAATAATGATAAAAAAACATATTTTATAAAATGTAATTAATTTTCTATTACATATTTAGATAATAAAGGCTAGGTAAAATCATAAGAAATTGATGAATTCCCACGGTTGATGATGATGATGGCGTACTACCAATGTCAGTTAACCAAGTCTCAACACAGAAAACTATATTCTATAGTGAAAGCGCGCGTTTGAAATAAATATTAGCCCTATTTTAATCTTAGTAACTATGCTGAAAGGAAAACACCAAAGAAGAATCTAAAATGTATTGAGAAGTTATAATTTTTCTTTTGAATGTAACCTCGCTTCGTACAATATAGATAAAATAAACAAAATGGCACCCGAGTTATTCAAGATCGTAAAGCAAAAATTTTCAACAGAAACTCTACGAAGTCAGCGTAAAATTAATTTCTTACGCCATAAAAAAAGACTTATAGCCTTTTTTTAAATCTCTTAAAGATTTTTATTCCACGAGCATTTGATACAAAGAGAAATATAACTGCTTGATGGCGGGAATGGCACTGTTGAAGTTTATGTTTTTGGGGTTCCCTACGCGAAAGGTTCCAAGAGAACCCTATTACTAATCTTTGGACACTGATAAGCAATACTATGTCATGCCACACGGACATTTCATTCATTTTAAGAAAATGCTGTTTAAAAATATCAAAACTATCATTAATAAATCATTTTCAAAATGTATGCATATATTCATCTTTTATTATCTATTTTCATAAAAGGTATAATTAATTAAAAGCAGATCTGTATAGTAAAGAGTTCTAATAAAAAGTTTTTCAAATATATGAAATTATTGCATAATAATACATACTTAATACTCTTAATATTAGATTAGACAACTTTTTCCGTGCTTATTTAGTTCAGATGACTTGAAAATGTTATGAATAATTTTAAACACGCAATACGATATCGGAATACACCCTCAAAATTTGAAATTATTGCTTATCAGCATCCAATTAGTGAATAAGAACTGAGAAACACAATCAAGTCCAGACTCGTCCAGAGATCGTAAGTTCTCATTAGGATCATAATCCTGTGTCGGGGGTCCGGAATTAACGCAAACACCCAGACCACGTCAAACATCCATGTGGCCAATACAGATGCTTGCCACGAAAAGACATCGTCAACCTGTCGTCAAATAATGCCGTTGTTTCTTTTACAAAAGTATTTAAAACTAGCTGCCCTTCACGTTTTTGGGTAATGCTTCGCTCCTTTGAGTCTTAGCGTGATGTAATATAGCCTATAATCTTTGTCAATAAACGGGCTAAACAACGCAAATTTTTTTTTAATTGGATCAATAGTTTGGATCCTATTCGATACAAACAAACGAACAATCAAAATTTACCTCTTTATTATATTAGTTTAAAAGTACCTCGTGTTATATTGAACGATCGTTCCAGCTATCAAAAAAATGCATACAGTAATTTGTCTTTTAGTATATTTCGCTAATCCTAATAGTTTCGGATTTGACCATCCACGCCCAGTTAAAAAAAATCGACCTGAATATTACAATATATATTCAAAACTGGGCGTGAAGCACGTACAATAATTTTTTTATTTGATTAAGGCATAGGTCTATTAGGGTGCCCCCCGACGGATATGATCCGCCCTTGGATCGTAAGGAACCTGCCATGCGCGAGCCCGACTCGTACTTGACCGGCCTTTTTATATTTCTGTTTAAGAACTTTATGGACTCGAAGTAGAACATCTCTACTGTTTATCTCTATTCATGTTTAATGGACGAATGAAGTTCATGAATTAGGTTAAAATTACACTTTGGCAAGAATCACATTTGTAAATTATGTCTATCAGTTATAGGAGTAAAAATTGCAAGTGTAATTCTCGCTTTATATTACATTGTAGTCAGCTTCAACGATGAATTTACATAAATCATATGGAGTAATCTCGTTTGGTCGTAGCCCGAGAACGTTGAGTTATTATAATTTAGTTTGCCGTATTTTATTACTTTTTAGAATTTAACCTAATTAGTAACTCTATCAGATGGTGCAATTTAATTAGACAATAAACTAGCTTTTGCCGTAGCTTTGCCGACGTCATATTTCCGATACAAGCTATAAAACCTCTTTTCACCCCGATAGAGAGTGAATTTTCGGAAAGTCATTTCTTAACGTATGTATTATAATAAGTATCTGCCTGCCTGATTTTAATGTTATACGTTCAGTGCTTTGAGTTACTTTTAATAGACAGTTAGTATTGGTTGTCGTTTATATATACATATATGTGGTATTTTTTGTTTTGCGAAATCGATTCAATTCCTGAATTCAAAAATCTGCGTTGAGTGTCAATTTTCGTCAATACCTATAGTTTCAGATTTGTCCAACGACTCACTCTTGAAAAATTCATCCTGTATATAATATAAGATAGTCTCAGCGACTTTGTCTACGTGAAAACTTATTCTTCAATTTCGTCCCTTTAAGTTTTATTATCGCAACAACGTAGCCTGTCCTTCAACAAAGTCCAATCACTAAACAAAAACCCATTGTAATTAGTTCAGCAGTTTAGGCGTAACGGAACTAACAGACAGAGTTACTTTCATTTATAATAATAGCAAAGATTGAATAGAACAATTTCCTACCTATAACATTTTATGCCGTTAGTGTTTATCTGTTGTTTTCCGTCGCTTTTCTTTGCTTTCAACATTTCTTTCTTGCAAGTCTACGATTGGTTAAGACTTTAGAGAATGCTAAAGCTGAACTTTAAGCTCGCCTTTGTATTTATTTTTTGCACAATAAAATACGTACCTATGGTTATACAAATAACAAAATTGTATCACAGTATTTCAAGCGCTGCAACTATTCGCAGAATTAATATGAATATATTATTCATTTTTTAAAACTATTGTTTATATCTGAATGATTAGAATAGATTGTCATAATTGAATGCTTATACTAAATTTTTTATTTGTTCAGTATTGAGGATTTCTGTAATCTGAATGTAATCCTATATAGAATAGTTCATGCTTACCATAAAAATGCACTGTCGTCGAAACTAAACGAATGTGTCAACATCATTAGATCAGATAAAACGGTTCTAATGTTACTTGCAAGATTTGACCCATACTTCAAAGTGGGTCCAAAAAAAGCTGTAATAATAATGACTCAAAACTCAAAACACAAAACATAATTTGTTCACATAGGCTTTTATATGGTCTTTCGAATCGTCAATTTACAAGTCTGGCATGTCAATTCCACGTAGGCTACCGCCGGCTCGGAATCTGGACTCTACTGAGTAGATCCCATAGAAAACTCAAAAATTTTAAAAATATTTTTGTACAATAATGTTGGACACAATTAGCTACAGTTATTTTGCGAGAATATCAACGCACTATTATTCCACGCTGCTTTATTATTCATGTAATCATTTAATGAATAATATACTTTATCTATTAATGTTTTTTTTTATTTTAATTTAAGCTTTAAATTTATGACGTGGCAAATGTAATCTTGGAATGAAAAACATTTATCCTGGACAAAAAAAAATAAACTAATAATAAGACTACATTGTGTGAACAAACGTTTAAAGTGTTAATCAAATTTTAAACATAAAGTTAAACATAAATAGAGAGAATTGAGTAAGTCACAGTGACTCGTCGTTTCACGGATTATCTTTCAAACTGTGTTCACCTTAATCGCATTGTTCCCCAATCGTATGACCTTGATCATATTGTTCCCGAGGCATATGACCTTGATCTTATTATTCGCAAGTCATATTACCTTGATTATGTAGTTCGCAAGTCGCATAAAATTGATCATATTGTTCCCCAATCGTATGACCTTGATCGTGTTATTCCCTTGTCATATGATCTTGATCGTATTGTTCCCAAGTCGTATAACCCTTATCTCATTGTTCGCAAGTCGCATAACCTTGATCGTGGAGTCCGCAAGTCGTATTTTTCGCATATCGTATGACCTTGATCATTTTAGTCCCAAGTCGTATGACCTTGATCATTTTGGTCGCAAGTTCTATGATCCAAGATCCTTTTTGTGATGAGGTGATGTTTTTCGAGTTACCCTACATTACCGAAGGTGCGATGAGATTACCGTACTATTCTTTTTTTTTTAACTATAAGTAAATAATTTACCCCAGTTGTCAGACTAAATTAATTAAACTAACAATAACTGCTAAGTTAGATTTACGCTTGAGCAACTTTTGTTATTTGTTGTTTTACGATAGAGTTTGAACTACTTTTATTAATATTAATATCAAGTTATCTATTGTAGAAATAGTAATACATACAATAGGCTCGTAGCTTGAGTAAAAACAAAAAAAATATTTTACAAGACAAAAAGCGCAACCAACTTCAAAGGAAAGCATGTAATTTCATAACATTCTAAAAGAACAATCTGTAAGTACCCATTTCAAACAAAAAACTCCTTTATTTATATTTTCTGTTATATTCATTCTTTCTTAATACATTAAGATGTCAATAGTGTGACAAATACTGAAATATTCACTTCACTAGTTACCTTTAACGGTTCGAAAGATACAGTCGACTTAGTAATTTTGATACAGGTCCCTAAAACGGACTTTTATTCGCCGCTGGGTTATTTATAGCTATTCCTTAAGTAATTTTTTCTTGATATTTATTTCACTGGTCACGAAATGGATAGCAAACATAAAAGAAAATTAAAAAACCGAAAACCTTTTTCCGGATTTAAGCCCACGTCTATTGACGAACTCCCACGTTTCAAATTCTCTTAACTATACTATATATAGTATATATAAAGCGAGGACTACATGACGCGCTGAACTTCATATTAAAAAAATCAAATAAATCAAAAATCTCAAATAGGAATTTACATTCTCTTTTTGAACGTCAAGAAAATGAATCTAGTACGGTTTCGGAAAAGTATAACCTCAGGCCTGAAAAGAAACTGCAAAAGAAACTCAGCGGGACTTATTTTTTGTTAATTTTTTTTAACAACGTCAAGATTGGCTACAAATATCACCTATATTATTGTATAACTTTATCTACATTAAATTTTTTTTTTATTACTAAAACAAAACTGTTTTGTATTTAAAAAAATATACAGAGAAATATTTGAACGAACGTAGAGAAGATAGACAAAGAAGAAGAACGTATAGAAGATTTGACAACCAAGTGACAATTATTCAGTAAAAATCACGTAGACATTAACAAAAGAATTGAATTGAAGATATTTAGTAATGTTTAGATAACGACATGAATGACACGCCTTGAGTCCATCTATACTCATATCATAGATCTCTGGAACTATTGATCTGATTTCAAGAATTACTTTTCCTCTGGATAGCCAGTTTATTGAGGTATATCACATTACGCTACAGCACGCAGGAGCGAAGCAGTAACCATAAACGCGAGGGAAATTTCGAAGGCAGCTAGTTTTCATATTTTAAGTGATATTACAAAAATATCAGCCATACCACACTAGTCGCTAATTCAATGGGATTAACCATCAGCAATTCAAAAGCCTAAATACCAAATGTCACTTTTCTATTCATACTAATATCTATATGTGGACGCTGATACGCAATACTGTGTCAAGCCACACGGACTTAATTTTGAGAAAATGGCGTCTAAAGATGTCAAACCTATTCTTAATAAATATGTTTGACCAAGTATATATCCACCGTTTCTTTTATTTTTTGAGAAATGGTATAATGAATTAAAAGCAGATTGATATATTCAATATATTACCTAATAAAAAAAATATAAATTGCAAAATATGGAACGCACTTGAAAGTCGAAATAATTATATCAAGAAACTTTTTTCCGTACTTATTTAGTTTATATTACTTGATTTTTTTGGTTGATGTTAAATAGGTGATGGAATATCAAAATACATCAATATCTCCGAATTTGACTTTTTGTGAGTTGGCACATTCTTTCTTATCAGCATATATATAAAAGCGAAATGACACTCATTCAACACGAAATCTCAAAAACTACAACTACTAACTAGTGCTAGGCGTTTTAAATTTTGCATGAGGGTCCTTTTTAGGTGCTCATTAAGTCGGGATTTTGTAAAATTACCCTAAGAGGGTAAAACGGAGGTTGAAAGTCTGTATGAAAGTCCTTGAAAGTTAATGGGGTTCTATATAAATTTGTAAGGTACTCTGTCTTTGTGTCTATTTGTGTTACGTTTTCGCGTCTTATCTATTCGTTTTGATAATTTTGGTAGATATATGTAGATTGGACCTTAGAAAAGGACAAAGGCTGCTTTTCCACTACAAAATAAATCTTGAATCATTTTAAAGTTTCTATGGAAAACCCATAATAATCTTAAATTTGGTGGAAAAATTGTCGAGAAACAATTAGTGTTTTATAATTTTTGAAACTATTATTAGTTTTTTTATTTATTTTTTTACCTGAATGCTCTCTTATGTTATATAAGATATTCTCGTAAATTATTCAGCGCTTCTAGACCCAACAGCTGTGTGGATGTCAGTTATTGTTAGACGCAATATCGCGGTATAAGAGTCAGATGAACGTATCTACGTTTTAAAAATTTTACTTTTTCCTAATTTAGCAGTACTCATAATATAGTTTTTTTTGATTCTATAGAAAAGTGGTTCTAATAATAAATATAACGTTTTTTTGGAATTAGTGAAATCTTAAATTACGTTGTTTTGCCATTTCATAGAAAACATTTTCAACGGTTTTAGTTAAAAAAAAGATTTTCGATATTTTGTAGATACGTTCATCTGGTTGTTATACCGCGATATATGGATGTTGATAAGAAATAATGTGTCAACCCACGAAAGGTCGTCTAAATGAAATAAGTACGAAAAGTTTCTTAATTTAATGTGTCGTATATTGAAGCCGGTGGTAGTTTTATACTTAAAGACTCATTTGTAACTTGACGTATAAAATATATTTTGAATTTGAATTTGAAATGGGGTCCATATTTGCAATATGCAATTATCTCATAGATTTAAAAACTTATTATTAGATAAAACTATTACCTATATTTTGATTTATTATACCGTTTATAACAATAGAAATGAAAAGATGGATATAGTATATATCTTCAAACTAATATATTAAGAATATGTTTGAGATCATTAAACGCTACTTTCTCGGATTGAACTGTGTGTGGCTTGGCATAGTATTCCTTATCAACGTCTATATTTACATAAATATTACTTAAAAATATATAGTTCACTGAATCGAAAGAATACAAACGTTTCATCATTGATTAGCAATTTTAATATTTGTCACTAAAAATGAAATAATTCTGTCAGTATTAAAGACAATGAGAGAAGACCCTTATGTTCATCATTAATCTATCTATGTATCTATGAGAACAAAGAAAAACATTCCTATTATATATTTTAAGAGGGGAACTTATACAATTAAGAAATCATATCGCCATTAAATAATATCCGAACAAAATAAATAGTGTTCCAATTTCAAAATCTAAAACGACAACACAAAAAAATCGCCGTTCATCATAGAACAAAAAAAATATTCCTATATTAAAATCGCGTACGCAAACTTTAAAAAACTATCTCGTCAATGATTGATACTAGAACGAAAAACATTACAATTTCAAATTTAATTTTAAGCGAAAAAAAAAAAATGGAATACAATGTACGTACATATAATCGCTTATCCTTTTCGCTCACGAGCACTTAAGCGGACACAGTTAAGCGGTCACACGTCAAGCGATTTAAGCGGAAAGGCGCTACGTCCGCGCGGCGCCTCGCGTCTCACTCACTGAAAGTGTTTCAGCGAACGATTGAAAAGTGAGATGTGGGCACACTAGGTTATTGTTAGACATTTTAAATATTATTTTTTTAATAATAAACGTAAATGCTTTAAAATTATAAAAGCAACAGTGATGTTTTCTATTCATTTAAAAATAAATATTTTTTAAATATTTAATATAATTTAAATACGATACATTCTAATATAAACAAATAATTCTATTTAAAATAAAAAGAAGAAAGATAAATTAAAAATAATATTAATAATTAATAATATATTTTATAAATATTGCTTTAAATTTGTATAAGTTGTATAAGTCGAACTCGTTTTCTAATATAAAAAAAAATATATTTAACAGATAAAGCGTATTATACTATACAAAAATATTTTGACGACAAAGAGGCGTGGATTTGATACGCGCTGATTTTCTATGCGAATAACATAATTAAAATGTAATAAAACACACTATGTATAAATGATTTTAAAAGAGTTACTATCGAGTTTCTTGCCGGTTCTTCTCGGTAGAGACTACATTCCGAACCGGTGGTAACTTTATAAAAATCTAAAAAAAAGAATGTAACTTGACGATTCGAAAGTGCTTTAGAAGGCCATTTGAATAAACCATATTTTGAGTTTGAGTTTGATATTTGGGAGTGGAGTTTGTAAACAAAGTCAAAGTTTCTAAAGAAAGCTTTTATTTTTAACCGACTGTATAGGAAATATATAGGAATGTTTTAGATACCTTGCCTCACTGCGCTGACGTCAATAGATATTTAGGTTTCAGATAGATATATTAAAATTATATTAAAACACATAAAGCCGTCGGTCCCGGTTGTTATCACAATCATCTGATAATAATCGTTATTCTCAGTAGGAGATTATTCCAGTCGAAATGGTAACTGGCTTGCCCTCAGGGGTTTGCCAAAAACTGGTATAACCGGGAAAATGCTTGGTCACGATGATGGATACTAAAGTAAATATAGGCTTCATATTTTATATCTTTTCATTTATAATGTTTTTTTTTCCTTTTCTCTTATTCTTTCTGTTCAATTACAAATAGCTTAATTCATTTGCAAAGTAAACGCAGCGTATATCTAATTTTATAAATACATTTCTAGCTCGTTGTGTCTCAAACTTTAGATCACGGTTCACAGGCAACAGAGCTGTGGGAGGGAAACTCGTTCAGCCGTGAGTGTTAGCATTTGTCATACTGCAAACATTTTTAAAAATAATTCCTATACGAGACGCTAAAAATATTTTTATTTATCGATAAGGTTATTTTGTATTGCGCAATTTATTTTTAAAACTTCGAAAAAAGAGGTTTGATTTTATGTAAAATAATTTTTTTTATTTATTTTTTTTTATATTTGTTTACCAATTCCTCCGCTGATTGTGAACCGATTTTGAAATAATGCATAATGCCTAATAATATCAGTAACACGTAAAAGGTTTTACTTGGCGCCGACTTGGAATGTTTTATTACCATCTTCAATATGTTGTAGAAAATATTTATTTTTTGCTTTTTAGTTTACTTGTTTTGGTTTTGTAGTTTTAATAAAAAAATTGCTTTATTTTTTTTTTTTCGTGTATAGTCATTATTCATTTTTGTTTGACTTGGATAAAGCCGATCGGTCTTTGTATGTTAAAGTAAACGATATTGATAGATTTTGTGATTGTTTGTTAAATCAAGAATATCAAACAAGTCTAACATTTTTATAATATTAATCAGGGACACCTGAAGGCCAATAATCAAAAATTTTTATGTTTTCCTTCATCCATAGTAATATTGTAAATATTACTATAACTATCTGACTGTCTGTTTGGTTATTGTGTTCACGCCTACCTGAACGTTGAACCAATCTCGAAGAGTCTCAGTATAGTGATAGATGAATTTGGCTTTATGTTGCAAAATGGAATGAGATATTTGGAGAGGATGAAATAGGAGGTAACAGTTTTTACGCAGACGAAGTCACGAGGACCAACTTGTATCATAAATTAAAGCTTTCAATACTTATTTTCTATGTAAGCTTCAACTAGGTGAAAGCAATATAACTACTTAGGTATAATGGTCAGAATTGAATTGATAATCAGAAAGGTTTTTTTTTTCAGTAACTTAAATGTACAAGATTTTATTTTCTTTGCGTATTTTATGTGTGTTATGACCTTATAATTCTATCATATTATATTTCTTTCCCGATTTTGAAAATGTTTGTTTAAGAGGATAAAGTTTCAGATTGGTACGTAGAAATGACATCGAAATCGCTTCAGCAATTTGGTTTTAAAATCGAAATATCTGGTATAAATGTGTAGTATAAGTAAACAAAATTATTTATTCTGATTTTGAAGATTTTTTTAGGCTTGATTTTAAAAAGCATATGTTTTTAGGTTGGTCCCATAGATATTTTATGTGAACGTAATCCAGCCATGCTATTTTAATATTACTGATATGACGTTATAGTGAATTTCGAATTGATCAGACCAGTACAAATTACTATTCACGACTAGAATTGAACTGATAACCTTCAAACTCCTGAACTGACAAGAAATCAGTATGCAGACACATTTATACACATTTTTGAATTCATTTAATTTTCGTTGAAATTATTTTTTTAAAAGCTTACAAAAACAGACTTTAGTTATATTTACGAACTCAGTGTGTCTCTGCCTAATATCAAAGCGTTGAAAATGCACACGTAAGAAGGAAAACTCATACAATTTGAATGAGAATATTTGAAGTTGAACGTTGTAATAAAATTTTACTTTTCCAACCATAGACTGACTCAATCGCTAACGGTCGCGGGTTCGATCCACGCTCACGGAAAATGTCTGTATTGGCCATACGGATGTTTGTCGAGGTCTGGGTGGTTGTATTAGTGTTGTAAGTGTTTCCGGACCTCCGATACAAGGTTACACGACCTTAATATGGGCCGCTAAGTTTGATGCGTTTATTTATTTATTAGATAGCTTTCTGAGCAAAAATAGTGTTAAAAGACGAACTTGTCAACTTTGGAAATATCTGTAGATAGTCAACATTACCGCTACTTTTTTTTTTAGCTGAAAATATTTTCGTTCAATTCTTAATCCACCACGCTGCTCCACTGCGGGTTGGCGGATATACATGTGTCAGAATTTCTCCCGGCACATGCAAATCATGCATGCGGAAATCTTTTCCTTACGATGATTTCGTTCACGCCAAGCTCTAGATGAATTTAAACACAAATTTAGCACTTGAAAAATCAGTGGTGCTAGCCGGGCCTTAAACCTGCGATCATCGGTAAAGATCGACGTGTTCTAACCACAATATTATAAATGTGGCAATAATCCCCTCTGTCAGTACGTTTTCGATGCTAAGCTGCTGCACAGATTTGAGATTAATTATTCATTCACATCCATAACAAAGCCGCTAATTAAATGTATTGACGTTACAATATTTTAGATTGTAAGCCAATTTTTATGATTTTCTTTGTCATTTCATATGAGCATTATGTTACAATATTTCCAATTTTTAGGCCAGAAATACACTTGCGCTGATTTTCATAAAAAATATATAAATACGTTATTATTGCTTTTTACATCTCAAACAAATTTAATTGCCTTGTTTTTTGATATCCACATCTTTCGTAAGGTTATCTAGGTGTTACCAGGTTACAGAGTTGTTTTATGTCAATTATGAGAGTAAACTTACTAATTTAACTCTCGTCTTAGACTAGAATTAGACTTATATATTATAAAGAAAACTTTGAATGTCAAAAAAAGTACTTACAGCAAATTCGTTGAGATGTCCTATAGAAAGCAATGATAAAGAATTTGTGTAAACTTTATAAAAATCTGTGCAAAACTTACCAGTGTGATTCTCGCCTAAGTACTGGAAATATTGTAACGCTTAAAATCGAATTTTAAATTCTTACATTACATTGTAAACGTCAAATAGTATCGATGAAACATATCTATAGTTACTAGTGGTCGCCTAGTGGTCGGAATTCGACCGTAGTCCATTAAATTTTCAACCGATTTTGAAATTGACCACAGATAATCTATCCTTAATTTGACTACAGACATTAACAACAAACAAAACGGTATTATATACGCGTGTGTGTGTCAAATACACGGTAGGGTGTGTAATGTTTTTTACATATTTAATATATTTTTTTAATGCATACGTAAAGAAAATATTCCGCGTTCCTCGCTCCCTTTCTATATAAACTATAAGTGTACGAAATTTCATAAGTCCTATTCCTAAGTCCGCGCAATTTTCGTAAAAACGAATAGAAAGTTTTTGCTTCACGTATTAATATATAAATAAACTAGCTGACCCTCACGGTTTCACTCTTGTTTGTGGTTACTGATTTTCTCATATGAGTCGTAGCGTGATGTTATATAGCCTATAGCCTCCTCCATAAATAAACTATCGAACCAAAAAAGAATTTTTCAATTCGAACCAATAATTCCTGAGATTAGCGCGTTCAAACAAACAAACTCTTCAGCTTTATATTAGTATAGATAAATTTCATTGCTGTGTTATAACTAAAAATACATATTTGTAAAGAGGGGACGTCTTTACAAATACTTATTTAGTTCACTCGAGTGTGGTTCAGTTAAATCTCAGTGATAAATCGTAGTACTTAACGAAACTAGGGTCTTGTTCTTGACTCGCGTTATCCGATCATTTATTATCCTCATAACATTTTATTATACATTGTATTTAACCGTAAATATAGAATATTAAGATTGGGGTTTGTTATAAAGAGGTCGTTCACCTTAATTTTTTTTAGGTCAAAAGGTTACGTAAGAATGTCTTTAGTGGTAATAGGCGATATTATAAAAATTTTCGTTATATGTACCAACTAGCTGGTGGACTTTGCCTGCGATGTCTGTGATGCTTCGTCATAGTAACTTTATGGATGCAAAGTTTCCATTCGGCTTAAATTTGACAAAGTTTCATACAAACGTTCAAACTATCTCAATATGAATTAAGAATATTAATTTAGAAATACATTCCAGCTGACTGAGGCCAATAAAAGTAGTTTCTCCAATGCTTTGAAACATCGTCCAATTCATTCCAGATAATATGGGTCTGAATTACAAACACAAAGAAATGAAAATATTTCGTATATATATATATATATATATATATATATATATATATATATATATATATATATATATATATATATATATATATATATATATATAAGCACTTACCCACTTCTTCGCATAATAGATTGAAGAAATAAAAAATAATTTAATGAAAAACACCAATGAAATATATGGTCAAGGTCATTAACTATCTCATTAAATCTCGTACACAAAACATTAAGTGAAACTAACATCCGATGTTAAAATAAATAAAATCTTATCAAAATCGTCTCATCAAAACCCGCTGATCTCGGTCACAGATAACTCACAATGGACCATTAAAAACGACGTGAGAATTTGAACATAATGCTATCTAAAGTAAAAATAATTGCACGGAACCCATCTAATTAACTTTCTTAATTACTCTTAAATAACACGTGTAGTGTGAAGTCGAGAATACATTTTATGTCTGTTGATTTGCTATCTTAATAGGGACAGTGTTATTGATAAACTCAAACTCAAAATCAAAATATACTTTATTCAAATGGGCTTTAACAGCACTTTCGAATCGTCAAGTTACATGTCATATTTTCATTTTTGATTTTTATAAAGCTACCACCGGTTCGGAATGTCATAATTTAAAATCATTTATACATAATGTATTTTTATTACATTTTAATTATGTTATCCGGATAGAGCGTTGATTTTCTATCCACGCCTCTTTGTCGTCAAAATATTCTTGTATGGTATAATATGCTTTATTTATTAAAGATTTTTTAACGATATGATGACATGGTCATATGAATAGCTTTAAATCACATGTTAAAAAGTCTCTAATAGCTAAAGCAGATTACGTTGACGATAAAGATGCGTGGGCTTAGTACATGCTGAATTTCGTACGGAATTAATAATCAATTTGTAATCATAAATTGTGTTGTATTGAAAAAAATTTAAAAGAGTAACTATCGAGTTTCTCGCCGGTTCTTCTCGGTAGAATCTACCTTCCGAACCGGTGGTAGCTTCATTATTAATATAATTTTTTTTTTGTATTGACGATTCAAAAGTGCACATGAGTACCTTTTTTTTTGTTTACGCAGGGTAAATCTTCATAGATACCCGACTCCTGGGGGGGAGACCGGGTTATGTGAGATTGTACTCACTAAAACCCCCTGCAATGGCCGCCACAGCACACGGAAAACGGAGAGGCTACGGGATCGCTTTCGCAGGCACGTTCGCGTCTCATGAGTACCTATAAAGATTTTTTTGATTTTGATTTTGAATATTTGTTCAAAGGCATTGTAACACCATACACTGTAATATACATATCGCAGGTAACTAGCTTTATAAACCGTTTTATTAACAGCCTAGCCTCAACAAGCGGCCTGAATAATAAACAGCCATTTATTAGGTAGACTCAACGTGATCGCTGGACACGAGCGACCTTCAAGTTGAGACACAAACTTATCGGGCAGGATTAGTGTTTTTGAGTGTTTTGGTAAGTACCTGCATCAAATAGCTATAAGGGATGCTATCCTTGCCACGAGGATAGCGCGCTTCTGGCCACGGAACGTCAGTCTGGGGGTGTATTACATGGAACCCCAGATCTTTTGCTGTTGATTGTCTCTCTTGGTCGGTTTTTATCTCCTTCGGCGAATCCGTTATGTCGTTGAAAAAGGTTGCGTAGAAGTAACGAGAAAATATCCACAGAGCCCGCAGAAAACGACCAAAAAGAAGAAGACGGTATAGGTCGTATACCTTCAACCTAAGCCATAGGGAAATCTATGTAAGAGACAACAACCCACATATGGGCAACAGAGCACCTGTAGAAAGGCCTGAATAGTCGTGCCAACCATCGAGGCATCACTGTAGTGTGCGTAAGCGCCCTATTAGGGCGATTAGGGCAACACTCAATTTCAGGAGTCTCACGAATTCTTCTAAATTAACATCGGAAGGGATGCGTAAACGCATTCAGCGATAAGAAAGTTACTGTTGGGCAACTTTCTTATCGTTGAATGCGTTTACGTGAACTAACTACAAAAGTGCTAACCCAGACTTAAACGATTACTGTTTGAGTTCGTGATGTTCAATCCATCGAGCCATTTCGACTTTATAAGCTCCATTCAATCCACGACTTGCCCGATTTTTATTAGATCAGCCAGCATTAGTGCCCCCAGTCAGGCGATACATCGATCTCGCAAATTGCTCCAAATAGGTTTTACTGCTGGAGACGATCGTTGCACGCTTTATAGGATACTGTTTTATAATGACTGGTCTTTTACTCACTTCTCTAAGGCGAGAATTACATTGGTAAGTTTTACTCTCGAGAGCGATAAGTAACTCTGTAACCTGGTAACTACGTCATAAGTAGTTACGAAAGCTGTGAATGACAAAGATAAGGCACTATCATTAAACTATTTAAGGTATACAGCAATGAAAAATAATTTATGTAAATATTTAAAAAAGTCTGAAAGCAAAACTTATAAGTGTAATTCTCGCCAGATTGTCTTGTTTCATTTCGTGATAATTTTGTCTGAGAGTGAAAACTGGAATTGATGATGCGAATCGTCAATTTCCAAAACAGTAATTTTGGATGAATAAAAAAAATCCTTACATACATCCTTATATAATTTAGTATAAAATAGAAAAGTTTTTGTTTTCGATTACCACTTGAATACATTGTAAATAAATAAAGTGACTTCAAAACGAAATTAGTACACTATAAAGCAAATAACAAGTGATTTCTACAATATATTGAAGTCTATATAGACAGACTCCGAAACTACTAAGCCGATTTAAAAAATATATTTTTGCGTTGATCAGTCCGTTGATTGAAGAATTATAGGCTATATTACATCACGCTACGGGTTATAGGAACGCAGGGTTATAGGAGGCAGTAATAGATAGCTAATTCTGTAAGTATGTTTCACTGTAATACAAGCATAAATGAATTTCATTAAATAATCCCGACCATGACCTACATAATAACAATAACGACACAAAAATTCAATTCGCGAAATTCATAAAATTCATTTTTGCAAATCTACATTTCGAATTGTATTTCATCTCAATTCAATTCTATTGCTAACATTTTAAATGCATCTAGAGCTTCGTTCGCGCGTCCGAGTGCTCGACCCATTTTCCAAACAAAAGAAGGGCCAATGGTAAACGTTTTAACACTGATAATCCTCGTATCGGGGCTTTACCGTTCAATACTATTTATAACTTTTCGAACCGGTTTTCGCCGGTTACAACCGGATTTGACTTGATTTCGGCGGTTCGTAATAGAAAGGACTACATTGTTCATTCGTCATATTTTTAGTTTAGGAAAACGGTATTTATATATAACGCTATTTGATAATTCTATAGAACCAATGGAAGAGTAAATCCTTTAAAACAAATAATAATTAAATCAGTGAAGCTATTTTCGTAAAATCGGCCAGCATACATAAAAAAAGTAAAACAACACAACTTCACGAATCGGATGCTGATAGATAACACACCCACAAAAAGTCAATTTCGTAGATATTGGTATATTTTGTTAAAGCGTATTTAACATTATTCAAAAAAATTTCAACTCGTCTCAGCTAAATAAGTACGAAAAAAGTTTTCTAATTTCTTGTTTCGATTATTGAAGTGCTCAATATTTTGCAATATACTATAACTAATTACTAGAAAAAACTTTTTATTATACCAATCTATTTTAATAGATTATAAACTTTATCAAAATAGAAAACAGATGAGATAAAAAAGATGGATATATAGAAACAATTTTGTTAAGAATAAGCTTGACATATTTAGAAGCCTTTTTTTTAAATGAAATCCGTGTGGCTTGACACGGTATTGCTTATCATCGTCCAATTCTATTATCTCCATTATAAACTTTGTTACACTTTACAGGAGGTAGAAAATTGATTTTTACTATTCTTCAAACCGGATTTACCCAACACCCCTAATCTAAATGATATAACCTAATAGAATCTTTTACCTTCCCCGTGTCTAAATTAGGTTATTGACACCCTGAAAGCCTTACAAAGGTCGTATTATAATCAATATAATATCGTATCCAGCTAAAAGTACTTGATATAATATTTATGTTGACTTTTGGTTTCGATCACAAATCATCTTTTAGGCGGGAATCACACATGTAAGTTGTCGTAAAGAATATAAAAAAATCTGTAACCTAGTAAATGATGTAAGTAGTTATAAATATTCACAGTAAATTCTTTCAGGTGTGAAAGCAAATAAAAAACAATTTATGCGAATCATACGAAAAATTGTCAGCAAAACTTACAAGTGTAAGTTTCGCCTTATATTTATTTAGCATTTGTGACATTATTGACTTAAATAATACTTATTTGATACAGTTTGGCAAATAACCTAAATAATAAACAAAATTAAAAACTAACTGCCTAATAATAACACGCTTCGACAGTTTACGTCCGCCATGTTGATTTTTTGCTGACGTCGCATAACTAACGATACTCCGAAGAAGAGTAAGAGTCTAAATGGACGATGATAAGAAATACTATGTCAAGCCACACTGACTTCAATTAAAAATAATCAGACAAGTGCGTGTCGGGCCACGCACAATGTAGGGTTCCGTAGTTGTCAGAATTGTCAAGATCGCTCAAGCAATCTTCGAGTACCTATTTTCGTAAAAAAGTTTACGACGAACTGGGAATTTCCTTTTTTAAGTCAGTTTATACAATATATGTACTTACAATTTTAAACCTTTTATTATTTTAAAATTATTTTTAATTTCTCTTTAAGAAGAGAATAAGATATTTTTATATGCTATTATGCCTTCATTCTTATTTTTCAAAATCAAACTGGGTAATTTATTAATAACAAATGGTAATAATTTAGAATGAGTAGTTATATGAGTATATTTCGAGACTAAAATATTTTTAATGTAAAATGAATGTTTGAATGTGAATTATACTAACGATTTTGAACTTTATATGTTCGTCGATTATTTATTATTCTAACACTTGTAAAATATACTTAGCGCCGATAATTTTCCTTTCTGATTAGCGCCTATGAAATCTATGGAGATTTGGTTGAAAACTTCATAAGCGCGACTCAGAATCACTCGCGACATGTTTTATTGAGACGTTGTTTTATACCTTACTTTATATTTTATTTTAATTTAAACTTATTACATATTTATTTATTTATTCATTTAAATTCATATATTAATTTAGAATTATTAATATTTACATAGTGTGATGCTTTAAAAAGTAAAATATTTATTTTTACTTAGATCATCTATAACTCGATAACCATAAGAACCCACATAGCCGTGGTAATTTTCCTTTTAAATTCATTATATGTACCACTATCATGAATTATTTCATATTTTTAGACGCAGCAGTTTAGTGGGTAGAGGGGGGGGACTTGACTCTAAGAAAAATTGACACTTCAAAGCTTAATATTTCGGAAACAGTCCGTCGTTCGGAAAAAATGGTGTTCCCACACCTATAACATTTTTAAAAGACCTATCTAACGATACCCCACAACATGGGATAAATGAGAAAAAACATTTTTGGTCTCTCTTAACACATAGGGAAGACACCCTGAAAAAAAAATTTTTTTCAAGATTTTATTGTACGCTTTTCTCGGCGTAATTCATATGTATACTCATACCGAGTTACAGCTTTCTGGTATTAAGGGTTTCGGAGCAAAGCCGCGGACAGACAGACAGACAGACAGACGGACATAGCGAAACTATAAGGGTTCCGTTTTTTACTACGGAACCCTAAAAATGGCGTCCAAAGATATCATATCCATTCTTAATAAATTTATTTGAAGTAGCATGTGTCCATTTTTCTTATATCATAATTTATAATTTTATTTATTAACATTTTTTTTTTATATTTATTACGAGAGTATTCTTTATTGCAAAATAAAGATCACACGTTTATATTCGAAACATTAAATGAAGAAACTATTTTCCATACCTTATTTGTAAAGTACGACATGAAAATTATTTGAATAGTTTAAAATACATGACGAATGGTCAGAATATATCAATATGAATTTGACTTTTTACGAATTGACACATTATTGCTTATCAGTGTCCAATTATGAAAAATGTAATGGTTTTTTAATCGGTCATACAGTTTTAACTACAGTGAAATATACATATATACAAATCCACATACGTAGGTACAAATATGCATGCGAAAAACATTACCCTCATACTGGGTCAATCGGATAAAAATGCTATTAATTGGATGATGATAAGCAATAAAGTGTCAACCCACAAAAAGTCAAATTCGGAGATATTGGTGTATTTTGATACTGCATCACCTATTGAACATTCTTAAAAAGAAATTGAAGTCATAGGGTTTCTTAATTAATTGGTTCGAATTTCAAGTGCGTTCCATATTTTGCAATTTATACAATTACCTCAAATATTTGGAAAACTTTTTATGAGATAATATATTAAATATATTAGTCTGAATTTAATTCACTATACCTTTTATCAAAAAATGAAATAAAAGATAGATCTTCAAACAAATTTGTTAAAAATGGGTTTGACATCTTTAGACGCCATTTTCTAAAAATGAAGTCCGTGTGGCTTGACACAGTATTGCTTATCAGCGTCCAGTTATACTTTTTTGTTACAGAAGTAGAAATTAAAACAAAAAACAAGTTCTGAGTATCATACTTAACTTTATTACTGAAGCTTTTGATCTGTTCAAGGACACTTCACAGGTACGGGAAAGCTACCTTCTATTTGAAGGGACTTTTTAGTATTTACTGATCCCTAATAAAAACATTATGGCGGTCGGTAAGTACTGCGGTTTGATATTTAAAAAAACCTTTTCTCTAATATTTACGTATAACATAAAATAAATTATTCGATACATTTAATCTATCTGATCTGTTTACAAATCAAAGTATAGTAAATAGATGCTTATAAGCAATACTGTGTCAAATCACACACTTCACTTTGAGAACATTTTCTAAATGTCAAACCCACTCTTAATAAATTTGTTTGAAGAATTATATATCCATATTTTCTTTTCTATTTTGATAAAATGAGTTAAATGCAGACGGGTATAATAAAATATTTTATTTAATAATAAATTTTGTAGGTCTATGAGTTTATTAAATTACGAGACTTTCTTCAGTACTTATTTTTTATATATGTATTATACTTTTTAACCAATTTAAGGTTCTAAATATAATATTTATGAACCGATTTTGAAAACTCTTTTTATGTATATATACTTTAAGATCCTTTTGGTTTGATATGTGTCTTTCAAGTGAACGAAATTGCTAAATTTGCTTTTGAGTTAATTCCTTTTAAAAAAAGTCAAAGTTATTGTGGAAAAATAAACTAAACCCCAAGTAAATTATCTTATAATAGATAATCTATACAACTACAATAACCAAATAATACGTATATCCCCAAGGATATATCCAAGGATTGCATCAATAGGTACGCACGGTCGGCAATGGTCACATTTGGAGACTTCGTTATGTCGCTAATGGAGGTGGAAAGAGACCAAGAAGCCGACGCTTTCGCTGACCTGATCCTGAGGCGACGTTATGCGCATTTTTGACCTCCGCTATAAAATAACCCATGGGTGATGTATCAACTCTTCCACCGGAAGAGTGCTTTCGGTGCCCGGGAGCACTCTCTAGGTGAAGGAAGTCTGGGAAGCGTGTCATGGTAGCATGCGTAAGTTACCCTGTGCCTCCTACGAGGATGTTGAGGGCACCACTGAGTTTTAGTGGGTAGTCTGGTACATCACAACACAACATCTGTCACCAGGAGTCTCACATACTCGCCTGGGTTATCGCGCGAGGAAAAAAAGATAGGTATGTACCACAACCTCTTAAATTAGATAAGTAACTGAAACAGCAATTGGATTTTTTTTTAATTTTTCATTTGTGCAAATAATATCACGATCCGTTAAGACGACCTACATTAAACGTGACGTAGATCTCTATTTTGATGATAATCCCAAAAAAAAAAGTTTCGCATATTTTTCATTCCTTAGAGTGGGTTACGCGTTTGAGGCCTTTTTTAAAGTGGTACGAAGGGAAATTAATTGGGAACCGCTGGTCAACAGGCATTGTAAGACCTGTTACTATGTTTGTACACGAATTTTTCAGGCATAAATTAAGTTGTTGATTTTACAGCGTCTATCACGCAACTACGTGTCACGTAAAGGCTTCATAGAAAACACTCAGGCGTTAAATAGACAAACATTCTGTAAAATTTACCGTGAAGAGTAAAGACATTTTGACGTTTCAACAATATGTACTAGAACTAATAGAAGTAAAAATCTATTTTAACAAATTATCTATAGAAATATTATAAAGCTGAAGAGTTTGTTTGTTTGAACGCGCTAATTTAGGAACTACCGGTTCGAATTGAAAAAATATTTTTGTGTTAGATAGTTTATTTATTGAGGAAGGCTATATTACATCACGTTACAACTCATAGAACACAGTAACCATAAAAGCACCGTGAAACCGCAAAGAACAGCTAGTTATTTTATAAATTACTAGCGGTCCGCCCCGGCTTCGCACGGGTACACACACGCACACGCACACGCACGCGCACGCTCACGCACCCGCGCACACACACATACACACACACACACACACACACACACACACACACACACACACACACACACACACACACACACACAAATATAATATAGCCTATGTTACTCGGGGATAATGTAGCTTTCCAAAGGTGAAAGAATTTTTGAAATCGGTCCAATAGTTTCGGAGCCTATTCATTACAAACAAACAAATCTGTCCTCTTTATAATATTAGTATAGATTGGACATAAAAATTGTTTCTTACTATCCAGTGATATTTATAATTATATATTATGATCATAACGTTTGGCGTTAAAAATCTGTTCTCATTTCCAATATTGACAAGCTCGTCAGTTGACTTGTTGGCCCAAATATAGTCTCGCCTGTCATAGTCAGTCGCTAGCTGATTGCTGGGCAATGACGAGGAAAGTGGTTGGCATTTTGAAATCCATAAGTTTATAGTCAATGTATAGTTTATAATGTCATTGACATTATCAAATTTTTTGATGACTAGCAAATTTTTATGAAAATGATTACACGTAGCTAGTATATATATTCTTAACGACAGGAAGACACAAATTAACAAACAAAAGTTAAGAATGCAACAAGCATAATAATTCTAATAACCCTAATAATCATCAATTGCATCCGCGCACCAATTAATTAAGGAACGCGCGCTTTTTTTTTAATATATACTAAGTCAAAAGTCACAATAGACTCTGCCTTGTTGGCATAAATCTTCAAAATATTGTAATTATAACCTTCATTAAATAACCGAAATAATTTTATAAACCGAATGGATGGTTCCTGGGGGTTACCTAAACAAATAAACAAATTCAAAACGATAACGTTTATGGAGGAGGTGAATTACTTAATTATAAATCGAGGTCACATATTTGTCCTTTATTGTACATTTCCAAGAAGCTCTACAAATTTCATATTATTTCTCAATTACAAGATACAATAACAAGTCAGAACAGAATTGTAGCAGAATGTATAACAACTTCAACAACACAATATATCGCGTAAACATGTTTGACTTCGAACAGTTATTTATCTTAAATCATGCATCTGCATCTTAAATAGAAGATTTACGTTTAAACGGAAAATATCAGTAGCTGTTTGCAGCTGCATAGATGCTTTGCGATTTTATTCGCGTTGCTGCCAAGATGGATTTTATGACGTTATGAAACAATACGAAGTTTTTTGATATAAAATGAAGAATTATATCATCTTAATACGATGCAACGTCGGCTGATTTTTTACCCGATTGCGTGACACAAAAGTAGGTAATGTACTTATCAGCCTATGTATGTGGGTTTGTACATTTATGGCACTATTTATACCAAAACGCGTAGGCCGATTTTTGATAATGACACGTTGTTTGAATGATAGCTCAAATGTCATAGAAAGTATACAAATTTGGAAAAATCAAAATGGTCGATTTTGGACGCCATCATGTGAAAAAGAATAAAATTAATATCGACGACTATTGGAAATGGGGTATCATTGAGATATTTCAAAATCATTTTTATGTTTCTGATATCGTCCAATCACAATTACCATTTCGGATCTACATACATATATAATAATTTAAAGTTGGTTAGTAATATAATACAATTATTCTCATTTATAGGCTTTCAGATAAAACTGATATTGATACAGTACTGCTGATTGTAAATGGTCTTGTTACGCAGATGGGATTTAATTTTTTTTAATTCTATAATACACTTCGTAGATTTTCACGACGCGATACTAAGCGGCGTTCCGGTGCAACGTTTCATATTATGGCTTTTAATTAAACAAAATTACTTTGCTATAATCCGCAAAACAATCTCCAGCGTTCTGGTATCATGCAGTATGAGCACCACCCGCCCTCTCACATACGCACCGGAGCATCCTTAGGAGGTGTCGAAGTGACACGTGCGTAGAATGCCTGTGTCTTGTGGTGTCGACGCTTACTTGCTTGTGCGTTTGCGAATGTGGGGAGTGGGCGGTGCTTGCTTATGCTGCATGTTCGTGTGCATATGTGGATATATGCGGGTGTGAATGGTGCTTGCCTGCTTGTGCTGCGTATACGTGTGCGTATGTAAGAGGGCTGGTGGTACTCATACTGCAATATACCAGACAGATGTATATTGTTTCGCGAATTATAGCAAAGTAGTTTTGTGATTAATTAACATGGAATTTCGCAAAGCAACGCCTGATTCAATTTAATATTTATGGCTATTTTGGTTGGCATCATTAAGTAGATTTTTAAAAAAGGGAAACCGGCTTCAATAACAAAATATGTAATTTTCTTTATTTGAATTACACAGTTACTCCAGTTATTTTGGTTTTCTTTTTTTTTTAATTCTATTGAATCAATAAGAGACTGTACCCTTTAAAACGCCTTTTTTGAGTAATCGGTGAACATAAAAATGTAAAAGAACCTTGTTTTTTTTTCTAGTCGAATTGCAAGAACGTCGAAACAAAATATATGATTTGCTTTGTTTTTATCACAGTCGTTTCCAATTGTCAAATTGATTTTTATTGTGATTAAGAGTGTATTTGACAATAAGACAAGTATTTTTAATTCCACAGACAATATAAAAACTATAAAATTTATTACATCTATTCGTCTAATGAAAAACCGTCTGGTTTTACAATTTTATAGCTGGTTTAATGAAAATATTTTATATTCTGTCAAACAAATGTCAGCTCTGAGTCTTGCGGAATAAGGTTTAGTTTGGCATACATCAAAAGTTATAAAGAGTTAAAAATTGTTCAAAACTTAAATAACGTATTGATCGTAGAGGCTGAGTAATAGTAGAGATGTCTAACATTAGACAATATAGCCGGGCCATGCACGTTAAGACAGTCCAAGAGGAATTAATAAATCAACTACAAAAAATAAAAAATAACTAGATACACATTCCAGTATTCCAGTCGTAAAGTATGTTCTAATATGGAACTAATATGAGATCATTCTGAGTGTAAATATTTTGCTATTTTACTAATAAAGAAGAGCGGAGATGGCCTAAGGGTTAGAATACGTCGATCCCAACCGTAGATCGCGTATTCAAATTCCGACTAGCACCGCTGAGTTTTGTCAAGTGCTAAATTTGTGTTTAAATTCACCTCGAGCTTGGCGGTGAAAGAAAAGATCGCAAGGAAACCCGCATATGTCGTGAAAAATTCTATACACATGTATGTCCGGCAACCCTTAATAAAGCAGCGTGGTGAATTTTGCTCTAAACCTTGACTTTAATACGAAAGAAGGCTTTGACCAAGCAGTGGAATACTACATAGTGTCACTTTATTTCACTTTTCACTTTGACAAATAAATGCCATAAAAATAGCTGATAAACGTGCAGGCTATGAACAGACTATGATCACTTAACATCAGTATATTAAGTGATCATAGTCGCCAATTGACATTTGCAGCACCAGAGAAGTCACAAGTATTTTGCCAGCTTAAAGTGAAATTAGGGATGAAAAGGAAAATAGTAGTAAGGAAAGGAACCCCCTCTCCCGGGTTAGGCTTCCGGCTCTCTCACTCCTTGTACGAAACGCCGCTATGTTAGCTACTACGCACCTATTTGCTATGAAATTCAGGTCTCCAGTCGAGCCAGTCCACATACGAGCTGTAGCCAGCGAGTTACATCTAGTCACTACCGCAATTGAACCACCAATTGGAAGACTCTTCTTCCATAAACGCCAACTTTTTGATATATTCAGTTTTTTACACTTTTAAACTTAGTGCCTTATGCTAAGTTCGTATTCATTTGCTTCGTATAGAGTCGCGCGGCATTAAATAAGTTAGTTAGTTGAAAGAAGGTAACAAGTCCTTATTATAGTCTACCGTAATAATATATTTTTTGATGATTTCGGGACCTACCTAGGTAATCGAAATGAATCGGTAGTACATCCCGAACCGGTGTTAGCTTAAAAAAAATTATAACAACAATGGATCTGATGATTCTAAAGTGCTTTATAAAGCCTATTTGATTAAAGTATTTTTAGCTTTGAATATAAATAAATAACATAAAGGTGACTGACTGACTGATATTGGACGGATAGCACTGAAATTTGGCATACAGGTAGATGTTTTGACGTAGGCTTCCGCTAAGAAAGCATTTTGAGTAATTCTAATGGGATAAAGTAGAAGTAAAGTAAATTTTAAATCGATCGGGCTGAGACTTGGCATGCATAAAGCTGCTATGACGTAGGCATCACAGATATCGCAGAGAAAGTCGCGAGCACCGGCTAGTTGAATATAAGTTGCGTAAATAATCCTTCCGGCAGACGTAACGTGAATGGTCTATTTAAAGAACGTTGATTAAACATGAGTAATTACGAAACTTAAGGAATTTAATCAAATAATTTTAAACAACTCGTCATTATTAGTTCGTATCAAATTTCCGTTATGATGAGCGTAACAAATCTTCCATTATAAAGCAACAGCTTAATGCCCTTGACTTCATCTGTGTATAAAATGTTTTTACCATACTCTGTTTCATCCCTTTATGTTTGACTAGCTGCCCATCGCGATGTCACTCGCATTTATGGTTTCTGCTTTTCTCATATGAGTCGTAGCGTGATATAATATGGCATATAGCCTTCCCTAATAAATAATAATCTAACACAAAAAGATTGATTCAATTGTAGTGGTGCTGAATGTACCTCTAACGCCAAAGGTTGCGAGTTCGATCCCCGCTCGGGACAAATTTGTTTTTGTATAAATTATATGGTCTGGGTGTTTGTTCTTGTGGGTGGGTCCCCCCATCGTGCGTCGGGGAGCACGCTGTTGGTCCCGGTTGTCATCACAATCACATGATAATGATCATTACTCGAAGTAGATAAATTATTCTAGTCTAAATGGTTACTGGCTTGCCCTCAGAGGTTACGGAGGTCAGACGGCAGTCGCTCTGTGTAAAAATCAGTAACTCGTCAATATCTGGACTAGAATAGAAAAGCAGACCCTGGTATAACCGGAAATAATTCTAAGTAGATGATTATTATTGCCATAATAAGTAGTCTATGTCATTTATCAATCATTCTACCATAATTGACTAAAATTTAAATTAAAAAAAAAACCTGACAATCCATTCATTGAGACCATTTCAATAAGCACCAACAGGATAACTCTGCTGTAATTTTATGAAGAATTCTGTATACTATTAATTCCGACTGCAGCATCAGACCAAGCATTTCATAATTTTGCACAGTTATGTTGTTTGAATGTAAATAAAATACTTATTGTGCCTCTTAAATTCTTATCGCAGCAACCAAGAAAAGAACTGATGATCTTAAAATGGCTGAGTCGATTTGGGTAAAATATGTCTAAGAAACATCGCCATAAAATCCTCTTCCAGAAAAAAAAAACTACCACCAAATCGGTTCACCACACCCACACTTAGCAGTCAATCTTATGCGTAACCCCCGGGTTTAAAATTCATCAAAAGCGAGCTAGCCGTGATCAACAAACATAATAAATAGACATACAGACAACATAATAACAGACAGACAGACAAGAGTTACTTTCGTGTTCGTAACATTAGTATGGAGGTATAGTTTGGTACAATATGGTACACTTATGAATAAACTCTTAAAAAACCGACTCCGATAACGAAACAAGTAAACTAATAAAACTTTTGCAAAAAATTAAACCAACTTCGAAAACGAACCTAAGAGCGTAAATACATAAGTTACTATCAAAAATACCTAAATTTGTATATTTATGCCTATAATATTTGAGGAGTTCCCTCGATTTCTTCAGGATCCCATCATCAGATCCCGACCTGAAGACAATCAACACCACTTTGGAACCACCTTGGAAGTATACCCTTTTAAACAAAAAAAAATTGAAAATCGATCCACAAACGGCGGAGTAATCAGTGAAAATCCATAAAAAAAAGTCCCCAACGAATTGAGAACCTCCTCCGTTTTTGGAAGTCGGTTAAAAAGCAAAAAAATAAATGTCATCACGTCAATTACGTAAGAAAAACTTATAAATGTAAACCTCGTCGATAAATCATTTAGATTATTTCTTAAAGGAAATTTAAAAGCAATTCCTTCGCACAAAAAAAAAGGTTCCTTTACACCTAATAAAGAAATAATGAGCTGATAGTGAGGTACCTTCTAATAAATTAATTAATATTAAGTTTAAGTAAAGTTTAGAGTGAATTATGTTGTTCGTTTATCAATAGCGAAATTTAGTTTGTAAACGTTTACTTCCTCATCTAAGACTAACTGCATCCCGCGGTTTTACTCACGTTTATAGTAACTGCTTCGCTCTTGTGAGTCGTGATGTAATTTAGCCCATAACCATCCTCAATAAGCCGACTATCTTTCTAAAATTATTTTTGCGTTGGACACTTGTTTCAGAGGTTACTCTACATAAAACTCACTAAAAAATTTAACCTCTTTATAATATCAGTATAGAAGTATAAGATTAACAAGCTTTGTATGTCTAATACGAAAAGGTCACAAGTGTCGTTCGACTTATGAAAAATATCTTCATTCAAATGTTACATATACTTTACTTAAGTTAGAATGTCTAGACTTAATCTATTAGCACTACATGAATTTTCTACAAAGTTGTTATGAAGTCAACTTTTCCACTTTGGCAAGAACGGACGTAGCTGTAAAATTTATTGTAACTGCGAGATTTTGTACTTCTAGCACTTATTCAAGAACTTACGATGTATAATACTAAGTTTTGTTCGTGGTTTTGCTCGCGTTAATGTAGATTTTAGGTTGCTTATGTTGTTTAGCTACGGGTGTGTCCAAACTAACCAATAGGATCACTTGATTTACATAGGGTGGAAATGGGTTTAACGCAGCAAACTTTTTCGCGTCTTCGGTGGAAAGGCAGTTTAAATCTGTTTTGTTCTGATTTGGCCGATATAACACATGCGCCACCTATTGATAATTAATTGTACTGTGCCTACAACCTTTTCGCATGTGTCAACAATGAGTTGACAAAGTTTCATCACAATTGGATGAAGAGTATGGTGAATAAAATACAACCTAACAAGAATTAATTTTTGCAAATTCGATGAGCACAATCGTACGCTGATAAGCTATTGCTTTAAAGATTATTATCTAAAGATTATTATCTGTCAACCCACAAACAGCCTAATTCACAGATATTGATGTATTCTGATAATGCGTTACGTAATTGACAATCTTCAAATTTTTAAAGTCATCTAAACTAAATTAGTACGAAAAAAATCCTTAATTTAATGTTTCGAATATTGAAGAATGGTTTCGTAATATAAAATAATGTCATGTATTAAAAAACTTATTATTAGATAAAACTTTTTATTAAGCCAATCTGCTTTTAATTCATCGTACCTTTTATAAAAATAGAAAAGCGAAAGATAGATATATATTTTACTTCTTCAAACAAATTTATCAGGAAAAGGTCGACATCTATAGACGCCATTTAGGCTTGACACAGTATTGCTTATCAGCGTTCAATTATAAATAACATATAATATTATCAACTTTACGTAAAACAAAGCTTTGAATAAATAAAAGCTCACTTTTAACGTATCATTCAAAAGCTTTGTACATACAACAAAACGTTCCAACAATACAACATTGCAATGAACTGACAACTGGAAACTAAGTTAGTGCAGTGGGCAGCTCGGGGACTGTAGTGTCCATTAGTTGGACGTTGTTTTGAAATCAGGAATACACCGACAAAACGTATTAGATGGTCCGGCTCTGCTTTGAAGTCCCGAGTGCAATGCCAAAATTTATAAGGTATGCATTTAATTCAAACATGACTTTGCGAAATTCCATTATAAAGAGTATACGTCTTTGCATGTTTGTATGTCGGTGGTAATCTCCGGAACTACGGGTACAATTGTAAAAAAAATTTCACTGGTAGAAAGTACATTATCCCTGAGGGCTATAGGCTATAAATTATTTCTTGTGAGGGATGTCACAAAAAACAAGTTCGTACACGCAGATTATTTATTGTTCCTGTTATAATTTCGAACAGAGTTTCCACTTAAACAACACACTGAGTCGAGGTACAAAACGAACTAACTAGTCTTCTCATTTGCAAATCCTTAAATAAACATTTAATCAGTATCCCACTTGCAAAAAAAATACAACTACCCACAATATTTTATAATAGAAATAATATACATTACAATATTAAAACATTTAGTTATCCCTGGCAAATTATTTTAGTAAGGACATATACAGTGTAACAAAATAATATTTTATATAATTATACTGTTTATAATTATATTTATATAGCGGTACGCGGGTTAGGCTTGGGACCGGATGTCGCTAACACTCGGCCATCCTGCAATAGCCGTGTCCCACGGCGGTCTGTGATTTCCCCACCCGGCTCTGTATTCTGTAACACAAATGAAAACGCCGAATATCTGGTTTTGTAAAACAACAAAAAAAAAGTATAATGACGATAGTTCTCATATTATTGTTTTAAATTGCACATAATATATATATAAACTCTAGTATAGAAGCAAATGTCTGATACATAATGATATATTTTTATTAATTTGACACATAGGCACAGAGTTTTAACTATAATTGGCACATAGTCACACAGTTTACTCTTATGTCACACAGTCACACAGTTTACTCATTTCACATAGTCACATAGTTTTATATTGACACACAAACATTTATATAATATACACACAGCTCACACAGACTTTGCATTCGATAAATAGTTTCTATTGAATAATTAGCGATTTTATTGTACGTAATCAATCACACAGTTATAATACAGAGCAAAGGTTTAAAATCACAAAGAAGAATATTACATTCTTTATGTAAGCAGAATATTTTATAATGCTGTTTAAGTTAAGTTACGATTATGAAATAAAGTAGAATTTGTATTCAATTTTAAGATCTATAAAATAAAATGAAAAGGCGGTTGTAAACGTAACTAATACAATTTATTTACATCATAACACAAGTTCTTAACAAATTCATAAATATATATGCTAAACTATTGCATTTTTTTATTCTATTTTATAATAAATTACTTAGAATCAATGACATTATATTTAGCATTATATCGGTATGTTTATTAGTTTTTTTTTTATATTATCATATTTTTTTTAAAAATAAATAATTAACTCTCTAATAAATCAATTAAATCATCTCTGTCTACCTCGTGATCACTTCCTGAGCTTTCATCATCAGATCGGGTCGATTTATAAGGACGCAACATTTCCCCCCGAACGATAGCGCTAAAACGCCTGTAACCTTTCATCCCCTTAATACTTGCGATTGTATATCTATCTAAATTTTGATCCGCTTTAGTAATTTTATAGGGACCAGTATAAAGTCCATTTAATTTTTTTGTTATTCTAGCTGTTGTATCTCGACTTATACCTCCCTTCCATAAAACTAGTTGTCCTACCGAATACTTAGAACATTTTTTTCGAGTTTGATCGAATCTTTGTTTCATTACAGTCATATTTCTATCTATTCTTAATTTTGCTATGTCCCTTCTGTTTTGTAAAGCCTGAACCTGGGATTCGAAATCCTCGGGCTCACCCGATGGATACGCCGGTAAACGTGAATTCGAATGACTAAACATGAGTTTGAAGGGGGCAATTCCGGTTGTGCTATTAGGTGTATTATTAATTCCCCATACTATATCTGCTAATTTATTATCCCAAGTGCATTCACTGTCTGACATTGTATTTAAACCATTCAAAATAGTGCGATTGACTCTTTCTACCTGCCCGTTAGAACGCGGACTAGCAATAGCGTTTAATACATGCCTAAATTGTGTCTCAACTGCAAACTGTTTGAAATAGCGGCTAGTAAATGCCTTGCCCCGATCAGTAATAATTCTATGTGGATTACCAAATTGCGAAATAATATCTTTGAGTTGTTTTATTGTTTCTACAGAACTACAATTTTTTAGGGGTTTTGCAAAAACAAATTTAGTAAAAGCATCAATCACTACAAGTATATAAATATTTCCTTTTTGAGTTTTAACAAAAGGACCTAAATGATCAGCATGAAGAGTGTGCATGGGCGTAGGGATCTTTTCGATGGGGTGTAGTTCTCCTTGCAATCTACCGTAATCCCCTTTCCCATATGCACATTGAAGGCAAGATTTTATATATTTGCGTATAAAACGTGTCATACCTTGAAACCAAAACTGTGCTTTTATGGTTTTTTCACATTTTTCGAAACCAGGATGTCCAATCTGATCATGATATTTTTGTAAAAGTCCCCATTTTGCTAATTTTGGAATAACGAATCGTTCACCGGCTAAAGCTTTTCGAAACAATAGGCCATCCTTTACCAAATAATTTGATTTTATGTCTAAATTATGGGTTCCCTCATTAAGTTGCCTAATAATATTCTGAATATTTTCGTCTTGTAACTGCAGCGTTAATAACCAATCGGATTCTTCTATCAATAAAACATTATTTGAAATAGGATTCCTGCTCAAGGCATCAACATGCTTCATACGTGAACCAGGGCGATATTCGATTTGGAGATCAAAATCTTGTATTGCTAGCCACCACCGGGCTATACGTGGAATTAGATCTCTTTTTATAAGGGTTGTGCGTAAAGCGGCACAATCAGTAACAACTTTCACTGGGATACCCGTTACGTAAATACGAAACCGTTTAAGAGAGTCTACTACGGCAAGAGTTTCGAGTTCAAAGCTGTGATAAAATTGTTCTTCCCTACTGGTCACTCTACTATAGTACGCGATTGGTTTAAGTGCATCATCAGATTGATATTGCATAAGAATACCCCCTAGTCCTAATTTACTCGCATCTGTGTGCAGTTCTGTTTTAGCCGATCTATCATAAATTGCTAGAACAGGTCGTTGAATCAACTGATGTTTCAATGTATTAAATGCTAATTCCTGATCTTGTCCCCAGACCCATTTAACGTCTTTCTTTGTCAATTGTGTCAGAGGTCGTGCAATTTCTGCAAATCCTTTTATGAATTTTCTAAAATATGAAGTTAAACCAATAAACTGCCTAATCTCATGAACATTCTGAGGTCGCTTATACTCATATATGCAATTAATTTTATTTTGTCCCGGTTGTATAGTCCCTGCCGTAATTTCATGACCCAAATAATTTACGCTTTTTTGAAGAAACGAACATTTCGACAAATTTAGTTTTAAGTTAGCATTTTTTAACAAATTTAATACTTTCTCCAATAGATTAAGGCCTGCTTCTACTGTTACTGTAGGCAGTAACACGTCGTCTAAATATATAGCAACACTATCTCCTACTTTATTGAGGGCCATCCGAATTAATCTTGAAAAAACAGCGGGAGCATTAGCCAGCCCGAAAGGCATTTTTAAAAATTCGAACTGACCTGCTGGTGTAACAAAGGCAGTTTTATGAACAGATTCATCCGCCATAGGGACTTGATAATAACCTTGGGCTAAATCTAATGTAGTAAAGAAAGTTTTACCAGCAAGCCGAGCTATCTGATCATCAATATGTGGTAAAGGATATCGATCCTTAACTGTGCGCGCATTAAGAGCTCGGTAATCTATACAAAGACGATAATCCCCTCCCTTTTTTTTGATTAAGACTACAGGACTAGCATATTCAGACATTGATTCTCTGACTATACCTGCATTTATCAAATCTTGTACTTTACTATTTACAATTTCGTTTTCTTTATATGATAACCGATATGGTTTAGAATACACCGGTTGGTCCGTAGTAGTTTTAATATGCATTTTCATTAAATTAGTGCAACCTAGATCTTTTGTATCCTTAGCAAACATATAACCATATTTTTTCAATAAATGTATTAATTTTCTGTGCGCTGAGTGTTCTAATTCACCAACGTTTAAATTTGTTACTTGAAATTCGGTTTCTTTATCGTTAATTTCTTGGATATTTAGTACATTATTACAATTAGCGCTGTTAACTATGGCCACTGGTTCTGCACGTGCTACTAACCTACCCGCTAACCATTTAATATCGAATTCACCAATATTAATTACTTTTAAATGCGAACCATTTGAATTTATTATTGCACCGGGAATAATATAAGCAGTTTCACCTAAATCGTAGTATACAGAGTATGTCAGAAACGTATTATTATTTTTTAAATGAAATTCAATATATACTTCTATAAAAAACTCACTTTGTTTCGGTATAATAACTGTTTGTTTCAAGTACACCGAGTATTTTTCTACAAAATCTATGGCACCGAGTTGATTATTTTTAAATGGAAAATAAATCTCTCTTGTATGTACAAAATTAACAGAATTCCTTGAGGTAACTAAACTTATATCGTCTTGATTTATCATTGATTGTCCTATTATAAGATCGATACCAGTTAAATTGTAATCAGTAATCTCAACAAGTCCTTTCAAAATAACCTGATCTACTAATACTTCGATTTGAGAACTGCCCAAGGAGCGTATGTGTGCCCCACCAAAACCTTTCATAATCACGTCCGATAAGGTAATATTTATATTTAATGATTTAGCTTTAAGGATTGTCAAAATGCTTAATTTACTACCGGTATCAATATAAGCACTAAGTATCTGCCCATTTACATTTACAACTTTTTTATAAAGATCCAAATACACATTAGAAGTTAAAAAGTAAATGTTATGTACCTTCGTTTCTTGTGGAGACGAGCTTGAAGCGTACCAGCATTTGGAGGACGTGTGGCCTGGTCGCTGACATATCTCGCAGTGTTGTCTAGCCCAGCAATCTCGAATCTCGTGGCCTGGTCGTCGACAGCCGTAGCAGATTTTCGGAAATAGTCTCGTAGATGATGCACTGGTACCCTCTTTCCTCCACATCGTTCTTTTCGTTACATGAGCCTCGACACTCTTGTAATTTTCCAGTGATGAAAGGTAGCCGCAGTATAATTGTTGTGGCGTTTCACATTGATACGCTTTGGCATTTGTGCGTAACTCAACTGGAAGTCCTTTTATAATGCAGGAAATTGCTGCTTCCCCATAAATTTTGCATTTTTTTAACAGCGAAATTTTATCGTGAAAATATTTTGTCATAGTTTCACTCTCCATCTTGTTTCTTGCAAGCATATTTTCTAGGCAGTCTACATAGTCAAATGATCGAGGGAAAGCTGTCTTAAGAGCTTGCTTCCATTCTTCCCAGTTCATGTTATAATCTTCCAAATCATCATACCATTCTCTTGCTGAACCGCGAAGTCTAATTTGCATAATAAACTGACGATCTTTGGAGTCCCATTCGTAGATATCACCCAATTGGTCGATCTTATGTAACCACCCGCTTACGTTGCTATTTTTATCTTCTGGTCGAAATTCGGGTATTATTTCAGCATGAGTTTGTACGAAACTACGCTTTGGTTTTGATCTTGGTTGGGAAAAAAAAATTTCGTTATTTTCTTCATTGTCGGATGTGTCAATTTCAGTATAATTCCTTTTCCTCGCGCCGAGGCCTTCACGATATGGGCCAGCCATCCCACTTCTGAGATGTGAGGGATGTCACAAAAAACAAGTTCGTACACGCAGATTATTTATTGTTCCTGTTATAATTTCGAACAGAGTTTCCACTTAAACAACACACTGAGTCGAGGTACAAAACGAACTAACTAGTCTTCTCATTTGCAAATCCTTAAATAAACATTTAATCAGTATCCCACTTGCAAAAAAAATACAACTACCCACAATATTTTATAATAGAAATAATATACATTACAATATTAAAACATTTAGTTATCCCTGGCAAATTATTTTAGTAAGGACATATACAGTGTAACAAAATAATATTTTATATAATTATACTGTTTATAATTATATTTATATAGCGGTACGCGGGTTAGGCTTGGGACCGGATGTCGCTAACATTCTATATTATGCATATTAACTGAGCTATCACAATTTTCGTCTAGCAAGTCGGAATTAAAATACCTCTTAAAAATAATTATTTTCTGCATGCAACAGTAACATATAATCGAAAACAATGTCTGACAATCTGGTTCGTCTTAAGTAATTCTTCAAAAAAGTGCTTGACATTATATTTTTCTATGTTTTATATTTTAATACATATAGCAGCTTTTATGTTATATATAAAAGCGAAAGTTCACTCACTCACTCATCACGAAATCTCAGAAACTTAAAGTGCTAGGATTTTCAAATTTAGCATGGTTGTTTTATTTCTGAGCATTGTATAGGTGCCCAAACAACATATATTTTAATTATCTTATAAGCCAAGGGTCAGATAATCGCAGCGGTGGGTCACAAAATTCTTGATATAATTATGATTTTCTACCTAAAGCTGTTGTACCATTCATAGAGAAATCTTTCCCGAGCTGCTGATTACTCAAAGATTCGTATCACAATAATATGACGCAACTTGACTGTGATAGCAATTTTAATTATAGTTTTTTAATCTTTTTAGTTTTGTTACGAGCATAAATTAGTTTTTATAGGATTTATTACTGTATTTTTAAGATGTTAGTAGTGTTATGTGCTTCTTATATGGGTTATGTATGCCTGACTTAAATAAATAAATAAAAAAATAAATTATCTGATAAAAGACGAGTATATACTATATTAACCAAGGGAACAAAACAGAATATTTTTGCTCGGGTGACCATTTCTCCAACACTCAGGCAAAGATGTCCTGTTTGGTTTCCGAGATTAATATACATATATTTACCACACCTGTGTCGAAAGTTCGCAAAATTAATGACTTTTTTTGTGATGTACATGTATTCATTGTCCGACGAGGACACGAGGGATGCAACTTCGTCCAACCGTCGGGCAATAAAAATGGTATTACTACCATTATTTACCGGGATAAGACCCGTTATATAAAATATGAATGGTATAAATCGCGAAAGTTTTAAATATATGATGTACTTATAGCACATTAAATCATAAAATTATGAATTGCTCTGTATAGTTTATGTATTTTTTTATTAAAACGATAATAATGGTGAGTAAAACCAAAGTTAAATTTCAATAACTAAACATTAAAATAATCATAGTCAAACCTGTAGTCGGATTCGGACTGACGAAAACGGAACCAGTGTTACAAAAAACTTTTAACACACGACACGACACATTCAACACGGTAATAATTATTTATGTATTTTTATTTAATTTTATTATACTCACTTATACCACTTGACTGCAAAATTTGCTGTTTGATTTTTTTTTTTGGAACATATCCTATGAAAAATTCATCAAATTCAGTCGTAGTTCTACACATTATTCATTTAATCCACATAAATAATAATCACACAATTGACGCACAGTTGAAATTTAATTTTTAAATTGGTACTAAAATACATGAAATATGAAGGTAGTTTCAAAATATTATGTCTTTACAACGAGGGTAACAGTCACATGTAAAAGCTATTAACAAAAAAATTGAATTAAATTCATAAATAACATATTTTTCCTCGTATATTTCTTTGCTTACTGTACTTTTCTCCCTGTCATTTCTCGGGTCAGGAATGAGCTGTTTTGCACCTGCTAAATATAAAGCAAAATCACGACGATAAATGGACGCTGATAAGCAATATTGTGTCAAGCCACACGAACTTCATTTTGAGAAAATGGCGTCTAAAGATATCAAACCTATTCTTAATGCATTTGTTTGAATAAGTATTTATCCATATTTTCTTTTCTTTTTTGATAAAAGGTATAATATATTAAAAGCAGGTTCATATAAATGAATATTTAAAATATTATCTAATAAAAAGTTTTTGAAATATATGAAATTATTGTAAAAATTACACAATATGGAACGACCTTGAAATTCGAAACAATGAACTAAGAGTCTTTTTTCCGTATTTATTTAGTTTATATGACTTTATTTTTTATTGAATAATGTTTAACAGGTGACGAACTATCAAAATATATCAATATCTCCGAATTTGACAGTTTGTGGGTTGACACATTATTGCTTATCAGCATCCAAATAATGGTAAAAAATTATATTGTATATTTTAGGCGTTTGTTCGTATTCGGATATCAACTACACCAGCAAAACATTTTATCACTTATAAAGCGTCGAGTAATAAATATGCTGCCTGCCACGTTATAATATGACTAGGGTAGTAAAACAGTACAAATGTTCCAGCAATATACGATCAAGAATACACAGTACACACAAGTATATAAAGGTTGTGCCATTTGTCTTCATTACCTCTTTGATACCGCGTTAAGAACTCGGGCGGTCTCGTCTTTACTACTAAATTGCTCTTTTACGTGCATTATTTTCGGTAAATTATTTTTTGAGTCTTTATAAATAAAACTAAGCTAAATAAACGCATCACACTCAACGGCATTAAGACCTCGTGGTCTTATGTCGGGGCTCCGGAAACACACCCATTACTAACACAACCATCCAGACCACGACAAACATCCGTATGGCCAATACAGACGTTTGCCGTGAGCGGGGATCGAACCCGCGACCGTTAGCGCTTCAGTCAGTTACAGTGACCACTGCGCCAACGTAACTTTATATTTAACAAACGATTTTTTATCTATATTAATATTATTAAGAAGTCAAATTTGTTTCTAGTTACTCTTTCTCTAAAACTACTGATCCGATTTGAAAAAATATTTTTGTTTTGGATAGCCCGGTTATTGAGGCAGGTTATAGGCCATATTACATTACGCTACAACTTATAGTAGCGACGCATTAACCGTAAACGCGAGCGAAACCGCGAAAGGGAACTAATTATATATATATATATATATATATATATATATATTTGTACCTCATGCACTATCCTATTTTTCATCTAATTGCGATAATACTATGTGAACGTATTTTTTGCAATTGTGACCTGCTTATGGGCATAGTGTAATTATTATTATTATTAACATCTATATTGGCGCGAGCGAAGTAGTGAACAAAAAGCTAGTCCACACTAATCTTATAATGAGGAAAGATCTGTCTTTTTTTTGTTTGTAATGAATAAGCTAAAAAAATACTGGACCGATTTCAAAAATTATTTCACCATTGAAAAGCTACATTCAGTAAAATGGGCTATATTTAATGCTAGAAAAAAATAGTAATCCTTACAAAAATAAAAATATAAATAAATAAATAAATAAATAAACGCATCACACTCAACGGCCCCCATTAAGACCTCGTGGTCTTGAGTCCGGGGGTCCGGAAACACACACAACACTAACACAACCACCCAGACCACGACAAACATCCGTATGGCCAATACAGACGTTTGCCGTGAGCGGGGATCGAACCCGCGACCGTTAGCGCTTCAGTCAGTTGCAGTGACCACTGCGCCAACGTGCCTGTCAAAAAATAAAAAATAAAAATAATACAACGAAAAAGCATAAATAAATTTAAAAAGATTTCAAGAACTTTGTCCACCCGTGCGAAGCCGGGACGGGCCGCTAGTTAATAAATATTTAAAATTCATTACGATTCAAATTTATTGCTATTAAAATGAGTTGTACTTGTAAGATGTGTCAGAATTTCTACCAACAAGTGTGTTTTCTCACGATGATTTTCTTTGCCGTCGAGCACGAGATGAATTTAAACACAAAATTAGTACATTAAAACTCAGCGGTGCTAGCCGGGGTTTGTATCCGCGAACTTCAATTGAGATCGACGTGTATACCGGCTTATACTTAATTCAATATCACTAGGAACTTTAACTTACGAAAAATATAACTCTGTTAAAACTATAATTTCTTTATTCAATAAACCAGCTGCGCCCCGCAGGTTCATCCGCGTGAATTTGAGGGAATATTACATTTATATAATGTTTACCTTCCCTGCTTGAATATGTTGGTTTCAGTTTTATTTTAGCGTATTTTTTTCATTTATTAATAAAATAAATATTTTTTATAATAAAAGTAGCCTAAGTTACTCCTTATAACATAAGCTATCTGCGAGTGAACAAGCAGACAGACAAAAATTTAAAAAAAAGAATGTGTTTTTGATGTAAGTAACGTGTTTTCTTTCATATACATATAATTAAAAGCTGTTAATTTGAATGACAAATAATCAATTCAATTTTATTAATCTGTATAGATAAACTATTTAGTAAATAAGACTAAATACTTATCTATTATATCTTTAAGTTATGAATATTAATAAAAAGAAATAACGTAACAATAATAAAAGGCAGTTTGCGGCGACAATGACCAGTATTTATAGTGTACATATATTATTCTTTAGGCTGTACAACTTTGGAAATGTTCCAGAAAATATTTACTTTATCGTATAAAAAGTAACTAAATATAACTTATACAGGGAAAAATATCTTAACTTATATCTTTGTTCCCTTTTTGTATCTTATTGGGAATATCTATATCTATGATTTGATGATTTTTGTACGTGTGGAGCAACATCATAATCATTGAATCTATTCTTAAGTTACATTTTTGTTCGTCGATTCTAAAACGGCTTGACCGATTGAATTAATACCTAATGTTTGAAAGGGTTTTATGACACCAATTGGAGAGTAATTTTCACTAAATTTTCATCACAATCGGTTCAGTAGTTTAATTCTAAATTCAAAATAAATGGAAACAAGTTGATATGTCATTCGAGAAAACGAAATTACGTATTTAGCTTCCTGTTAATTTAGCGGCTATCTGCTATTGAAAGTCCCGTCAAAATTGGTCCAGCCGTTTAAAAAATTGACCGGAGCAAATAGACGGACAGACAAACAAAAATTTTAAAAATAGATCTTATAAGTTAATACCGTATATACTTTCATATGCAATCATTGAAAAGCTGTTCATTTGAAATTACTAACAGACACTTCAATTTTATTCGTGGCAGGGCTGGCAAAAAGCCATAGGCCCCTGACCCGAGAGGGCCCCGGTTTAAAAGAATTTTATTAATAAAATCGTATTAAAAGTATCGTTTTCGTTTAATTATAAATATGAATAAACCTAAGCTCTTGATAACAAAACTTTTCAGGTTATTTAACTAAAATGCACCCAATATTATTAATACTCGTATTTTTGGGTAACTACTTATGTGGTTCACGAAAATTTATAACGTGACGATTTTAACTGAGAGGGCCTATCCAAAGATTTTGCCACGTCAGATGGTATAGTTACGCCTCTGATCAGAACACAATAAATGTAATAAGTCTTTCATGAAGAAACATTTTTCAACAATATACTTGTTCAAGCTGAAAAAACACTTAAATGTTTAATAATAAAGATGATATTAGCATGCTGATCTCTAAGATTCCTTCAACAAAGGCCCGCATTTGTTGAGTTTTAATTAACTTTTAATCCAGATTCAACTATGATCTTCAAAGGGTTAAGTACAATACTGTTTTGTCCTTGTTTGAGTTTATTCATTATAAAATCTGATACCCTATAATTTCCTAGCTATGACTTCTAAAAAGGTCGGTTTACAAATAATGTATTAAAATTGAGATGGTTTCGTGCAGGGATCACAGTTTCATTTGGGGTCTGTTTTTTGAAATATTATGATCGTCGCGTTCCGTTCTTGTGTTTCGTTATTTTTTAACTGATTTTGATTTTATTTTCAGTGTTATGTGATCTCTGGGGTTCTAGTCACTAGTTAACTTGTAATTATGAATAAAATTGTGAGAGTGACGACGAGCGATCTAACCTAGACAGAGGGTGCGTACTGTCGATATATATTATATAATAATAACTAACTGATCAACGAGCTACAGAAGCTTCAGTTCGATCCTATAGAATTTATTGGATCATAGATTTAAAATAAAACGAAATATTGTGAAATATTTCGTTTTATTTGACGACATTGTGTTTATTTTATATAAAAAAAGGAACAAGAGTAGACGTTCAATTCAATTCTTTGGTTAATGGCTTCTTGTTGTGCCACTTAGACACATGTTACTTCGCCAATGGCACGTGAAATAGAGAAAACACGGAGGAGACTGATCGGTGGGGTCGAGCAGATTAGTTAGACATTTTTCTAAGTATGACAACCGTGAAGCGCGCCAAAGTATAAACATTACACAGATTATATAAGCATAGTTAATTAGTCCTAATAACAACTTATTTATTGAAGATTATTTTTTATATGTTAAAAGTTATGTCAATAGAATTTTCATCAAAATCGGTTCAATAATGTTATTTTGCTTTGAAGTCGTTATAAAAAAAACATACTAGTCAGTATATGACAACATTAATCACAAAACCGCGTGCAATAAGAGGGCGTTGATATTCTCGCAGGATAACTGTAGCTAATTGCATCAAACAATATTATACAAAAATATTTTTAAAAGAGTAACTACTGAGTTTCTCGCCGGCTCTTCTCAGTAGAGTCCACACTCCGAGCCGGTGGTAGCTTCACGTAGAACTGACATCACAAATTTGTAAATTGACGATTCAAAAGAGTTTGTAAAGGCCTATTTGAATAAAGTATATTTCTTTTTCTTAAAAAGCCTTATTCAGATGACATCACCAAGTGCAACTTATATATGTAGATAAAGTTTTGTTAATAATATCATTCGCTCAAAAATGAAGTATTGTGTATAAACTAGTGGTCGCCTAACGTTCGGAATTCGACAGTAGATCATAATTGCCACCGATTTCAAAATGGACCACAGATAATCTATTCTCTAATTGACCACAGACTTTAACAATTAACAAAAGAGTATATATGCGTATATATGTCAATTACATGGTTCAAAATTAAAAAATCAAAATCAAAATATGCTTTATTCAAGTAGGCTTTTACAAGCACTTTTGAATCGTCAATACAAAAACAAAAGAAAACAAAACACCAATTAATTAGTTAATTTACCACCGATTCGGAATGTAGATTCCACCGAGAAGAACCGGCAAGAAACTCGATAGTTACTCTTTTTAAAAGTTTTACGATGGGTACATACATTTATGAGTTACAAATATATCAAATACAATGTGATTCCAGCTTATACTAAATCCAAGCATCTTTATCATCTATATAATCTTGAACAGAATAATATGCTTTAGCTACTAAGGATTTTTTAATATTAACTTTAAATTTCTTTTTTCTGTACTGTGGTTGTATTGTTTTTTCGATTTAAATTATTTTTAAGTATAATTTTAAAACAATAATAGCATTCCTGACCTCAAATATAAGTGTGTGATATTTCGTACTCTTCCCTCTGCGCAATACAAAGATTTTGCTTAATGTATTTATAAAGAGATATTATTATATCTACATTCTCTTGGGGATAAACGGACTAAGCAATGGAACGTGCCTTCCTTTAATCCTCGTCATCTCATGGCGCGATGAGATAAATCTTTAGAAAATATTGTTTGCTTTATCTACACTATCTATCTGATATTTACTATTGAAAATATAAAAATGTAGATTACGTCCATCTATGAAGTCTGGTAGGATTTAAAGGATTATCTTACTAGTATGTGACATTGTAGTGAAGAACATTGGCTGTATTAAATAAAAATATAAATTATTTCTATCAATTTAAGACTTTTTGGCAAGGATAACTGACTCATATAAATAAGCTTATTTTTCTATATAAATCATACCAACATACATACATAAACATATTGACTATATAATACATATTTTTATGTTAAAATAAAAAGTAATACTAAAATCGAAATTATACAAAATTGCTAAACATTAAATAGCAGGCGTTTTTTCTTAATAATATTAAATATCATTGTCATGGGGTCGTGGGCCAACTAAGATTTCAATGGTTTGTCATGAATTAGATTTCGAAAATTTTCATGTTAAAAATTATTTTATTAATGTATCTGATTTCAATTAATATAAAACCGTCTTACGGTCAAATTCTTAAACGTTAGTTAATTTCAATGATGAAAAAGAAGAATCATGAAGTAATAATTTTTTTTTCATGATTCTTCTTCTGGACTTCTGGCATCTTATGAGACGAGTATTGAGATTATTATATGAGTATACACTTAAAAGAAGATTCCACCAACTTTAATAATAGTAGTAAATTTTATCTATTTTTTTTTTTATATTTCATTATTAGCCACATTATATTTATATAAGCCGGCTAGAACGGGGCAGTTCCTCACTCTCACAAAAGACCAGCGTGAAGTAGCTAATAGCTGCATTTCATACGCTAAGTGAAAGAGACGAAAGCCTCCTCCATATAATTCTTTACCTCCAATTTTATTTTTTGCATTTCTTATTCCATTTTAAACATTTATATAATTCTTTACCTCCAATTTTATTTATTGCATTTCTTATTCCATTTTAAACTGGCAACACATTTACATCGATCAGCGAGGGTGATGTCTTAACACCAGGTGTCCCATGTGCTTGTTTACAAAGCAATATTCTATTTTAAAAACACAACACAGATTTATTTAACCTTTAGACCTCATGGGTTCTAAAGGTTAAATAAATCTGTGTACCTACGCAGTAATATCATGATACTTAAAAGCTAATTAAAATCAAAAAGAGCTTGAAAATTTGGCTGTATTTCTAGTACCATTTATGTTATAAGATAAAGTTTTAAGAGAGTAGAGTTTAAGTATATTAATTAAATTGTAATCATAAAACAAAGGAGGAGATTATATAATATTTCATTATAAGATATCAAATTTAACTTTTAATACAGACTTACGCTACCAGACAAAACGTTTTCCAAGCACTGTCTGTTCATGTTGGTTAATATTCAAAATGGCTAGAACGATTTTGATGCGAATCGCACACAGATAGAATATTTGACAGACGCGTTGGCGCAATGGTCACTGCAACTGATTAAAGCGCTAACGGTCGCGGGTTCGATCCCCGCTCACGGCAAACGTGTGTATTGGCCATACAGATGTCGTGGTCTGGGTGTTTGTGTTAGTGTTGTGAGTGTTTCCGGACCCCCGACACAAGGTCATGAGTTCTTAATAGGGGCCGTTGAATGTGATGCGTTATTTATTTATTTTATCAGTAGTAAAGTCAATTAGATTTAAACACATTAATGTTGAAAAATAAATCTAAACAATAAAGAGAGAACGAATTTAATATGTGCGTTAAGTTTAGTATATTATGGCATAATTTGAGAGGCATATTATTATAGGTGGCCATATTTTGTGTATATATGTGCATATTTAAAAATAAAATGTATATTAAGCAAGCAAAGCCGTGAGCAAAAACTACTAAATTATAAGCGAGTTTTACATTTTTTTTACTCTCGAAAGCTACATATGTAAAAAAACTCTGTAACCTAATAACAGATACGTCGTAGGTACCTAATTACGAAAGCCGTGAATGTCAAAAATAAGGCATAGACAGTAAACTCTTCCAGCATAGACATTAAAATCTTCATAAAAGTCTGAGCGCAAGACTTACAAGTGTAATTCATGCCTATATAAACTAGAAGTGTACGAAATTTCATACTCCTCCGTCAGCGCTATTTTCGTAAAAATTGGTACGAAGTTTCTGCTTCACGTAATAATATATAGATTGAATATCATTAAATTCGAATGTTATTCTTAATCCATATTGGATCAACGATAAATAACAACATTAAGCACAATAACCAATTGACTGTTAAATTAAATTGACAAATAAATCCTTTAATCCAGTAGTTAAATTGTTTAAATTGAAAACACGCTGAAAATGCATTTTGTTTCCGAAGCCGGTTGTAATACAAAATTATGTTCATTATATCCAAATTAATTGAAAAACCATGTTGGATATAATTGATAAGTGACAATGTTATTTTAAAACGACTTCCCCATTCGTCGGGTATTTTTATGTATGACATTTGGTTAATATAATCGACTTCGAAATGGACAAAGTTCTATGTTTAGCCGTATGTATTTTTATGTTATTTCACCGATTTCGAAAATTGTGATTCGTAAGGGTGTAGGGTATGGGCTTCAAATATTATAGTGACTTTAAAATGTTGTAAACTCAAACTCAAACTCAAACTCAAAATATACTTTATTCAAATGGGCTTTAACAGCACTTTCGAATCGTCAAGTTACATGTCATATTTTCATTTTTAATTTTTATAAAGCTACCACCGGTTCGGAATGTAGTCTCTACCGAGAAGAACCGGCAAGAAACTCGATAGTAACTGTAAAAAATGTTTGTTTCGGCTTTTTGGTTTACTTGTTTCGTTTTTTTCGTGTTTTTTTTTAAGTTTTTATTGTTTGACAGAATACTTTCTCATGGTCCTGTAGAATTATTATCAAAGTCGATGCGTGGTGTGTAAATTGATTTTATAATCAAAACGATTAATAAGTATATCAACCAAGTAAACTAAATTGCATATTTTGCTCTTGATGTCGGGTTTTTATAAAGTATTAGTTATTTGAAGTTGATTAAAAGTTACATATTAAAGGTACCCGCTTAGCTTTTAGAGACACTGGCGACTGGTATCCCGCAGGATAGAAAGTGGCGTCTTCTAGTACCGGATGCTAAGGTCCATCTCCACTGCACCAGCGGAATATGCTGTGGCTTTGACAAAACTAAAGTATAATTATAGGACGCATAGAAAATTTCTTGAAGGTAAGTACTATTTTTTATTGTTCTTTGTTATACGAATAGTTAACATACGAGCTGGTTGGACCGCTAATCAAAATTAAAATCAAGATATACTTTATTTGAATCGTCAATACAATAAAAAATGACATTCATTGTGAAGCTACCGCCGGTTCAGAATGTAGATTCTTCAGAGAACGGCCTAGTAACTCGATAGTCACTCTTTTAAAATTATGTCACCACAATTTCTTTATGAATTATAAATTGATTCTGTATGCAATTCAGCATATACTAAACCAGAACATCTTTATCGTCAACACAATCTTCTATAGAGTAATATGCTTTAGCTATATAATATGCTTATATTTAATATTTTATCTAATAAAAATTTTTGCAAATATTTGAGATAATCGTAATGCTGCCAGTGTTTTGGGCACCTTGCCTCACTGTGACATCGATAGTTACTTAGGTTTAATATAGTTATTTTTAATTTCTCTTACTTTTTATTTTTAATAGAATTATTTGTTTAAATACAATAATTAATCTTCAATCGTATAAATTGCAAAATATGGAACACACGGAAATTCGAAACAATTACTCAAGAAACTTTTTTTCGTGCTCATTTAGTATATATGACTTGAATATCGTTAAATAGGTGACGCAGAATTAAAATACATCAATATCTCAGAATTTGACTTTTTGTGGGTTGAGACATTATTGGTTATCAGCATCCAAATATGAATCGTATTTATTGGTCAGGCATGAAGGCCTCTTATTATTTTTATCAGTCATATATCAGTGAATCAGAACAAAGCCTTTCAACATAGCGAGGTTTACGCAATTAATAAAGCGATCATCAAAGCATTAGCTTGAATAATTCATATCAAAGATTTTCGGGTTAGACGTCGTTCCCCTATCGCGCGCCGGAAGCCGACCGGTCGCAGCGGACGCGGTGCCGGCGCCATTGTTTAAACTTCCTTTATAAGATCACCTTGCGATCAGATATGAATATTCGTCGCCCGCGATTCTGTTTGAACTAATCTTTAGGGTAAAGGTTAATTTAGGTTGAATGGTGAATTTTGAAGGAGCTTATTATTCTGTGGTAGCGTAGCTGTAGTGAGCGACGGTTCGTATACGGGCTGGCTTGAGCTGTACGGTACGACACTCTCATAAGTATACGTTAGTAGGATGATTCCGTTTATCCAGCCTAAAACACCCTAAGTGGGATATTTCACCATCGATATTCCGTCTGGCCAACCCGGCCATGTGGATAAACGGAATTTCTTTATTAATTTTCTTTCGACTATCTACAGTCAATAACACCATTAATTTAATTTTTCAATTTGTGTAATATGATTTTTGCTTAAGCTCGTTACTAAAAATAATTTGGTTTATTATGCTTAACGAAACTCGAATAAAATGTATCTAATATCCTTGGGTGGAAAATTGTATGAACAATCAGAATAAAATTCCGTTTATCCTCTCGGCCGGAGTGACCAAATGGACATACGATTCCGATACTTAGGGGTGGATATACGGAATTATCCCGATGGTGTATGAAGTATAGTGAGTGAGAGATAAGCCTACTTTCTCCTCTTTCCGATTCCTTTATTTCATCTTTCCCTTCGTACTTTATTCTTTATTCCTTTTTAAGCTAATAATGGCTCCTATAAATATTTATTCCTAGTATAAATATTTGTTCCTAGGTCTGGGTGTTTATCCTTGTGGGTCTTCCCACCGCACCTCAGAGAGCACGTAAAGTTATCGGTCCCGGTTGTTATCATAATGACCTAATAATGATCGTTACTTTTAGTAGGGAAATTACTTTAGTATAATTGGTTACTGGCTTGCCTTCAGGGGAGGCGGAGGTCAGATGGCGGTCGATCTGTGTAAAAATCAGTAACTCGTCAATATCTAAACTAGAATAGTAAGCAGACCCTGGTATAACCAGGAAAATGCTAGGTAGATGATGAGTGAATTTGTGGCTCCTGCAAATGGTTATGAATGGCGGTAATTACATCAGGTTACCAGCTTGCTCGTTTGTCCGCTATTTTCATAATAAAAAAGGTACAATCAAATGAATAAAACTAAATAAATTAGTACCCAGTACAGAAACAAGATTGTAAATGTTTCACTACACGACGTTATTAAGGAAAAAGATAAATGGAGAAGAAATTTATTCCGTCACGCTGCTCTATTAATTGGCGAATTGTAAAATATTTTTTTTTTACTTCTTTTTAATACTTTTTTATATAAGATAGATTGGTTAGGCTTGGTTAGCATAAAGGCTAGGGAAGGTTTCTTTGTATTATAATCATGTAACTTAATAGCTTAGTAGACCCTTTCCGTACAAGTGGTGTGTGGTTTTTGAAATAAGTTGGTCTTAAGTATCACATTTTGTACACTATATTTTTCTTTATTTAGGTATAACGTTATATACTACATTGTATGCAAGGATAAAGTAAAGCAGAGTATTACTACTCGTAATAAATAATTGTCTAGTACAACGGGCGGTCTTATAACTAATGAGCAATTTCTTTTACACAATCCTGTAAAAAGTGTAGAGAATTTTTTAATAGTTTTAATCTAAATACTTTTCTAATTGATTTATCAACATTTTTTTTAATAATCGTAGACACCAACCGCTTGCAACTGATTTATTTAAATTATTAATGCCTACACTGGTCCAAAGGAAAGCAAAGAGCTGTAACACGAGGTATCTAACTAATTAAAAAAGTTGAATGAAAAAAATAAAGAATGATGCTTATTGTTTCTTTTGGTTTTATATTCTAACTAGCTGTCCCTAGTGGTTTCATTTTATGGTTACTGCTTCGCTCCTATGAGTCGTAGCGTGATGAAATATAGCCTATAGCCTTTCTCAATAAATAAACTATCTAACACAAAAAGTATTTTTCAATTCGAACCAGTAGTTCCTGAGATTAGCGCGCTCAAACAAACTCTTCAGCTTTATAGTATTAGTATAGATTGTAGTGCATAACGAGACGAAAATGTAAATTATAATTGGTGAATAAATTAATTATTATTTAAAAAAAATGTATGTTAGAAATAAAAAAAAGCAATTACATTTTTTTAATTTTAGTGACATCGAAATTTGCGAGTAATAATTCCATTAAAGCAGTTTATGTCTGTATGTAAATGTCTATAAAACTAATGGAATAACATGACTTGAATTTTCCACTTCTACTAAAATATTATAATTACAGATTGTAAATATAAACATTTCTAAACGTTGTCCCGTAGCATTGTTTGCGCATAATTTCATTTCTTGATACATATGTCGTCCCGTTGTACCATTTTAGGGGTAGAATTTTCTAAAATCTGATCGGATTCGTGTCTGGGGTTAAGTCTTATTAACTGTGTGTTTGCCATATTTTAATACAATACGTTCAGTGGTTTAAATTGTGCGTTGATAAATGAGTCAATTGATCTTACCCTTTACAATTTACATGTATCTCGGATTACATTCATCTAGGAATCTACTAACCCCCGCTTTAACTGCCTAGGTATCGGTTTTGCAAAATCCCGTCTTAGATAGCACCAACGTCCTAAGAAGTACTGTTTATTATGTTTATTACCGCACTGTACTCCGAACTAGCGATCTAACTCCTTACTATATAATAAAACCACTGCTCTTGTTCTATAATTTAAATCACTTTATTCTTCTGCGGATAGTCAATATGAAAACATCTAAGAAACATATAAATCTAAAACAACACAACGATAGCGCGACTTAACTCACAACTCACGCCATCTTTTACTTAATTTTAATAACTAAATGTAACCTGTCACACTAGACATCTAAACGTCGTAAACAAGTACACTAAACCGCTATGTAAAATTTGAAACTCCTATCTCTCGTAGATTATAAGATTTCGTGATAACTGAGTGACTTTTAAAAATCTAATCTGATTGATATATAAAAGTTTTATTAAGTAGATAAACAGAAAATTTTAGTCTTGACATAAAAAAGGTGACAATGTGACTTGACAAAAAAAATCCTGCTACAATCTGTTTTAATACTGCTTTAGAAGAACACCATGATTTGTAGTTGTAAGAATCAGTTTAACAATAACTATAAATAGGCAAAAAAAAAATTACAACACATTTGTTCACAAAATGGAAATAACATTAACAATAGCGAATAATTCAGATTCCCGACCATATTCATCTAATGCAGAAACTTCTTACACCGAACAAATACTTTCATTACGAGGGATCAAATTAAATGATGCCATAAAACATTTCCCGCCGTCTTATGACAAAAACTTTGCGCCCAACTCACTTAGAGAAAAAGCTAGATGCAAACTATAGACTGGTGATTGTTGTCGGACACTCAAATAATTCAATCCAATTTTTTTATTTTTGTTTTAAAAAAACCCTTAATAGAATCACAAATTAAATCAAATCAAAATATACTTGATTCAAGCAGGCTCTCACAAGCACTTTCGAATCGACAATACAAAAAAAAATACATTAATAAGGACGCTACCTCCGGTTTGGAATGTAAATTCTACTAACAAGAACCGGCAAGAAACTCGATACTCTTTTAATATTATGTCACTGGAAATTTACATTACAAATTTATTAAAAATCGTGTATGAAATTCGCATATTCATCGCGATTATTATCGCGCGACTTTTGCCATGAGGTGGATCGAAACCGCAAACATTAGCGCTCCTGTCAGCTGCAAAAGTCGCTGCGCCAACCTATCCACCTAATTTTAGGAAATAATGTATTAAATAATAATAAATATTGTTTTTTGTAAAAGTCGAAACTAATCACGTTGAAACAATGGTATGGAAGAGCGGAACCTTCTGGCACAGGTATTGTCATACTTAAAAGAAGGTTCCAACAATTATTGTAATAGTGATAAGTTTTCAGACAAATAAATATATTTTCATTTTCATTTTCAAATATAATATTTAGTTACAAATGTGCGTCTTTGTTTACATGTGATTATATCTGATTTACATTAGACTGACACGTTGGCGCAGTGGTCACTACAACTGACTGAAGCGGATTCGAACCCCGCTCACAGCAAATGTTTGTATTGGCTATACGGATGTTTGCCGTGGTCTGGGTGTTTGTGTTAGTGTTGTGAATGTTTCCGGACCCCCGACACAAGGTCACGCGATCTTAATGGGGGGCCGTTGAGTGTGATGCGTTTATTATTTATTTATTTTATCTGTATATATATCTATACCTGTATCTATATTAATATCTATGATTGGTTATATAAAATTATAATAAATAAACTCATCACACTCAACCCCCATTAGGATTATGATTATTCTTATGATTCTGTGTCGGGGGTCCGAAAACACACACAACTCAAAAACACAAAGACTCAGACCATGACAAACATCCGTAAGGTCAATACAGATGATTGCCGTGAACGGGGATCCCGTGACCGCTAGTGCTTCAGTTAGTTACAGTGACCACTACATTAACGCGTCTCCCTAATTAAAACTTAAATAATTCGTTTCTATGAGAGTGCTAATATTGAGAAATGCCGTCACGTGTGAATTGAAAATTATTTTTAAATTAATGTTGGTTTATTGAGGGTTATAAAACATATCTCTACGATCAAAAGTAGTGACACAATAATCATAAATGTTAACCAATCTCTCACGTATCGAAAAAGTCATTTGAGCGACGAGGTTGATTTTTTTTTTAATGGACAGATATTATACTCGGACTCTGATCACCTGTGTCAAGCTACACGGACATCTTTTTGACAAAATGGCGTCTAAAGATGTCTAACATATTCTTGATCGATATCTTTGAAGACAAGTTCTTTTCTATTTAGATAAAAGGTATGAATTAAAAGCAGATTGGTATAATAAAAGTTTTATCTGATATTAAGTTTTTCAAATACATCAGGTTATTAAATATTGCAAAATATTGACCACACCTTAATATTCAGAAAATTAAATAAGGAAAATTTTTTTCGTACGTATTTAGTTTATCTAAATCGATTTTTTTAAATAATGTTAAATACACGACGCGTAAGAATTCATCAATATCTCCGAATTCGACTTTATGCGGGTTGACACATGATTGCTTATCAGCGTCCATTTCATACGTAGAATACACAAGGCTTAACTCATTACAGGCAATAAAAAGGCTATTCAGTCTAGCGTCTATAAGTGCCCTTAAACAGTTAGATATTGTCACGTACGATTTTCATTTGTTTCTGTCTCCTAACTTTGTTTCGCTCACAGGAACGCAATATAAAATTTCATAAGTTATCATTAAGATAGCAAACTCCACATGTTAGTGGTTTTATGTAGAACTAGCAGCGCCTCGCGTTTCACTCGCGTTTAAGGTTACTGTTTCGTTCCTATGAATCGTATGCCCGAAGTTTCGACGATGTCACATCCGTCGTGGTCACGAGCTGTCTGAACAGTCGGACATTAAAAAAGGTATTACTAAGATTAGTTATTGCGATAAGACCCGTCTTATTAAATATGAATTATATAAATCGCGAAAGTTTAAAATATATAATTAAAGCCTATAGGTACTTAATAAATGGGATATCCAACACATTTTTTTAATGTGATCAGTAATTTTGGAGAATACCCCCTACATACAAACTTACAAAGAAACGAACTTTACCTCTTTATAATTGTTGAGTAAAGATAGAGGGTGATATAGGATTACCTGGTTTCGATCGCTATCCCGCGAACGGATGATATTTAATCGCGCACGTGCTGCATCCACTTTACACTTTAATTTGTGTGTTTGTTTGTTTGTTGCACTCGAACACCGTAACTTGGTGACGTGATTCCACACCAACAGAGTTGTAGAAAAACTAGTTTACACGTATTTCGAAGGGAGCTTTATGAGCTCGACCCGACGCATTGGTTTAAGTTTTAGTGACTTTTTTTACCATCTACCCTCCAGGTATTGAGGATAAGGATTGTAGAACGGTTGTTAAAGGTGCGTTCAGAAATATCTAACAATAATTTTAGAATAGATTTGGAAAAAACTTTTTTCTTATTTGAATACATTCAAATTGGTCTTATGTAGAGTTTGTATTAAAATCTAAATGGAAAAATTACCTACATCGTTCAAGATAACGAAGTTTGATACCTATGTATATAGCTTTTTGAGGTCCGTTCCTATGAAAAAAAGTTTAATTCGTTTTTGTTGGAGTATTAATGACCTGCGGCTTTGATGGCGTTGTTTTCGATTCATTAGATGATCTGATAGTATCATTTTTAAAGTATCGCATTACGAAGGCCAGTTAAGATCATTTAACCTATTTTTTTATCCCATTAAGATAAAAAGAGAGAGCCGAGATGACCTTGTGGTTAGAACACGTCAATCACAACCGATGATTGTGGGTTCAAACCTCGTCTAGCACCGCTAAGTTTTCAAGTGCTAAATTAGTGTTTATATCCATCTCGAGCTCGGCGGTGAAGGAAAATATCGTGATCTGCATCTGCATGTGCGGGGAGAAATTCTGACACTCACATATATGTCCGCCAACCCGCAGTAGAGCAGCATGGTGGATTAAGCTCTAGACCGTCTCCTTAATAAGAGAGGAGGCATTTGCCTAGCGGTAGGACATTTATAGGTAGTTACGTTACTTTACTTATCCCATCAAGGGGTTTAATGTTTTTGGTTTTTTTCTCAAGCTAAAGATTTTGTCTGACCTAACCAAATGAAAGGCTGGAATTCCCTGTATCTTCGCCTTCGTATACTTAAATAAATAAATAAATAAACGCATCACACTCAACGGCCCTCATTACCTTGTGTCGGGGGTCCGGAAACATACACAACACTAAGACAAACACCCAGACCACGACAAACATCCGTATGGCCAATACAGACATTTGCCGTGAGCGGGGATCGAACCCGCGACTGTTCAGTTGCAGTGACCACTGCGCCAACGTGTCTGTCAAAGTTAGGTATTATGAGATGCAAGCCTCGTAACAAGAGGCTTAAAGTTTTAAGTGTTTTTGTCTTTAGAATCTGCTGAATCGATAAAGTCTAGGGATTAGAATCTGTGTAATGCAAATTTTTGAAGTTAATACTTTAAGAAGCGAAATGAAGTATAAGCATCTGTTTTGATTTAATGTGAATCTTTATTGATTATAGAGGGTTTTATCACAAAGTGAATATGTCACCGTATATACAAGAAAGTAAATTCATCATACCACTTAATAACACAACTAGTTACAAAATCTAAAAGATAGGCCGATTTAATTTCTATCTTTAAGAACTAAATTTACAAATTTATATACAAATTTAGCTTCGTCAGATAATGGACAAGCTAAGATACTATCATAAAAGCCAAGTATTAGCATCTTGTTAACAGATTCTAACTAAGGATGAGTTTCGTCAGAGGACTTTGGCTATCAAAATCGGTTCAGAACTTTGGTTTGAAATAAAAATAACTGGAATAAAACGTAATCCAAATATTATGAACGTCTCTTTTGAATTTGTTTCTTTAAAAAAAGGTTTATGAATTTTTAAAATTGGGTTCTTTTTATGAAACAAAGTCTTGTTATTGACTTTGTATTTTCGTAAAAAGTTGAGTGGAGATGGTAGCTATAGAGAAAACAGCCACGAGTTGTCGCATAGACAGTTGTGGATTCAAATCCTGGCTACCATTGAGTTTTTAAATGCTGAAGTGAACAAATTCACTCTTTACTCAGTGGTTAAGGAAAACATCGAGAGGAAACCAGCACAAAACTCCATGTATATCCATCAAATCGCTGTGGACTTGCGGTAACTAGTGATCAAGGGCGGATCCGGGGAGCGTCATGGGGGTCATGACCCCACTGGCTGGGTCCAAGACCTAGGTACAGCACTAATTATAATTGTTAAGCATGATGATGATTAACATGACGTTTATATTTTTGGTCACAATATAAATTTTTTGTAAGTTTACCTTTAATATTTAATTAATTTAATATAATTTGTATGATTGAGGAACGTTTAACGGACTGGCACTTCTCCACGTCCATAAAAACGTACCCATCGAAGTGATGAATTTTTACCTGTATCGATTATTATCAAACTTAAATTATTACTTCTTGTGACTTGACTTGCCCTTATTAGTGATATGTCAGGGTATTAAAAATGTATATCTGCGGTCAATCACTTTAATTTCTTAATAAAAACTTATTACTAACTTAACTTCGTTACATGAAACGATTGTTGACGTCACTTGACACTTTGAGTGATAGACTAAACACGTTACGACTTGCATTACGTGGGTCTTTCTTTTGTTTTGTTGATAATTTAGTGTAACACTAAACATAGGTGAACATAAAATTAAATCTATTTATAGAAAATGAATGAGGTAAAATATCCGCCAAATAGTTACGGATACGGATCTTTATTCCCCTTCGAAAATACGCTGTTACGGATATATCCGTATCCATAACAGCGTTCAGCACATCACTGGTAGTATCCGAGCTGCTACCATTACGTTGTCATCATTAAAATATTTCCATTTAAATTTTTATACACATCCATTGCTTAATATTCAGGAGCATAATAATTATTATAAAATGTGATGCTTTTTTGTCGTTTAAAATCTATTCTTGTATAAGAGGAAAATAACTTAATTAAAGTAAAAAGGAAAATGAATATTTTGCATAGTAATGGAGCGTAGAGGAAGTTCCCGCCATTAGGGCACCGGAAGATGTATATAAAACCGCTTGTAATTCAAGAATATCATTTCTTTTATAAACAATTTTCTCGACATAAAAGTTTTATATACCCACTTATTTTATAAAAATATTTTTTATGTACTTTTATACGGAATAATTTACATATTTTGGACGAACTGAATTAAAATGTTGTAAATCATCTTTTTTCCAAGACAACCGCCTTGGTCTACACTCTAGTGCTGAATGTACTTCTAACGCCAACGGTTGCGGGTTCGAACCCCGCTGGGGACAAATATTAATACTTGTTTCTAGGTCTGGGTGTTTGTCCTTGTTGGTCTCCCCGCCGCCGAGAGCAAGTTAAAACTTCGTTATCCGAACCGATCCGATACATCGGTCGTTATCGTTACTCTTAGTAGTAAATTGCTTGCCTTCGGGGGTTGCGGAGGTCAGATGGCAATTCTTTGTAAAGTATGGCTTTCTGTGTAAAAATCAGTAACTGGTCAATATCTAGACTGGAATAGTTGCCAGACTCTAGTATAACCAGGAAAAACACTAGTGTTTTTTACTGGTTAGCTACCTAGGGTAGATAATAATTTTTTCCTAAGTCAAAATCAGCTCTTAAATTCATTACATATAACAGGTATTTTTATTAAGGGAAATTATAAAAATATACACCTATACCTCCAAAAAACGGTACATTTAATTAGATTTGCTTAATCTAATTAAATGTACCGTTTTTAATTTTCGGTAAAATGGCGGTGACATTTATGATGAAATACAAAAAACTATTTGACGTTACGGTGTTCAAAATTGTATTTATAGAAAATATTTTAGTGACGTCACTCAAAATCAACAACAAAACTAAAATGTACTTTATTCTAATAAGGGGCTGACCATTAATCAAGTGAGGCTCGAAGGGGGAGGGCAATCCGGGAAAAAATCACCTAATATTACCACACCACAAGAAGGATAGGGGGGTTTTCTAAGATACCACGTTTATTTATTTTGGTTAGTTTTGTGAGCTGTATAGGTATATATAATACCTGTTATTAAAGGTATTTTTTAAATATTCTTATCTAGGTAGTATTTAAAAAAGTACACGTGAAGTTAGGTGGGGGAGAGGGATAGTACAAAACCTCTACACGCATCACCAGGGGAAGCGTAGGGTATTGTTGCTAAAAACATCACGTGATTAATGGACCAGGCTTTCACATGCACTTTTAAATCACACAATCATGGGTGGGTTGGTCTTTGTTGTAAACCAACCATGTATTCCTGATAATACATTGTTTATGTCATAATCAACTTTATTTCTATCAACTTTGAAATTAGTGAAGTTGTTAGTAGTTTGCTGTTTACATATAGATGATGATAAGCAATAATGTGACAACCCACAAAAAGTTGATTTCGGATATATTGATGTATTTTGATAATGCGTCATGTATTATTAAATTTTTTTTTAAGTGATCTGAACTAAATAAGTACGGAAAAGTTTTCTTAATTTAATGTTCCGAATTTCAAGGAAGGCACGTTTGTTTTGCAAATTACACAGTAATCTCACAATTTGAAAAACTTTTATTACATAAAAAAATTTATTATACGAATCAATTTTTAGTTCACTCTACCTTTTATCAAAATGGAAAAGAAAAGATATATACTTCTTAAAACACATCTATTAACAATTGGTTAAATAAACAGAAAATGGCGTCTACATATGTCAATATTTAGAGGCCATTTTCTCAAAATGGCGTCCGTGTGGCTTGAGTATTGCTCATCACCGTCCATATATTCGACGCTATAAACCAGCCGTTAAATGATGGCAGCGCTATCAGAAACTATTGTACTGAATAATCAACCTTGTTGTTTATTAGTATAATAAAAACAGTATATTTTTCTCGGAATTCAAGAAAAACAAACCACGTATCGTGTATAAAAATGGAGTCAAATAGATAGCGCCCACAGATTACATTATCATTACTAATTCTTAACACTCGCAATAGTTTTATGGTTATTGTTAAGATGGGTGTAGATGGATTATTTCACTAGATTTTTTACGAATTTTCTCCCGTATTAAACTTAAATAGCTGATTAGTGGTTTCAAGACGTCGATCACAACCGATGATCGCGAGGTCAAACCAACGCTGAGTTTTCAAGCGGAAAATTTGTGTTTAAATTCATCTTGTGCTAGGCGGTGAAGGAAAACATCGTGAAAACCTGCATGTGCCGAAGAAATTCTGACACATGTATATCCGTCAACCTGCAGTGGAACAGCATGGTCGATTAAGTTCTAAAACTTTTCTTTAATGCCATTGACCAGCAATGGGACTTTGACAGGCTGTTTCTTCACTTTATTAAACGCACTTCGACGACTGCTCTGGTATAGTGGTACTGAATGAATCTCTTACCTCGATTGGGGGTCGATCTCCGATCGGGGTAAATATTTGTATTATGAGAGATTATCAAGTTTCTTCCAGGTTCTTCTCAGTGGTCAAATTATTTTGTTTCTGTTTTGAGGATTCATATGTGCTTATAAAAGCCTTCCTTAATAAACTACTGAATCGATTTAAATGAAATTTGGTACAGAGATCTTCTAGAGCCTGAGAAAGGACATAGGCTTTTTAATGCGAAAAAACGTCAAACTTTTTGTATTGGGGGTTAAAAATATTCTCATCAATAATATTAGAGCCAGACTAACATAAAAACATGTCTTATGGTCCTTTGTTACTTTTATACGGTATTAATGGTAGTTTGTAACATTTATTATATTGTTAGAAATAAGATGTAGGTAGACTTAAAAAAAAAGATTATAAAACAAAAGTAAACATTTAATTTTATGAGTTAACGAATTTGAAACCAAAATACGTTCTAGACTAATTTTAATTACAAAAATAATGAAATTAGCAAAATGAAAGCCAGGCAGAGCTTCCGCGCAGTCTGAAGTTCAACAGCAAAGTGATGCTCGAATGGCTGACGTCTTCCTTTTATAGCGATAGCAAGCTACCGTCATAAACATTTCTTCTGTCTGCTAACAATATCCTAATTTTAGATATACAGATATAGTAAAACACGTTCCAGTTATGTATATCGGTTTTAAAATCAAAGTACAGTCAAAAATAATTTGACTGTACTTTGGTCAATCAAAAAATCTATGAGACCAATCTGAAAGTGTAGGGGTTTATAACTCCGCGTAGAAAGTCGCAGGCACCATCTAGTCTATATATATATATATATAAACACCAACAAACATACGAACCGACATTCACAAATATAGATATAAAGATTACTTATGCGCACTAATCCTAACCACTCAGCATGCAGGTCGCATCTCCCGAACTACATGTTTGATGGGCGTGATTTAACGCCCCGACAGCGCGGAATAGCAATACAGACAACACGTGTTCAAACGTTCGAGATTAGCTGTGGAAAGATGATCGTAATGCTCATTTAATAATTGAATTTAAAAATAGAAGGAACGTAACGGATAAATTCGGTGTTGCGTAAAATGTTAGGCGTTTTTAAGCTTTTTTATATTTATGATGTTAAGTAATAATGTGTCAACCCACAACAAGTCGAATTTGGAGATATTGATGTATTCATTATTCAAATTTTTTCAACTCATTTAAACTAAATAATTACGGAAAAAGTTTCTTAATGCAATGTTTCAAAGGTGTTCCATATTTTTTAATATGTAATAATTTCATATAGTTCAAAAACTTATTATTTGTTAAAACTTTTTAATATAGCTATGTGTCTTAAATTTCTTATATCTTTTATCAATATAAAAAAAGATGTATACATACGTCGTCAAACGAATGTATTAAAAATGGTTTTGACAGCTTTAAACGCCATTTTCTCAAAACGAATCCCCTGTGGGTTATATATATTATTGCTTATCAGCGTATTATTGTCCCAAATGTTTTTAATATAGAAATATATAGATTCTTTCCCTTCGCGAGTTCAAAGTTTGGTTAAACTTACATTTTCAACGCGGGATGCGTAGCGTTAATCAAATTTATTTCTTATTCAAATTACAAGCTAAGATCTTTAAAAGTTAGACGACAGATTGATGGCAGGCTGTGCTCTGTACAATCTAATTTAAAAACCCGAATCCAGAGTATATGCTAAGATATTTCTAAGCTATAATATTAGGACTAGGAAGAGGATCTACCCAAAAATACAGCAACTGTGAAAGTGCTATTAAATTAAATATAATCTGAAACTACTGATTCGATTTGAAAAATTATTTTTGTGTTATTTAGTCTGTTCATAATGGAAGGCTATATTACATCACGCTACGATTCACAGGGGCGAAGCAATAACCATAAACGTGAGTGACACCGCAAAGAATGCATCTAGTATAATATAAAGTCAGTTTTGCACTTACATCGTTATACCTAGAAATTATTGACATCTTCGTATAGCTTTCAATGTGTAAATACCTAATCTAAAGAGCATTATCCTCAGTGCATCGTTACGGCCCATTTAAAAAATCCGGTGCATTCGCATCGCAAATCTAAAAACCTATTAATTACGTTTTAACGTCCGCAGTTAACTTAAAATAAAGCTTTTCAAAGTCATAATAAATTTACCTTCATATACCGTCTTCCAAAAAAGGAGGTTCTCGATTCATCGGGGATTTTTTTTATGTATGTTTACCGATAACTAGAAAACGGCTTTACTCGAAATTGATTTGATATATTATTATTTAAAAGAGTATTCTTTCAGATAGTTTCCATAGAATTTTCATCAATATCGGCTTAGTAGTTTGTTTTTAAATTCAATTAAACGAAATTAAGTATTTTATTTTGAAATTGGTTCTTTTTACCCAACAGTGAACGCAAACGAATGTAATATGTTTATCAGTCTATGTGTGTATATTCGAGATTTTACCGCTTTGGTACTATTTAAACCACAAGCGTGGGCCGATTTTGATGCGATGCACAAGGAGGATAATGTGTTTATCAGTCTATGTGTGTATGTATGCATGTATGTATGTGGGCTTGTACCTTTGTGGCACTATTTAGACCCATGCGTGGGCGGATTTTGACAAATCGTAAGATTCGCCATGATGGCGCGAATCTCATAAAAAACATAAAAGTTTGAAAAAAAAATAGCTGGTTTTGAACATCATAATGTGAAGAATAAAAAAATGAAGAATCGACGAACTATGTCGAGTGGGATATTGTTGAATAGGTATTTAAAAATTATTGCTAGGTTTCTCATATCGTTTTTCAATCAGAATTATACATTAGGATCTATAATCATTTAAAGTTGGTTAGTAACGATTCTGGTTACGCAGTCGGGTTTTTGATTATTTAAATTAATTAAACATGTTAATTTATTTAATTAATTTCTTGTTTAAAAAGGTTTTGTTTAAGAGTCTTAATTATTCATCAATTTATAGACCCTCGATAAAGCAAGCTAGTTGATTTACCGTCGCTTAATTAGTTTCAAGAGTAAACTCTAAATTAATTAGTCTTTAAACTGGATGAAGAACCACCGAATTAAGTTTTTGTTTAAATCCACTTCAACTTTAGGGTAAAATGTGATTGAGTGACATTTTATAAGATTTTTTTTATACGCCTTCTTTAATCTATAGACGACCGCTCTGGTGTAGTGGAGCTGAATTGACGTCTAACGCCGCCGGTTGCGGATTCAATCCCCGCTCAGTACAGATATTTATATTTGTACCTTGGTCTGGGTGTTTGTCCTTGTGGGTCTCCCCACCGTGCCTCGAAGAGCACGTAAAGCTGTCGGTCCCGGTTGTTATCACAATCACCTTATAATGATCTTTTTGTAGGAAGATTATTCTAGTCTAAATGGTTACTAGCTTACCCTCAGACGTTGCGGAGGTCAGGTGGCAATCGCTCTGTGTAAAAATCATCAAATCGTCAATATCTGGACTAGAATAAAAATCAATGAAAGTATACCCTTTCAAATAATATCAGAATCGATTTGGCAATGACGGTGTTATACTTTAACAATTTCGATGTCGACGTCTGGAGGTTATCGGGATTATCTGGGGGTTAATTACGATAATCGTTCGCTTTCAAAAATGCAATAGGTTGGCGTAGTGGTCACTGCGACAGACTGAAGCGCTAACGATCGCAGGTTCGATCCGCGAAAACGTCTCATTAATCATAGGAATGTTTGTCGTAGTCTGGGTGTTTGTGTTTGTGTTGTGTGTTTTTTGTGAAAGGTAACAAACATACTTTACCAATTGTGGACGTCCTTTTTGAAGTCGGTTTGAAAATGTGTTCGATAATATCTTATAGCCCAACTCAAATAGCAAAGTTTTATCCTGAGAAATAAAAAGACCCCCGAGGGATTGGCAAAAACCCGCCAATTAGGATATGTAGGGCGTGTGGAACATTGCATTGGTATGTACGAGTAGGTAGCACTGACTTCGTCTGTATAGAATTATTTTTAATGCGAGAAGTACATTTGGATGTTGAAAAGCAATAATGTGCCGAAACATCAACCAATCAGGCTAACAAAGTACGATTTAACACAAGTAAAACAACAAGACAAATCCAATTCGGGCTTGAGAACTTTATTTTATTAAGAACTAGCTGTGCCCGCGACTTCGTTCGCGTGGATTACAGAATGCTTGGCATGTCTCCTGCAAAGCAAGGTTATAATAGTCTGCGGTACTACTCCAAAAAGGAGCTTTTTACTTTGGATTTGGGAACTTTCTTGTTGTATTTATAAGCAGACACTAACTCATATACGGTATTCCTCCACGGTTTTCACTATAAATGTTGAAGAAAAGTGTTTGGTGTTAGTCTTTAAATTTTCGACTGTAAAACAGTATGTTCCCGCCGAGGTTCTCCTTGTTATTATATATCGGGTGACTTTTTTAACTGGGCTTGATAGGCCAAATCTGGAACTATAAGGAATCGCCTAAAATACTTAAAGGAGTCTCGTGTCCGATTTTGAGAAATCTCAAACTGCATCATAAGTTTTTTGATTTCATGATTCTCCTGGCCAGGAATGGAGCCCACTAATTTTGAAAAAAAAAAAAAATTATTCTGTATTATTGCAACACTTAATAGTGTCACTTGTAAGGATCAACTTTTGGGAAGTAATAGTAAGCGAAAAATTAAAGGAAAAGATTTATTTTTTTTACAAAATTACATTAAATCTTTACATTAATTAGAAGTTAAGAAATCGATTCTACACAGACATAAACAAATATCGGGTAAATCACGGGTCCCGGTAAGTTTAGAAAGAAAGTCTGCATTACTTCGAACGATTTGTTTATAGGTTGCATCAAAATGCTAGTCACCTACTAAAGTAAGGAAGAGTCTGAACAATACCATCGAAAATATATAAAATGAATAACTCACAGTAACTTCCTTTATGTTTGTCTATTTTTTCTATGTGAGCTATACAAAGTTGATAGAATGTGACATTTGGTTTGGTCCCCCTCACCTACTCCATTACCTACCTACCTAGGTAGTAGGTTTAGATAATTCTTAAAAAAACTGATTTATTGAAATCTACATTTCGCTCGTCTCGGCTATTGTACTCACCCGCTATTAGCGTTACAACATCCCGTTATAATTTTTAAATTTCACTTTTAGGTATGATCGTTTTTTTGAAGAATTACTAAAGTTTTAATGTATGAATTTGATAGAATTTTGTAAAAAAATTGCCTTTTCTTTTTGTTGCAGTTAACTGTATACTATTACCTCCCTGAAGTTTATCCTTATAATATGTTACAGTATCAGATGGTGCAATAATACAGAATGTTATTTTTTTGCAAAATCAACGTGTTCGTTTCTGGCTAGGAAAATTTATATATCAAATAACTAATGATACTGTTATAGTTTTTATGAAAATCGGCTCTGTGACTCCTATAATTATTTTTCGCTATTGCTTATAGTTTCGGATTTAGTCTATAATATCCAGTAAAAAAATTACCCAGTAAATTTATTATTTTTTTAAATTATTATATTTATATAATATATATCTTCTCTATTTGAATCAGATATTGTTCATTATTTCATTAGTTTCAATTTTGTTCCTTATAACATTGGCTTTCTGCCAGTGAATGTTTAGTCAAAATCGGTCCAGCTGTTTCAAATATTAGCCAAAACAAACTGAGTGACAGATAGACAGACAAAAATTTAAAAATTGGTAATTTTGTTGTAAGTACCGTATATACTTTCTTATGCATTTAATCCTTTTTTACTTTTATTCATTAAAATAAATATATTTTTTAAATAAAAGTAGCCTAATCACGTAATTTTTTTAAGAACTTTTAGACTTTGTGATATTTCGTGATTTTTATCACCATCCTCTTTCCTCTGGGCCTCACGTGATTAACGGACATCCCCTAACTGCGAGTAGAAGTCCTATCAAATATGTTTCAGCTGTTTCAGAGATTAGTCGTAAGAAACAGACTGACAGGCAAAAAATTAACAAATGGATTTTTTGATGTAAGTTCTGTGTATACTTTCATGCATTTAGTGAAAAACACAAAATAATGTTCGACGTGAACCCTTAAATTGACATAACTTTTTTATTTATGAACCGATTGAAATGAAACAAACACTAAATGTTTAGTGAAATTTACTGCAATATATTAATGAAAATCTCATCTAAATCGGATAAGCCATTCTGAGATTAGCAGGCAGAAACGCAAAGCTAAACAGACAAACAGACAAAAATTCTAACAATTACTGTTTTGGGTTCTATTGCGTAAGTAAAGGCCCTCAATAATATTTTTTTCATATATCTTGCATGTACAGCCAGCTACCCGTTAGAATTTTATATATGTATAGATAGATAGATTAAAAAAAGCTTTAAATAGAAGTAAGCCTAAGTCACTCCTTATAACATTTGCCAACTGCAAGTAAAAGTACCATCGAAAACGGTTCAGCCGTTTCAGAGATTAGTCGGAACAAACAGATAGACAGACAGACTGACAGACAATAAATAAAAAAATGTAATTACTGTGTATACTTTCATGCATTTAGTGATAAGCACAAAAAAATTTTTAACGTGATTCCTTAAATTGACATAACTTTTTTATTTATGGACCGATTGACATGAAACAAAGCCTAAATGTTAAGTGAAGCTTACTACGATATATTAGTGAAAACCGCATCTAAATCGGATAAGCCGTTTCTGAGATTAGCGTGCACAAACGCACAGATAAACAGACAAACAGACAAACAGATAAACAGACAAACAGACAAACAGACAAACAGATAAGAATTCTAAAAATCATTGTTTTGGGTTCTATTGCGTTGGTAAAGGCCCCCTATAATATTTTTTTTTCATATATCTTCCATGTACAGACAGCGACCCGCTAGAATTTTATTATTAGTATAGACTAGCAGTTCCTCGCGTCGTTGCCGGCGTATACTTTAATACCCTCTAGCACAACTATAAGGGATGATTTTTGATTTTGGGTATATAGATATTTATTTCTTCAGAATAGGAAGGAATATTAAAATAAGGAATATTTGTGCAAAGATTCCTTAATCGGCCAAAAAAGTTAATTTTGTACATACAAATTTCACTACCCCCTGCAGTTCAATAGGGAATTGTATTAGTCCGTTATATTCATGTTTAATAAAAATTTTAGTCATAATTTAAATTTTTTAAACTATTTACTTGATGTTATTAACATACCCGCGAAGTCGAAACGGCTCGGTACTTAAATATATTTCAACATATACAATTACTGTAATTACCGCCAAAGAGCGTCTTAAAGGAGTAATTAGCACCACTTCAGCACTTAATTTAATTTGAACTTCCTAAAAGCATAGCAACGTTTACAGATGGTGTGTATTCGTCTTTATTTTATTCCTTAAGAAATATTTCAGCTAATAATTTCGTCTGGAATCGTCTGGGAATTAATTGTGATAATCTATCGCTATCAAAATATGCATAGGTTGGCGTAGTGGTCACTGAAGCTGACTGAAGCGCTAATGGTCTCGGGTTCGATACCCATTCATAAAAACCGTCTTTATTGGTCATATTGTTGTTTATCGTGGTCTGGGTGTTTGTGTCGTGTGTTTCCAGACCCCCGACACAAGGTCATGAGATCTTAATGGGGGCCGTCGAATGCGATACGTTTATATATTTATTTATTTATCGATTAGGTTGTCTCGTCTCACTCTGACACATTTTTTCGTTCTTTGTTCTTTGGATTATATTTATTCTTTAGATTTTGTTCTTTGGTGTATATGAAAATAGCTAAGCCTCGTGATATCTCTCGATATTTGCCAGTTTGTATATAATTACTGCTTTGCTCTGATGAGATGTGTTATATTATAAAACATCCTCAATAAAAGAATATAAAACGCAAAAACATGTTTTAAAATCTTTAAAATTTACACTATAAAATTAGTGAATACTCAAATTTCACGTCTAAAGGATTATATCCTCAATAGTATCGGAAAGCCACACAAAAGCAAATTAATAAAAACTTTATAACCGACTTTAAAATAGGACAAGGTTTTTCGACTCAGAGGTTGACAGTATGATTTTTTGTATACTCTATATCTTCATATGGAGTATACAAAAAATGTACATGATATTGTCACGCCATATCTTCGCCGAATTCAATGACAATTTTATATTCAATATTAAATGTCCCAAAGTTTGTCCCGTGTAAATTTTATTAACATCGGTTCAGTAATTACTTAGAAAATTAATAAAAAACGAATTTCTTTAACATATATATATATATTTAAGTCTTTTTTTTTTCTAAAAATTTAAAGTATTATTGGCAATGATTAAAAAAATATAAAATCAAAAAAATATTTTACAACATAAAACAACCATAAATAAATCGTTAGATAATAAAAATTACTTTGTTTATTTTTAAGGGCTGTCTAGCGGAAGGCATTACGACGCATCTGCAGAATACAAGTGATCGTGTAAAACGATCATTAATATCAACCTTATAACAAGGTATTAAAGTTTAAAATCATTTGGACAATCATCACAAGATGGCAAAACGCGGGATTTACGCTCCAGAGAATTGAGGCTTCCGTTGTTTGACGGTATTTTTTGTTTTAAATGCAAACAGTCGAGTGACGTATGTTGGAATAGAGAATTAAATAAATGGATGCTGATAAGCAATAATGTGTTATTTTAATTTTAAAACCAAAACGTTGAGTCGATTTTGATAAAAATATCTTTAAGACCGATCGGAAAGTACATTCTTAAAAAAAAGATTAATTATATCGGTGAAGCCATTTTTAAGTAATTCGGGAACAATACATTTACAAAGTTAACGATATTTTCAATTTTGCTATTGTCAGTTTTTTAAGTTAGTTTTAACCCTTAAGAGGGGTGTTATAAGTTTGTCCTCTGTATGTGTTGTCAGTGTGTCTGCTTGTGGCACCGTACAGCTCCTAAACGGGTAAACCGATTTGGATGCAGCTTTTTTTATTTGAAAGAGGATCTTCTAACGATGGTTCTTAAACATATTCTACCAAAATCGGTCCAGCTATTTCAAGAAGTATTTGATTTACTTTTAAACATATGTTTTACTTATTTTTTTTATAAAGTCATAGTAATTATTTAATCTTATCAATCATTTATTTATCTTAGATGAATATTAATATCGTAAAGTACGTTGTCTTTAAAAAAAATACTATATATAATTTTATGTAAATTAAGTCCTATGGGAAAATATGTTTGCTATTCTATATATTATTAAAAGGATAGTAAAAATTGTTAATAGATAAATTGTAATATATGAATATAAAAATTAAAAAAATATTTTTGGATATGGTTATGAAGAACGGGAATGACGCTTGGAGTATTAAAACCATTTTGTATAGTTTGGGGTTAAAATATGTACACGTACAAAATTGGATTTATTTTTCCTTTAAAATACAGCCATAAATAATTTTTCGTAAGCTCTCTTAAAATATTAGATTAATTTAATTGCCCAAAAACTTTTAATTAATATTGATTTTCAAATTACATGTACATTTTTCAAATTTCCATTATTTACCCTAGAAGTTTTGGTTCGCAAAAACTCCTAAATAAATATATATATCTATAAGTTATATATATATATATATATATATATATATATATTTGTGGTGTGTGCGACATTCAGGTTGATTGTATTATTATGTATAATATTATGACAAGGACAACTTTATTGATAAAACATCGTAGAGTGGTTTTAGTGAGAAGATTTGATTGATTTATTGAAAGGTGTTTAAATTGAACTGTATCCGGCTTTATATAATACTACGAGAGCTGACAAGCTTCATTCTACTACCTATTTAAATATGCTTAACTATTATTTATGGTCAAAATGCCTTTATACTTCAAGTAGTTTTAAAGAGTTTAGCAGTAAAACAATACGATAGTCTTCGCCATAATTTCCAACTCTTAATAATAATAATACCATTCCATCGGCCCTTCGCAGTTTCACTCGCGCTAAACATAGGGCTTTCATACAATCTTCCAACTCCCGTTTTACCCTCTTAGGGGTCGAATTTTGCATAATCCCGTCTAAGAAAACACGTCCTAAAAAGAACCCTCATGCAAAATTTGAAACTCCTAGCACATGTAGATTTCGTGATGAGTGAGTGAGTGACCTTTCGTTTTTATTCCCTTTCTTGACATAAACAACGTGATGCGAGGCAACCCTCAATCTCACGGGTACAACAAGCTCATTAGCAAAACATAATGCAAAACTGCGTAACTAGCTTTTGCAATAAACTTTTTCTTTGAATCAAACAGATATTTTTCATTGTTGATAAAAAACAAGCTAAGTAAATTTTATATACCTAATCGGTATTTATAAAATTAATGCTTAGCATATATAAATTTTGACATATCGTCGGTTACACTATAAATACAATACACTGCGTTATGGATATTGCGCATAAGGTCTCAGTTTTATCAATAATTTAATTATATATTTGGTTTAAATTAGACTTTATGTGAAAAGATACACATTTGCAGTCCGATTTATCAAATCAAAGGAATTATCACTACTTTTCTACCCGCCTCTTTCCAAACCTTTATTCCGAACCGGTAGTAATATATAAATGTGAGAGATTAATAAAATGACAAAAAATGTTCACGAATGTCTAATTGAATAAAGAATTTTTAATTAAAAAATGAAACGGATAGCTTCTTCAAGATTAGTGACTAGATAACGTCACTCAAATATCTACCTTTGACAATCATAATAGACGCTTGAAAGGAAAAAGATCGTAACCGACATAATATACATAACACCATTTAACCGAGATGCCCTAGTAGTTAGAACACGTCGATCTTTACCGATGATCGTGGGTTCAAACCGCGGCTAGCACCGCTGAATTTTCCAGTGCAAAATTTGTAAAATTCATCTCGAGCTCGACGGTGAAGGAAAACATCGTGAGGAAACCTGTATGTGTCGGAAGAAATTCTGACACATGTATATCCGCCAACCCGCAGTGAAGCAGCGTGGTGGCTTAAGCTCTAAACCTTCTCCTTAGCCTTTTACTGTTACTTTATATTCACTTTTACTTTATTTTAGGGTGTTTTCAAAATTTAGTTAAGGTTGAATTATCGACCCTTCCGATCAATCTCCATCGTGTTTTCTTCATTCCATGTGACATTGGCAAAATAACATGTGTCTAATTGACACAACTAAAATCCATAAACTAAATTGAATTGAATTGACATAATATAGAGCCAATATAGGATAGTTAATTAATGTTCTTGAAAGGAACGTACTTTACCTAGTACGTAATAGTCTACTTAATTTAATGAAATCTCGTACTGTCATTGTTTATCACATTCCTTTTAAGAGCTATTTAAAATTGAGCAACATCTTTCAAATAAATTAAGTTTACGTAATAGAAAACTGTAATTTATTAATGAAAACATTAACTTAGAGATATTTACTATAAAAGCAAAATAATTTTTTTAATGGCTAATCGGACTTTAAAACGGAAAAAACAGAAACATGTATTTTTAAATATTCCTATATATTTAAAAAAAAAATTATCGCTCTTCTAATAAGGATTTCTATGGCACTTAGAAACTCTTCCGATTCAAACGTTCTAATCATTTGTTCATAATCTTCAAAATAATTTTTCTTTCTATGGAATGTTTGTGTTTTGACATGGACCTTAATTATATTTTAAATCAAATCAGCATATCATGATATTATAAATATTATCTGGATGCTGATAAGCAATAATGTGTCTACCCAAAAAAGTCAAATTAAGAGATATCGACGTATTTCGATACTGTATCACTTATTTAACATTATTAAAAATAAATTCAAGTCGTCTAAACTAAATAAGTACAGAAAAAAGTTTATAAAAGTAATCTACGAATTTCAAGTTCGTTTCATATTTTGCAATTTTTACAATAATCTCAAATATTTGAAAAACTTATTATTACATAACACATTCAATATAAAAATTGGCTTTTTATTAATTTTACCTTTCATCAAAATATAAAAGAAAAGATGGATATATATGTCTTCTTGACGCCATTTTCTCTAAATGAAGTTCGTGTTAACACAGTATTGCTTATCAGCGTCCATATATAATAATATTGTAAAGAGATATATCATAAGTTTATATGTATGAGATAATGTCTGAAACTACCGATTCTATTTGAAAAGCTTTCTGCGTGAGATAATCCATTTATGGGCAAGTTTACTGGCTATATAGCATGACATTTATAATAGAAGCGAAACAATAACCATAAACGCGAGTGAAACTACGAGAGGCAACTAGTTATTAATATTTATATAAAACATCCTCATAATTTAAATCAGACCATTCTCATAATTCAAATAAGTTTAAGTGTAGCATAGAGTAGTTCAAACAACAAATATTATTTAAGATTGATGGCATACGCCTTGATACCTGAAACTAATACACATTACAACATCGTCTGGCAAAATTCTCATTTGAAAATAATAACTAGAATTAAAACGTAGCCCGCCCCTGCATTGTGTTTTAGTAAACATATCTACAGTATATCTCAAAAATACAATTACATATTCTTAAGATATATACATATATATTATATTTACTTACCACATATATATATATATATATATATATATATATATATATATATATATATATATATATATGTGGTGTGTGCGACATTCAGGTTGATTGTATTATTATGTATAATATTATGACAAGGACAACTTTATTGATAAAACATCGTAGAGTGGTTTTAGTGAGAAGATTAATTGATTTATTGAAAGGTGTTTAAATTGAACTGTATCCGGCTTTAGATAATACTACGAGAGCTGACAAGCTTCATTCTACTACTTATTTAAATATGCTCCTTAACTATTATTTATGGTCAAAATGCCTTTATACTACAAGTAGTTTTAAAGAGTTTAGCAGTAAAACAATACGATAGTCTTCGCCATAATTTCCAACTCTTAATAATAATAATACCATTCCATCGGCCCTTCGCAGTTTCACTCGCGCTAAACATAGGGCTTTCATACAATCTTCCAACTCCCGTTTTACCCTCTTAGGGGTCGAATTTTGCATAATCCCGTCTAAGAAAACACGTCCTAAAAAGAACCCTCATGCAAAATTTGAAACTCCTAGCACATGTAGATTTCGTGATGAGTGAGTGAGTGACCTTTCGTTTTTATTCCCTTTCTTGACATAAACAACGTGATGCGAGGCAACCCTCAATCTCACGGGTACAACAAGCTCATTAGCAAAACATATCGCCGGGGATAATGCAAAACTGCGTAACTAGCTTTTTTGCAATAAACTCATTCTTTGAATCAAACAGATATTTTCCACTGTTGATAAAAAACAGGCTAAGTAAATTTCATATACCTAATCGGTATTTATAAAATTAATACTTCGCATATATAAATTTTGACATATCGTCGGTTACACTATAAATACAATACACTGCGTAATGGATATTGCGCATAAGGTCTCAGTTTTATCAATAATTTAATTATATATTTGGTTTAAATTAGACTTTATGTGAAAAGATACACATTAGCAGTCCGATTTATCAAATCAAAGGAATTATCACTACTTTTCTACCCGCCTCTTTCCAAACCTTTATTCCGAACCGGTAGTAATATATAAATGTGAGAGATTAATAAAATGACAAAAAATGCTCACGAATGTCTAATTGAATAAAGAGTTTTTAATTAAAAAATGAAACGGATAGCTTCTTCAAGATTAGTGACTAGATAACGTCACTCAAATGTCTACCTTTGACAATCATAATAGACGCTTGAAAGGAAAAAGATCGTAACCGACATAATATATATAACACTATTTAACCGAGATGGCCTAATAGTTAGAACACGTCGATCTTTACCGATGATCGTGGGTTCAAACCGCGGCTAGCACCGCTGAATTTTCCAGTGCAAAATTTGTAAAATTCATCTCGAGCTCGACGGTGAAGGAAAACATCGTGAGGAAACCTGTATGTGTCGGAAGAAATTCTGACACATGTATATCCGCCAACCCGCAGTGGAGCAGTGTGGGGGCTTAAGCTCTAAACCTCCTCCTTAGCCTTTTACTGTTACTTTACTTTCACTTTTACTATATTTTAGGGTGTTTTCAAAATTTTGTTAAGGTTGAATTCTCGACCCTTCCGATCAATCTCCATCTTGTTTTCTCCATTCCACGTGACATTGGCGAAATAACATGTGCCTAATTGGCACAACTAAAAGCCATAAACCAAAGAATTGAATTGAATTGACATAATGTAGAGCCAATATAGGATAGTTAATTAATGTTCTTGAAAGGAACGTACTTTACCTAGTACGTAATAGTCTACTTAATTTAATGAAATCTCGTACTGTCATTGTTTATCACATTCCTTTTAAGAGCTATTTAAAATTGAGCAACATCTTTCAAATAAATTAAGTTTACGTAATAGAAAACTGTAATTTATTAATGAAAACATTAACTTAGAGATATTTACTATAAAAGCAAAATAATTTTTTTAATGGCTAATCGGATTTTAAAACGGAAAAAAATAGAAACATGTATTTTTAAATGTTCCTATATATTTAAAAAAAAATATCGCTCTTCTAATAAGGATTTCTATGGCACTTAGAAACTCTTCCGATTCAAACGTTCTAATCATTTGTTCATAATCTTCAAAATAATTTTTCTTTCTATGGAATGTTTGTGTTTTGACATGGACCTTAATTATATTTTTGAATAAAATCAGCATATCATGATATTATAAATATTATCTGGATGCTGATAAGCAATAGTGTGTCAACCCACAAAAAGTCAAATTTAGAGATATCGATGTATGTATTTCGATACTGTATCACTTATTTAACATTATTAAAAATAAATTCAAGTCGTCTAAACTAAATAAGTACAGAAAAAAGTTTATTAAAGTAATGTACGAATTTCAAGTTCGTTTCATATTTTGCGATTTTTACAATAATTTCAAATATTTGAAAAACTTATAATTACATAACACATTCAATATAAAAATTGGCTTTTAATTCATTTTACCATTCATCAAAATATAAAAGAAAAGATGGATATATATGTCTTCTTGACGCCATTTTCTCTAAATGAAGTTCGTGTTAACACAGTATTGCTAATCAGCGTCCATATATAATAATATTGTAAAGAGATATATCATAAGTTTTTATGTATGAGATAATGTCTGAAACTACCGATTCTATTTGAAAAGCTTACTGCGTTAGATAATCCATTTATGGGCAAGTTTACTGGCTATATAGCATGACATTTATAATAGAAGCGAAACAATAACCATAAACGCGAGTGAAACTACGAGTGGCAACTAGTTATTAATATTTATATAAAACATCCTCATAATTTAAATCAGACCATTCTCATAATTCAAATAAGTTTAAGTGTAGCAGAGAGTAGTTCAAACAACGAATATTATTGAAGATTGATGGCATACGCCTTGATACCTAAAACTAATACACATTACAACATCGTCTGGCAAAATTCTCATTTGTAAATAATAACTAGAATTAAAACGTAGCCCGCCCCTGCATTGTGTTTTAGTAAACATATCTACAGTATATCTCAAAAATACAATTACATATTCTTAAGATATATACATATATATTATATTTACAATAGAAAACAATGTTTATGAATAGTAGAAACAATAGTACGTGTCTTTAAAATTATTCTGTATCATAAAACATGATATAATTACTAAAAAAAATATATTTACATTTCATATGAATATTCATATTTTTCCACAATTTAGAGCATACGAATTTTTTCATTAGTTTTTTATTTTATTTAAGAGTATATTGCAACCTAGTGAGCAGGCAGCTCCCTGATGGTAAGTAATCATCACCACCTGTAAACAACAGCACCAGAGAAACCACAATTGCCAGAAAGCTGCAAATGCGATGCACGATTAAAAAAGGAATTGGTGCAGGAATGGGATAGAAAGTTAGGCTTCTGGATCTCTCACTCACCGTACGAAACATATCATACGTATATCTATTAGCTGTTTCACGTAGATTTTCTGTGAGAATGTGGTACTGCCTGAGCCATTTCATATACAGTTCTAGACGAAGTCTTACAGCTTAAATTTTAATCTCGATCTCAGATATTATCAAACAATCAATCCTATATTAGTTACCTATTAAAACATCATTAATCCTAATAAGAACACAAAAAATAAAGCTCCCGTTTCTTAGAAAGCTCCAGCCGAACCCGAGCTTACAATTAAGCTATGCCAGTGTTCAATGCGCAGTCAGCGACCACGCACGCTTTCTGCGAAGTGCGCGCGCGCAGCCGTGATCAGAAAACTGATTTGTGTAGCGATGTGTGTGTTTGTGTGTGCGTGTGTGTGTACATTCGGCTTAGGATATTGATATTTGTGCTGTGTGTTATTGTTTTTGTGGGTAAGAATTTTTTTTTTATGCGTGATTAAATTTTTCGGAGATTCTTGTGGATAGTGTTTCGTGAGATGTATTATTTAAACTCTAAAGTACACTTTCGTTCATATTAAACGTTGTGTGTATGTTTGAGACATTATATCATACAATAAATCAACTTGTTAATATATAAAATATATATATACATATTAAAAACTATTGATATTTATCTATTATTATTATTTTGCTACATTCATATAGCATTCTAATTTTATTTGTGAAATAAATTATTTTGATACTAAATATTACATTTTTTTACATTATACATAAAAGATAATAAGATTAATTCGATACAGATTATATATTACCATATATAAATATTTCAATTGCCTTATAAATTATGTCAAACATTACTCCCTCAAAAAGTTACACTTAATTCCCCTTGATCTAATATTCACGATGCAAATTATTAAAATGAAAAACTTAATGCAATTAAAACTCATATATAATCTGAAATATGACGTCACTATTACGTCATTCTAATTACTAAATGTATCTTACCACTTCAAATAAAGTTAGCTCAACATACTCTTAAATCTCCAAATAGAATGATCACAAACGATTAAGGAAAAATATATTCATTTTCGAAATCGACTTATATTTTGAAAGGCACGTTGACGCTGTGGTCACTGACTGAGGCGCTTGCGGTCGTGGGTTCGATCCCCAAACATATGTATTGGCCATATATGTTTGTCGTGGTCTGGGTGTTTGTATTGTGTATTTCCGGACCCCGACACAAAATCATGAGATCCTATTGGGGGCGTTGCATCGTTTATTTATTTATAACTTAAATTATAAGTGTTTAAAAAGAATAATAATAAAATATGTTTTTGCATATTCTATAAAAATGTCTTTTTATTTATTATCTTCAATACAAAAATCGCTGATTGTGTTTATGTCTTAGTTAGGGAGTTACAAAAAATGAAGATATATACAACATATTTAACCCATAACCCTCTTTTGTATTAAAAGTTAATAAAAAAATTTCTAAGACAGTCCTATAAAATTTGTTTTCAATATATTTTTTGCTATTATGTTGGACCTACCTATGACCACGACCGCTATTAACATAAACATAAACAAAACATAGTCCAAAGAAGCTTAGTAACACTCCTTTAACGTCACGGATAACGATAGTCAAACAAAACTCGAGGGTAGTCAAACAAAATTAAATCTGGATGAGTTCATCTCATATTCCGCTGTATGTGATGAAGGAAGTAATTAAGCTAATCTTATCAATCTCGCCGAGTTTTCCCATCACGCCCTAATCGCTGTACACATGAAACACGTTCCCGTAACCAACCGCTCTGTAACAGCAAAAAACAACAAACAGTTTAAAAATCTTAAGTACTTAAGAGGCCCACAGACTATAAGATTTATCGGTAGGTCGACTATCGGCTGAGTCAGTCGACTAATACTATCGACAATGTCTTATTAAGACAAGGTTACTTATTTATTTATTAAAGGATACCCAACATGGCACACAATCGTTACATGAATATAAACAAAAGAAAACATAATACATTTATGAAAAGGTACCTTAATTATAGGTAACACTACATTTACCATATCAACAACTTAATTCTATAAAGTAGCAGAATAACATATAATAAATATAATATGAAAATAAATAAGAATGAATAAAGATTTGGTTATATACACTGAAGCAATCTGTAAATGTCTCATGGCAAAGAGGACAAAATCTTCTTTTTCTATTAAGATGATTTTTTTAAGCTTACAGCTAAAAATATGTTTTTACTATCCCAACAGGACTCTCTACAAGACTTTATACAAACATTGTAATACTTAATTGTAATTATCAATTAAAAAAATAATGTAATAAATGATGGAGTTCTGAGATAACAAAGATAAAAATACACAATTATGTGAAATGAAAAAGTCCTTTCTTTGAATTGATTATGAAGATAGCTTGGCGACTATGTCGCAGCGCCGTATGTAAGCAGCTTAATAATCTTGGTTCTTTTATTCCGCATCACGGCGCATTTAACAAATTGAGCATAATTCTCCAAGAGAAATGGATTGCGAAGGATTTAATTGAATGAGAAGCGATGACGACAATTAGTTTAGTCAAGTGCGAGCAATAAAGTCGTCAGGCTTTATGAAGGGACTTTATCCAATGAGAAATATGTATATATTTTTTAAATTTAATACGCGTTTAGTAATATTTTGAAATTGAATTCTATTATTTGGTTGATGGCTTTTAGTAATATCGTTTTTAAAAAGTTTAATTTAGACAAATGTACACTTTCATTGTTATGAATCTTAACGAATTGCTAACAATTTATTTATTTATTATAATTTATGAAGCCTAAAACTATTTAATAAAATAAAAATCTTCTGCATTTTTACTGACACACAAGAATGTATTTGTTTGCATTATAAAGGTTTTTAAACTACTAAACCGATTTGAAACATGCTTTTTGCATTGGTTAGTATGTTTAATGTGACCGGTATAGCCTATATTACATCACGCTACGACTCCTAGAAGTGCAGCAGTAACCATAAATGCGAGTGAATACGCGAGAGGCAGTTAATAATAAATAAAGACAGCTAAGGCCTGAATATGAAACTAATAATTTTCAGTTAAGTTTTTTTTTTTTTTTTAATTTCAAAACTCATACAAAAACGACAAGAAATTAAACATAAATGAATTTATAATTTATTTGATATTTGATCTTAAAAATCATCGTTATTTTTGTATAACCTTACATTTGAGTTTCGATATTAAACACAGCATTTACAAAAGTCACCTAAAGATAAGAAATTCTACAACATTTTTATATCACTCCTTATGATAAAATGAATAAAAATAACAATAAAAATTAAAATAAAAAATAAAATAAAAAAGCCTCTTATTTCTTGCATTCTTAAAATTTACGTACATGTCTATCTTACTACTAAACAAACTATTATAAGTACTGTTATATGTATATGTATATAATTCTTTTTCCTTGACTCTGTAAGGTATCGTTATAATTATGCATGTGGGTATATTGAATTAAGCTACACGCTGTAATTATTATACACCAATAAACAGTCTGTTCCTTACGCCTGTGTTTAATTGACGTTCCACTGGCGACGAGTTTGCTTTAAAAAAAAATACCACGTGTGATTACTCATCCTATCGAAAATGCCTATCGGGAAACTAGAACCCTTTGATCTAAATTCTAAACAGTGGCCAGCAGTGGCCAGTAAAACAGTACATAATTTTAAATGAAATAAAGGATGAACTACAAGTCCCGTTATTAATAACCGTCGTGGGTGAAACAACATATTCATTGATGTGCGATTTATGTTCGCCAGCACATCCAGAGTCTAAGTCTTTTGAGGATCTGGATTATGATACGATAACTTATACCTTCATCAATTTCATGCACGAAAATAATGAAAACTCACAAGGATAGTAACAAAAACATAATCCACTTTTACGTCTTCGCCGATCGGTAAAAATACTTTATATATAACGTCCATTTAAGAAAAATCTCAAGCATAGCTTTGTGTATAAGATAATTTGTATAACAATGGAGCTTTCAAAGTACTTACCGCAACTTAAAATAAAATAACACAGAGTCAATGACCTCCTCACCCACCCCTCAAACCCAAGGGTAGATTGCAGGTAGTCTTTAGAGGTTTGAGTTAACCGTCCACGAAATTCATAGCGTTATATAGTATACTAGCTTTTGTAAATGGTTTAGCTCGCGTTTATGTAGATTTTGTTTAAAAAAAATAATCATACATCCATAAAATGTTGCCTATGACCATCTAGAATAATGTATCTTCTAAATGGTACCATAATTTTTAAAATGGGTGTGAACCGGGAGTTTACTTTGCACATACAAAATCTTTAGCATAGACATGCTGTGCCCCGCAGTTTCACTCCTGTTAATTTGTGGAATAATTATATTTATATATCGTTGACCTTCACTAGAGGAATCGGATATTGTTCACTATTACATTGATTGCATTTTTGTTTTCGCGTAACCCTTTTTTATTTATTAATTGAAATAAATATCGTTTTAAAATAAAAGATGACTAAGTTACTCCTTTTAACATTTTATCTATGACAGGACTTTCATGTCAAAATCTGTCCAACTGTTTCAAAGATTAGCCGAAACAAACCGACAAATACATAAAAATTTTTAAAACTTGTGTTTTTGATACAAGTACCGTTTATACTTTCATATGCATTTAGTTAAAAGCTGTTAAATTAAAATAACAAACATACACTTCAGTATGATTTATTTGTATAGATTATATTTTTCCCGTTATAAAGAAAAACTAGCTGCCCTTCGCGGTATTACTCAACATCAGCTAACCCGCCTCTTCATTGCCCGATAGTTTTATATAATTAAAAAAAATTACAATTAAAAGAATTATGTATAGACATCATAACTAACGCTATGTATTGGACATCCAGCTTTAAACAAGAAAACCGAGGGCCATGAACTAGTACACGACAGTCTTCCGAGGACTCTCATACAAATGAACCTGATTTGACTATCAATTGCATAGAATGCTTGTTTTAAATTCGTACTACTTTTATAATATGATTACTATTTTGAACCCTAATCCTCTGTTATAAAGTTGCGATTTAAAATTCGATTCGATTTATAAATTATTTTTCGGTTACGACTTTATGATGACGCAATGGTTGAATTTTTACGGATTAATTCGTTGGGGTTATAAAAATCAATTTGTAGTCTAGGTTTTATGACTGAGGTGATTTTAACAGAAACGTGTTTTGAAATTGGGATATATTTATTCGACTAAGTTCAGTCTAAAATCTGACTGCGTATTAAGTAATACACTTATAAGTCTTATTCTCGTAATTGATAAAAAAATTTGATACCTAGGTAGGTAACCTTACGAAAGATGTTCGTGTCAAAAATAAGGCACTGACAGTAAATTTTCGGTGTAAAACAATGATAAACTCAAACTCCAATTCCAGCTATACTTTATTCAAATGGGCTGCTAAAGCACTTTCGAATCGTCAAGTTACATGTCATATTTTTATTTTAGATTTTTATGAAGCTACCATAACAATAAACAACTTATATCAATATTTATGAAAGTCTGAGCAAAGCTTATAAATGTAATAATCGCCTTATAAATTCTATTTTTTTTTTACCGTATTAACAAGAGTAAAGTAACAGCCTGTAAATGTCCCACTGCTGAGCGAAGCTCTTTCTCCCTTTAAGGAGAAGGTTATAGAGTTTAAACCACTACGCTGCTCCACTGCGGGTTGGCGGTTATACATGTGTCAGAATTTCTCCCGGCACATGCAGGTTTTCTCACCATGTTTTCCTTCACCTTCGAGCTCGATATGAATTCGAACACAAATCTAACACTCGAAACCCAGCGGTGCTGGCTGGGACTTGAACCCACAACCATCGGTTTAAATCGACGAATTCTACCCACTATTCCATCTCGGCTCTTATAAAACAAAATAAGGTTATTACTTAATTTATTGAAAAACTCTACTAGTTTATCAGAATATAACTATATAATTATACAATTATCAAAACAAGATAATTTAATTCACTACAGCCTTTACATAAAATGTAAAATACTATTATCCTTTTCACTCGCGACTTCGCTCGCATTTATGCCTATATTGTTTAAAATAGTATAAATAAATAAAAATAATTTCTTTAAGATCATTTAGAATAATGTATGTAATACATTCTATCTAGATGATCTTGTATATTCGTCATGATCTAGATGATCTTATATATTGATCAATGGGATCATAATTTTTAAAATATGTTCAGTGATTCCTGAATTTTCTTTAATCCAAAAAAAGGTAAATAAATTTATTTTAAAGTATCTGTTGTAATTTCAAAGTAAGAGCTTTTCACTAAATGCATATGAAAGTATATACGGTACTCGCATAAGAAAATCGATTTTTATAAATTTTGTCTGCCTTCTGTCTGTGCGTCTTTTTGTTCCGGCTACTTGTTGAAAGGGCTAGACAGATTTTGACGGGACTTTCACTAGCACATAACTGATGTTATAAAGAGTAACTTAAGTTGATTTTTTAAAAAAATTCTTAATTTTAATTTTTCGCAGACGAAGTTGCGGGAGTTAGCTAGTGTATTAGTATAGAAGTTCAATGAACTTCATGAGATACTAAAAATAACCAATCTATACTATTATTATAAAGCTGGAGTTTGTTTGTTTGTTTGAACGCACTAATCTCAAGAACTACTGGTTCGAATTGAAAAATTCTTTTTGTGTTCGATAGTTTATTTATTGAGGAAGGCTATAGGCTATATTACGTCACGCTACGACAAAGCGAAGCAATAACCATAAACGCGAGTGAAACCACAAGGGACAGCCAGTATTAAAGTAAAAATATGATCCGATTCGATTCGACCCCAATACTTCTTATGCCTTATACTATATAACAATAATATAGTCACAAATATTTAGAATTTTCCGTCTATTCACCGACGCATATCAACGATACTTGACCGATGAAAGAAAATCGTTTTATATTCAAGCACATATACGGCGTCCTTCTGTCTGTACGTGACTATACTGGCATAATTACATACTGTGACATCTATACTAATATTATAAAGAGGTAAATTTTGTTTATATGAAGGGGATGTTTGAATTTACTGATCTGATTTTAACGAATCTTTTTACATATTCTATTTATTGAGGAAGGTTATAGGCTATATTACATCACGCTATGACACATAGGATCGAAGCAGTAACCATAAACGCGAGTATAATATATTTTACTAACTTTAGCTTACGGCTTTACTCGCGTTAAATCGGTATTTTAATTCGTATTTTTCACTCGCACACGCGCCACCTATTGTAAGTTAATTGTACTATGCCTAAAACCTTCTCACCAGTGCAAACAATGTGACAAACGGTATGACAGCGTAAGAGATGCGAACATACAAACAAACAAACAAAAAGTGTCTAGCTAAACAGTGTCTAAGATTTAACCATTGCTTAAAATATTATGTAAATTGCTTAACAGCGAATAAACTCATAAAAAAAACTTATTGATAAAATGTAATACGTTACATTTGACAGCAAAAATAGGTTTTAAACATCTATTAAACTCACTTAAACGTATATTAATCTATGTTTAAAGCATGTTTAACTCAAAACTGTCTTAGACGCGCGTTTAACGTCTGTTTAAATCTTTTGTAGTAAGGCAGTTAGATACTATATAAACTGAAATATGGAAACTGATTATGACGAACCTATAGTCCTATTTTCTTGACTTGTCTTATTTGAAAACATTATCCGGAACGAAAATCACAAATTATCGAATATTATTTTTCATTATAATTTTAATTATAAAAAAAAATCAGTTCAATGTTTCGATCGATAATTTCTCATCTCTAACTCTTATGTGTGGTTACAATAAACGTCATATTTTTCTAGATAAATAAATAAATAAATAAACACATCACACTCAACGGCCCCCGTTAAGGTCTTGTGACCTTGTGTCGGGGGTCCGGAAACATACACAAACACCCAGACCACGACAAATATCCGTATGGCCAATACAGACATTCGCCGTGAGCGGGGATCGAACCCGCGACTGTTAGCGCTACAGTCAGTTGCAGTGACCACTGCGCCAACGTGTCTGTCAAGTCTGATAGGACAAGTAAAGAAAAATAAGACTTTAATATCCTAATCTATACCGATTAATACATAAAGATGAAAATTTTGTCATCCTTACTTATAGTATAAATGGACGCTGATAAGCAATACTGTGTCAAGCCACACGGACTTCATTTTGAGAAAATGGCGTCCAAAGATGTCAAACCTATTCTTAACAAATATGTTTGAAGAAGTATATATCCATCTTTTCTTTTCTTTTTTGATAAAAGGTATAATGAATTAAAAGCAGATTGGTATATTTAATATATTATCTAATAAAATGCTATTCAAATATTTAAGATTACTGTATAAATTGCATAATATGGAACACACTTGGAAATCGAAACAATTAATTAAGAGACTTTTTTCAGTACTTATTTAGTTTATATGACTTCAATTTTTTTGAATAATGTTAAATAGGTGATACAGTATCAAAATATATCAATATCTCCGAATTTTACTTTTTGTGGGTTGACACATTATTGCTTATCAGCATCCAAATTTAAAAGTAATTCTGTCTGTGTGTTACGTTATCAGGCCTAAACTACTGAACCGATTTAAATGAAATTTATTACAGAGACAGTCTAGAAACAAAGACAAAGGACAAAGGCTATTAAGACTTTTTAATGCTAAAAAAGGGCAGTAAAGGCTTGAAATAGGAGTAAAATGCTAATAATAAAAATAGAGTCAAATAATCATACACAAACGAAGTCGCGGGCACCATCTAGTAGGCTATATAATAACACCCTGACCCATAAGGACGCACCAGTACTCTACAACGTCACAGTACGCATATACACGAATTAAAAAGTCCATTTTATAATCATACCATTTTAATTTTACTCCACGAAACTACTTTAAATAAAAATCTAAGTCACTACACAGTACAGACCAGACCGAGCAAAGGTTTTAAAAAGTTCGTCCTTCACGCATCGGTAGCGTGCTTAATAGAGCAAGGACTGTGTAGCTCAGGGGCAACAGGAAAGAAAAACCTACACACAATCCTTTACTAAGAGGAAAGTTCTATATAAATAAACATCAATGACTAAGACTATTTAAATGAGTATTTATGTATGTATAATTATGTATTATATTCCTATGTATTTAAATGTATATTATATATGTATTTTTTTCCTGATATATATTCTACTAGCTGGTGCTCGCGACGTCATTGTAGCTTTATGCATACAAAGTCTTAGCCCGATCGGTTTAAAATTAACAAAGTTTCATGCAAACTTACATCCCCTATGTATCCCTTTGGGGGTAGAATAAATCAAAATCATTTCTTAGCGGATGCCTACGTCATAACATCTGCATGTCAAATTTCAGCCATAACCGTCCAGTGGTTTGGGCTGTGCGTTGATAGATCACTATAGCAGTCAGTCAGTCAGTCACCTTTGAATTATAAGTACATTTATATGTACACTCCTACCATCCTTTTAGCTATCTTCTACCAAAGGTCGTCTGGAAGAGATCGCTGCTTTAGCGATAAGGTACCTCTTGTACATTGCTAGTTTTTTGTATTAATTTTTCTGTATGATTTGTATGGTGTACAGTAAATACTATTCATTCATTCATTCACCCATTTGTCAATGTTTTTATATTTGTCCTCTATGCGTTCCGAAACTATTAATTGATATGTGATGAAACTCTGGTAGTGTTGTGCCGCCGACGAGGTTTTCTGGTCTAAAAGATCTATATACTTTAGGTGACATTGCAATAATATATCATAGAATATGTATTTTATATATTTCGTTTAATATATTTTTAATTTGCATTCATTTACTGATATTTGTAGTAGGTAATTTCCAACAACTTTGAGCTATCAACATTTTACGCAAACATTTTACGCAATATTAACTGTGTCTGTTATTTTTCTCATATCACCGCAGTTTCACCCGCGTTAATACGAGAAAAATATCTATCTATATATAATAAATTCCATACTTTATCGTTTATATACAGAGGAGTGCAAAATTAGTTAAATCAATAAAAAAAAAACATTACACACACTACCACGTGTATGACAAGCCCACGCATAATTTTATACATATATACATATAGATTTAAACATTAATGTGTTTAAATCTAATTTACTTTACTACTGATAAAATAAATAAATAACGCATCACACTCAACGGCCCCCATTAAGATCTCATGACCTTGTGTCGGGGGTCCGGAAACACTCACAACACTAACACAAATACCCAGTCCACGACAAACATCCGTATGACCAATACACACGTTTGCCTTGAGTGGGGATCGAACCCGCGACCGTTAGCGCTTTAGTCAGTTGCAGTGACCATTGCTCCAACGCGTCTGTCAATTCTATATACTCTTTTGTTTATGTTCAAACATATAATTTTAATTAATTATGTTTGAAATTCGACCACTGGACGACCACTAGTTATAGATTAATACGTATCATACCATTATGATATAGTATACGAATCATATCACATCAAAGTACGCCCTGAGCTCTCGCTGCGTTAATGAATGAACGATTGCCGTTCGTTATATAGCTTGATTTTTAAAATGTCAATCACTGAACTGAATGATAAATGTGATATGTCATTCATATCCGAAAAACGGCTGTCATGACTTTTTTGCACATCTTTTTGTGATCTACAATTCTTTTAATTGTAAATATTTTTAGTTATCTGTTATAGCTTCAGTGAATGCTTGAATGACAATTTCCTTTCGAACACTGATCATAAAGTTTATAATAAACAAATATACCAAGGCAAAAGCAACAAACAGCCAGAATGTCTCGTAAAAGTCATATTCTTAATTCATTTCATTAATTCAAAATAACATATTCTCCGCACACATTCAGATTTAAGTTATCCAGATCTGTAGGGCCAGCCTAAAATTTTCTTTATTTTGTTATTTTACTAAAGTAATAAAAAAAAAAACAAAATGTTTTCCTACACTTCAATGTTGTAATGATTCACACAGGAAGCCGAACGAGGGAGAACTTTCTCTTAAACGAATATATAATGTATATAAATAAAAAAACGAATATAATCATACTTTATTTTTCAATTTAATTCTGATTCAAAATTTACTAAATTTGAAATGTTTTTAAAGCACTTTCGATTAATATAGAATAGTATTTAATATAAAAAAATATAACAAGTCTTTAAAATAATACAAAACAGAAATCTACAAGTACTTAGCTAAAATTCTAAGCTGAGGAACTTTTTCGCTATAAACAATACAATATGCTTGTCGTCAACAAAATTACAATTTGCTATTTCATTTCCCACAAATTCTGCCGTCATTTTATTCTCCGCCGATTAGTTAGTATTATCCGCCGATTAGTAAACAGTTGGTAGAATAACTCCAAATTGATTTCTGTAACATTCGCGGAATTTGAAATATTATGACTTCTTCAATATATCAACCATACGGGCTAAAACACAAACACACAACACGATGCGACGTCAATTGACGCGCCGTAGCACGTAACGACGATACGACGATATGATTTTATTAAAAACCAAACAAAAAATGACAATGCAACGTAGATTCATGATTTTTTTCAATGTACGTCATACACTTTCATAACGCGACGTCGTAATGTAACGTGGCACGGTTCGGCCGTACATCGGAACTGAAGCCAGATTGAACAACACAATTCTTAAGATATTGGTCGAAGCTCTTCACTAATTGACACTTCCCGTATTAATATGATGCAGTACATGGATGACCGATCTTTGCTTCGTATTTTTTATCCTGTTTTTTTTTCAGTTATATTTACCCAATTTATGATATTGTAGTAGTTTTTTGCTGTCCGAAAATACGAATAAAACGACGTTTTCTAAAAATGAACCCTAGCTAGATCGATTTATCGCACCCTGTAAATTTTATATAAATTGTTGGAACCTTTTCGGAGATTCAGATTATACATACAGTATATGAGTTTTTTAACTGAACGTGTTAGGCCAAAACCGAAACTATAAGGAATAGCGAAAAATACTTAAAAGACCTTGGAGGCCGATTTTAATAAAAACTAAAACTGCATCATGAGTTTTTCAAAAAATTCATTTTTCTATCCAGGTTTCGAACCCGTTGATTTTGATAAAAATCGCACCCTATATTATTGCATCACCTGATACTGTTACTTATAAAGATCAACTTCTGGAAAGTAATAGTAAACGTCAAATAAAAAAAAGACTTAGTTGTTAAACTACAATAATAATTATTAATAATATAGTATATATAAAATATATAATTCTCGATTTCAGTAAATACTATTCCAATTTCACCAAATAACTTTGATAATTGATTAAAATAATATAATTTAGTATATCGAAAACTCATGTGAATCGATTTTGAATATAAAATCATTGAAATTGTTATGTAGCGTGTATATTTCGGTAACCCTTTCGATACGGTAATAATAATATAGTAAAAAAAAACATAAAAGTTAATGACTCATACCTTGTTCTGATTTCAGAGCGATGACTTTATAATCTGATTTACTTAAAAAATTGCGTTTTAATTTTAATTTTTTTTTATTTGAAAAAACAATCGAATTCAAAAATTATTTTAATGTACATAAGTAAACTATATGGACACTGATAAGAAATACTATTAAATACGGACTTCATTTTAATTTTTTGTGTATTGACATTTATTGCGGCATCATTATACAATTTTTTTCTCTATAATAACAATAAGTTATTAGGAAAAAATATATATTAAAAACTCTCAACATAAGTTAAAAGATCTCGATAGAGTCTTCCAAAAAAGCATCTAAAAACTCAAGGTCGAACGGTCGGGTTTAAATCGCTCTAGTTAAGTAAAAAACACTGCAATTATCTCATAGCGGCAGTTAAATTAAGATTGAGTTTAACCGAAACCGGCTCTCGTTTTAACTGATTGCATCCATTTGTTAAGCGCCCTACACACTATCTACCACTCGTCAATGGCGTTATAATACTGCGTAAGTCAAAATTAACTGTAGAACTAAAGGAAAAGGCAAAACAGCATAAATTTTCATAAATCATGAATCAATAAAAAATCTAATTTTAAGTACACGGAGTAAGAATATATGTGTTATGTAATATGATATAATACAAAGCTCCTAATTTTTAACTGTCTCCCAAAAAAAGGTTTAAACACAAAATCTCAGGAAGTATGACACTTACAAACTTAAATTTGGCAGGTTTTTCAAATCAAATCAAAATGGTTTTATTCAAAATAAGAATTTATATTATCTTTTCTTCTTTGGTTTTCTTCTTGGTTCTTTGTAGTGGTGGAGACATTCGCTACCAACTGAGTTACGAAACTCTACCCCTAAGGTGGTAAAAAGGGGATTGGAAGTTTGTATAAAAGTCCTGTTGTGAAGTAAGAGACTAGAAATTTAAAATGTATGCTTTTTATAATGTATCTTTAGATATCAAAAACTAAGTTACACCCGTGCGTAGAGGGGGCAGATCGCATATAAAAAACAAGCAGTTCCCTGTAACTTTGTGCGTGTACTTAGAAATTTGATACCTGACAAATTTTCTATCCTATTTTTAACCCCTTAGGGCAAAAATTCCCAAAAGTCCTTTCTTAGTACACACTTAAGTTATGTAAGGAACGTTTGTGCAAAACTTCTTGTTTCTAGACCCAGCTGTTTCAGCCTTGTGTTGATCGATCAGTCAGTGAATATTAGCCAGAAAATTATTTTTACAGAGTAATAAAGTTGTTGAGTTTGTTATGTTAGTAAAAATCCTTAAAAAGAGTTCGTACAGGATTTTTAGTAATTTAAAATGCCGTCAAAGTCAGTTATGCTATTCATATTTAGCTTCTGAGCGTTATGACAGTGCGCCTATACGCTAACTATTAACATATAAATTGCGTCCTTACTGATTATAGTCGCAACGGAATGTTATTCTTTGCATTTTAAATTACATATTATGTATATATTATCCTTGCTAATATTATAAAGGCGAAAGTAACTTTGTCTGTCTGTCTGTTTGTTTGCCTTTTCACGACCCAATCTAAACCCGTTTTGACGAATTTCGGTAAAAATATAGATTGGCCGTTATAGAAGGCATAGGCTATTCTTTTTTTTAAACATTAAGGTGGTGAAATAGGCGACGGAATTTTCTATACAGATGAAGTCATAGCCTTAGATTATATAAACTTTATTTAATAGAATTAAAAAAAAAAACAATATGTGCGTATAATAGCAAAACAATGTATTACATCAAAAACCACTACCATAACCTTTTTCCCGTTCATAAAAAAATAATAACTAGTAAAAAAACTATAAGTAGCGAGTGTGCATTACCCTTAATCGAATAGAATGGCGTGGCTGTAGTTTTGTGAATGGGCCATAATTGGCCCGCGGGCGGCCATCGGCTAACGATGGGCCTTAAATGCGGATAATGTGTTTTGTTACGGTTTACAATGAATATCTATATCCACGTTAACCATAGAATTTTTTTTAATTGACTATATTAAAAAAAAGCTACACTCAGCCACGCTTTTGGTGAAGCCCAATTTGATATTAATTACAAATGATCTTTCAAATACATTTACCATACGCGAGTCTTGCAAGTGAAAACATTACCTAAGAAGCACCTAAGATACAAACAAACAAACAATCATTGATTTTTTATTAGACGAAACGATTTTAAATGTGCGTATGAAGGTACTAAATTTTAAAGTGTTTTTTTTATAGCTATATGTACTTTCCGAGGCACAGTGAAATGACCTGCAAGGACAAATACCTAGGCATAGAAACAAATATTTTTTAAAATACAGATATTCACTTTATCAGTTTCAGTAAACTATCTATCTATAACTTGATGGTAATAAGCAATAATGCATCAACCCACAAAAAGTGAAATTAGGTGATATTTATGTATTTTGATACTGCATCATCTGTTTAACATTATTAAAAAACAGTCAAATAAACTAAGTAAGTACGAAAACAGGGTTTTTAATTAATTGTTTTGAATTTGAAATGCGTTCCATGTTTTGCAATTTATACAATAATCTTAAATATTTGAAGAACTTTTTACTAGATAATATATTAGACATATCAATCTGTTTTTAATTTATAGCGTTTTATCAAAAAGAAAAGAGAATATGGTTATATACTTCTTCAAACATATTCATAAAGAATAGATTTGACAGGCTTAGTCGCCATTTTCTCAAAATGAAGTCCGTGTTGCTTGACACAGTATTGCTTATCAGCGTCCAACTAACTTGAAATGAATAAATAAATGAAACATAATTATTTTTTTCTGACCGTCATGTTAATGACTAGCTGTCCCTTACGGTTACGCTCGCGTTTATGGTTACTGCTTCGCTCCTATGAGTCGTAGCGTAATGCAATATAGCCTATAGTCTTCCTCAATAAATAAACTATCTTACACAAAATTAATTATTAAATTCGAAGCAGTAGTTGATTATATATAACATGCTTGGATTTAGTATAAGCTGGATTCACACAGGGTATTTAATATATTTGTAACACATAAATGTATGTACCCATCGTAAAACTTTTAAAAAGAGTAACTATCGAGTTTCTTGCCGGTTCTTCTCGGTAGAATCTACATTCCGAACCGGTGGTAAATTAATTAATTAATTAGTGTTTAGTTTTCTTTTGTTTTTGTATTGACGATTCAAAAGTGCTTGTAAAAGCCTACTTGAATAAAGCATATTTTGATTTTGATTTTGATTGAGATTAGCGCGGACAAACAAACATACTCTTCAGCTTTATAATATTAGTATAGATTGAAGCTTTTTATGTTTCTATTATGTATAATATATTCCGTTATATCAATGTGAATAAATATAACAGTAACATTGATACCGCTTCTCGTAACGCCTTTCCTATATATTTTCCATTTTCACATTCTCATTATTGTTGTCACAAAGAATGCTTTGGTTTTTTTCTTTCACACCTTATAGGTGCGTAAAATTGTATTGTTATTTATAATTTTTATAACTGGAATTGAAAGTATTTAAATAGGCACAGATTAAAAAAAAACACTGAAACAAAACATTTATACTAATATATATTTAGAAATATATTATTTATTAAATCTTTTTTTTGATAGCGATTTTTTTTAATAAAAATAGAACTAACTAAATAGAATTATAAGCAGGCCTTTAATGAAAACTTTTAAAATAATCTGCAAATATTATAATTAGCAAAAACGTTTTATACATAAACGACTGTTACACTTTATCTATAAATTAATCTCATATCTTTGCGATTATTAATTAAACTAACATTTTTTATAAACTCGTTATTTAAACATTTACCGTAAGCAATTTTTATTGCGACTATTTAATTTAATGTATAATTTTTAATACGTTAATAATAATTTTATGCAAAACATTTTCATAACAGTAATGACATTTTAGCAGTGTTTACAACTTTTACCGCTACAGGAAACAGGAAATAATTGACTTTTTTAAATATTTAAATGTGACATAGAAAGTATATTATAAATTATAATTAACTGTATTAAAAAATAATATTATAAATATTATATGACAGACGCGTTGGCGCAATGGTCACTGCAACTGACTAAAGCGCTAATGGTCGCGGGTTCGATACCCACTTACGGCAAACGTGTGTAAAGGCCATACAGATGTTTGTCGTGGTCTCGGTGTTTGTGTTAGTGTTGTGAGTGTTTCCGGACCCCCGACACAAGGTCATGAGATCTTAATGGGGGCCGTTGAGTGTGATGCGTTTTTTATTTATTATTATATTAATGTATGAAAGAAATAATTTTTTTTTAAATAAAATATGTTTTAAAATACAATTAATCTAATTTTTCCCTATCTTAGGGACTCGTAGATCCCACAGACCTCTAGATTAAAATCTGCGACGAATAGTCCGCGAATACTAAATATAAATAAATAAAATTGAAATATCTGTATGAAATGTCAAAATGATAGCCATTTCCATATTCATACAAATGTTTATGCGATATATAATATACGAGACTTTCACTGACAGACATTTACTGATAAAAAAATAAGGTTCCTGCGCAAAATAAAATCAATTAATAACTACTGAAAATGTTTTTTTTTTATATTTTTTTACCTTAATGCTTAAAGCATAACTCAAAGCTCAATTCCCCTGTGAAACGAATGAATGAAGACCTTTAAATACGCCATCAAATCAAGGCGCGCTCGTCCTATTTATAGCCTCAAGTCCGGATATAGTACGGCTGGCAGGAAGAGAAACAATGTGCCCGAACCTTAACTGTTCGTTCCCACGCACTTTCTACACATTTATGTGAACACGTTCTTTAATTAATCCATTTCGTCTGGAAAGTGTTACAAGGTTGTCTCATTATTTATAATCTATGACAGATATATTAAAATTAATTTCTTTAGGGATCCGCACTGCAAAATAATTTTAAATTAAAATTAATATTACACAGAGGAAAGATTTGTCTTTTTGAATTAAATAGACTCCGAAAACACTGGACCGATTTGAAAATTTATTTTAGAGTTAGCCCGTTTATTGAGAAAGGTTAGGCTATATTACATCACGCTACGCGAAGTGAAACCGCGAGGGACAGCTAGGCGAATACAATTATTCGTTATTCGAATAGGCTTTTAAAGTAATTTTGAATTTTTAATTTACAATTTGTCTTTAATATATAAACCTACCACTGCTTCGGAATATATACCGAGAAGGACCAACAAGAAACTCGATAGGTACTCAATTAAAATTTATTTATACTAAGTGTATATTCAATTCACGAGTAAAGACGAATTTGCATTATGAATATAATGGTATAAAAATATTGTATAATAATATTAATTCACGACGAAGTTAATTTTTTTTATAATTTCATGTGTATCCTTCAAGTTTTTATGCATGCATTGAGTACATGACACTGAAATAGTTTCAAGTCATGCGCAATATTATTTTGAAACTTCAACGAATATCATGCAAGTATTTATTTTTACCAAAATTGCGTGGGCGAAGGAGTACGAAATTTCGTACACTTATAATTATATAGAGGTATCCTTATATCTGTTTAAAATTATAAAAATACATTCCATCAATGAAAAAAATATTACACACACTACTATATATACACGCATATAAAGTCTTCTGTTTATTGTTAAAGTCTGTGGTCAAATTGAGAATCTGTGGTTGGTGAAGTGCCGTAAAAATATATTTTTCAAGATTGAATTTTACCACTTAATCGTTGTGATTAATAAACCATGCTAAACATCATTCTAGTACTAAGAACATCTGAGCTAAGCTGTGTACAGATGTGGTCGGTCTTGAAATCAGTTGTAATTTTAATGAACTCCGGTCGAATTCCGACCACTATACGATCACTAGTATCGTTAATTTTGTGACAACATTATTTTTACGAAACAAATTCATTAGTACTAGCACGATACCAGTTTTATAATGTAAATTTATATATTTACACATTTAAGGTCTTATGTATTCACTTTTATGTCGAAATTATTGTACATTTTTCGCAAAACTAATTCAAGAAAGTACCTATTTAAATAATTTCGCGAGGTATTCCAAGAAATCGTTGACAGTCTTTCAGCGCCTCTTTATAACGTCGAATGATGACACTCAAATGAACCTATAGAAGGTAGTTTTTTGTGAAGCGTTCTAATGACGTTTAGAAATTATTTCTTGTCAAAAATTTATGTAGTACATTTTTTTATTATTAGTTAGTTTTTATTTCTCATTTTTTCGCATACAAACAAGTGTACACGAATGTTGTATCACGCACAAGGGCAAATCATACTGAACTGATTGTCTATAATAATCTATAACTGAATGGTAATCAGCAATAATGTGTCAACCAACAAAAAGTTAAATTAGGTGATATTTATGTATTTTGATACTGCATCATCTATTTAATTTTATTTAAAAAAAGTCAAATAAACTAAGTAAGTACGGAAAAAGGGTTTTTAATTAATTGTTTCGAATTTGAAATGCGTTCCATATTTTGCAATTTATACAATAATCTCAAATATTTGAAGAACTTTTTATTAGATAATATATTAGACATATCATTCTGTTTTTAATTTATAACGTTTTATCAAAAAGAAAAGAAAATATGGTTATATACTTTTAAACATACTCATAGAAAATAGGTTTAACATCTTTAGACGCCATTTTCACAAAATGAATTCCGTGCGGTTTGACACAGTATTGTTTATCAGCGTACAACTAACGTGCCATTATGATAAGTCGATGGCGTAACTTGAAATATACAAAAACATTATGGTAATTTTTTTTTCAACCGTCACATTAAAGACTAGCTGTCTTTATTAAGCTATCTTTATTGTTTATTTCTTCGCTCCTATTAGTCGTAACGTGATGTAATATAGCCTATAGCCTTCCTCAATAAATAAACTGTCTAACACGAAAAGAATTTTTCAATTCGAACTAATAGTTCCTGAGATTAGCGCGTTCAAGCAAACAAACTCTTCACCATTATAATATTAGATTGAAACAGTGTCATAATTACGTCATTTGCTTTAAAATAATTTACCTACATATTAATTCATACGGAACACCGGTTGTGCAAGAATTACTCTCACTTGACCAGTTTGTTGTTTAAATATTTAAGCGATCGTCGATTTGGTGTCATTAATGACATATTAATACCGTTCTTTAATATGAAATTTAAACAATTTATAACGGATTCTTATCTTAAATTGATTTTAATATGTCATCAGCGTTTTAGTGTTAATTCTGACTTCGTAACTGGTATAAATAATATTTCATACTTATCACCTTTTGTATATCTTTTTAACCGACTTCTTCGAGGTCCTTAGTTCATCGGAATTTTTTATGTAAGTGTAGTCTATTTTTCAATAATGTGTCAACCCACAAAAAGTCAAATTCGAAGGTATTGATGTCTTCTAATAACGCGTCACCTATTTAACATTATTCAAAACATTTTCAAGTCATCTAAGCTGAATAAGAACAAAAAAAGGTTTTTTAATTTAATGTTTCGAACTTCAAGTGCGTTCCATATTTTGCAATTAATACAATATATTAAATAGCAAATATTGAATTCATTATTTTTATCAAAATAGAAAATAAAAGATTGATGTATACGTCTTCAAACAAATTCAAAATATTAAGAAATAAGAATAAGTCTGATATCTTTAGACGCCATTTTCTCAAAATGAAGTCCGTGTGGCTTGACCCAGACCTTCGAATAGGGATAAGGATACGGATCTTAAGTTTCTTACTTAAAAACTTACTATTAACTTTGTTACTTGAAACGATACTTGATGGAACTTGAGACTGCGTGACAGGCAAGACATGTTACGACTTGCATGGCGTGGGTCCTTATTATGTTTTGCTGATTATTAAGTATGAGACTAGGCAAAGGTATATATAAAATCTCATCTAATTATTGTAAATTAAAAAAAAAGATCCGCAAAATAGTTACGGATACGGAACTTTCTTTTCCCTGGAATATCTGCGGATACGGATATCCGGAGCATCACTATTTTTACATACCTAGTTACTTGGATTATGATATAGGATATACCATAGTAAAATAATTTCCCAAGTAACGGCATTATATGAAGCTCAAGCTATCAAAGGCCGTGTTATTCGATTACGCAGCGATCGACCACCCCCAGCCGCAGACCACAGCGTCCTGGGCGTAATGCTTTCCCATGGACAGGAAGGAATTAATAGGAAATGTGCCTTAGACGCAAATAGGATTTACCTATTTTCAAAGTTCCTTTGTTAACGAGGAATTCTTATTCGATATGTCTAATTTTTAACACCAAAATGTATACATAGGACCCTAAGTGAGTGAATACTTAAATTTACTTTATGAATCTAGTATCGTGCTAATATGAATGGTCTTGTTTCTTTTAAATTAAAAAAAAACTACTTGTCACTTGCAAATTAATAATACTAGTGGTCGCCTAGCACTTGGAATTTGACCGTAGTTCATTAAAATTTCAACAGATTTCAAGATTGACCACATCTGTATAAAGTTTAGCTCAGATGTTCTTAGTACTAGAATGATGTTTAGCATGGTTTATTAATCACAATGATTAAGTGGTAAAATACAATCTTGAAAAATTTATTTTTACGGTACTTCACCTAAACGTTAAGTGGGGACAATTTTCTCGTTTATTCTATAGCGTTGAATTTCGTTGGCTATGTTATAAAAAATTTTGTAAGTGCGGAAAAGTATTTTAAAGTGCTTGTTTTGTTAAAATCAAGTGTCCTCCTCTCTACCAGCTAAACATTTGCTTCTGGATTTCTTGGCAAGTGGGACAATTGACAAGCTTGTCAAAGTAATCAATAGTTATAAAATATGATTGACCGTTACAGGTAAATTTAACATGATTATCAAAGAAGATAGAAGCCACCACAAGTCCCATGACCTACAATAGTTAGCGTGTATAAAATCTAGGTCGCTTTGACGATATTACTATTCTAAAGATATGACTAACGCTTCAAAGGAAGGACTTGAGTAGCTCGTCTATCTACTTAATGCTTTGAAGGTAGTAAAACTCTACAGAACAATACATTTTTTATATTAATATAACTGGCAAAGGAGCAGACGGGACAACTTCTGATCAAAGTGATCACTGCGTATACATATTAGCACACAGAAAGACATAGGGTTGGGGTTAGACTTCCGGCTATCTCATTCATAGTACGAAATGCAGTTATATTAGATATTTCACGCCGATTTGTAAGAGTGTGGTGCTGCCCCGGCCGAGCCCGTATATGAACTGTAGTGTCCACTAAAGCTAGGCTAAGAAAAAAGCTTAAGAAAAAAAGTTTTTATGTATAACTAACTTTTGCTCATTGCTTTGTTCTCGTGTAGCTTATTTTTCTGTTTATCCAGAACGACACGTGACCGAAAATTAATTGTGTTATGCCTGTAACTTTTTCGCAGTCAAAATTTTACAAAGTTTTATCGCAATCGGTCGAACAATATGATTACGCATAAGAAACGAATTTAGTAAATTTCTTGTTTGACCTAGCAAGAAAATTTAAGACATAATACAGTTAACTTCCAACAGGTGGCGCGGGTCTAGGTACTGTCTAGATAAAATATTTATTTATTTAAATTTTTGACAGACGCGTTGGCGCAATGGTCACTGCAACTGACTAAAGCGCTAACGGTCGCGGGTTCGATCCCCGCTCACGGCAAACGTGTGTATTGGCCATACAGATGTTTGTCGTGGTCTGGGTGTTTGTGTTAGTGTTGTGAGTGTTTCCGGACCCCCGACACAACTTCCGGGGGCCGTTGAGTGTGATGCGTTATTTATTTATTTATTCAACTTTATCGCACACAAATAAGTACAGAGAGAGAAAACAAAAATGTATCACATCGTATACCAAAATAGCGCCGCTAAGTTTTCATGTGCTTCATTTGTGTTGAGCTCGGCGGTGAAGGAAAACATCGTAGAGAAACCTGCATGTGCCAGGAGAAATTCTGACACATGTATATCCATCAATCCGTAATGGATCGCGCGGTCGATTAAGCTTTAAATCTTCTCCTTATAAGGCGTTAGTTCACTACTTTTAACGCGCACAAAGCTAGCAGAAGCGAATATATCGAGTTTCTTGCCGGTTCTTCTCGGTAGAGACTATATTCCGAACCGGTGGTAGCTTAAAAAAATCTATAACCAATGGACCTGTAAATTGACGGTTCGAAAGTGCTGTAAAAAGCCTATTTGAATAAAATATATTTTGAATTTGAATTTGAATTTGAATATATTGTCGTCATTGTGTAACATAAAGACAAAAATATACCCGAATTGATTACCTTATTTTTGTAAATCGGTTAAAAGTTATAATCCTATCCTCAACGCTCAACGTTTGTAGCAACACGGAATAAATATGAATTCCGTCGAAATTGATGGATTAATACTCGGTCAGGAATAAATTGAATGCGATCGCCGGCTCGCGTCTGATGAATGAAATTGTTTACTGAATTTTATACAGGATTTTTATATAGAACTAGCTGGTGCTCGCGACTTCGTCTGCGGTATCTGAAATGCCTCCGTAGTAGTAGTTTTATGCATAAAAAGTCTCAGCCCAACCGGTTTAGAATTGACAAAGTTTCATACAAATTTTCATCCCCTATTTTATCCCCTTGGGAGTAGAATTAATCAAAATCCTTTCTTAGCGGATGCCTACTTCATAACACCTACCTTCATGCCAAATTTCAGCCCGATCCGTCCAGTGGTTTGGGCTGTGCGTTGATAGATCACTGTGCCAGTCAGTCAATGAGTCACCTCTTAATTATATATATTTAGACTAGCCGCCCCTCGCGGTCTCACTCGCGCTTTACATAAGACTTTCATACAAACTTACAAACCCCGTTTTACCCCGTTAGTAGAGGCGTAACTATACCGACATATATCTGAGACCCGTGACCAATTCTTTGGATGGGGCCTCCCAATAAAAATTGTCACGTTACAACTTAATTTTAATGGACCACTTAAGTCGTTATCCAAAACTATTAATTATATCGTGAGATTTATATATATTAATCATGAAATAACAATTTAATTTTAATAAGATTTTTACTAAAAAAATCCTTTTAAGCCAGGACCCTTTCGGGGTCGGGGCCCGTGGCTTCTTTCGCTAGGGGTCGAATTTTGCGAAATCCCGTCTTAGTGAGCACTTACGTTCTAAAAAGTATCTTCATTTAAAATTTAAAACTCCTAGCTAAACTACAAGAGTTTCTGAAATTTCGTTATTAGTGAGTGAGTAGCTTATAGATGATTCATTCGAATTGCTTAGGAGAGAAGAATCCTGAAGAAGAGAATGAAAGCTAGAGAACTTGTTGAACGGAAAAACTCTATACAGTTTGGAAATCGAAACTGGTATTTTAGAAAAAAAAATGTTACTTTTTATTGCAGATGTAGGTCATGAAAAATATAAATATTATTATATACTACGTTGAATTTTAATATTTACTTATAACAAATGTTCTTTCCATGTAAATAGAGTTCTCCAACAGTTTATTCAACTAGTGAAAATTAACTTTAATAGACCAATAGCGATCGACAAGTCAAATAATTGTGTTAGTTAACTTTGAATTAATCACAACTTCACTCGTTAAAATAATAAAGTTACCAACTTATTAAATTCAATTTACTACAATTAATAATTCAAATGAATTTACATCTTCTCATAAACATCTCTAGAAATTCAAGTTACACAGAGTGTTTATTTAAGGACAAATTAATTAGTAGAGTCACTGAATGAGACACAGTGGCGCCAACTTTTCGTAAATATACATAGTTTTCGCGTTTTTTTTAGGTTCTTTATTTGTTATATCGTTTTGCCCGTTGTTGATATTTAAAAATATATAACAAAATAAATTTAATTATATGATAATTAATTAATAAAGAACTTAGTAAATAAATTATAAAAATTGATATTTCTATGTACAACAATAATTTTCAAAAATTATTATCAACTATAGTATTAGGATGAGGAAAGCGATTTCGTAAACATACTGAAATATTTTTATTCAATACGGCCGCCCTTAAATTTATTTTATTTTCAAAATTTTAGTGAATGACTTAGAAACATACAAACTTGAAAATCTGTTTAGGTTTTTTAATTTATTGGGCTATGGATCGAAAATAAAATATTTAGGTTCTGTCTCTACATATTACATTACTATCAATAAAACGGGTTAAAAATGTCTTAAAATCTTTCTTTTCTTCAAATAAGCATTGTGCGTATGAAATATCAACACTTTATATGCATTTGGAATATAATGATCCAATATAACAATCCTAATATTGTTTATTTTTCAGGTACAAAGGACCACAACGACGGAGTATTAGAAAATGCAAACTAAAAACATAAATCTTATCGAGGACCAAAGAAATAAAGACCCTTGTGATATACAAGTAAGTAGAACAGCATGAATAAAATATTATAACAATTAAGTCAACACAATCTATGTTTAAGTTCAGAAATATTAATAATTGACCTTGCAGAGCCATCTACATTTTTACTGATGTAACTTATTGCAAAACTACACAATCCTACACAGTTCCAAGAAAGTATACTAGATGGCGTTGTCGCGAATAATTAATTAGTTTCGTACTAAACGTTACATTGTATTTTATTAAATCTTTACATTGTATTAAAATATTAATTTATTCATTTCAGAAAATAGGCCGTCAAGATGGTCAACCAGTGGATGTGTCAGTGAACCAGGCGATCTCGAACCAAGTCACGGCTACAACGTTCGTTTCTACGTATTACGGTCAGTATTAAAATTGTATAAAATTCAAATAGCGTCCCGATATTTCTCACGTGTCCTTCCTTGAACCGCTAGTATTGGAACCGCAGGGCCTGGACAGTTATAGATATCATCTGTTTTAATATTACAAGCCATTATCACCTCTATTTCATTAACTATTTGGCTTTAAATAACTTGTAATTTAATGAACATAAGTTTTCGCTTGCTGAAAACTGCTATTTTGTTACATCTATTAAAGAGGTTAATATGTACTTTAATATAATCAAATTATTAATACAAATATTCCAACCCCACCACTAAAGCATAAACAATGAACAAAAACAATAGATAATGTAATAAATTAGCATAAATGTGTCCGGTGCGAGCGAGATAGACATACCCTAGAAAATGTTTTCCAACTATGTAAGACGGTATTCTCTTAATTTGTATGTTTAACTAGCTTATATTGTTATAAGCATTATTTAATAAAAGTTTATCTTATTAGTTAAAATAAATTGAACTAACAAAGAAGCTTCCTTTATAATAAATACCTACAATTTTATCATTATTTATAGTCGAAATTATAGATATTATAATATAATATAATTAGTAACATGAATGGTAGTTAAAAATAAAATAATCTATTCCTTTCACATAAAATGAATAGATATTATAAAAGATTTAATGTTCAACATTATTGGAAAATGCTACTACTACTACTAGTACTATGAAACAATTTGCATATTAATTTTTGCAAGCATACACAGTGTCAGACACAATGAAACACAGCACATAATGTGTGCACGCCGAAGTTAGACAGCCACGATGCGTGACTTGAAACTTGAAACAGATTCTAATCTATCCTTCAATAAACACCGACGGACAAAGCAACGTTTTTGATAAAAATAAATACATTCCTACATAATAGATTATTTAGTTGACTCAGTGAAAGTGTTTTCATTTATTTTTCTTGTGATAATCTCACCAAGCTGGATCGTGAACGAAATTTAATGGGACTACTTCCAGATGTTTTGTATATTGAAGGTAAGAATACAAGTTTAGTAAGTTAGCGACTGTTGAAATTTATTGAAAACGAATTTTGTAATCTGTCACTTTCTCGTTTACGTCGTAGTTCGAAGTGTATTTTATAGATGGCGCTTGTTACTTATAAGGTCGCAAGTTTATTTATTATACTATTTAAAACTATTTAAATGCATAAAAATGAAATGATAAATTATTGAAACATATATGGTTTTTTTTTTTCAATTATAAATTGCAATGTAATGTAAATATATCTTAAAATATTCTTTTTTTTAATCAACTAAATCACGAATGTAGAGCGTCTCCACATATTTTTCAGTGTGTTATTTTTAAATTGTTTAATGTTATTTGTAGAGCAAGGAGCGTAGAAAAATAAAAGGCATGGTCAAATTGTGCTCGCGTGATCACTACAGCGATCGTTGCATGCAATGGTAAACTTAAAACTCGGTTGCATTGTTACTAGGGTTGGTTGAATATCTTAGTTATTTGTGTAGTGATCACTATATATTTAGTTAAATATTATATATAATTAATATAAAACCTTACGATTAGTATTAATATTAGTAAACACCAATTAGAGATTAGACATTAACCAATACAGTATATAGTATATAGTAGATTTTATTTAAAAATAATATACTTATATGCATAAATTATAGCCTATGACCATCTAAAATAGTGCACCTCTTAATGGTATCATATTTTCAAAATAGATTTAGTGGTTCCGTAGTTTACGTCTTATTATATTATTATAGACTTAATCATATCAAATTCTAGATTATTTTTACTCGGTTTCTGAAGAAGGATTATGTTTTTTGAGCGTATATATCGACGCTGATAAGCAATACTGTGTCAAGCCACACGAACTTCATCCTGAGAAAATTGCGTCTAAAGATGTCAAACCTATTCTTAAACAAATTTGTTTGAATACGTAATTATCCATATTTTCTTTTCTTTTTTGATAAAAGGTATAATGTATTAAAAGCAGGTTGATGTATTTAATTTATTATGTAATATGTAATAAACAGTTTTTTAAATATATGAGATTAGTGTATACACTACAAAATATGGAAGAACCTTGAAATTTTAAACAATTAATTAAGAATCTTTTTTTCGTATTTTTTATTGAATAATAGTTAAATAGGTGATGCAGTATCAAAATACATCAATATCACCGAATTTGAGTTTTTGTGGGCTGACACATTATTGCTTATCAGCATCCATATGTATATCTAATTATTTAGCAGGCTCTACAACCTACACCGTTTGATGGTTTTCAACATGTGAGGAACAAGAGGTGTCATTACATTCATCTCAATTGTAGGAGTTACATTCGGTATATTATTTTCCAAAATGTTCTATATCACAAAAGTCTTGTTATACGAGAAAAAAATGTGCTGTTTAAAAAAAATGTTCAACCCTAATTTTCTTTAGTTAAGAACAACAATAGTGCAATAAATACTAAATACAAATTACTGCTTCCACTATCTTGGAATAGTAACAAAGTCTCCTTTCTAAGGATCTGATGAAGTCTATACTTATATTCAACTTAACATGACATATTTAAAGACACTCCCAAAAAACCCTAAAGGCATATTTAGGGTATCCACCAGCACTGATATACAACGCTGGCACAAACTGGCATAGAAATTGTTATAGCCTGTAAAGGTTCCACACATAGTTAGAACACGTTTTAATGGCTTTCAATAACGTAATTTTCGATTGGTTCTTTAACTGAATACTGTTAAACAATAATGTGTCAACCCACAAAAAGTCGAATTTGGAGATATTGATGTATTCTGAGAATATGAATCTTACTTAGGTAACTGTTACCAGGTTACAGAGTTGTTTTATGTCAATTACGAGACTAAAACTGACAAATATAATTCTCGTTTTAGAAAGAAGTTGTTCAATTTTTTTTTTTACGCAGACGAAATCGCGGGAACCAATTTAGCATCAATATGTATCTAAATTTAAGGCCGTACGTTTTTGAGCGTGGGTGAATATAATTGAAGTCGTTGTTTCTCAGAATTTAGACCTCTTTGTGGGGTCTGACCATATCTGGCGGTTTACGAAATATTGCCTTACAAATTACGTCGACAAACAGAATTCATGATTTTTTTTAATAAAAAATTGCTTCATTAATGGAAACAATCAGCTAAATAAGGTTTAAAAAGTGAAGTAACAATTGAAGACGACTGGATAATTGTAATAATAATGATAATCTCATTTCGGTTTTTTCGCTGTTCAATGCAGGGATACTATATGATGCAGGGATAGTACGGGAAGCAATTAAAATTAAAAAACATAAAACCTTCAATCGCGATGACGGATTTAAATTGTCGGCCGCTTGGAACCCGGTGATAAATAAATTTAACAAAAGTGAAGTACCTCGAACAATGTTTGCGCGAACCGATTGTGTTAGTGTAGTGTGCTCCCAGCATTATAATAACGGTAAAGACAATATTTGTGAGGGTAGGCGAAGAAAACTCGCGCACTCGTCGCCGGAGGGCGCGCGGTACACCAGTCAGCTCGTGACCACGGCGAATGTAACTTCGTCGAAACGTCGGGCAATAAAAAGGTATTACTACTATTATTTATCGCGATAAGACCCGTTATATTAAATATGAATAGTATAACTCGCGAAAGTTTAAAATATATTGGTAATACATAAATCTAGCTATTCTAAATCAACACATCAGTATCATCAATATAATATTATAGAGAATAACATGCTTTAGAACTTTAGATTTTTTAATAAACAATTTAAATTTATTTATTGAAAACTTCAAAATGTTATTTGTATACCTGTAGTATTTTATTATATAAACAGATACCTTGCCCTAGGAAGGGAATTTACTTTGCGAAGTCAAAAACTTGGTGTTATGAGTTTGTCAATGTATACTTAACAATGAAACTTCAATGTCATTCGACTGCAGTCAAATCAGTTCAATTTCAATGTACTACGAAGCAATAATGCTGTTTGGTGCTCATTGATGTTACATTGTATCATGAGGGTTACAAATTTTATCATTACACATTACAAACTGATGTAATGTTCGAATCATAAAAGTTACATTCTCAAATGTTCTCAGTGAGTGAGCGCCCTTACAGATTAGTAAAGCAATGATCCATATCGAACTTATAATACCAGATCATACGCCTCCTTCCTGATACATACAAGGAAGTCATGTAATAATCACATCAAAAATTTTTATTGGTACTTAAATAGTAAATAATAATATCTACATATGTCATGAACGCCTCAGTCAAATCACTCGCTATTTATTAGTTGGATAACCTTGAGTATCAATTTTGTATGGTAATGTGTAACGTTACAATTAAGAAGGAGCTAAATAAGTTAATTTTTATCTTAATGGAGCAAGTTATTTATATTTTATTACTACGCCTCGGGCGATACCCTTAGCGTGCGGGCTTAAGTACTTTGATCCAATTTTTGTTTTAGTTGTAAAGAACAATAGTCTTCCATGTCTAGTTTAATAGGAAATAATAGAATTAATTATAATTTAAAAATAATGCTGTTATCTTATATTATACCTTGTTTCACGTAAGTGTATTGGTCTGAGCTATGCGCATGACGCTGCGCAGAACTAAAAGTTATTCACCAGGATAGTTGTTTAGACATTTCTTTAATTTTAATTATTAAATACTTCTTATATAATTATATACGTCAAATTGATGTGTTTTAATCATTATGTAATTGTTTCTTTAGCAGTTTTTAGTTCAATTTATACCGAATGTGATTTTTTCTTCCAAGATGTGGTTTTTAATCAAATAAGTTTAAAAAGACAAATATAAATGTCACATATCGGTTGAAAATATTCATTCAATAAGATAATAACAACGAATATTCATATCATATACATTCAATGTTTTAAGTTCTGTTTACTCGACTGTATCATGCGCGAGTTCGGACTCGCCTCGTGTTCAGACCGGCACACTTACGTGAAGTTATACAAGCAAGGTAAAAATATTGGCAAAACAGTAATTATAGTTTTATATTCATTCATTCATTCATATAAATTTGTTTTTTTTTAAGTACTAGCTGTAAGTGACTTTATACATTCAAACTTTCGCGATTTATACCTTTTTTATTGACTTCGTCGAAACGTCGGGCAATAAAGGTATTACTACCGTTTCAGAGATAAGCCGGAACAAACAGAAAGACAGACAGACGTAAAAAGATTTTAAAAATTGTGATTTCGATGTAAGTACAGTGTATACATTCATATGCGTTTAGTTTAAAGCTGTTACTTTGATATTTTTACAAACAGACACTTCGATTTTATTTATTTTTATAGATGCAAATATTTCCTTATATCTAATTCGTTGCAAAATAAGCCTTTATGACTTTAAGCACTTAATTCTAAATTATGTAAAGATTGAAATCGCCGCGGTAGCTTTGAAGGAATAGATATTATATCAAAGATTTTGTCCATAATTTCTTGGAGCCATAGCTAAATATAATAAAGAGCACCTTAGGCACTAAACCCCAGGGGTATGCAGGTGTACTTACACTTTCTAGATCATTCTAATAGTATTCTGTCGCAATTTTCATATTTTTTATAAAATTTATGTGCTAAATTATATACATTTAAAGAATCTAAAAGTGAATAAAATTAACACGTTAAGTTCGTAATCCACGTCTTTATTTTCTGACTCTTAATATATGGCCATGATATCTGTCATCAACAACCCTTTGCTAGACTCTCAAAGTCACGTGTACATTAGTTCCATTAACAATAGTTATTCAAAAAATCTTCAGTGGGCTTAAAAAAGGAGGTACTCAATTCGTAGGGTTTTTTGTATGTTTCTTACCCCAGAACTCTTTATCGATCATATCTGTTATTATTTAATCGATTTTGAAAATTCTTTTCTTCGGAAGCTTAGTCCCATAGATTTTTATCAAAATCGGTTTAGTTGTTTGATTTTTATATCAAAATAAATGAAATAAGTATGTCATCTAAGTAAACAATATTATGAATTTTGCTTTTGAAATCGATTGCCTTTTATTCGAGTTATAGAATTTAAGTACTTAAAAAGGTGTTTTATAATGTATAGTTATTGTTAGATATTCGTAAATTGTCGTGCAATAAAGTCGAATAAAACAGCTATATGACGTCATTAGTAACCTAAAATGGCGGACCTTATAGCCTTAAAAGAGATATGTCTGTGTTTAGCGCACCTACGTAGTTTTATCCTAGTAGGTTTATTACGAAAATTAATAGCATCGAGTACTAAGATTATAATACGGCTCATATTACTCATGAAGGTATGTATAATTGGACGCTGATAAGCAATACTATGTCAAGCCACACGAAATTCATTTTAAGAAAATGGCGTCTAAACATGTTAAACGTTTTCTTTATACATTTGTTTGAATAAGTATTTATCCATATTTTCTGTTTATTTTGATAAAAGGTTTAATGCATTAAAAACAGGTTGATATGTTTAATATATTATCTAATAAAAAGTTTTTTTTTTTTTTTAATATATGAAATTATTGTAGAAATTACAAAATATGGAACGACCTTGAAATTCGAAACAATTAATTAAGAAACTTTTTCTGTACTTATTTAGTTTATATGACTTTATTTTTTATTGAATAATGTTATATAGGTGATGCAGTATCAAAATACATCAATATCTCCGAATTTGTCATTTTGTGGGTTGACACATTATTGCTTATCAGCATCCAATTATGACATACAAAAGATAGATGGAGCATAATTAGTATCAAATGTGTAATGTACAAATCCAAAGGTATGAAGAAAAGCGATAAAAAATTAAAGACCCGATTTTCAAGAAAGCTGGAATCGAAGCCGTTGATTTTGAAAAAGAAACGCAGGAGGAGGTTATAGACATACAGCCTATAACATTCCTCAATAAACAGGCGTAATGTAATATAGCCTATAAATTATAGGCTATATTGCAATACGCTACTACTCATAGATGGAAAGCAGTAACTACAAAAGCGAATGAAACTGCTAGGGGCGGCAAGTAAATCTATAATTTGTTTGAAAAGACTTTCAAAACTATTTTTGCTTTGATGTTTAAATTTTGCGATTTTTTGGGAGTTTATTGAGAATAGTTATAAGAAATAATACAAAAATTATTTGCATTTAAACGTACTTCAAATTTAGTACTAGTACTGCGTAACGGATTTAAATACGGTTTCCACTAATAAACAGAGTGATTCAAGAAGATTTATATATAAAATACATAAATATTTAATTTAAAAAAAAAACTGCGAGTTTCGAAGACTTATAATGTGATGTCGTAAAATCGTTACACCCGTGCGAAGTCGCGTCAGTGCGCTACTTGCATAAAAAATAATATATCAATTTAAATTATTCAAAATATATAACACCGTGACATGTGAAAAGATAAAAAGTACCGATACAAGGAAGCATTCGATCGCTAATCGATCGACTTCTAATCGTAAGCCGCTGTCCGCCCGCGCAAAATACCTAAATTGAAGAATTGATAAACAGAACATATTTGGTATAGCAATTTGCTTTATTAAACTATATACCAATTTACATATTAATCGATATTGAAATTAAAAGTGACGGCTCTATTAAGACGTTTAGACAATTTTGTTGTGGTATTAGACGAGAAAAACATTTGTAAGTTTCACTCTCGAGAGTTGTATAAAATATATGATATGGTATATATAATGTGTATGCAAATGTAAACATAATGAAACTTACGTAATAAATAAAGGGATATAATTGGACGCTGATAAGCAATACTGTGTCAAGCAACACGGACTTCATTTTGAGAAAATGGCGCCTAAAGATGTCAAACCTATTCTTAACACATATGTTTAAAGAAGTATATGTCCATTTTTTCTTTTATTTTTTGATAAAAGGTACAACGAATTAAAATTAGACTGATATATTTAATATATTATCAAATAAAAAGTTCTTCAAATGTTTGAGATTATTGTATAAATTGCAAAACATGTAACGAACTTGAAACTCGAACCAATTAATTAAAAAACTTTTTTCCGTACTTATTTAGTTTATATGACTTCAATTTCTTTTTAATGATGTAGTATCAAAATACACCAATATCCAATTATAACGATCAAAATGTATTATTTAGATAGCGTTGTTGTCGAATAATTGGATGCTGATAAGCAATAATGTGTCAAGCCACAAAAGAGTCAAATTCGAAGATATTGATGTATTCTGATAATGCGTCACCTATTTAACATTATATATTTTAAACTTTCACGATTTATACTATTCATATTATCATATTATATTAGAGTGATAAAAAGTTTTATCTAATAATAAGTTTTTCAAACATATGCAATTATTGTATAAATTGCCAAATATGGATAAAAATAAATAACTGGTCAAGTGCGAGTAGGACTCGCGCACCGAGGGTTCCGTACAAACTTATAGAAATCTATATAAGACTAACCCATCTACGCCATTTGTGGTCTTCATCATCAGTTCCAACATAAGTTACTATCAAAAATACCTAAATCGGTATACGCTTGCCTATAATATTTGAGGAGTTCCCTCAATTTCTCCAGGATCCCATCATCTGATCCTGACCTGAAGACAATGGGACCACCTTGGAAGTATACCTTTTCAAACAAAAAAAAAATTTTGAAAATCGGTACCCAAATGGCGGCGTAATCAGCGAACAAACAAAAAAAAAATAAATACAAGGTCGAATTGAAAACACTCCTTTTTAGAAGTCGCTTAAATATAATCAAATATTATGTAAATATGGATCACGTCCCAAAAACTATTTTGAAACTACTTTGGAGCACTTTAATTATAACACGGTCATGGATGGAATCCATGGAAACACAAAATTTTATTTTAAGTACTAATACACCTTATACTTCAAAAAAAAAAAAAGTTATAGCGCGATTCAGGATACACCTAGCGCCATCTCTTGACAATTTCAATGAACTAACTTATTGACTTTGACATTAACAACATAATTATATTATATTTTATTTTATTATCGTTTTATTTTTATTTATATTCTACTACACTCCACTACCCCTGCACTACGTTCGTAAAATATTTAGATTTACATTATCAATCAAAATATCGAAATATATATTAGTGTTGCCAAGACGAAAATAATTAGTCCTTAATTCGAACAAAACTAATTGTTTATTAATTAATAACTAATTATATTACTAATAACCAGAAGACTTATATGTGTAGATAAATAAGTAAATTAAATAACTCGATCTGTTTGAATTTAATTTTAAAATTTTCGTACTAAGTCAATACGAGTACTTAAGTCAAATCGCGTGAAGCTCTTATATTGAATGTTAATTACGTAATGACGTTATATCTCGACGATAAAACTTTGAATGAATAGTTAATTTTATAATTTTTAGCGCGTTTTAATAATAATTAAAATAAAAATTTATATTAATCGAGCAGAATTATATCACAGTTAATGTCATAATGTTGTAATAGATGGCATTAGCTGTACGCTGCATCGCGCTATCATTTTGTTAGCTGCGATATATAGATTGCATTGCGTTGTTTATAAAGGTTTGCTGCTTTTTAATGTTTTCGTATTGATACAAATTTCTTCTCAGTGTTTGTAAAATTGTTTTTTTGACCATGGTCAACTTCTATGTTAATTTGTTACAAGTACATATAATTTTAATTCTAAGATGAATATATTTTCCGCTTGATCAATTTACAACTTGATACATTTACGCGTTCCTGAGAAAAAGGTTGAAAGACAGACGTACAGACTGACAGACACACGAACAGAAATTTACAGTTTTCGGATTTTTTCCTTTATGTATACTAAAGGACCTTGCTCCTGGCCAAATTTCATAATGCTTGGTCAATGGGAAGTACCCTATAGGTTTTGATTCCCTTGCGAAAACGTTAAAAACGCTATCATACTTAAAATATGTGATATAAATGACCGTATCTTTTGATTGCGTTAACTTAGAAGTTTGATTTTTTCACAGCTCTTAGTAATTACAACTCTGAGTACTTGACGTTGATAAAAATTTGTTAACTTCACGCGTTTCTGAGAAAAAGGTTGAAAGACAAACTCACAAACAGACAAACATACATACAAAAATTTACAGTTTTCAGATTTTTTCCTTTATTTGTACCATAAGATCTTACTTCTTGCCAAATTTCATCGTGCTAGGTCAATGGGAAGTACCCTATAGGTTTTGATTCCCTTGCGAAAACGCTAAAATGGTCAAAATATACGACATATTTTCCATTATCTTTTGATTGCGTTGACTTAGAACTTTAATATTTTCACGGCCGCATGTCATCGTAGACTTGAGTATATGATATTAATTTCAACATGATACGTCCATGCATTTCTGAGAAAAAAGGGTTGACATCCCGAGAGACAGACAGACAGACAGACAGACAGACAGACAGACAGACAGACAGACAGACAGACAGACGGACAACAAAGTGATCCTATAAGGGTTCCGTTTTTCCTTTTAAGGTACGGAACCCTAAAAATAATAAAAGAAAAGATTATACATTAAACTATTTACATCTTAATTACTATAAAAAAAGGATTATATTTTACAAAACATTGTAGACCTCATCTAAGCCACTGCATCTGGGTAAAGTTCCCAAAATACTGGCAGCATTACCCCGTTGAATGGCCAATTATATATATTAATATATTATATTATATTAATATATTATATTATATTAATATATATTAATATATTAATATTGTGAGGGTAGGCGAAGAAAACTCGCGCACTCGTCGCCGGAGGGCGCGCGGTACACCAGTCAGCTCGTGACCACGGCGAATGTAACTTCGTCGAAACGTCGGGCAATAAAAAGGTATTACTACTATTAGTTATCGTGATAAGACCCGTTATATTAAATATGTATTTAACATTATTCAAACATTTTTCAAGTCATCGAAACTAAATAAGTTCAGAAAAAAGTATTCCGATTTAATGTTTCGAATTTCAAGTGCGTTCCATATTTTGCAATTTATACAATAACCTTATATTTTTTATTATACCCATTTGCTTTTAATTAATTGATCTTTTATATTTATTGAATCTTATTTATTGAATCTTTTATTAATTGAATCTTTTATATTTATTAAAATATAAAAGAGAAGATATATACATATGTCTTCAAATAAATTTACTAAGAATACGTTTAACATGTTAAACTCCATTTTCTCAAAATGAACTCCGTGTAGCTTGACACAGTATTGCTTATCAGCATCCAATTATGTTATGTTTAATATACAATAAAACTAACACATAAATTCATATATATAAGTTTATTGTATATTATACTTTTGTATGGTATGTATTAGTATATACTTGATAGTATCTATGTTTATTAGGAGGAGTATATCCTCCTAAATATCTCTTCTCTGCAAAATTTTTACCCTTGTCAATAATCAAATCAAAATATTTTTATTCAAAATAAGAATTTACATTCTCTTTTCGAACGTCAAGATAATGAATCTACCACGGTTTCGGAAAAGTATAACCTCATGACTGAGAAGAAACCGCGAAAGAAACTCAGGAGGACTTTTTTTGTTAATTGTTTTTAATAACGTCAAGATTTGTCACAATACGTAAAATATATTGAGACAGCCTGGAAGCGATCGCATCATTCCCGAGGTGTGTCATCATCTATGAAATCTTTAATATTATAATAACCTCTAACACACAAACGTTTCTCTACAATTTTTTGAAATTGAACTTGTATGAAAGAAATCGCTATTAAACGATAAGGCCGCCTTATTTACAATCATATTTCTTATTTAGTTATATTTTATTGTCCTCTTCTTTTATTCGTGTGGTGTGCTCTAAAATAATTTGTTTTTCGATTATTATATTTATTCGAAAAAATACCTAAACTTCCAGAATGTTGCCCTTTTATAGTGATGTAAATCATTAGACTATCGTATTGCGAATAGCAGCTTTACCCATAACATCATTATTATATGCTTATATATGAGCATACCGATCATCACTTAGCTATCCCCTAAGGTCGAATTCGACCTTAAATGTCAGACAGCACTATCATTTTATCAAACATGTGGATAATTCTGTTGCAATAGATAATCGAATGGGTTCAGTGAATTAAAATCAACTTTATTATATAACTAGCTGGTGTTCACGACTTCCTCTGCGCTGGATAGTTTTGACAATAATGGCCCACACATAACCCTTTCTTAGCTGATGTCTACGTCATAACATCTATCTGCATGCCAAATTTCAGCCCGATCCGTCCAGTGGTTTAGGCTGTGCGTCAATAGATCACTATGTCAGTCAGTCAGTAACTTTTGAATTATATATATTAAGAAAGACAGATGAGAATCTGACAAAAATATTGTGTATTGTTATGTCAAAAATTACAAGAGTATAGTTTTTCTGATAATCTTTCAATTGAACACTTTTTTTAAATAGATGTTGCCAAATGAGCAAGCGGGACATCTTATGTTAAGTGGTCACCGACGCTATGATATTCGTAGCACCAAAGAATTAAAAAAAAGATTAAAAAGGCGTAAACCGTCAAGCCAATTACAAGGAATTGGAGACGGACTTATGCTTCCGACTCTCACTCACCGAAAAACAGCTAAAAATATATACAGAACCATTATTCCATTTATCTCAATTCATTCATAAAAGTTTAACACACCACAAGCGCCAAGCGTTACAGCATCTGCGTTATGATATAATTACTGACCAGCTGACTTGAGCAATGTTCAATTTGTGACATTTAACATAATTGTCTATTTAACTGATATAGCCTTTAATAGCATATCAATATGATTATAAATAATCAAAAATTTAAGGCGTATTTATTTAATGATAGTGGTCATAGACCAATGACAGGGTCGAGCGTTCTATAACATTCCTTAAATCTTTACGCAATACGAACAGGCTATACACATAACCAGCACAAGGGTGGGGTCCAGGGCGCCGAGACTTATGGAACCCTGAATGGGTAGACTTAACTTCACTATTTTTTTTTAATTTTATGTAATAAAAAATCATACATTCATAAACTATAATATTAGAACCTGAATTCAAATATTACTATTCGGTGTTTATTTATTTCACTGACACTTTAATATTTAATTAATGACCGCTCTGAGTTTGGTTCCCTAAATAATTTACTCCTCCTTTTTGGAAGTCGGTTAAAAAGGCGCCGAAGGGGGCTGGGCTTGGGGGCTATAAATCTATATATAATCCGGGTGAAGCCGCTAGTATTTATATAATTAAAATATATACATAAATTACATAATAATCTGGCTCAATATCATCTAAATAATAAATAAATAAACGCATCACACTCAACGGCCCCCATTAAGATCGCGTGACCTTGTGTCGGGGGTCCGGAAACACTCACAACACTAACACAAACACCCAGACCACGACAAACATCCATATGGCCAATACAGACGTTTGCCATGAGCGGGGATCGAACCCGCGACCGTTAGCGCTTGAGTCAGTTGCAGTGACCACTGCGCCAACGTGTCTGTCATCTAAGATGTTATCTATTAAAACCTTTATATGTATTTACTCGACTCGATATAATAAGTAGAATTTTATATCGATTGCGAACATCTTATCGATTATTCTACTATAGTGGACCATCAAATGACTAACTGTATAAAAATTAACATTTTACACCGGTAGATGGATGCTGATAAGCAATAATGTGTCAACCCACACAAAAAGTCAAATTAAGAGACATTGTTGTATTTGATAATGCATTATTTAACATAATTCAAAAAATTAAAATCATCAAAACTAAATAAGTACGAAAAAAAGTTACTTAATTTAATGTTTCGAATTTCAAGTGCTTCCATATTTCGCAATTTATACAATAAAATAATATCGGGTACTCGAAAACTTATTATTAGATAACACATTAAATATATCAATCTCTTAATTCAATATACCTTTTATCAAAATAGAAAACATAATATGGATAAATACGTCTTCAAACTAAGAATACGTTTGATATCTTCAGACGCCATTGTCTCAAAATGAAGTCCGTCTGGCTTGACACGGTATTACTTATCAGCGTCCAGATATGTAAGGATTAAGGTCATGGACAACTGTATCTTTGAGCCTACAAATCAATTAACAAGCTTGTCAACGTTACAAATTACGTTACATATCTATAATTTTGACAGACACGGTGGCGCAGTGGTCACTGCAACTGACTGAAGCGCTAACAGTCGCGGGTTCGATCCCCGCTCACGGCAAACGTCTGTATTGGCCATACGGATATTTGTCGTGGTCTGGGTGTTTGTGTTAGTGTTGTGTGTGTTTCCGGACTCCCGACACCAGACCATGAGATCTTAATGGGAGCCGTTGAGTGTGATGCGTTTATTATTTATTAGTTTTATAATATCATTGATATATGGACGCCAATAAGCAATACTGTGTCGAGTCATGGACTTCATTTTGAGAAAATGGCGTCTAAAGATGTTGAATCAATTCTTAATACATTCGTTTGAAGAAATATATCTCCATCTTCTATTTTATATTTGTTAAATGGTGCAATGCATAAAAGCAGATTGGTATGATAAAACGTTTTATGTAATAATTATATATATGATAGTATATTGCAAATTATTAAGCACTTCAATATTCAAAAAGTTAAATAAATAAATATTTTTTCATACTTAATCAGTTTAGATGACTAGAAATTTGAATAATGTTAAATACAATATCTCCGAATTCGACTTTCTGTGGGTTGACACATTATTGCTTATCAGCATCCATATATAAAATGGAATGTATAGGTTAGCAAATGTCAAGTTATGTTTGTTTTTATATAGTTTCTCTTTGTCCGCGTGTTACGTATTATTACCTCACACCTGCTGGTCGCAAATAGCAAAACGGTTATATTTGCACCTGTGTAACCCTTCGAGGGTTAGTGCTAGGCCACGAAATGTATAAAATGGACCTTATATAAATTTCCTTAATATATAAACAAACGTAACAGAGCAAGGACAAGGGATATTTGACCTATTTATCGATAATCATTTGGATTTATCAGTAAAAATCTTGTGTGTGCAATAAAGTGCTTATCTATCTATCTAAAAATATTCCAAACTCGAAACTCAAACTCAAAATAATCTTTATTCAAATGGGCTGTTAAAGCACTTCCAAATCGTCAAGTTAGATGTCAAATGAAGTCTACCCGTGACCACGAACGCTGCAAAGTGCTCGAAACGTCGGGATGATAAAAATAATTAATATAAGCGATTTAAATCCGTTTAAAATAGTTTTATTTCAATGAATAATAATCGCGAAAATCTAAGACAACGATAGATATCATATATTTTTATACATTTTTATAAAGCTACCACCGGTTCGGAATGTAGTCTCTACCGAGAAAAATCTGGCAAGAAACTTGATAGTAACTCTTTTAAAATCATTTATACATAATGTATTTTTATTACATTTTAATTATGTTATCCGGACAGAAAATCAACGCGTCCTCTTTGTCGTAAAAATATTCTTGTATGGTATAATATACTTTGTTAATTAATTATTGTTTAAACCCATTGTTATGCTTCATTCATGAATTTACACAAGGTGTTAACTAGGCATCCGTTGAATATTTCGCCAGTGTTAGTAAAATCAATATTTAGAAGTAAAAACCCTGAACTTTTTTTTAATTAACAAAATTAGAACGTTGGATCTTGTAGGATTGTGTAGATATACGTATAAGTGTAATTTATGAAATAGAATTAAAAAAAAATAGTTCAGTTTTTTTTTCTTTTAATTATCCATTCTGGTAACGCTGATAAAATATCCAACACATGCACAGTCGATGCATTGTATATGTATATTAAATTCTTAAACTAAAATGTCAAAATATGGTCAACGGAATGCAAACGGAATTACAAAATTTATATTTATTTTGAAATAGTCGCGCGATTAATGACCACACAATGGAAAGACGAAACAACAGTTAACTTTGAACGAACATAGTTTTAACACAAATTCCAAGTTCAAATACTAACATAATCCTCGAACAAAAAAAAATGAGTGTTATGTTTGACATCTGTGTCTCTGACTGTGACATCGTATCTCTCTAACAAATGGAAAATTTTGTTAGCTGAAGTAATCGGGATAGGTCTTTATATAATTTATGAAGGCAAATCAGGTATTTTCTAGTCCGTGTGGGTCAGAAAGTATCTGAGGAAATTCTACTGGTCTGATCGACTCGAAATTTACAATACTATGATATTAAAATAACCTAGTGGCGTAACCGTGCTCTATGCTGCAGCATCATCTGGAATCAGCAGGACAACTCATCAACTTTCAGCAGAGGTATAATGTTGGTGCTGGTTGAAATGGTATCAATGTATAGATTGTCGGTTATTGTTTATGTATTGCAGTACTTATATGTGCCTTGCAGTTTTCCACACCCACGCCGGCCATTAGTAATTACTCTTCTCCTTTGAGTCGTATCATAATCTTATACAGGATTTTTTTTATATAAAAAAGGGAGCAAACGAGCAAATAGTACTTCTAATGTTACGTGATTACAATCGCCAATGGATATTAGGGGGCTTCGGGTTCGTTGCCGGCCTTTGATGGAATGGTGTCTCTCGACACTTGAAAAGCCCCAAATTATACCACTTTGGGAAAACCTCAGGCGTATGATCATCCCATAGCCTGCATGTACGCGGGAAAAGAGCTTGTGAAGCCTAAACATAGGATACCGACCATACATCCAGGTTGTGTGGATGATATCAAGTCCTGAGGCGAAGAGTGCGCTGCTAATAGCGAGGCGATGACACCATGTCAAATAGTTCATCAGAACACTCCCACATTGTTCACACGATAAAAAACAATGTCAACAGTCTCCGTAAAAAACAATGTCACACCGTCTCCGAGTTTGGGATCGTCGACAATACGAACTGCCCGCCATTGGTGAACCTGGAGCCATAGTTAAAAGTAAAAAAAAATGGAATTATTTTATACGTATGTATGTATATCTGTACAAGCCTAAAGAACCAACATTAAAAAAATAGTTCAGTTTTTTACCCTTAAATATCGATTCTGCTATTTCTGCTGCTGGTAAAATATTGTATGCCCAGTTGACATCCTGTGTAATCTATAACTTTCCTTAATAAATGGTCTATTAAAAAAAAACCATAGTAACTAAAATTAGCAAGTTAAAACAAAGATCTCATTACCTCGTATTATATTAAATTCTAATTTGTTTATATTTTAATATTATAATTAAATGTTTGTATGAAAATATGTTGACAACCCTATATTTAAATAAATATGGTAATGAGTTATATATAAAAATATAGATTACGTCAATTGTTTTAATTGAGCTTGGTAAGCAGGTCATTTAAGAAATCGAATAACTCGAAGGTTCTTTAGAAAATGGTTAATTTAACTCAACCTTGAATGAAATATGAGTTTTATCTTCATTTTATCTATTTTCATGTAAGAGAGAGATTTGTGATATGATTTTGTGATTATGTTTTAGTAAATTAATGTTGCCATGTAAATAATACTTTAAACTTTTTTACTGTTTTTTTACTGCTAACATATGCCTATAACAATTACTATATTTAATTAAACTAAAAATAAAATTGAAAAAACATTTAAAAAAATTTTTTTTTTCTACTTTTCGCATCTTTGACTTTCTGATTACTTAAATCATATACACATATCGTCCCTTAGCTAACAACACCGCTCAAGTCGAAAATTGGCTGTTTTTACATTTGAATGCCATTGGATAAAGCTGCGTATTGCGCGTCGAACCATTGGTCTCATGAAATAGATTTCAATAAATCAGAAGCTGTAATTCAAAAAATAGTAACAGCGCTCAAGTCGGTTGGCGTCGCAACACCGCACAAGTCGTTAGTTTGTCATACTTTTCGCGCGAAAATACTTCGCGCTCCGTGATTATTCCATTTTTATGTGAATTTTATCGCTGAAAGGTCTATGCAAGAAGTTTTAATAGAAGATTAATAGGTAAGCTATAAAATAAAGTAATGTTCATTGATTCACGCGTATTAATTTAGAAATAAATGATATACGAATATCTTCACTTACTTAGGCGGTGTTTAGGACTGATGTCAAAACATAAACGGCGTAAACAAAGTCGCAAAGAAGATAAAAAAAGAATTAAACTAGGTTAGTAGTATGGGTTTGTTTTGAGGTCCGCATTTTTTTTTTTTTTTTGATATTTATGTTTTAAATGCAATAATTCCTACTATTTGTTTTAGATTTGAATCAAATAGATAACACTAGTTCTTCTGACACCAAAGCATGCAGTTTTCCTACTAAATATGAAACTATTGCAACACCAATAAATGATCAAAACTTCGGGGAGTTCATAAAAAGGATTATAAGTAGCCAGGATAATGTGAACACAATATTCGACCAGAACATAGACTTGGATAATATTGAAAACATGTTAATGTTTACAAGTTGTAGAAAAAGTTGGTAACGACTTCTTTGATTTGCAATATAATATGTTATATTATACCACCCGAATGGTATTATATAACATATAACATTAATTGCCATTCTTTTTATGATAACCTTCCGTACAACGTTTGGATATGAAACTTCAGTGGAATTCCCATTTGTTATCTCTTACGGGAAGACTCAGCTTCGCATCGTACGCAGTTAGAAAAGTTCGTCAACTAAACGATGTTGATACAGAATCTACGTTCCGAACCTGTGGTAGCTTCATTATTGATGTAATTTTTTTTATTTTTTCGTGTATTGACGACTCAGAAGTGCTCGTGAGAGCCTACTTGAATAAAGTATTTTTTAATTTTGACAGCAATCACTAAAGACTGCAACTAAACTAAAGACTAGAGATATCGAGTATTCTTTATTATTTATATTATTTTATTAATACTATTATATCTTATTTCTTTTGGATTAACATTTAAAATATTTACGTAAAAAAAATATTATTTTATTTACGTTCTAACTAGAGGTGTGTGTTACCAAATAACTTCAAGCAATTGATCTCAACAATTTGATTCTTAAGATTTAAGTTTTAGATACCTGTGTTATCAAGAACGTTAATTTTCTTAAAATATTTCTCAATAAATGCTTTTATTTGCAAATCATTTTTAATACCATAATCCCTAACATTTCCACAAACAACACCGCCTAAATCTAATAAAATATCGGTCAACACCGCTCAAGTCATAAAATAAAAGTTAAAATAAAAAAAATCGACGAAATAAGTATAAATAATTATTTCTTAACCGCTAACTAGAATATGTATTAAGTAGCAATAGAACAAAACCACAGATATTTTAAAATAGACAGTTTTTTTTGTCTCCTGTAAAGTTGGTAATAATGACTTAAGCGGTGTTGTAAGCTAAGGGACGATATGTTACACCTCAAAAGTTTAACATTTTTGAAATTTCATTTGAACAACATCAATAAAATTGAAATAAAATAATAAAGGATTAAACATATTTAAAGTTAAACTAAAACTAACTACAGAACAATGGTACGGTCAAGTCGGGTCAGAAAATAAAGCACCAAGATATCTTTTAAAGGATCTTTTGCCATTCTGTACATAAGGGTATGTAAACAAGGGTGAAAATCGCTTGGCTTATATCCCAAGTGTTAGGGTTACTTCACACAATCAACAGTTACGCCACGTTACGCTCCGCGACGCGTGGCGCGCTTCTTTATCGTGGTGGATATATATTTTTGGAAATCTTAGGACGGTTTTTATATAAATATAAAGCAAGTAACCTGTAAATCTTCCACTGTTAAGCAAAGTCCTTTTCTATTAATATTAGATACAAAAAAGTATGATTCCTTACAATAGAAACGTTATTATATTTTTACTGTCTTATGGTTGCATTGATTCACGCACTCCAAATTTATATACTTAGTGATTCTTTAATGATCACTTTAGGTAAGATGTCACCAATCCCCAAAATGTTATATCGACATAATATTATGTCTATATAGTAGATTACAATTTCATCAATACGAGCTATCAAAACGAATAACTCTGATTATCCACTTATTGTCCTTCTGTTGACCACAATCACAACATTATAATATATACAATATCGATAATATGATAACTAAGACTTAAAAAAATAAATGAACCGACTTCAAAAGCAAAATACGTAATTTTGATTGCATGGATGACCAACCAAAAAAAAATATGGATCCAATCTGAAAGAATACCCTTTCCATCGAATCGATTTTCCAAAATCGATTAAGAAATGACGGAGTTATAAGGTAACTAACATTTAAAAAAAACATAGGCTACAAATAGAGAACTTTATAAACGCGGGGGCTTTTTAAAGTGAGTTGAAAATTTATAAGTTTACCACCTTTTTTTTATTCTTAAAATTTATATATATCCCGAGTTTTCCCAACAATATGAACACCCTAGTAGGAATTTTAGTTTTATCATCCAGCATTAGTTACATCGCGATTTAGAAGCGAATGTTTTTGTAATCGCTCGAGATTGCATTACGATGTTATTTTTTTGTATTACATATTACATAGTTTATGTAATTCTGCTTTCTTAGGTTATTGTGATTACACAGTGATGTGAAACGTTAGGCAAAACAATCGTTTATCGTCAGGGATAGTGCAAAACCGCGTTACTAGCTTTTAAGGTACATCTTTGAATCAAATGTGTTTTCATTATTTCGTTGTCTTAGATTTTCGCGATTATTATTCATTGAAATGAAACTATTTTAAACGGATTTAAATCGCGTATATTCGCGTATATTACACTCCTCGGGTAGTCTACCCGTGACCACGAACGCTGCAAAGTGCTCGAAACGTCGGGATGATAAAAATAATTAATATACGCGATTTAAATCCGTTTAAAATAGTTTTATTTCATTGTTTCATTATTGATAAAAAACAAACTAGATAAAAATTATATAATCGATCAATATTTGGTAAATTAAATCATTAATAAATTTTGACATATCGTCGGTGACAATAAAAATACAAATGCACTATGTAATGGAAAACGTCCATTAGGCCTTATTTTTATCAATAATGTAATTTAATTTAGTTTCAATTTTGACGTAGGAAAAGTTGGAGTAGTGAGTTTGAGTTTACTTAATTTTTTTTATTATCGTCTAAAACTAGTGCTAGTATTCTAACCAAAAGGGTACACTAAGGATTAGTGAATGAAACTAATATTCGTGTATGTATTTAGTATTTCGAACATATTAAAAAAAAAATTAAACTAAAAATAAACTGACTTCGAAAACGAAAGAAGTTCACTAAAAAATATAAATTAACATTTTCTAAAAAACTTTGTAGACGGTGCCGAGTAAAATCTTTTACGTGGTATTTTTGCGTAGGATAGCCCTTTTGTTGAGAAAAATTATTGGCTATATTACATCACCATACGACTTATAGAAGGAAAGCAATTTAAGCATATAAATATGCTATAATTTAACTATATATGTAAATAAAAATCAATTGCGGAATGTATATGCATCGTTTTTATGATCACCTATTTGGCTGATACATTTTTTTTTCATTTTGTTTTGTTTGTCTTTTTTGAAAAGTTTGTCTTTAAAAATCTCCAAACAAAAGTGTTTATGATATAGTGAAAAATATGATAAAAATATTAATTTTACTTGCAACGAAACTTTAGTTTGCTATAAAGTAAAATATGAAATGGAAGTAAGAATTTTTTTTTGTTTTGCCTCGTTTACAAGGGTCGTTCCTAGAAGGCAGTCCTGATACCACTACCCGCACCAACCATAAAGATCTGTTTATTTTGTCCTTTTCCCGAATTGATAACAAATTTACAAGATTAGAAGACGCTCAGAGTTACAAAAACTTAGAATTTAATTAAAGATATTAAATATTTTATATTTTTTTCTATCTATTAATTTATACCATCAAAAAGTATGAATTCATATAGAATTATCAACTTGTTTTTGCCTGCGTTTCTTGTTAAGATTATCAAAATAAGAAGTGATTTAAACATCATCAAATAGTCAGTTTTGGAGATAAGTTAGTTTTAGTAAAGTAAAGTAACTGCCTGTATAGTCTATTTTTAGGGTTCCGTACCTTAAAAGGAAAAACGGAACCCTTATAGGATCACTTTGTTGTCCGTCTGTCTGTCTGTCTGTCTGTCTGTCTGTCTGTCTGTCTGTCTGTCTGTCTGTCTGTCTGTCTGTCTGTCTGTCTGTCTGTCGGGATGTCAACCCGTTTTTCTCAGAAATGCATAGACGTATCATGTTGAAATTAATATCATATACTCAAGTCTACGATGACATGCGGCCGTGAAAATATTAAAGTTCTAAGTCAACGCAATCAAAAGATAATGGAAAATATGTCGTATATTTTGACCATTTTAGCGTTTTCGCAAGGGAATCAAAACCTTTAGGGTACTTCCCATTGACCTAGCACGATGAAATTTGGCAAGAAGTAAGATCTTATGGTACAAATAAAGGAAAAAATCTGAAAACTGTAAATTTTTGTATGTATGTTTGTCTGTTTGTAAGTTTGTCTTTCAACCTTTTTCTCAGAAACCCGTGAAGGTAACAAATTTTTATCAACGTCAAGCACTCAGAGTTGTAATTACTAAGAGATGTGAAAAAATCAAACTTCTAAGTAAACGCAATCAAAAGATACGGTCATTTATATCACATATTTTAAGTATGATAGCGTTTTTAACGTTTTCGCAAGGGAATCAAAACCTATAGGGTACTTCCCATTGAGCAAGCATTATGAAATTTGGCCAGGAGCAAGGTCTTTTAGTATATATAAAGGAAAAAATCCAAAAACTGTAAATTTCTGTTCGTGTGTCTGTCAGTCTGTACGTCTGTCTTTCAACCTTTTTCTCAGGAAAGCGTAAATATATCAAGTTGTAAATTAATCAAGCGGAAAATATATTAATCTTAGAATTAAAATTATATGTACTTGTAACAAATTAACATAGAACTTGACCATGGTCAAAAAAACAATTTTACAAACACTGAGAAGAAATTTGTATCAATACGAAAACATTAAAAAGCAGCAAACCTTTATAAACAACGCAATGCTATCTATATATCGCAGCTAACAAAATGATAGCGCGATGCAGCGTACAGCTAATGCCATTTATTACAACATTATGACATTAACTGTGATATAAAATTAATAAAAATTTTTATTTTAATTATTATTTAAACGCGCTAAAAATTATAAAATAAACTTTTCATTTAAAAGTTTTATCGTCGATTTATAACGTCATTACGTAATTAACATACAATATAAGAGCTTCACGCGATTTGATTTAAGTACTCGTATTGACTTAGTACGAAAATTTTAAAATTAAATTCAAACAGATCGAGTTATTTAATTTACTTATTTATCTACAAATATAAGTCTTCTGGTTATTAGTAATATAATTAGTTATTTATAAATAAACAATTAGTTTTGTTCGAATTAAGGACTAATTATTTTCGTCTTGGCAACACTAATATATATTTCGATATTTTGATTGATAATGTAAATCTAAATATTTTACGAACGTAGTGCAGGGGTAGTGGAGTGTAGTAGAATATAAATAAAAATAAAACGAGAATAAAATATAATATAATTATGTTGTTAATGTCAAAGTCAACAAGTTAGTTCATTGAAATTGTCAAGAGATGGCGCTAGGTGTATCCTGAATCGCGCTATAACTTTTTTTTTTGAAAGTATAAGCTGTATTAGTACTTAAAATAAAATTTTGTGTTTCCATGGATTGCATCCATGATCGTGTTTTAAATTAAAGTGCTCCTATGTAGTTTCAAAATAGTTTTTGGGACGTGATCCATATTTGCATAATATTTGATTATATTTAAGCGACTTCTAAAAAGGAGTGTTTTCAATTCGACCTTGTATTTAATTTTTTTTTTATGTTTGTTCGCCGATTACGCCGCCATTTGGGTACCGAATTTTTTTTTTTTGTTTGAAAAGGTATACTTCCAAGGTGGTCCCATTGTCTTCTGGTCAGGATCAGATGATGGGATCCTGGAGAAATTGAGGGAACTCCTCAAATATTATAGGCATGCGGATACCGATTTAGGTATTTTTGATAGTAACTTTTGTTGGAACTGATGATGAAGACCACAAATGGCGTAGATGGGTTAGTCTTATATAGATTTTTATAACTTTGTACGGAACCCTCGGTGCGCGAGTCCTACTCGCACTTGACCAGTTATTCTTTACTTGTGTTATTCTTCAGACAAACATGGCGTACTTCTGACCACACATACGACTTATAGTTGAGAAATTATCGATGGAATGATTGAACTAAATCGTTTTTAATTCGTGATTATCATTCAAAGAATTGTCACCAAATGAGACAAGCGAAGAAAAATAAATTATAAATAACCCACTGCTGAATCAAGGCCTCCTCAACTGTTAACACGAAGATTTAGAGCTTAATCCAAAAGGGTTGGCGGATGTACATGTGTCATAATTTTGCTCAACACATTTCCACGCGATGTTTTCGTTCACTTTCTTGCACGAGATGAAGTAACAGAAATGTAGCCCTTGAAAACTCAGGGGAACTAGCCACAATCATCGGTTAAGATCGACGTGTTCTAGTCACTAGGCCATCTCGGCTTCTAGTCAGTCTTGTAAGGCGGCTATTCTTCTAAGCTTCACGTGGAAGTAACATAATAAACGTAGAAATCTTATCAAAACCTTTTTGAATAAAATAAAAAAATATCACCTACCCCCTTCAAGCTACATCCACATACATAATTAAACAAAAATTAGTTCACAACGAAGATAAGAATAATATAAAATTTTGATGCAGATAATTAACGAACGGATGCATTATATCAATATTTCTCTCAACCACAGACTATCGGAAACGAGTAATTGTACAGACCACGGATAACCGGGGGCTACAGGTTTAACCTGCAGAGGCAAAAAGACGGATGTTATAATAGAGACGCCAAATCTTACCGTTCGTGGCATCGTAGCTCATACGTATAAATCTAGCATTATATTTCTTTTATTTGACTGGCGTAATCTTAGCTATATATATTTTTTTTTAATAATTATAGAGCGTTTTTTCACTAAGTGAATATGTCACCCTCGTCATAACATACAAGAAAAAAAAATCATTACTTTACTTACTAACACATTAAAATTAAAAAGCTGTAATTTCTTTCTTTAAGAACTCAATTTACAAATTTGTATACTTTAGCATCGTCAACCCTTGCGGTTTCACTCGCATTTATAGTTACTGCGTCACTCCTGTGAAACGCAGCGTGATATAATATAGCCTATAGCCTTCCTCAATAAATAAGCTATCTAGTACAAAAAGATTTTTTCAATTCGAACCAGTACTTCCTGAGATTAGCGCGTTTAAACAAAAAAAAAACTCTTCAGCTTTATAATATTAGTATAGATTTAAGTTTAAATTATATATTAATTTCTTGTCTACTGTGGTAGAACCTAATTATATCCCAGTAAGTACAGCTGGTATACAGGCTAGCTAAATCGGGGCAGTACTACACACTAACAGAAAATCGGCATGAAATAGCTAATATAGAGGTTCAAACAGTAAATGGAAAATCTGGAAGTCGAAAAGACTCAGAAAGCGCAAAGAAACTTAATAAATGAAAATGTATTTGCATCCAAATCCCACTGATTTATACATTGTATATAAGTCACGTATTTTATAAAACTTATATAATAATTTCGTTGAATCGCGTCAGTGCTGACGGCGATTCCACCCTGACCAGCGAAGCTCATCAGCACTTAGAATGGTCAGCCGCGTGTGACAGACGGTATGGCACGATTCATAGACTTCATTGTGTTTAGATATGACCATATTCATCAGGTTTATTTAATCATTAATAATATATTTTGATGATTTTGATATTATATATCTATTTTAACTTAAATAAATAAATAAATAATAAATAACACATCACACTCAACGGCCTCCATTAAGATCTCATGACCTCGTATCGGGGGTCCGGAACCACTCACAACACTAACACAAACACCCAGACCACGACAAACATCTGTATAGCCAATACACACGTTTGCCGTGAGCGGGGATCGATCCCGCGACCGTTAGCGCTTTAGTCAGTTGCAGTGACCATTGCGCCAACTCGTCTGTCCAACATAGAAATTAGTACGAAACTAGCTTTTATGGTTTAAATTGAAGTTATATTCGAGATATTTTTAATAATGTTTATCAATATACGTACAAAAAATCTAACGTAAGTTTTTTTTTTAATCTGTCTCCAAATTTTTAAGAGTTACGCGTTCAAATATATAAATGAACTTTTTAGCTTTATAATACAAGTATAAACTATTGAACGATTAATTCATAAAAAAGTTACGCTACACTAGAGGAAAGAAAAAGCCCGGATAGAGTTTCGAAAGTCGTATTTTTCCTTCAGCTTATCTTTCGCTAAAGTGAATAAAATATAATTAACTAATCATGTAATATCCTAACAATTACCTACTTACATCATATTATTATTATTGATTATCATTATTATATTAATTCATATCCGTACTAATACATATAAATGTGAAAGTTACTCTGCCTTTTTGTTACGATTTCACGTATGAAGCACCGAATCAATTTTGATTATTTTTTAAATATTTTATTAGATAGTTTGGACATGAAATAAGAACATCGGTTATTTATTGAGATTACTTTTATCATAATCCAGTTGATCATCTCAGCTTAGGAATACCTAACATTTTTTATTAATTAAAAATAATGACTCCATAACGCCAAATAGTTAAGTATTCCTACATTGAAAATATTCTAATAATTTAATGATCTGTTCAATTCGACGATATTATTTTACTATTGAACAAAAACGTATACACTGCGATTATCTAGCTGATCTAAAGACAGACATAAAAAACTATTGGAGCAATCAATATAAATGCAACCCAAAAAAGTCTTACAAAATATCCTTATTAAAAACGAATGGTCAGCGCAGACTAGAAGTCTTAGTCTGCAGGACTTGTGCCCACCACAAAATAAATCCGTTGTTCGGAAACTTTACGAAATCACTGAGTCCCTTAGAACGTTATGCGATATAGTTCTAAACATTTTTTACGGACAAACAAGTAAATAAATAAACCATAGAATCTCTAGACCTCTAACATCATTGTTCCTTGAAAGACCTCTAACATCATTGTTCCTTGAAAGACCTCTAACATCATTGTTCCTTGCCACTTACAATTTGAGCACCTTCAAGGGAAGAGTGAATAGGCACTTTCTAGGCAAGCGCGTACCAACTTATACGTCATTATTGATTGTCATTAGGCTTCATAGCATCAATGCCTTGCCTATTACTAATAAAATATAAAATTTGAACCCCCGACACAAAAACCTTTAAAAAGTATTTAAGTAGAACGTGTCTAAGACCCATTGCTAGAAAACTGTCTTTAAAATAAAAAAAAAAACCGCATCCAAATCAGTTCCCAAACGGGTTTTAGGAGCTACGGTACCACAGACAGACACACATACACAAACTTATAACTACCATCTTTTTAGTAGTTAAAAAAAAGTACACGGAATATTGTTCCTCATCTGCGCAAGCCTTTAAAGCTTCATTATCCCGTTATGTAGCGCACGTACGAAATTTCAAAAAAGGAACTCAATTTCGTTTACATCATAATTAACGTTTCCAGTAACTCGATCAATCAAAATGTGTCCCAAAAAAAAAGTCACCGAACTGGAGCTTAAACAAACAATTGTTTATTCAACGGCCACCTCTGTTTTTTCCCAGCTCTGCGTCACACGAGGCGGTACGAAAACGAATCTCAATAGTAAGGCATTCAGTATAATTTGTGCGCTTGCGCCTCCATGTGCTCTACTGTTTCATTTCTAAAATGATTCGAAAATTCGAAATTCGAAATCAGTAGCTTGCGACGTGATCTGAACTGTTCGAACCGTGAGCGAATTGAATAATGTCTAAAAATTCGAAATTCGAATTGTTTAATTTTGGTGTTGAGTTGTTATATTAAAATTATGTATTAAAATGTGTTCCAATTTTAAATTACATTTAAGTTGAATTTTTATTTTAAATCAGTGAACATACCGTTATCGAGGATAACAAATTCTAGTGATGTGTGTAAAATGTGTTATCGATAAAAAATCGTTTTAGTTCCAGATGTGACCGCGATTTCTTGGAACGTACGGTTTTGTTTGCAATTGTGAAACGGTTTACTATTTGTTAACTAAAATATTGTTTACTTTATGTTTAACAGCGCTGTTTTAGTGAGGCTTTCGAAAATTATGCTAAAAATTAGTATATAAATAATAAAATTAATTGCTAATGAATTAGCAATTATTAGATATTATTACAGAAGAATTCATTTAAAAGAATTCGTTGTAACGTAATCATAGGCGTAACTAAGCTAAGTGAAATACATTTCAATCTGAATCTTATTAATAACGAATGTAAATATTTCATATTTATCTGCAATAACAAATGCCGAAAAAATATTTACAGCTAGCTACATATTTTAAAATAATTAACAATACCCAATAAGAGCATCACGCTTAATCCTATACCAGAGAAACACACAAAATATAAGCACAAACATCTGTGTAACGTACAAAGATGTTTGTCATCAACGGGGATCGAACCCGCGACTGTTAACGCTTTAGTCACTTGTAGTGTCTGCGACAACCTGTCGTCTACAATTACATTAATTCTAATTACTATTAATTCTAATCATTTCCATCAAAAACAAAATACGCTTTCAAAGCAATGTTTCGTTTGAACTATCCAAAAACTACCTAAAAAAACTACCAATGTAGTTTTAGGTGAAAACTTAAACTTTCCACATGTTATTGTGAGATTTCATCTCGTTGTGTTAGATTTTCGCAATTATTACTCATTGAAATAAAACTATTTTAAACAGATTTAAATCGCGTATATTAACTATTTTTATCATCCCGACGGGTTACTCTACCCGTGACTACGAACGCTGCAAAGTGCTAAACACGTCGGGATGATAAAAATAGTTAATATACGCGATTTAAATCCGTTTAAAATAGTTTTATTTCAAGATTTCATCTCATTACTTCCTATTTTGAAAAACTTGCGTGTTCTCACTGTGTTATATAAATGTATAATTATGTTGGTTTGATTGCGTGCGAAGCGTTAAGTAATAATATTTCATATCATTATTAATTCATGCATTGTGTACGTTTGTATTTCTGAATCGAATTAACATAGATTTTGTAAGATTTTTCTAAAATAAAACAAGGATCTAAATAAGAATAATGATTCGAATTGACTTAAAAGAGTATAAATATTTTTAATAAATAACGTTTATTTCTTGATTCTCCAATATCTTTAGCATTATCCTATAGAATGTTATTAAATACGAAAACCAGCAAAAATCTTATCTCTATAAACACATACGTCTAAATACATACATATGTACATATCGCTGGTTTGCAAGAATATCGTAGTAATTCAAAATTCTAACAAATAGAACTAAGTATTACAAAAGACCATAAATCTTTGATGTTTTATCATGAAAAGAGTTGCAATGATGATGTTTTTTTTTAAATCAATAAAGTTATAACATCAAGGGATCGTTTAAATTTCACAGCTAGGCACCAAAACATTAATAAAGAAATTTAAAAACCCCATTCCCTAAAATTTATCATTTTTAGTTGCATCGATATTCTTGAAAAGCAGCGATATATTCTTGTGCGAAGATCGAATCCGCAACCTAGATGTATTTACAATGCCTCGCCATCGTCAGTTAAAAAAAAAAGATTCAAAATTATTTACTTTGAAAACGCCCGTTAAATCTGTACCGTCTGCGCTTGCGTGCTGAATCCTAATAAGATCTCGGTTACGAGTAATTGGTTAACGAACAAACGGACCAATTTTATTGTTCCATAATAACAATTTAAATTATATGCCTCTTAACCTTGGCTCAAATTGTGTGAAATTTCGGAAACTCGACTTTATAATAAACGTATTATTTCGAGGAAAATTTTGTACCCATTTATAACACGACAATGGCAATTTGAAATTTCTTTCGATCAATAATTATCGATACTTATTAAAGGATTTTAAATCCACTTAATCATCCAATCCCAACTAATTTAAGCCCAACATCTTTTGTTTAGGATAATCACTCTTTTAAGCCGTAAGCTTAGCCACAAGTTTTTAAACTTTTCCATATATTTTATATGCTCCCCACGACCTACAAACGTTTTACAATGCCCCACCCCCTATATAAATTTTTGGCTCATACAAAAATATATACATATACAAGTACTATTGTCTTTTCTACCTGGGTGTTATTAAAGTCTGTCAAAAACGATAACTTTTCAATTGAAATATATGAAAATTTATTTAAATTTAATAACAGAATTATGAAATCATTACTTTTTAAATTCACAAATTTTATATACAAATATGAACTAACGCGCTCTAAAAGCATCAACATTCTTAAACACCAATTAGGGGGTGAATACAATCCACTTTGAAAACCAGTGCATTAACACAGTTATCTATTAAGTAATCAAACTTAGTTAACGCCAACATTTTATCTCGATACTCTCAACGCAAATATGGGCTTGGATTTTTTCAACATAATTCAAATGGTATAATTCTTACACAAGTAACATTATCATTATAATAATTACAGTGAGATGTCGAAAGGCATTGACCCCGAAATGTATATTAGGTGTAAGAAACGGATCTGCAGGCGACTGGCTAAAAACAATGATGTTCTGAATAGATAAACAGGTATTTAATTAAAGAACCAAACAATGGAGAATGTACCGTAAACGATCGTAAAATATTGCATTATACACTGGTTTTATATATTGCGTTGTCATAAGTTAGGATTTTCATTGATAGCTCGCGTAAAGTCTATGCTCGTGTTTGTGAAATTAATTTGCATCTATGTTATGCTAATTTTACTGTTTGACAGAAATAGGGATGCGAAACGGTGATTTTAAAATTTAATCGATTTTATTTCGATTCGAATATTTTTTCAAATACCTTTATCGACGTCAATTGTATTGTATATATGTAAACAGGTATTTAATTAAAGAACCAAACAATGGAGAATGTACCGTAAACGATCGTAAAATATTGCATTATACACTGGTTTTATATATTGCGTTGTCATAAGTTAGGATTTTCATTGATAGCTCGCGTAAAGTCTATGCTCGTGTTTGTGAAATTAATTTGCATCTATGTTATGCTAATTTTACTGTTTGACAGAAATAGGGATGCGAAACGGTGAATTTAAAATTTAATCGATTTTATTTCGATTCGAATATTTTTTCAAATACCTTTATCGACGTCAATTGTATTATATATAATATGATGAGGTAATTTTTGTGCGTGTAATTCGTTCCTTTGGTAATGAACATGATTTTATTTCCGAATGTAGGCGTAACAATTAATTCGTATAATGACTTTTTAATCGATTATTTTTAGAGACTAATAAACTTATGGACGATTGCGAGTAACAATCAATTAAAACATTTGCATGTTTTATTACTTCTCTACTTTACTATAATTAATATATATTTAGGATTAATTGTAGTTTTGACTATTAAGGATTATTAATTTATTGACTATTATTATTTTTTTGAGTTTCCTTCTGTATATTTTTGTTGGTATACTATACAATAATAAATGTTATATCTATTCATCTTTATATCAATTAATATATATTACTGATAGGTATATATTAATACCAACCACCAAAATACGGACATATACTTCATTGGTTCATATATTTGTATGAGAATTTAGTTCATACTTAAAATTCCTGGCTGTGAATTTTTGAAATGCGATTTTAATATGTATCAACCAACCGCAAATAAACATTACTCAGACATTTCACATCGAAATGTAAACATTTTCCTTATTTAGAATAAAATAAATATTTCTCAACGAAACTGAAATATTTTAAATCTTATCAATAATGAGTATACTTAAATACGTGTTTAACACATCAAGATAATTTTATCGATAATTTTTTTACAAAAAAAAAAAAAACTCAACAGTCATATAAAAAACTGCTTAAAAATAAAAATTGCAAATCATTCGTAAATCTTAGCTACATAAATTAGACAATTTATCTTAAAAAGTATAATAGCCGCGATTAGAGTTGCAAATTGACCATGAATGAATAGACACAAAGTCATAAATTTATCTCCTAACAGCCTAATACCCAGGTCTCAGCCGGGTTTCTCTATTTTACGACGTTGATTAAAATGGAAATGTATCAACGATATGCAAGGTACACTGGCAGCTTAATATCTAATAACAACACTAACCTACTTAATAATATCGATAAAATTAATAATTCATTTGAAAAAAAAACATCAAATTAATATAATATATTTTATAATAAAACGATAATAATTAATTCAATTAATTATTCGAATTTATCGATACTTACAAGCACGTCACTATTTAATGAATTAAAATATTTTGAAATGATATTAAAATAATATAAATAAATAATTTGTCGAATATGGTACGTCGAGCAAGTCAAAAGTCATATTATAATTTATTATTTTAAGAATTTAAAACTTTCTAATATACAATACAAATGAAGTTATACAATTCATTTAAAATCCTGAGAATTATTGTATACGAGAATAAATTTCGGCTCATTTCTGTATTACATATACAATCAAATGTTAATCTGCTTATTATCATTCATTATTTTTTTAGAGTATAATTAATATTCGTAATTTTATTATTATAATATTTACGTTCTCTAGCCGTCCCTTTCGGTTCATATTGCTAAAAAAGTGCCCACATTATTATGATTTACAATTTTAGTATCCTACTTAACAGATTATCGTCCATTAAATATTACGTAGTTTGCAAATCTAAATAACTCAAGAGATATGACGAAATAATATCGATTCGTGGAAATATGCTTATGACGTCTTCAGAAATTGAAATGAAACTATTTTAAACGGATTTAAATCGCGTATAATTATGTTTCGAGCACTTTGCAGCGTTCGTGGTCTACCCGTGACCACGAACGCTGCAAAGTGCTCGAAACGTCGGGATGATAAAAATAATTATACGCGATTTAAATCCGTGTAAAATAGTTTCATTTCAATGAATAATAATCGCGAAAATCTAAGACAACGATATGTCTTCAGAAATTTTAATATGGCGGACAGTATGTACATATATGCCTAGGGGAGTAACTATAGAATGGCAGGGCTGGCAAAAAGCCACGGGCCACGGACCCAAGAGGGCCCCAGCCTAAAAGAATTTTATTAATAAAATCTGATAATTAAATGTAAATTGTTATTTCATTATAAATTTGTATAAACCTATGCTCTTGAAAATAAAACTTATCAGATATTTAACTAAAATACACACAATATTATTAATAGTTTTGGGTAACTTCTTAAGTGGTTCGTTAAAATTAAGTTATAACGTGACGATTTTTACTTGGAGGCTCCATCCAAAGAATTTGCCACGAGCCTCAGCTATAGTGACGCCTCTGTATTTGTCATATTGAAGTTATTTTTTGTAATTTAATATAATACTATAAATTATATGTAATATACTGTAAGGTTAGCACTACAATGTAAATTGATACGTACATAATATCGCTATTTTAACTAACAACGACAACAAAACGATATACTATTAAGGGTAACTTTTCCTTCGATAAGCAATACTGTGCCAAACCACATGCAATTTATTTTGAGAAAATGGATTCTAAAGATGTCAAACCTATTCTTAATAAAAAAATTCAAAATGTTTATATCCATGTTTTCTTTTCAAATTTGGTAAAAGTTATAATGACTTAAAAGCAAATTAATATAATAAAAAGTTTTACCTGATAATAAGTGTTTTAAATATATGAGATTATTGTATAAATTGCAAAATATGGAACAGACTTGAAATTCGAAACATTATATTTTTTTTCCGTAATTATTTAGTTCAAATGACTTGAAAACTTTTTGATTAATGTTTAATACGTGATGCATTATCAGAATACATCAATATATCGAAATTTGACTTTTTGTGTGTTGACACATTATTGCTTATCAGCATCCATGTATGTTGTAACCGAATAATTATAACATTAACCGAAGTAAGTAAAGTAGAATGGTAGTTGTTGCATATATGTATTTTCTGATAAAAATTATCACAATTAATTTGATATATGTTTGGTTCCCTGTCCACCAGGTGTGTTCCATTTTATAAGCTTTTTACGTAATCAGACGATTAAACGAAATATGTTTAATACATTAATTAGTTTAATTAAATTTGATATGAAACAATAATATTTGTTTGATGTTTATAAAGATTTATATTAAAATATTTTCAACCCATTTTTTGCTATAACTAAACTAAATTTCTTTCTTTTCTTAATTCTTGCTTCGCCGATATTGGAAAAATAAAATAAGACATGATAATATTAAAATACATCAAATTTAATTATTTATTTTATAAATCGAACATTCTCCTTAAGATATTTCTATGTTTGTAGGAACGTAAACTAGATACTAAGTGTCTACGGAACCATTCTGTTCGGACAAATTCGAAACGTTGAATTCGAAAGTGAAATTTGAAAACATACCAATGATATAACGTTCATGCTTTATTATCATAATTGTTCTATTAAATATGGTACATCAATTTATTCGATTTTAAAGTAAAATTGTTGTTTTTATTATTTATTAAAAATAAAATCAACATAAATTTCCCGATGAGAGTCTTTTGCGGCTTTTTCTCAGCTTTGACTATTTCGAAACCGTAATAGATTATTTTTTTTTGTAGTTCGTAAATTCTTAAAAATATTTTGATTTCGATTTCATGTTAATTATTCGGATTTTCAAATCGATTAATCATCAAATAAAAGGTATAATGTTTAATGGCTATATTGTATAATAGTTAACACTATTGCTTGAACAGCCATATTGAACAGACCTGCGAGCTACGAACCGTACAAAACGAAATCTACCATTAACTCTGATATACCCGACTGCGCGACGCACAAATTTCAGCCCGATCCGTCCTCTGAGTTTTGAGTACAGCTCTGCTACTGCAGATAGTCTATTTACGCAGTCTTTTTAAATTATTATCATTTATATTATTTTTATAACACAGCTTTAGTGAGATAGTCACGGCAAGGCATATTATAGAAGGTATTTATAGTGACATCAGCTATACATATTACGTGGAAGCAGCTTTACAAGCGCAGGTGTAGTCAATCCTTTACACAAAATGACACAACGCCTTTTCGCTAACAATGCCTGCTTTATAAGGCTTGATCGAGTTCAAGAGATATGACCATTGGAACCGTTGAATATGGTTATGTAATACTGTTTTCGCGGCCTCGCGTGGGTTCGCCCTCTTAGCACTATGGTTAACGCTGTATAACCTATAATTTATAAACATCAAGGTAAATAAAGTAATTTAAATAAATAAAAAAACTTAGAGACCTTTTCATTTTTTGCTCTCCTTCTTCTTATGTGATCTATATTATTTGTTATGATTTAAAACATCGTGCAACATCGTCGGGGGTAGAGCAAAACCGCGTAAATAGCTTTTGCAATTAGGTCCATCTTTAAAACATAGTTAAATTTTATCTACACTAATATTGTAAAGTTGAAGAGTTCGTTTGTTAGTTTGAACGCGCTAATCTCAGGAAAATTGAATTGAAAAATTCTCTTTGTGTTAGATAGTTTTTATTGAGGAAGGCTACAGGCTTTACTACATCACGCTACAACACAGGAGCGAAGCAATAAACATAAACGCGAGTGAAACCACAAGAGACAGCTAGTTCTTGATAAAAAACAAGCTATCTAAATATCGTATACTCTATATTTGTAAAATTAATAATTTTTTACATATCGCTGTTGACACTACGAATACAATGCACTGCCTCATGGAAAATTCCTATAAGCCCTAATTTTTATTAATAATGTAATTTAATATTTAGTTCAAATTTAGATTTTATAGGAAAAGCTACATACGCGGTTCTGCAGTATCCCCGACGATTTGTTCTAGATAATGATATTATAACAAAACCGCGATTTAAAAGAGTTATTCTTTTTAGTACTTTAGTTTTGTTTTGTGCTAAAAAAGTATATATTCATATAAATCTCTTTCCCTTAATCCGTTATACGTTAATCAAAATTTTAGTTTTCTGTAATTTAAAAATAGAATCGTCACGAAATATTTTTAAATAGATTGAAATCACTGAAAAACATTTTACATTAAAACTTCTGTACAAATACTTTGTTTTATATTATAAATGATTACATTACAGATATACAAATCTTGACTGGTCTTAGACATATTTACATATAAATTAATAATCATAAATGTAACAAAAACTGAACTCACTAAACACCTTGTTAGGGTTGCCAGATAAAAGTTAAAAAAAAATTAAAACTGTCAAAGTTAATCAGGTCCGGACGTGCTTAAAGATCGTAAGTTAGATTCCAAGGTAGCTCTAAGCTTCTTGTTTACTTATGAGAATTGTACTGTGAAAGAGAAAAAAAAATTAATAATAAAAAAGGCATAGGCATCTATAAACCCATTGATGTCGTCATTTATAATAAAAATCTTGTATCTTTTACAAGTTTATCATTTCCAAGATAATTCTTTGGAGACAAAATCGAGTGATAACAGTAAATATAGTAATATTTTTATATTATACTATAATATATACTTTTCTTTACATTCTCACAGTAGTAAGAATAAAAAAAATCCCAATTTTTTAGTAATGTTCGTAGTCATTTATATGTCAGTGACAAATGGGCGTACGGATTTGTTAATAAAAGAATTTTGTTTTTAGCGAAGTCCGAAAAGTAATTTTGGAAGCGGATTTTCTTTTTAGAAACCATCTACATGTTATTCCGAATCGAATTACTTCTCGCTTATATTATATGTGAAAGTCTAGTAAGTATTCGGAAATTATAGGACAATCCCGTTTTGACAGTGTGGCAACCCTATACCTTGTATATGTACAAAAAGTTGACTTACTATACTATATTCCAATTTGTCAACTACTGTACGGTTTATCGGATATCTTATCAATATGTAAGGTGTTCGTGACAAATCAATGAATTCCACTTTTATAAAAGTTTCTTGTTTCAATTAAACCTATTTTGTTTTTATACTAACCTTTTATCACATAACCGAATTATATACAAACATTTCAATCACCTATTTAATCAGTCACCCTTAAATTATACTTTAAAATGTTTAATAGACAAATAAAAAAAATTCACTCTATTAGACAACATTTTTAATAATCGAATAATCAATTACAATGCAATCACTTTCCTTCTTATAAAATTAATCGAATTAGCATCTTATAATCGAGTGTAATAAATTAAGCCAAATAAAAAACATTTCTACATGCAAAAAATCGGGTTTATACGACCAAGGTAAAAAGAACTGTGCCGCAATCACAATGCGTGACCACGGCGAACGCGACAAGTGACCGCGACGGTCGGCGGCAAGTGACCGCGACAAGTGATCACATTGAACAAGTGACGATAGAGCGTGTTATACGCGCGTCTATTTCACATACTTTTGAAGAGTATTTAGTCGAGCAGTCGGGAAATGTATAGAAATAGTATATAATTTATATTTTTATTTCCTAAAAAAACCTTCTCTGGGAAACCGATTACCGAAAACATTTTTTAGTTTTTTACTTTTTGTTTCGCGGACGTCATTTTAAAATATTGTTATTTCGAATGGTATATCCAAATATATTGAAATCCATCGCCGTTAAAAGCATAGTCATAGAATAATACACATTACCCTCCATCTGAGGCATCAAGCTAAAGACACTTATGGCATCAAGTTCACCAACACGCTAACGAGACTAATTTCAAAACAGAACACCCTAGAGAGTTATATCAATTGTTAGACTGAGACACAACAATGGAATATGCTATTACTGATATGCAAACACCACCAAATAAAGAACTGCAGTGAATTGACACACTTTCAACACGAGTGTTTATATCTATTTCATTAATAAAAACCGGTAAAACATGAATCTCACACATGGAAGGATCTGTTCCTTTGATACATGACGCTTAGCAGATTAATGCTATTTCATAAGATGACTGCAAAATTAACAAATCATCCTTCGAAATTTCAATTCGATCCCTGTTACGGTTCAAGAGAGCCCTTTAAATAAAGTACAAAGAGAAAGATGGACATCGCAACGTAGCCTTTATAATCAGTAATAATATTTATATTACAATATATTTAATATAACGGATCTTATCGCGATAACTAATGGTAGTAATACCTTTTTATTGCCCGACGTTTCGACGAAGTTGCATTTGTCGTGGTCACGAGCTGACGTGGTCAGTCAGAAAGTTTAAAATATATATTTAATTATTTCTTTGTGATTTAAAATATAAGTACAACATCTACAAAATGTCTTACACTAAAGCTTGTTTACAAAAGTGAAAAAGAAAATTAAGATAAGCATTGTTGAAACTTGAAGGGTTACTATGAAACAATTAATACAATCATTTAAATTGAATACCAAACCGTCGATTCATTGTAATTAATTTGTATCGTGTACTACATTTTACAACCTGCTCTACATATTAAAGTTCACACGCAGCTAACTCATAACAATAAAAAAATAAATCAAACATATCTTTAAAATATACATAATTTGCATTATTTTAGTCGGAACTGGTTTATAAACATTCTTAATAACAAATCTTTAAGCAAAACATTTGAAAGCCTCATTCAAACGATAAAGTTAATGATTTCATACAAAATATAGATTCAACTAACACAATATAATATCCGAACGAATTAGAATAAAATATGTCATTAGTCTAAAAGACTTAAAATAAAAAAAAGATGTTAATAATGTAATGGCCAGGACTGTAAGAAAAGTAAAACGAGGTAGAGGCAAAGAAATCACCGTGAAACAGCTACCAGCTATAATTATTACACCACCCGAGATAGACATGAAACTGAAAGTGACAAATAACAAAGAAAACAATAACATTGACCCAACAATAGACACAGTCAATGAAGCGTCAACTTCAACAATAATGGACTTCAACGTCAACGAACTAATAGCTCAGCTATCCGAAAATTCCAAAGCTTCGAAAGGGGAAATAGAGAATATACAAAGAAAATTACTACAACAAGCCAATGAAATACTAAAAGTAAACGCCTTTGTCAATCAGCCGGTACCAGAGCCACGTGTGATCAGCGCCACGCAGAAGTACGCTGGGCCCATTTACGGTAGACCTATCTTAGTTGGGAATGGACCCACACAAGCGGTCCAAGCTAATCAAGATGCTCAATTAGTACCTGAGAAGTTGCAAGAAAACGTTAGTGAGGTAAACAAGGAGTGGACTCGGCGAAGGGTCAATACGTATGGCGCGGGAAGAGGCGGTTTTTTCTACGAAACGAGTTCCGTCGCCCGTTCGCCTGGCTGTAGTGCCAGTGCGCACGCCGCGTCCATCAAAGGTGAATGTCTTATACGTTACTGTTCGAAAATATACATTTTTTGGTTACACACCGTGTTATATGTTCTGTGTTTTCGATTTGTGTGAATGTAGAGTTTCGTGCTGTGGTTACCGTTACGCGTTCGAGGTGATTACGGATCTGGTATGTCTTAGACTTATCTTCTCACACTTAGTACTAACGGGGTTTCTGTTTTCCTCTACACTTGCTATCGATAACTTAAGCCACTAATTCTTAACTAGTTTTTATGTAGTATGCGTTATGAAAATTCATTTTGTACTTTAGAACTGTGTGAGAATGCTTGTTAATTTGAAATTATAACCTCAAAGGTAAAATGGTCGCTTATAGCACATCCGGTAAGATCACTTAGTATCATATGAATGGTGAGATTAAGATATACGGTCGAAAATAGAGCCTCCTTCATTTTTGAAGTCGGTTAAAAATTATACACTTTGTATAGTTATTGTATAATAGCAGCAATATATATAAATATATTATACATATTTATTTCTAACGCTTAATTACGATGTAGATAGCAAATACGAAAAAAAATTTAAATCGAATTTCTCAAACAGTCCGAGTATTTTTAGAACGATATTAAAAATGTTTGTCAGAAAGAGAGACACTTATTGGAATGTAGTTGTAAATGTCAAAAAAAAACAATGACAAAATGGAAATAAAAAACTTTTAAGATACATCGAATTAATAACAATTACTTATAAAAAAGGATAACTTCGCAATCAATTTATACATGATAATAGAATTTAAATAAAATGTATCTTTTGCTATATACAATAAGATTGAAATTCCAACAAATGTTAACAAGAAAAGACAGTCATTACTAGTATTGATCATTAAAAGTGGTCGTTAAAAGAAAGTACTTCTCTATCTTAAATAAAAGCGTGTAGTGAAAAGTTGTACCAGGGGATTAGTTTTTTATTGCGTGTAAATTAAAATTTGTATTTTAATTCATGTCGTGCTCGGTGAAGGAAAACATCGCGAGAAAACCTGTATGTGTTGGGAGAAATTCTGACCCATATACAGTACGTACAACTAATGTATGAATTTAATAGCATTTTAGTAAAAAAATAAAACCTTTCCTTTACTTTGCAGTATACTATTACTTAAAAAAAGTTGATACTTATAAGTAACACTATAGGATGATGCAATAGTATAGGACATTTATTTTTGTTTCCAAAATCAGCAAATTCGATTTTACTGTCTAATAAATTTTTTTTTTCAAAAAACTAATGATGGAGTTTTAGCTTTCATCAAAATCGGCACCGAGACTCCCATTAAGTATTTTGCGCTAGTCCCGATGATTTCGGATTTGGCCTACCAAGCCAAGTTAAAAAATTCATTCTATATATTTTTCTATCTGTGTTAAAAAATCGTAACTGCTTAAACTTCTAACCTTATTTTCTAGCACTATGGACAAAAGCTTTGTCCATCAATAGGGCATTTACAGACTGTTACAATACGGATAATAAAAATGTTATCGATTATAAAACCAACGTCCATGTTTTATCCACTTACTACCATTAGAATGTTTATCAGTTAGTAAAAATGCTTTGTGTACAGACGCGGTTACGAGAGGAAATAGACTAAAGTAATGAGAATGAAGATGTATTAAATTTATTAAGATAAATTTCTGTTTTTAATCGAATTTCGTCTAGCACGTTGTTCTCAGTCAGTACCCTATTTTGGAACACTATTTGTAAAGACATATCGATAAAGAAAAATATCGTTTACACCACAATTGCTTTGTAACGCCAAAGTCCAATCGTTATTTTAATCAAAAATGTATAGAAACCAATTTTGAGGTAGATAGGTACTCAAAATTAAAATGTTATTCGAAATAAATGTCCCCCTAAGCGTCATTCTGTACCCACGCTGTCTGTGATGTATTCTGAGTATGACGGATGAGTCAGCCAGTAGAATTACGAGAATTATGATACTTATACGTATAATACAAGTCGCTGCCCTTGGCTTGGATCATAAAGTTCGGTTTCTCCAAGAAAACCGTTTAAAAGTACCAAAAATACTAATATTTGAGCATTACAAAATATAGGGTTCTCAAGATCATTGTGTCTCTTTATCATTACAACGTTACACAAATGTAAGAATGTATGAAAGCGATTTGAACCAAGTAATGACACATATCAGTTATTAAATTAATCTCGAGCTCAGTGGTGAAGGAAAACATAGTGAGGAAACCCGCATGTGCCGGGAGAAATTCTGACACATGTATATCCGCCAACGCACAGTGGTTTAAGCTCTAAACATTCTACGGAGCAGCGTGGTTTAAGCTCTAAACATTCTACTTAATAGGAGAGGAAGCCTCTGTGGGACATTTGTAGGCTGTTTTACTTTTTTACTTTCATCTCTAACCGGATAATAGTTACTTAAGTAACCCTACGAAACGTGTGAATGTCAAAAATAAGGCACTGATAGTGAATTCATTCTGGTGTAAAGCTATGACATACGACTTATGTAAATCTTTATGAGAGTCTGAGGCAAAACTTATAAGTGTTATTCTCCCATCTATACTAATATTATAAAGCTGAAGAGTTTGTTTGTTTGCTTGTTTGATTGTTTGCTTGAACGCGCTACTCTCAGGAACTACTGGTCCGATTTGGAAAATTCTTTCAGTGTTAGATAGCCCATTTATCGAGGAAGGCTATAGGCTATATATTATCACGCTAAGACCAAAAGCAGCGGAGCACCAATGAAGAATGTTTCAAAATCGGGGGATATTTTCCTATTGAGAGAGCTTACGCTGCGTGTGCTGCGTAAAGGGTTAAAGTTGCGCAAAAATCATGTATGACAGAATTGTTCCTCTTTAAAAGATCTAAAAAAAAGTCCGCGACAGCATATGTCTATCTTTTAAGGTTAGCTCACTATAACCTTTTTATGCTAACCAAATCTGTTCTAAAATAATGCATCATTAGCCCAAAGTAACTATTCCACGCGGACGAAGTCGCGGGCGGAAGCTAGTAATATATATGTAATAATAATATACTTGAATATAAGTACTTATGATAATATATTTATTTTAATTCCCAGTAACGACGGTGTGTTTATTATTTGTTATCCTAATATTTATTTTCTTATAATTTTGATCGTAATGTGATGTAAAGAATAACCATAAAGTCGAGTAGTCAAACATAATTTACATGTTTTATAACCATAGCAACTTTTTACGATACAATTTCTAATAATAATATTTTAATCCGCAGACATTATGTCAGACTTAAGTCTGTAGACGATTTTTTTATTTTTAAAAACCAGACTGAAATAATATTGCAATATTTCATTTTTGTACGCGTCTCAAATATTAGAGTTTAAATTATTTACAAAAAACCTGAATATTAAATAGTTACAATTTGAAAAACGAATTTGTAATTTATTGATCTGAATGAAGATACAACATAATTAAGGCAATGGCTACATTCGCGTGATTAAGCGCAGCGGGAGCGACCGCGGCGGAGTCTTCTGTAATGCTACGGTTACATTAAAAATCTTTGCATATTGGAGTTTATATTACGGTATGCCATGGTTTAAAATTGAAAATTTGATTATGCTGCTGTAAGTTGGTGAGGAGTTGTATATACACAGATACAGACGTTAAGCTTATAACACTTCTCTTTTTTAGTTCGAGGTAAAAATTGTCGGTCACTTTTGAATTTAAAAAAAAATAATTATCCACATTAAGCCATTTGTGGTAGATCGAGGATAGGACTTAAACTTTATTATTTCACTGTTCTTTCATAGTCTCAAGTCTTCAATCGGCAGTCTTCACGACTCACTCACGATCCATATATATTTTAATATCCTTACTATACTAACTCCAATGCATATAATTTATAGATATTCACGCGAGAAAACAAAATTATTTAGTAATTAACCACTACAAGGCCTAGCGACTATCACGTAGATACGAAAGCATAATAAATAGATTACATTGCTCCACGTACCACGAAGGTATTGCCTTATAAAGATTCAAATGTGATGTGCAACCCGCTGCGATAGATTAAACACATGTATCCTATTCCTTATTTATTTGCTAACGAATTATAAATGCATCTGGTAGTAATATTATCCATGATTAAATGTCGGTTTAACAAGTTCTTATAAAGACATTACTGCGAAATTTTGATTAACCGATTATGGAGGAATGAGTTCTTATTTTTGACCGTTACTTTATTTATGGTCAAGTAAATATTACCAGTGACGTATAATTGTTACTTTTAACCGTCTTCCAAAGAAGGAGGAGCTACTCAATTCGAACTTTCGAACCCAAGCACTTCAAAACTTAACCGATTGTTTTGGTTCAAAGCTCTTTTTTAAAAATTCAGTACAGTATTTTGGTTATAAATTTAAAATAAATTAAATAAGTATGTTTTCCAAGTAAACGTATTTTATTTTTGAAGTCTGTTTTCTTTTGTAAAATGTTTAGTGTGCACGATTGAACTTTGAAAAAATTTATTGGTAGTGCTTGCCTGCGCTATGTAAAGACTTTGTCGCAATTTTCGAATCAGATAAATCAAGAACCAGCGGTTTTGCATATATCATTCAGTCGAATTCTCTATTTCTACGACTAACTTGTGAGGAATTGTGAAATAAATTATTCGTTGTTACGTATTGTGTCTACTAGGACATAAATACTAACATAGTATAAAACACGTTCGATAGTTTCATGTCTCAAGAAGAATTACTATTGAAAATGATTTTTTTTCCAATATTTATTTACTTTTATACGAAACTAGCGACTACTCACGGTTTTACTCGCGCTTAACATACTGACTTTGATACAAACTTCCAAACCCCGTTTTGCACCCTGAGGGGAGAATTTTGCAAAATCCCGACTTAGTGAGCCTACTTCCTACGTGATGAGTAAGTGAGTGATCTTTACCTTTAATGTATTTAGGTAAATAAAAATGTAGTTACTTGTCGGTTTTCATTGTTGAATCCACATTTTATATTGGATTTATACAATTTACCTTTATTTACACTTTTGATTCAGAAATACTAATAGATGTTTACTTATTAATAATTTAATTTTATCAATATCGATGAAATCACGTCACATATCGAATCATTCAATTTTGCTTTTGCTCGCGGCTTAGAGTTAGTGTAGATTTAGATTTCAAAAAATACATCCAAAAAATATAAATATCCTATAATCATCTAGAATAATGTACCTTTTTAACGGTATAATAATTTTTTAATATATTTAGTTGTTCAGGATTTTACTTCGCTTATAAAAAAATCACTGTCTTTATTTAAAGTATAAGTACTCGTATACTATGATTTCGTAGCGAAATAAAAAAAAATCAAATAAATGAAATCTCTTTGTAATTTCAAATTAACATAATATTCATTTTAATTCATAAATAAAAAAGAGGTTTTCGTGAAATCAAAATTGAAATGAAAAAGTGAACGATTCAAATAGGGAAGGTATACATACAAAAATAATTTTTCCTCAAATTAACGCGAGTGAAATCGCGAGGCACAGCTAGTCAATATATGTATGCTGATAAGCAATAATGTGTTAACCCACAAAAAGTCAAATTCTGAGATATTGATGTATTCTGATACTGCATCACCTTTTTAACATTATTCAAAAAAATGTAAGGTCATATAAAGTAAAAAAGTACGGAAAAAGTTTCCTAATTAATTGTTTCGAATTTCAAGTGCGTTCCATATTTTATAATTTATACAATAACCTTATATATTTGAAAAACTTTTTAGTAGATAATATATTAAATATATCAATCTGCTTTTAATTCATTATAACTTTTATCAAAAAATAAAATAAAAGGTGGATATATACTTCTTCATACATATTTGTTAAGAATAGGTTTAACATCTTTAGGCGCCATTTTCTCAAAATAAAGTCCATGTGTCTTGACACAGTATTGCATATCAGCGTCCATATATCAAGGGTCGAAACTTGTATTTCGTGTATTTACTAATTTATAAAAACCATTAAGAATTAATTATATTTGTAATATTATTATACGGCTTTATTATAAATAAAAATATTTATTTTTCAAATTATATGTACGTCATTAGCAATTTTTTTACATAAAATGTTTTTTTTTAATATCGTGACACATTAGTAATTTATTGTTTTGTTCATATAGACTTATCTTACAGAATTTATGTGTTTTTTATTTAAAAAAAACATCGATTAGGCTGTCAAATAAATCACACTTAAAAGCAATAAAGATTTTAAAATTTACTTAATATTGTTTATTGTAATTATTTTTTTAAGTTGTTAATTTTGTAATATATATATTTTTCGAAGTATATACATATGTTCTTTTAGAAGATTATACGAAACATTATTATATAACGTTAGGATATGAAATTGTACATCTATAAAGCATAAGGAAATTAAAAAACAACATTTAAATTAACTTCTATAGTAATAATAATTATTATTGTAAACTATAAAATGTATAAGGCGTTTTACATTAATATATTACATAAAAAATTCTTTAACTCGACGTTTATGACAACGTTCTTTAAGATATTCTTTGTTTAATTTAAGAAAAATATATGATGTTATTAAGTAAAAATTGAGTGTTATTTATTCAACTAAGGATTCAAAATACGAGTAACATATATATTATATTTTAAACAACATAATTTATGTATAATACTCTACGTTCGTTGTTACACTATACTCATATTAATGCCAGCTATAGATTTAAACAGATGCCTTCGAAATGACTAACAAAAAATTGTTCGACGCATCTGCCGGTCATCGGTTGCCTCAAGCTATTGCCTTCAACAAAAGAAAATAAACTCTAAAACTATACAAATTAAGCTCACATTCTTTTGAACATAATTATTAGGGAGACGCTGTCATGTTTTTAATATTATGGAAAATTGTATCTAATGTGTTGGTACTAAGGTTTAAAATAGGTTATTTAGAAAATAATTACTAGCTTTCGATGCAACGGAAATACTTTCGCAGCTTTTAAAATTTATACCTGCTTATGTTTTGTACAGGTTCTCTACATCGGAAGATGGTTTATTTATTATTTATTTGAACTTTTATAACGCTAATATGTAAACTTTTTGATCGTTTTCTTTGCGCGGAGCAAAAGATATCAACGCGCGTAAGTTTTATTTATTGACTTTAGAAATTAGTTTTAATTTTTTTTCATATTAACAAATTTTGAAGTCTGAGGAGATTTTGATTTTTGATACCATTTTTTAATATTATTTTGTTTATTATTTTTTCGAAGTAGGATGTACACTTTTTACATAAACAAAACAACAACTGTACACATTTTACACAAACATAACATAAAATTGAATTGTATAAAACGTCTTTAAAATTTTCTTTAAGGTATGGAACCTCTTTATTTTAGTTACTTAGTTTCATTTCTATTGCTAATTTTACGTGGACGAAGCCACACAAAGAAGACACACGTTGTAAAATTAATCAAAGTTTCATCTTACATTCTTACATCATCAATTACTGAGCAATAATAAACACTTTCGACTTTTATATAGTGACCGATCATCTAATGGAATTTTATGTAACACGTTAATTTTGGCGTCAAAGGGCTATTTTGTAAAGCTACTGATATCAAAACATACTACATTTTATATTCTGATAGTTGCTTTCTTATTCTTTAATCGACTTCCAAAAAGAAGGGTACCAAATCGTCAGGGACTATTTTTAATGTATGTTCACCGATTATTAGAAAACGGTTAAACCGATTTTGAAAAATTTTTAAAAGGTTAACTCTCCGATTGGTTCCGAATTTTCATCAAAATCGATGCAATATTTAGGTTTTATAAATCAAAATACAAGCAAAGTACATCATGTTCTCATAGCGATTGTTGTACACAATAAGAATTCAAAATTAAAATCAAATAAACATATGCTTTATTCAAGTAGACTTTTACAAGCACAAAATGCCACAAAAAAACTTATTAATTAATTAAGTTACCACCGGTTCGGAATGTAGATTCTACCGAGACGAACCGGCAAGAAACTCGATAGTTACTTTACTTTACTTCAGTCCAAGACTTCTATTAAGAAGAATGATTTCGAATTAATAGATTGATAAAGAATAATTAAATCTTAAAATCTATCAGATCGAAACGCTATACACAATAGTAGATTACCAAGCATTTTTGATTACAATCTTCGAGTTAATTGAAAATACTGCAATTGTTTATATAAATAACCATAGTATACCCCGTCTCCTATTGCGTTTTCAGTCTTACCTCGAGAATGAAGATTATACAATATAAAATTATTTCATAAAATTATAGATAACTTCATAATCAACACCTTCATAATAACTAATGACGTACAATGAACAGAACGCAAGATAATTGTAAAAATCCGTCGCAAAGAAAACGTTCAATACAAATCAAAAATTGTCATCATTTAATTACATACCGTGACGAGAAAAACATTTTTATCAGCAATAATGTAAATAAATGTTCCGTAATACTTACTTAGATTTCATTTGACAGTACAAATTATACCGTTACGGATTACGGACCGGCCAAGCGGCTGACTTGCCGAATCCGTGACACCGTTTATACCGCTATTTTTAGCTCCTAATTAAAAGTTGCTTGCACAAAATGCATACAAAAATACCTTTGAAAACATCCATATAAAGTCAAATGAGTTCATTATTTTAAAATTGCAGTAATATTTATAATTGACAAAAACAATATTTTGTAACATTATATGGATGTTGTTAAGCAGCGATGTGTCAGACCACAAAAAGTCGAATTTGGAGATACTGATGTATTCTGATGATGCGTGACGTTTTTTAAGTCATCTAAACTAAATAAGTACAATAATTTTTTTTTAATTTAATGTTTCGAGAATTTAAGTGTATTCTATATTTTAAAATGTGCAATCATCAAATATATTTGAAAAACTTTTTTAATCCATTATATTTTTTATCAAAATATAAAAGAAGAGATGGATATAAACATATTCAAACAAAATTGTTAAGAATAGGTTTGACATGCTTAGACGCCATTTTCTCAAAATGAAGGTCCATGTTGCTTGATATATCTCCGTGTGGTAACAAGAATGGTAGCAGCAATTCTCCGTTGAATCGCAATTTCGTTTTTCGAAATGACAAATTGCGATTATCCCTCCGATAGGTTTAAAATAATAAAACGAGGAATTCAAAAAAATAAATTTATAGCTGTAATACTAAGAAAATACTAACAAACTGACAATGTAAAATACATAAAAAAGTTAGTACGCTACGAATCAGTCGTAGTTTAATATTGTTTAAATTTTATAGTTTTCTAGCTGGTGCTCGCGACTTCGTCTGCGATGTCTGTGATGCCTACGTCATAGTAGCTTTATGCATGCAAAGTGTCAGCCCGATCGGTTTAAAATTGACAAAGTTTCATGTAAACTGTCATATCCTATTTTATCCTTTTGAGAGTAGAATTAATCAAAATCTTAACGGATGCCTACGTCATAACATCTGCATGTCAAATTTCAGCCATAACCGTCCAGTGGTTTGGGCTGTGCGTTGGTAGATCACTCTGTCAGTCAGTCACCTTTGAGTTATATATATTTAGATATCTTCCATCGCATAATAATGTCCACAACTGTTAATTTATTCAAAGACATTTGTCTCCAACACAGTCCAGTTACAGATTAAGATAACGACAGATTTCCTAGTTCTTACACTGGCCAATAAATTATACTAGTACATAAATCTGTCTCAGACAAACCAATGTATATAAATTCTAAAGTAATTCACATCGAAGAAACAATATAATTTTTCCAATAATTACTCGCGATTTCATTCGCCTTGATATTTATGCTTTGATCCTATGTGTTGTAGCGTGATGTAATATAGCCTATAACCACCTCAATAAACAGGCTATCCAACATAAAAACAATTATTCAAATCGGTTCAGTATTATCAGAAATTACCCCCTAACATACAAATTTAAAAACATATAATTTAATTTTACCTCTTTAAATAGTAGTATAGATTGAGTCAATTGATTTAAAATAAGTAAAATAGTGTAATAAATAAATAAATATTCCATTAAAAATATTAATTTTATTCTAATATTAGCGGCTGCGCCGACTTCACCCAGATTATATATAGGTTTACAATCCCTATATCACCCTATTAGGAGTAAAATTCAGTAAAACGCCGACTTACATGTGTATATGTGCATTTATTTCTAACCAGAAATATCCATGTTAAATTACATATTTCTTTTTTTAAATATTACAGACCTGCGTACAACCGCTCATCCCTCTTATGAGAGAAATTTCTAATAAAAATCCTTTCTTAGTGGATGCTTACAATATAAAAGGTATTAACTCCCAAGTTCAAGTCTGTAGCGTTAGCGATTTAAGCTCTGCGTGTATGAATTCAGTCAGTCAGTCATCACAAACAATCATACATGGAAAGACTTGCTGTGTCCCCCGGTTTCACATGCCTTAATTTAAGGAATATGATATTTATATAATGTTTACCTTCCCTACTTAAATCGGATATTGTTTACTATTTTATTGGTCGAATTTTATTTCGCATATTTTTTAATTATTTATTAATTAAAATAAATATTTTTATACAAATAAAATTATTAATCCTTTGCTAAGGTTACTCCTTATAACATAAGCTATCTGTGAGTGAAAGTCCCGTGAACATCGCTCCAGCAGTTTCAGAGATTAGTCGGAACAAACAAACAGACTGACAGACAAAAATTTTAAAAATTAGTTTTTGATGTAAGTAGGCACCATGTATACTGTCATATGCAGTCAGTTAAAAGCTGTTAATTTGAAATTACAAACAGACACTTAAATTTTATTTATTTGTATAGATTTAACAATATCAATCGATTTTACTTTAATTATAATTTTCGGTTTTGTTTTCTTAGGACCACATAACTTTCCCATATCGTATTAGGTAATAGTAGGGACTAGGATAACCCAGTAGGGTTACGACTGGTACCAGTATCCATAACACCTGATCGATGGCTAGGGATTATTTCAAAACAGTATCTCCATTACCATAAATGAAAACAGGATTTCAACTAGTTTTATAATATGCATTAAATTGAATCATCCAATTACGGAATCGTTAGTTCTACCATCCTTTGATATGGTATCTTAATAAGGCAAGTTACCAATACATTTCCTTTTGCAAGATTGCTTAAATGGGCCATTCATGGTCCGTACGACCGTCGTGTTTCGCATCTTGTCGCGATAAAACTATTAAGAACATGACCTTAAATTATTTATTTTATGACTGTTACGAGTACATGTATAAAAAATGTTTTGAAAATGTTTGAATAACATAAAAATATGAATTTGTCTAACATCGCAATTTCAAATGTCAAGAATGAAAAAAACAGCTATTCACTTTAGGATAGTCGTATTGCAATATTGATTATAGGGAATAGTTAGATTTTGGATATATGATCTTACGTAAAATATGGTTCGATGTGCGACTAACGCACCATCGACAAAGATCGATAAGTCGTACAAGATTTCAGGTTAATGCGACGCGACTGTCTTACCATGAATGGCCGCTTTCAAACTCAATCAAGAAAATTACTCGTCCGTTAGACAAATGGCGATTATAGAATAGTAGTGTCGTTCGAGTTTTTGTTGCTTATTCTATGAGAAAGCTGCCTAGTTCCACTTTATAGAGAATCTTAGAAATTACACTTGATATCTTGAGTAGTGCATTAATCAACTGTTAGTACATAAGCACTAATATACCTACATACATAATCTAATCTATACTTTCATACCAATATTATAAACGAGAAAATAACTTTGTCTATCTGTCTGTTTGTAACGTTTTCACGCCTAAACCGCTAAACTAATTTTGATGAGGATTGGTATACTATATATGTAGATGAACCTTGGAAAAGGAGGTTACTTTTTAACTCTCGACATATCGTCTGGAATATTTTCTTTTACAGTATTGATGTAAAAAATCTTATAGAATTAAGGTCTATGGCTACATAATTATAATTATATGTAATATATGTATATACATAGAAATATAAACATATTTCTAAAAACTCCAAATACATTACCTAACAAAAAAAAAATAGTAACTCGACATAGTCGATAGGTATTTGTAATTTTTTGCCACGGTAGAATGCGTAAGCGATCCCGTGACGTCCAACTAAGGCGATGAGGGCACCGCTGGGTGTTAGTGTGTAATCTGGTATATACGCTCCCTCGAGTTTTTTTGTTAAACGTTGCTATAATATTAAAGGTTTTATAGATGACTAGCGGCCCCGCCCCAGCTTCGCCCGGGTTTAAATATAAGTTTGCAACCCTTAATTCATCCTCTTAGGCTTTAAATTTATAAAAATCATCAACGGATGTACGTGTGAATTTATTTCTAATCCAAAGTAACGATTTAAAATTTCGTGTTTCTTACTTTAAAAAAAAATTACCGCCTTTTACTCCAATATATTCTAAAATCCTCTTTTAGTGAATGTTGTAAAACATTAAAAAGCGTCAACTGCCAAAATTTTATGTTTATAATCTCAGCGGATTAGGTTGTGCGTTGATGAATTAGTCAGTCAGCCAAGACAAGTAATTATACAGAGTTTCAACTGGGCACGTGTATGACATTTTACCAGAATCGATATTTAATAGTGAAAAATAATAATTACAATTTTATTATTTTTTATTTTTTTTATAGAAATGATGCCTATAATGTACGAGCCAACATGATCTAACGTTTCAATTTAAAAAAGTTTTTTTTTTTTATTAAAAAAAATATTCAATTTTACTTTTAAATATCGATTCTGCTAATGCAGGAAAATTGTCTAACACATGCTCAGTTGACGTATAAATGACACACCATGGGAATAAGGCGATTTAGATTGATTTTTAATACATATCTTAAATATTATTGCACACAGGAACTTAAGATCATTTAATAAACAATCAACTTCCCGTCAATATTGTTAGAAATATAACATTATAATTGAATTGAAAGTAAATTGGCTTGGAATAATATTAACGGATATTAACAGTAGCTAAAATCTTTCACGGAAATAATTTGAAAGTCGTAATTGTACTATAAATTATAATGCGTAATATATTCATATAAAAATTGATTGATACTTATGTTAATTTTTATTCGGATACTTGGTTTTCATTCGTATTACATACTTTAAGCTCATCACGTCTGAACGGTAGCTATTTTGGTAATTTTTGTTTTGTTACGTATGTGTTTTCAGGACAAGATTTTCATAAAAGAGTAGGGGTTATTATATTATATTATATTATATTATATTATATTATATTATATTATATTATATTATATTATATTATATTATATTATATTATATTATATTATATTATACTAGCTGACCCGGCAAACGTTGTTTTGCCACGATTGATCAGTTTTCGACCGGAGAGGAAAAATGATTAAATTACTAAAATGGCTATTAAAAAATAAGGGTTGATCGTAGAAGGGTGAAAATTGAGGATTGTATGTATTTTTGTATGTTGTATCATAAAAAAAGAGAAATTAAAAATTTTGTCTAAAAAATAAAAATAAAAATTTAGGGGTGGACTACCCCTAACATTTAGGGGGATGAAAAATAGATGTTGGCCGATTCTCATAGATACCGGATAAGCACAAAAAATTTCATCAAAATCGGTCAAGCCGTTTCGGAGGAGTATGGCAACGAAAACTGTGACACGAGAATTTTATATATTAGATATATAACTAGCTGGTGCACGCGACTTTGTCTGCGATGTCTGTGTTTACGTCATAGCAGCTTTATGCATGCCAAGTCTCAACCCGATCGATTTAAAATTGACAAAGTTTCATGCAAACTTTCATCCCCTATTTTATCCCCTAGTATTAATTAAAATCCTGTCTTAGCGGATGCCTTTGTCAAAACATCTACGTGCATGCCAAATTTCAGCCCGACTTCGTTTTGAGAAAATGGCGTCTAAAGATGTCAAACCTATCCTTAATAAATTTGTTTGAAGACATATATATTCATTTTTCTTTTCTATTTTGATAAAATGAATAATGAATATTTAATATGTTATCTAAAATTAAGTTTTTAAATATTTAAAATTATTTTATAAATTGCAAAATATGGAACGCACTTGAAATTGGAAACATCGAGTTAAAAAAAACTTGACAGACGCGTTGGCGCAATGGTCACTGCAACTGACTAAAGCGCGAACGGTCGCGGGTTCGATCCCCGCTCACGGCAAACGTGTGTATTGGCCATATAGATGTTTGTCGTGGTCTGGGTGTTCGTGTTAGTGTTGTGAGTGTTTCCGGACCCCCGACACAAGGTCATGGCTCTTAATGGGGGCCGTTGAGTGTGATGCGTTATTTATTTATTTTTTCCATACTTATTTAGTTTAAATTACTTGAATTTTTTTTTTATAATGCTAAACAGGTGACGTAGTATCATAATACATCAATATCTCCAAATTTGACTTTTTGTGGGTTGACACATTATTGCTTATCAGCGTCCAGATAACATATATGTTACGTTCACTCTATATGACGTTAAAAATCTGTACCTATCTCCAAAGACAAGCTTGTCAATTGACTTATTGGCACAGAGAGCTCTATAGTTAAATATTGTATGCGACACATCCTTCAGCAAGCCTATAATCAAATTAATATATAGTAGTTCATAACCGTGTTATTCATAGATTCGTTTTACAAAATACATCCGTGCTGTCTTCAGATTAAATCTATCTCGAGGAAATTACTATAATTTAGTGTTCTAGTTCAGACTTGCTCAATATCTAGGACTAGTTTGGTCTAGATTCCATGTAAGGAACTTCAAGACCGCGACGGTTTTATCTGAAAGATTTAGAAAAAGAATCTATTAAATCTAATTTATAAATAGTAATATAATAAAGAGGGAACGAATTGTGTGCGCGAAATTATGGTACCATTTGAAAGTTACATATTTCTACTACATATTTTGACTAGATGCCCGTCCCGGTTACACTCGCGTTACTACTTCGCTCCTATGAGTCGTAACGTAATGTAATGTAGCTTATAAACGTCCTCTATAAACTGTCTAACTCAAAAGAATTTTTCAAATAGGATCTGTAGTTTCAAAGAATACTAATAATATTAGTAAAGATAATAGACTATACGAGTATGCGTATATATTTAATTATATTAAAACAAAAACTACATTAACGCTTAAAAGCGAGTTTAAGAAAAAATGTTTGTTTAAATGTTGTTTTTGTGTCATAAGTTTTGTTCTCTTTGTTATTGGTGTTCTATTTTATTTTGTTTAGTTCGATGAAATCGAGAGAAAATAATTTATTTTTGTCCTGTAATATTAAACAGGTTATGTATAATGTTAGGATATTTCGTAAACACCTTTAATAATTCTTATTAATTTATTACTTTTGCAATTCAGTGGTTCTAGAATATTATTAAAATGTTATTTTGAGAAAATTGCATCACGTAAATTTTGTGCAGTTAGGCAGTAATAACTGTCATACTACAAAAGACGCATTAAAACCATGTTCAACACGTGTCTAGCTAAACATGTTTAAAAATTAAACATTGCTTAAAATATTATCTAAATTGCTTAACAGCGAATAAACTCATAAAAAACTTATTGATAAAATGTTATACGTTACATGTGACAGCTGAAATAGGTTTCAGACATCTATTAAACTCACTTACACGTATGTATGTTAATTTATATCTAGAGCATGTTTAACTCAAAACTGTTTCTTAGACACGGATTTGTAGTATGGATTTTTTTAATCACGCGTTTAACGTCTGTTTAAATCTTTTGTAGTAAGTCAGTAAATTTTTACTAAAATTTAAGGATAGTGTTTTATACAAGGTGTTACCAAAAAACCGTTGGATTTTGTAGGCTTATATAAATACTACTTTATACTATAAAGATTATACTTAGTATATGGTGAAGTTGTATAGGATAACCAATCAAATTTGTAATTCATAAAAAATTATATTGACAAAATTTTAAAAGAGTAACTATCGAGTTCTTCTCAGTAGAATCTACATACATTCCGAACCGGTAGCTTCATTATTTATGTATTTTTTTATGTAATGACGACTCAAACTTTACTTGAATAATGTATATTTTGTTACTGCTAACGCTTGATAAAACATCCAACACGTGTCCAGAGGACATCTCGTATAAGTAAATTTCAACTAATATAACAATTTATTTCTTTCAATATTCTTTTCTCTTCTAATGAGATAGATAATTGAAATCAGATGTACGAGGCGGAAATTCGTAATACTTTCCTACAATTGATCAGATAGTGCTGGAGAAAGGAAGATTAATGGCTCTTTGTCACTCTTGTATACGTTACTCGGGAAACGCCGATCTCAAATACTGCTTAACCAATTTCAAAACTTCTTTCACTAATGGAAAGTTACGTAATAGGTGTATCTATATTTGTCACACTTTCTTTAGGCGGTTGGATTTTTTATTCTAAAATTGATCTGGTTTGGATGGGGTTTTCGTTATTCAAATGCATATTTCTAGAAAGTATCTAAGGTAATTTAAAACCTGATTCGGAGATGGACAATGGAACTCCTAAAAAACTCACTATTGTTACGATGTCACATAATCTATATAATTTCCTTAATAGTCTAGTTAACAAATTTTTTCTTTGCAAGCATTTCAAAGCGGAGTCCAAAAAAGGATGATTTGGATTGTAATGTAGATGTTTTTTGAAAAATGAAGTTTAAGATGAAAAGGCTCCGAGTATGGTACCAACAAACATTCTAAACTGAATTTCTTTATCCTCAGGAACAGCCGAATCCGTCCCGCCGTACAGAATGCCACCGGCGCCCGAGGCGGCGCTGCCCGGCGCCCCAGCGCCCTCTACCCCCGCTGCGCTGCACACACACTCCGCGAAATTTCCCGTAAGTTGACAAATAACTTATTAATTACAATATAATACAATAAAAAAGCTTGTAAATTCGCAAATGCTTTTGGAGACTCTGAGCACAATAGGATAATGGGACTCCTACGACTTTGGTAGAACTAGTAAATAGGCAATCTGCTAGATGTATTGAATTTTTATTGCTTTACTTAAACATTAAATGAATGGATAATTATATACATATAATATTCACAGACAAACTTTATTAATTGAAGAGCTAACCTTTTGTTTTAAGAGATACAAAATCATCAAACACTTCTCTATAATCTGGTAGGAATTATGGGGCCCCCATGGATCGTGGGGCCCTGGGTGTTGGCCCGAAGTGCACAGTGGGAAAGAGGGGACTGCTAGAAAGAGGGTTTTTTTACAATTTATAACAAAAATATGAATCTTAATCCACCATGCTACTCTACTGTGGATCTGATACATTTATCAAACTAAGAACCCTACAAATTAAGCATAGACAAATTTAAATGTATAAATAGTTTCCAATTAACATAATAAGAGTTCTTTAAAATAATGATATTGAAAGGCTCGAATTATACTTGTGAGTTTTACTCTCGATATAAAACAACTTTGTAACTTAGCAACAGATATGTTGAAAGTAGTTACGATAGCTGCGAAACTAAGGCACTGACAGTAAATTCTGTCAAGTGTAAAGCAATGAGAAATAACTTATGTAAATATTTATGAAAGTTTGAGAGAAAAACTTATAAGAGTAATTATCGCCTAATACGTACACTCGTTTGGTAAATGTCATCGACATACGCTGACAAACCAATAGCGTTCTTTAAAACTTACGACTACCTGTATTTTAGACATTTTATACACTAGTAACTTAACCCGAAAACCTTTAATAATATCTTATGATAATAAATAAATAAACGCATCGCACTCAATTGCCCCCAATAAGCTCTCATGGCCTTGTTTCGGAAGTCCGAAAACAAACACAACTCTAACAAAAACACCGAGACCACGTCATACGTATGGCCAAAACAGCCGTTTGCCGTGAGCGGGGATTGAACCCGCGACCGTTAGCGCTTTGGTCAGTTGCACTGCACTGTAGGTGTGTGATACATGAATAGCGTACTTTCTATGACTAAAAAATTTAAAATCACATCAGTTACTTAGATAATTATTCTCTGAAAACTTGCACGCTTTACTTCTACAATCAAAAATGAAGAATCACCAGAAAAAACAATAAACGTCACTTTTTTTGTGAAACAAACCTTTTAATGCCATCTATCGGCTTATTGGTGTATTATTTTTATACGCTAATCAGTAGTAGGTATGGCCATTGTAGTCGCTGTAATTATCTAAACAAATATTATAAAGCTGAAGAGTTTTTTTGTTTGAACACGCTAATATCAGGAACTACTGGTTCGAAATGAAAAATTCTTTTTGTGTTGGATAGTTTATTTATTGAGCAAGGCTATAGGCTATACATAACGCCATTACTCAAAGGAGCAAAGCAGTAACCATAAACGCGAAGGAAACCGCAAAGGCCAGCTAGTAAAATATAAAACTATATTATATTTTTAAGGAATAGTAAAGAAAATACAGATTTTGAAAACATAAAAATTGCTCTTACTAATTATTTTTTGATATTCGATGTATTTCCCGTGAAGTCTTGATATATGGCAATAATTTGGCAGTTTGTAACTGAATTTGAAATAATAAATTATAACAATGGACATCTTAATATATATAACTCAAAGGTGATTGACTGACCGACTTACATAGTGATCTATCAACGCACAGCCCAAACCACTGGACGGATCGGGCTGAAATTTGGCATGCAGGTAGATGTTATGACGTAGGCATCCACTAAGAAAGGATTTTGATTAATTCTACCCCCACGAGGATAAAATAGGAGATGAAAATTTGTATGAAACTGTCAATTTTAAACCGATCGGGCTGAACTTTGCACGCATAAAGCTACTATGTAGGCATCGCAGACATCGCAGACGAAGTTGCGAGTACCAGCTAGTTATCAATGAAATGCAATAAGTAGCAAGTGCCAACCGTCCTGTGCGCTCGCATGACGTGACGACCGACGCCGGGTCGATGACATAGTTATATTTAGAACTTATAGAAATTATCGCATTATTCAGTTTTTACTACGAGGAATTCTTGCGAATGTCCTTTACGTGCAATTAAATGTTACTTTTGTTATAGAATTGTTGTTTATTGAAATATATTATTAAAAAGAGTGAGTTTTTTTATTATAATTATGATTAAAATTAGAAGAAATATAAAGTTAAACATAAATATAATGTTTTAAAATTATTTAACATATTTCGTTCTAATAATTAGTTACATTGAATGACCAAAAGACATTTTGGCTAAATTATTTAAGTATTAATTATTAAGCTTTTTGAAGTTTTTCGTTTGTATTTTTATATCATTTTTATATTCTTTATATGTCGTTCAATAAAAAAATAATTATTAAAATCGACTACCTAATATAGAAAATCACGTGACATACCTACTTTAAAAATACCAGTCGACAAAATTTATTCCATTATCCGTGAAAATCCAATCAAATTCGTATTCAAAATATTATGTTTCCCAATAGATTGAAGCACTTGTGTATGTAATTATATCAATTCAACTGTACCTCTGTAGCCTAAACGGCTTGGCTTGAAATTTCTGGAAGCATATCATTTTAAACAAAAAATTTTTTTTTTAATTCGCCACGATATCACGGAGTTATGAGGTAACAAACATTAACAAAATACGCTACAAAACGAAACTCCTTTTTGAAACGTTTTATAAAAGCTTAAAAGCTTTCTAAGCTTAACCAATATAACAGCTTCACTTAGTTATAAAGCTTAATCCACCACGCTACTCCACTATCGGTTGCCGGATATACGTGTATCTGAATTTATCCCGGCACATGCAGGTTTCCTGACATTATTTTCCTTCACTGCCGAGCCCGAATTCAAACACACACTTAAAAACTCAGCGGTGCTAGCTGGGGCTTGAACCTGCGATCATTAGTTGAGATCGACGTGTTCTAACCATTAGGCAAACTCGGCTTTTTTCACATAAGCACCTTATTACATTAAATAATTATAGTTTTCTAAACGACGTTAAAATAAAACTGCATACGTAATACTTCTTTTGAGATTAGAAAGTGTATTGTTCCATGTTCCATCGTTTAGCTTACACGATTATATAACTATGATGTTAGATGCGATAATGTTATTATGTTTGAGACATGACGAGTGTTAAATATTATTTTGTACTTGAAAGTCATTTGTATAAATTACTGGCAGTTGCTCGCGCCTTCGCCCGCGTATATTTTGGAATTTGATAGAAGCAATTAAAAAAAAAACTGGTAAAACACCATCCTTCAAGGTATTTAATTACTAAACGCGTATATATAATAAATATTTAATTTATGCTGAATTATATTCACCTTTGATCTTTAAAGAATCTTTTTTTCTTCAAATATTAAACTAAACTACCCCATTGCACCTCTCTGGGTTGGGGTTGACATTGATATGATGATTTTGTGTTTTATATTGCATTATTAGTATAAAGAAGAATGAGTATTCATTTTTAAGTTAATATGACCACAGGATAACATTTTGCGTACGAACGTTTTACCCCTTTGCACCCGTTTTGGTGTGAAATATCGAAAAACTCTTATTTAATTCATACCTTTGTCTTCATATTTAATATAACGGGTCTTATCGCGATAACTAATAGTAGTAATACCTTTTTATTGCCCGACGTTTCGACGAAGTTACATTCGCCGTGGTCAGTCAGCTCGTGACCACGGCAAATGTAACTTCGTCGAAACGTCGGGCAATAAAAAGATACTACTACTATTAGTTATCGCGATAAGACCCGTTATATTAAATATGAATAGTATAAATCGCGAAAGTTTAAAATATATACCTTTGTCTTGATTTAGAATGACAGGATTTTGTCTGCGAATTCGCGTGGTTTTACATTGGTTTTAATAGAAAGTGCAAGTGAAACACTATTAACTTAAAATTTAATGTATGAGGTTTTACGTTTTCGTGTTTTCATTCGTTCTATGTATGTATGTTGGCTTGTACATTTGTGGCACTATTTAGATCAAACGCGTTGACAGATTTAGATAAATGATGACGGATTTAATTTGTTATGACTCGCGACGGTTACGGTTACTGCTTCGCTCCTGTGACCAAAAGCTTTATGTAATATAGCCTATAAACCTTCCTCAAGAAACAGGCTATCTAACACAAAAAGAATTTTTCAAATCGCATCAGTAGCTTCAGAGATTACCCTCTAAATACTTAAAAACATACAAACAAACTTTTTCTCTTCATAATATTAGTATAAATATAGATATTAAAAGAATTTTAAATATATTTAGACTAACAATATGTGTGTTACAGATAGAACGCGAAGTGATCCTGTCCTCGGGCGACAAGAGCTCCAAAGTGCCAATATTGCAAGAGGCGAGGAAGAGGGGTCGGTTGGGGGCTGTGGCCCCCGACACACCCCCCAAAACGGTGTCGGCGTGGACGCATGCTGAAGTAAGTTTTTAAGCCTCTAAGGGTCTGTTTCACTGGTTCTTGATAAAGTTATCCGACATATAACAATATCTAACGAATAAGGTTTACTAAAATACTACCTGGTGCCCGCGATTACGTCTGCGAACAATTATAATAAATAAAATTAAAAAAAACCTAGCCTAAGTTAATCACTATAACATTAACTATCTGCGAGTGAAAGTTTCAGTGATTAGCCGGAACAAAGAGACGGACAGACAGACAATTTTTTTAAATTAATATAAGTATCGCATATACTTTTATATCCATTTAGTGAAAAGATGTTAATTTGAAATTACAAACACTTCAATTTTATTTATAAGTAGGTATAGGTAATGTGTATAGATATAATTTTTTTCTATTTGAGACCTTTAAAACCCATAAATCGTAATCATAGGCAATTAGGTTAATATAGTTCCGATGGAGCTATCGTGAACTTTATTTTTAACCGGTGAAATAGACCCAAAATAGTATAAAATTATAAACAATTTCTTTTTGTGTATTTCCTAATATACTTCCAAATGTCTTAAAAATTTTAAAACATGATTAAATGCAGTATTTATAGTCGCGTAGATAATTATTGTTAAAAGATTTATCTTTAGAAATCCATCTGAAATGACTAAAGATCGGTATCTTTTTTCATCTTGACAAGCTCGTCAATTGACTTATTGGCCAACGATATTCTTGCCTGTCGCTCAGTCGTTAGCTGGTTGCTAAGCAACGTCGTCCAAGGGATGAGTGTCCATAATCTAAAACTCATATCAGGCTGATAAATACTAGTATGTGAAAATAATGTTTATGGCTGAAGACTTTTAAAATAATAACGGATGATACTACAGCTCCAGGTATAAGTGATCTCTAAAAATAGAAAACTAAATCCTAACTACGACGCAAAGCGATAAAAATATCAAAATTATCGAATGAATACGGACAAAGTCACAAGCAAATACTAATGTATATTAAAATGTTCAATTAACTCCCTTCCGAATGGTGCCATACACAAAAAGACATTTATCTCTTTACTTTTTAAAAAAACACTTTATGCCCGTTAGAGGGCGCCACATTCGATTTAGTGACAGACCATACAACCTACAACCAGCGAACCGTCAAGACGCTTCTGACGATACCTCATTTGTCCAGTTCTAATAAGTAATTTAGGAGGCCTATCAAAATCATAACCCTCTGCTTTGCCGTAGTCAGGTAATCATTGTCTAGCGTTATTAACGGAACTTTGAAACTGAAAAAAAAATATGTTTAAATTCATCTCGAGCTCGGCGGTGAAGGAAAATATCGTGAGGAAACCTGCACGTGTCGGGAGAAATTCTGACACATGTATATCCGCCAACCCGCAGTGGAGCAGCGTGGATTAAGCTCTAAACCTCCTCCTTAATAGGAAAGGAGGCCTTTGCCCAGCAGTGGGACATTTACAGGCTGTTACTTTACTTTATTTATCGGAACTAAAGACAGGCTTTCAAATCCTTGTATTATTACCGACAAGCAGTATAATAAAATATGATTATAAATATCTATATAGCCAGTCACAAGTCTATCTTGCCCCACATACTTCTAATCTATTATTAGACTCGACTCGACCATAAAACCATGGAAAATGTATAACTGTAGGGCAAAGAACTCCATCGTTATGCCTCGCTTGTCGCGGCGCTCGTTAAGCAGGAAGACGGACTGACGGACAACCTAATATACATATAATATACATAGAAGGCTCATAAACGTATCGTCTTGAACGATTCTTAAAAAGCTTTTCGTTTTGTACGTGTTTTTGTTATTATTTGGTTAATTGATTTTGTAATACTTTTTAAAATATCTTAAATATTTGTTTAAAATGTCTTCAAAAAAGGAGATTCGCACTTCGTAGTGTATTTTTATTCATGTTTGTTACCTTGCTCCGTCATTTCTTAACGAATTTTAAAAATTATTTTTTTATTTGAAAAAGTAAATTAATAGTTTGAAATATTCGCAACATCAAAACGAATCTAATGACGATTTATATCTAACTGATCAAAATCGATTAAGCCGTTGAACAATTACGTGCAGACATACATACATACGTATATGCATACATACAGCCTAAACACATAATCTCGTTTTAGCCTTTGCCGCAGTCGGGTACAAAATATTGTGCACATTTTTAATGACAAAAAATTAATAAGTAGATTCAATACTATGTGTATTAAACATACTCTGGCGCTAGATACGAGGAATTTCTTAATACGCTTTAAGCTATCATAGTACATTTGTAAATTTTGCTCTCTTAATTAACTTAAAACAAATTCTGTAACAATACGAAAGTTCCTGGTAAAAATAAAGGCACTGACGGTAAATTCTTTCAGGTGTAAAGCAATGAGGAATAACTTATGCAAATTTATAAATTCAATCCTTCCCTCATAAAAGCGTTATGTAGAGATAAGTAATGTAAAAACAAAAAAATGCGTAAAATATTTATATTTAAGAAGTTTTCAGTAGCGTTCGTCTTAAAATATACAAAATCATCAACATCTGCAACATTAGCATATAAGGCAAGGCAACAAGGCTTGTATGCTTTTAAGGAATGTAGGTCACTGATTTGACAGACTTTGTAAGCATTGTGATTAAGTAATTAAGTCATAATATAAAATTAAAAATTAAAAAAAAAAAAATCGACAATCTATTAATTTTGACTGACAGGTTGGCGTAGTGGTCATTGCAACTAACTGAAACGCAAACGGTCGCGGGTTCGATCCCGGCTCACGGCAAACGTCTGTATTGGTCATACGGATGTTTGCCGTGGTCTGGGTGTTTGTGCTTGTATTGTGTGTGTTTCCGGACCTCCGACCACAGGATCATAAGACCCTAATGGGGCTTCGTTGAGTGTGATGCGTATATGCGTTCATTATTAATTGCTGGAAGTTATAGATCCAAAAAATTCCCCACTAAAATGAATCCAGATCACAGTTTCAAAGTTGCATCACTCCTATCAATGGTTTCAAAATGTATTGAGGACAAACATAAAAACATTGACTTTTATTTATATAGATAAAGCGTATTTTCAAAAAGGGAAAAGGTTCTCAATTCTTTGGAGACGTTTTATGTGTGTTCACCGATGACTGGAAAACGGCTGGATCGATAAGGTTAATAGTTGTTTTGTTAAAAAGGGTATACTTCCAGATTGGTCCCAAAGAATTTTCATAAAGATCGTTTCAGTAGTTTAGTTTTAAAATCAAAATAACTTGAATAAGTATGTCATTCAATTTAACGAAATTACATATTTTGCTTTTAAAGTCTCTTGCCATTATTTTTAAAGTCTTGTTTTTTACATGTCCTTGGTGGCCATTTCTAAAAAATTCAGACTGATAACTGAATTGTATTATAACAAAGTATACAACAAACATGTCATGGCTCGTATGCTTTTATGAAACGCTGGTCACTTTAAATTAGCCATACTTTACAAACTTCGTAATTACGTTAAAAAAATTGAATTAAAATTTAAATTATCCGACTTATGTTATAGTTTCTTGTTTTAGTATAAGTAATTCTACGTATATACTATTTTCGTTTCATTTTGTATTTCACACAATTATACTACTAAATAAAAGTCAAAATCCTTTACGGCCTATACCACCTACTAAGAATGCTTAGTGCTGTGTTCCGGTACGAAGTGTGAGTCATTTTAATTATAGGCACAAAGGACATTACGACTTAGGTCCCACGGTTGGGAACGTAATGCCAGGAATTGCTAATGCCTTCTGCAATTTATATGTTTAGTTACTAATTCTCTGTAAGAAAATCTTTTGTACACTTTAATAGTTAGGCAAGTATCACACGTGTAAGTTTTGTTTCATAAAGATTTACATACATATTTCATTACACGAATATTTGACAAACGAGCCAACGGGACACCTGATGTAGTTTGAACCGCCGCCCATGACATGCGCAGCCCTAGATGAGACACAAACACGAGACACGGCTATATAGCTATATGGATGCTGATAAGCAATAATGCGTCAACCCACAAAAAGTCAAATTCGGAGATATTGACATATTTTGATAGTGCATCACCTATTTAACAGTATTCAATAAAACAATAAAGTCATATAAACTAAATAAGTACGGAAAAAAGAATCTTAATTCATTGTTTCGAATTTCAAAGTCATATATTTTGTAATCTTTACAATAATCTGATATATTTAAAAAAACTTTTTGTTACATAATATAGTAAAAACATTATTTGCTTTTAATACATTATACCTTTTATCAAAAAAAAGAAAATATGGATAAATACTTATTCAAACAAATGTATTAAGAATAGGTTTGATATCTTTAGACGCATTTTCTCAAAACGAAGTTCGTGTGGCTTGACACAGTATTGCTTATCAGGGTCCATATATACTTCTCGCCAATCTTCTGAGAGATTGAAATACTGCCCCAATCGAGTCAGCCTGTATACGAACCGTAGTCAGTGAGTCACAGCTAAGCTCTACCTCAGTTATCATTACTTAAACACCTGAAAGAATTTACTGTTAGTGACTTATATTTGATACTTTGAGTTATGGTCACCTACATATTACGTATATATTGTTATTCTATTTTGTATATATACAAAATTAGTATTTTATCAAAATTAGCAGTTTACAAAAAAAATCATTTTCATAATTAACAGTTGGGTACGTAATTTCGATTGAAAATTTGAACTAAATACTGATATAATTTAGAAAATATTCTTCTTCTAAAATCCTATTGTTTTGGATTTATACGCTTTTTAAATTCTACAAAAGACTTGTGAACAACACCGCCTGTGCCCATATTTCCTTTGTTTTACGTCGTGTCAGGCTTGAAGCGATGTGTCGGTAATATAAAATTCAAAACGCGATCGAGCCGTACAACGAAGCGAACGGTTAACAGCACGTGTCGCCTTCCTACTACGATTTTTATGCTTAAAAATTGTTCGTTCGTAAATTTCAACCCATATAATATCTGTGAAATAATAAATATTAAAATCTTGGATCTTCGACGCCCGAAACCTCCTTAACGTTAACATGACAGTGACACGAACCCATACAATTTTCTCCTTTCGAAAATCTCTGGATAAGTTTAAATAATTTTTCACTTGAAATGAAATCCCATAAACCTCAATATATCAAGAAATGAAAATCAAAATGTTCTATATCAAAATAAACAAAATTATGTAAGATGTTTTCCATAAGAAGCACCTATTAGCATTTTTATGTCCATCAAAACATGACAATATTCGGCACGAGATGGTCGTTTGATGGCAGTGAAAGTTAATAGTGTGTATCGAATCAAGATTATGTATGCGTGATCGATACATTGAGATGATCGTAGTTCACTTTCATATAAATATATGAAAATACACAGACAGACTACGTCGTCCTACGTAAAACTAGCGTTACTTATCGAGTCTAATTGTGAATCTAAACACTTATTTACTTACTTACTTACTTTTGAATATAAGTTTAAGTTTGATAACTTATCCTAAAAATTTTAGACAAGTTAAAAATGCAAACCCAAAAATCAAAGTATACATAATTCAAATGGGCTTTTTAAAGCACTTCGTCAAATTACATGTCCTTTTTTAATTATTACAAAGCTGCCACCGGTTCGGTATATTCATAATTTTAACTTCAAAAAAAAGGAAGGGTCAATTAAAACTAAAATTCCCCAATCTGGACCTTATTTATGTATGTTTAGCGATTACTCAAAAACGGCTAGACCTATTTGATTCATTCTTTTTTCGTTTTAAAGGGTCTACTTTGAGATTAGTCTCATAAAATTTTTATCAAAATCGGTTTAGAAGTTTAGTTTCAAAATCCAAATAAATGAAACCAGTATGTCATTCAAATAAACGAAGGCGTATTTAGCTTTTGAAGACGGTTCTCGTTTATTAAAAAATCTTGTACATGGCACGTGTAAACGTGATAGATAACATATTCATGCGCGTACATTGCCAAAACTGAACACAACGGAAGTAACCCTATCAAAATGTTGAGCAAAAATAAAAGGCACACGAATATCTTATCTGTCGCAATTAGTCACTTTATGTATAATATAAATTGTGTAAATAGTGAAAAATTAAAAGATAATTGTACACAATATTTTCAGTCACAAAGTACCAAGGATATAAATATGGTGGGTTAAGGCCCAGACGAAGTTGGGTAGTTATAAATCTTAAAAGCAATAAACTATAGATTTGTATTCAAACGGTACTAATACTAAATTAGATTCGGTGTAACGGAGCCGCACGCGAGCCTACGATGCACTTAGAACTAGTATACTCGCGGTTCGTCCCAGAAACGAACGCATCTGTACAAATTATTATTTTTTTTGTATTTTATATTCGACGTTTAAAGGACGTCACATTTTAATTTTATATAAATTGAATATAAAAATGTTTTTTTTTGTGTTTAATTTTTAATGTTTTAATTTTTTTTTGTTTAACAATGTGATAAAATTAAGTGAAGTGTTTTATGAAGTTTTTGGAAGATAAAATGGTTGAATTTAATACTGAAAACGTAGGTATTGTTTTTACATAACTTTAAATAAATTAACGATGTATTTAATCGTTTTGTTTTGGAGTTTTTGAGAAATATGTTAAATGCATGCAGGAAATTTTAGTGAGTCTATTTATAAGTTTTACATGTTAAATTATTATTGTTTTTATTTGTCATGAAAAGGGAGAAACGGGATCATTTTTTTTTTTCTTAAAGTGTGTGTAAACTTACACTTTTAAATTATTATTTAAACACATTCCTAGTATTTCAAGTTAAATAATAAAGTTACATATACAAAGCTTGTTTAAACATGCTCTGACTTAGTCATCGAAGCTTCAATAACGAGGTGAAATACCTCAAATGCCAGCACGATTTCGAATCCACGAATTCCACTTAATGATATGTAACGATTTTACACTTCTAAGCTTTTATATAAAAATAAATAAAATAAATAAATAAATCATTTGTTCTTATAAAAAAAATATTATTAAAGTTGTGGCTATTTTATTTACATCTACAAGTATAATATAAGTGTCGTTTTCAAAATAACATAAAGAATATATACATAAATAAAATAATATATTTTACGTATCATGAGTGTAGTAACTCAAGGCGGGAAAAACACTAGTAAGTTATACTCTCGTAACTTATATAAAACGACTTTGTAACCTCGTAACTATTAATAAGCTGTGCGACAATAATTTTATATGGACGCTGATAAGCAATACTGTGTTAAGCCACACGACCTTGATTTTGAGAAAATGGTGTCTTAAAGATGCCAGACCTATTCTTAATACATTTGTTTGAATAAGTATTTATCTATATTTTCTTTTCTTTTTTGATAAAAGGAATATTGAATTAGAAGCAGATATATTTAATATATTATCTAATAAGAAGATTCTTAAATATATGAGATTATTGCATAAATTTCAAAATATGGAATGACCTTGAAATCCGAAACATATAATTAAGAAACATTTTTTCGTACTTATTGAGTTTATATGACTTTATTTTTTATTGAATAATGTTAAATAGGTGATGCAGTATCAAAATACATAAATATCTCCGAATTTCACTTTTTGTTGGTTGACACATTATTACTTATCAGCATCCATACATGACAGTGAATTCTGTCAGATACACAAGTAATTATAAATAATGTATCTAAAACTTGTGAAAGTGTGTGAGCAAAACTTACAAGTGTCTCGCCTAAATGGAATTTGTACTACAAGTGTTGTATATAAGTGTATTTTCTAAAGCGAGAATTACACTTTAAGGTTAACTCTCAGCCTTTCATGAAGAGTTATCTCCATAGCTTTACACCTGCGCCATATTTTTGACATTCACAGCTGTCATAACAACGACGTATCTGTTACTACGTTAGTGTTGTTTTATATCGCTTACGAGAGTAAAACTTTAAGACGTAATTCTCACCTTACAAGTCGAAGTTAACGCGAATAAAACCTAAGATATACGATTATCAATAAGAAATGTATAAAAATAATTCGCAACATAAATCAACTGTAACCACGTATAAAGTACAGTTCAACGCCTCTATTCCAACAACAATACATTGTTGTTGCATTCCCATTACCTCGCGTAACACATTCGTTTCTTTCACTTCGGAGCCTTGTATTGTTGAAACGAGGCGAACGAGACTATAGTACCAATACCCGTTTTAAATACGTACTATCTACGTTACATCTAAGAAATAGTTTTTTTTTTTAATTAAAAAATACAATTTCTTAGATTAACGCATTGTGTGAAACATTGTTTAGTCAGATACTTTCCTCGTGATTTGTTTTCAAAAATGTTGAATATGTCGGAGATTAATTTTCGTTTAGTATTTAAAAAATTTCAATTTTCGTGGCGCAGTCGTCTTTTTAACATGCCATTATGATATGATATTGTACGATGGAGTACAATATCATATCATAATGGTAATCGCAAAAAATCGTACATTTTGACTATACGTGCAATTTGTCACGATAACTTAATTAAAATTTGTACCTATAAATAGCGTTAATATTTTTTCCTAACAAACTGGTAGGTCCTGATATCATTAAAATCATGTACTATACAATGAATTCATTACTAAAATATAAAATTAAAAAAAAAAACTTAAAAAGAAAATAAAATTGACGAAATGATTGGACCCACAAGCTTAAATCATTCCATATTAAAAATATTTTTATTTAAATAAGTTTTGTAAAATATAATTAGTTCTAGACTAAGGAAAATCGTTACATTTTTTACAGAACCAACAAGCGGGACCGTCTGGCGATTTCAGACAATACGAACAATACGGGTATACGATGAACCAAAACCAAAATCCAAACCAAGGCGCAGTAGCAAGAAACGTACAAAACTATGATTCCCCGAAACCGCCGATACCCGCCAAAAACGCATACAAAACCGATGGCCAAAACAACTCCCACATAACAGTCACAGTTGAAACCGGAAAAGACAATACAAGAGATGCTCCTAAAAGCAATAAATCCGTCAGCAAAACTTACCACACACTAAAAGATATGATATCGAGTAGATTCAAAAAAGATGGCAACGACGCTGAAAAGAACAATGAAGAAGCTAGACTTAATAACATCGAAGAGAGGAAAAGACCTGAACCTGAACAAGTCACTCCTAGGGAAACTCCAAGGAAGGTGGAACAAGGGATATACGGTAGACCGATGCCACAGAATCGACCAGACATGCAATACGGACATGGCATGGCGAACAACATGGCATACCCAAGTCCTTCACCGCATAGGTAAGATTTAACATGACACTAACGTTACAATGTTAACCTAGCAATTTCTATTTAGCATCTAGCGTTGTATAATATTTTATAATTTCCTTGAGAAACATGACATAATCACGTAGTAGAAATTTAATCACAGCTTTCACATGGGAATTAAAATTTCTTCAAGCATCGCGGTCTTTTAAAATAGAATTATTAAGTGATGCCATCGACTTCGTTTGCTTCTCTTTAATGATCGTTTTCTTTATAATTATATAATGGAAATGTATAAAACAGGTTCAATTAATCTCAACTTGAGCAACATGCGAGATATATAAAAATACGTTACTCCGTTATGCTGATCATGAGGTAGAGATGTTAGGTGTTTTGTTTGAAATTATATGTAATAACAAATTTGTGTTTAAATTCATCTCGAGCTCGGCGGTGAAGAAAAACATCGTGAGGAAACCTGCGTGTGCCGGAATCAATTCTGACACATGTATATCCGCCAACCCGCAGTGGAGCAGCGTGGTGGATTAAGCTCTAAACCTTTTTCTTAATAGGAGAGGAGGTCTTAGCCCAGCAGTGGGACATTTACAGGCTGTTACTAACAATATTGTTATCGTTACAGACAGTTAATACACCAACAACAACAATTAGTACAACAACAAATGATGTTGAACCAGCAGGCCAGGTCGCAGGAGATGCTTGCGTCACCTCATAGGCCACAAGCCCTGGGGGCAGATGCTCTATACCAGCAATATGGCCCTCCAGGTCGAAGAAGTGCGATGTACCAACGAGATATGGATGTGAGGTCGATGGCCAACTTCACATCTTTAAAAACCGGACCACAACCACAGGTACATATTAAAAGCAAAGAAACTAAATGTAACCAAAAAATAAAAGCTAAAAGATTTCATCAGATATTAAATCCAACAGTTTCATCTCTTCGCTGCTGCGAATCATTCTTAAATATATTAACACAAGAATCAGATTCGATTGTTTCCGTCAAAAATGCTGTTCTTAATTAAGCAATTAACTCTCTTAATTCTTGATGGTTATAAACCAAATAAATCATAATTACAAAATGCAATACAATCCGAATGTCATAGAACAGAATCTAAAAATTACAGCAATAATTCTCGCCTTTCTTACGGCCGTTTCTCACTGCTGCAACAAAGCACAATGATTCCCAAGAATTACCTTTTCCCACGGAGCACGCAATTAAACAACATGTACTTATATTATGATGCGAGCGTGATATCGTGGAGCTTAAATTTTACCTCCGTATTGTCCGCACCGTAATGAATTTATCGAATCATTGTTTTTCAAATCAATTGAGAAACTATTGTCACTCTGTTTCTTGTATTGTGTAACTTTAGATATTGAAGATATGTGAGCTAATTTTTAATAACTACTATTCGTCCCGACTTATATGGGTTAAGCAATAAAGTAAATAGTAAATTATGCAATTAAGAATATAAAGACTTCATTTGCTAAATGTTAAAATAAATAAATAACCCCTGACGGGTTAATTATATACTTATCTCTTCCTTCCTGTTGTAATTTAATTTAAAGAATGCTACAAAGACTGTTAAAATGAGCAGAAAGGAAACATTTTGTTTCTAAAAAGTATTAGATGTTGAAAATTTGTGATAAGAAAAGAAAAACATTAATACGTTTTCTACGATATTTGGTATAGAATCACGATTTCCGTTTTTATACTTAAAATATAGCATGTCCAATTTTATAACAAAAGCTATAACACTCCGTATACATTTTTATGTTCTTTTGTCGTGACTAAGCGCTGTTGAAGATCGCCTTTTTTAAAAATCAACGTGTTAGATCCGATTTCAAATTTTATAAGTTATCTTTGAGATTATGTACCCTCTTTGTATATAAAATATCGTTTTATATACAAAGAGGATACATAATCTCAAAGATAATTAGTTTTTAACACAACTAATAATTTAAAAAAACTCTATTACAGTTCGATACCTCACATTCAAGATTAGATCTCAGAAGTCCTCAACAATTAGAAAGGGAAATAGTAAGGCAAAGAGGTTTAGTAGAGGGCAGAAGAGCTGCCTCTCATCCCCACCTCTTAGACGACCCACATCCAAGACAAGAAATCACAACACCACAAATTCATGACCGATCTAGAAGAAATTCACACGGTAATCTTCTAGATGGAATGCCAAATGAAAATGGACCATCAAGAAGTAATGAAGAACGAGAGTCAGACGATGGAGGATTTCGTATGAGACTTGCAGCGCAAGGAAGATCTAGTTTTGAAGAACGAATACGTACAAGTGGTCGTTTAATAGAGTCACAAAGACAAGAACGTGGACACGAATTATATAGAAGAACGCCTGATAGCCATAAAGAATCAAGAAGAACACCCGATTCATTAGGTCAAAGGCATAAAGAAGAAGCTTCGACGTCTGGTGAAATGTTAGAAAGAAATGACGAAAGCGCGAGTCAGAAATCCGTGGATAGTGTATATAATTCTAGTAGTAAAGCTGAAGTATATAATCCCCAACCGTCATCATCCAGACAAACGCCAAATAGAATCGAAGATTTAAAAGCACACGGAAAGAAGGGCGCAAGCGGTTCAGGTACTAGCTCAGGTAATTTTGTTACGGAATAAGATTTTAAGTCTGTATAAAACTTTTTACAATACTTTCCTTTCTCTTCACTATATTGACTATTTTATTCGCATACTCGCTGTGTTTTGTGGTTTCACCTGCGTTACTTTGAGGAAAAACTATATTAATAAGGTAAACATACCCTCCCTATTATTCATTATATATTCACTATTATTCACTATTTCATTGGTTTCAATTTTGTTTTTGCGTAAGATGATTTTTTATTTTTTTATTAAAATAAATACAATTTATAAAGTACCCTCAGTTACTCCTTATTAGCTATCAGTGAGTGAAAGTCCCGTCAAAATCGATGCAGTCATTTCACAGAAAAGCTGTTAATTTGAAAATACAAACAGACAAATCAATTTTATTTATTTGTATAGATTGATCATTTTTTAATGTATTACACATATTTTAAAAGTAAAATATTCGCACTTATCAGATTACGACAAAAATGGTGGTCAGTCATCAAACGTAGACTCTGGTAGAGGTAGCGTGGCGTATTCCAGCGGGAGACGACCAGATGCCAGCCTACATGACACCTCTGCTGATTCAGATGCCGTTGGCTCCAGGGTTCAACCGCAGCCTGGAACTAGTCAGCAAAATCCTGGACCAGGTATGACGTTTATTTAAAGAATATTCCTTTTATTTCAAAATGACGTATGACGTGTTACAATTCGATAGTTTATTCATCAACTAGGTTAGTGCTTTTATTAAATATTTTTACTAACCAAAAAAGTGATGTAGAGCCTAGCTGTAGCCTGATTGACAGTTCATATACAGGATGATTCGACTGTGGTAGTACCTCACACTCATATTAGATCGGCGTATAATAGTTAACATAGCGTTTAGTATACTGAATGAGAGAACTGGAACCCTGCGGCCCTTCCCCGTTTGTTTCCTTACATCTATTCCCTGTTATCCGTTATTCTTTTTTATACTGGCAACGCATTTATGGGCTACTCTGGTGCTACTAATGTCATGGTCTGCGGTGAACATATAACATCAGATGTTCGCCAGCTATTTTTATAAAAAAAATATTCATTACAATGGATTATCTATCCCTGTATCTTTATCAATTCGTTTTTTTTTTACAGCCGGGGAAAATGAGTGGGCAGATCTAGTAGAATGCGAGCTACGTCAAATATTGGAGCCCAAGTTGTCCAGCATGAGGCTGGACAGCTCAGCCAGCTCAGACGGCTCGATGACGCCGCCTCTACCACCTCAGTCTCCATCTTCTGATTTACATAAAAGAAATAGGTAAAATTAGAGTTTTATTATATTCGCCAGAATTTAAAGGTATAAAAAAAGATACATTTTATTTATTTACAGAAACATTTTATTTTTTCAAAGTGCGATTTTTAAACATAGTTGTTTATTATTTTGACAAACAGGTTGATGTAGTGGTCACCGCAATAGGCCGCGGGTTTGATCCCCGCTCACGGCAATTGTTTGTATTGACCATACGGATGTTGGTTGTTGTCTGACTGTTCGTGTTACGCGTTTCTGGACCTCTAACACAGGATCATGTAATTCTAATGAGAGGAATTGAGTGTGATGCCTTTATTTATTATTATTTATTTATCGAAAATTACTTATTTTTATACTGCTTCCAGCCTGCCCGGCAGATCATCAGAATATCCTGATGAGCGCCGTCGAGGCAGAGAATCCCCGCGCTGGCACTCTCATAAAAAACACTCTTCCAAACGTGACCATCATTATAAGAAACACTGTAAGTATTATTATTACTATCGATTATTGACTTATCTTTTATTTAACTCTTTAGGGTTGATCTTATGAGTTCACAAAAGTCTTTTCCAAGTGCTCAAGGTTGTATAAGGAACTAGTTACTGGATACTGCTTCAATCCTATGAGTCGTAGCATCATGTAATATAGCCTATTTGCTTCCTCAATAAACGGGCTATCTATCGCTTCAAGAATTTTCAAATCGAATCAGCAGTTTCCGAAATTACATATAAACTTACAAACAAATTTTTACTTCTTGTAATATTAGTATTGATCATGTGTTAAATTGTATCTTTCCAGACCAACTAGACTTTAAAAATTGTATTAAAGAATTTATTTTTTTTATGTTTCAGTATTCGGACTTGACACGACAGACATGACGTCAACCACGACTCGAAGCCTGGACCTTTCATCTCTTCTAGACGGACGGACGGACAGCGACGCTTCAACCGGAGACGCGAGAGCTATTCGAAGACAACTGCGAGGACTTGAGAACATGTATGCAGAAGTTCTACAATTATTGGGAGTTAGGAAACCTACCAGTCTCGCGAAACATCCCACATGGGAAGCCAGGTAAATTGGAGAATTAGATATAGAATATATTGTGTAATAAAATTTATTGGACTTAAAATTTCTGGTTCAGCAGTTTTTTCGCTCAGCGGGTTACTATTATATTTTAACAATGTTATTAGAATCTTCCTTTTTCCTGTGTCCAGTCAACAATGACCCATTTAATTTCTTGAATGAACACTGTGTCTCGATAAGGCAAGAAAATACATTAATTCCTTTACTAAAATGATAAACTTATTCTAGTTTTTTTATTTTAAAAACTAAACTGTAGAATCGTTTTTGATTAAAATTCTATGGTTCCAACCGAAAAGACTCACTTATAGAAAAACGGCAATTTCAAAATTGGTTCAGCCGTTTTCAAGTTATTATTGAACATACATAAATAAAAAAGCCTTAGATGAATTGAGAACCTGCTCCTCTTTAGAAGTCGTTTTAAAATAGCTGTTTGTCGAATAATCGAATACTTTTAGGCTATTACTGTATTATAATGTTCTTCATTGATTTTTACCAATTATTTTTTATTTCCAGATTATCATCTAAGCGTCGCTATGGTAGTATGTCTTCCCTGCCGTCAAGTTCTGTAAGCAGTCGACCAGTTAGAGACAAGCGGAGAAGTTCCAACGAGCAGAGGAAGAAACATGATCTCAAGGTCAATATCTCTTTTTACCACATTTGTTATCTGCATCTGCAAGAATAAGGTTTACAGGACGGCCAGTTGTAAATGTTCAGCCGGACAATATTTATGTGTTCAATGCTAGAGAATTTTACAAGAGACACTGCAAATACAATCCATCCATTCTGATAACCGCAGGGCATCAACAAGCGCTTCCAGCGGCTGGAGTCGCACGTGGTGACGCTGGCGCGCTCGGTGGCGCACCTCTCCAGCGAGATGCGCACGCACCACCTCGTCATGCAGGAGATGGACAACATCCGCGTGGAGATCGCCGCGCTGCGACACATGTACAAGTGAGTGAGCGAGACCCGCTGTGTGCTGTGCACCGTGCACTGTCGCCCATTGTGTCGTACTCTCCAGCGAGATGCGCATGCACCACCTCGTCATGTAGATGTACTGGGCTCAACTGGATGCTACAATCTAATTTTACCATGCATATTGTATAAGGAAACTTAATTTGATGTAAATCATCAGGTAGACTTAGTTAATGTCAACGTTTCCCGTTCGTGAAATAAATAAAAGTTATGTAAACACAACATACTCGATATTTCGATATATTTCCTATTATTTTCCACTTCTGACAACACTCCAACAACAATTCACTTTCTTTTGGATATTATTTATTTGACAATGATTTAAAAAAAAAAAATAAATAAACATAATGTTACAGATCTCAGCAGTACATCAGGTCAGGTCACCACAGGCACCTGGATCCTTACTCCTTCAGTAACCCTGATAGAGTGAAACGTCTCACCAAATTCTTCGGCGACGAACCTCCACTTATGCGACTGTTCCTGAAGAAATTGGGATATGAGGTAAATTATTTCAATTGTCACATATATGTAGTTAATTACGGTACTAATAAATAATACGTATCGAAGATAATGACTAGTAAGATATGATTTAATATATAATTTACTGTATCGGAGTTTCTGATCTTTTAGTCCTTCGAGCCGGATTTGAAATAACTACTTTTAGAAATAAAAAATATGTATATAATTTCTCGTCACTTCATTGCATATCATTGGTATATATTTTTTAAAATTTTAAATTAATCTTTTACTATGAAAGTGTGTGGTCTTTTGGTCCTTCGAGCCAGATTTATAACAGCTACATATAGAAAAAAAATGGTCGACTATTCCTTCCGTCTTTTCATTTTTTGAGTGTACATTTGAAACGACTAAATTCTGCCTTTTGTTTCCAGAAATACGCCGCTCTGCTAGAGAAAGAGAAAGTTGGTGCCGCGGAGCTACCCTACGTAGGAGAAGATAAGCTTCGAGCTCTAGGTGTCCCTCTAGGACCTAGGATGAGAATCTTAAAGGAGGCTGGGATACACCAAGACCTACATCTATCCAGAGACGACCACAACACGACCACAACAACCTTAGCTATTGTGTAAATAAAATAGATATTAAGTCAAGACAAATGTTTTTTATTGGTAACCAAATGTAAACTGTATTTAGTTTTATATTGGAATACATCATTAATATAAATATTAGGACTTTCAATTTTATCATTCAAAATGTGTTTAAAAGTTATAATATAATAAAGAAACACAGAGGTATATTATGACGCAGTATGATCATTTTTTGATTTTTATTTTTCAATGTATTGAGTAAAAGCTAAGCTATTCTAAAGGGATTCGAATCGTGATAGTCAATTTAATACCCTTAGAATGTTACATTTTCCAGTAGTCGTTATTAGAAGACAACCAATTGATATACACATTTAAGAATCGTTAAAAATACTTTTATCTGATTAAAAAATTGTTTTGTCTTAATTAAGAATGTCTAAAAAAATACTGTGTGTAAAAAAATATTACTTGCATATTTTATATAGAATGTTCTATAAAAAAATCACAATCAACTTTCGTATTGTTTACGAAAACAAGCATTAATGATATTATTCTTAAACGTTATCTTTATGTTTTTATCGTCAACACATTCACTATTAAAAACACATTACATTAAAATACATATTAATTACAATAAACATAAATTACTCTTAAAAATACGTAAATAAAATAACGGCACTTTATATATGTTTTTTACTGTGAAATTCATAAAGAAAAATATATATTTTTTAACAACAAAAAGTAACACTTGGCACAACAAAATGTTAACAACAACAATTTAATTAAAAATAGTCTCTAGTGTCAACTCAAACTCAGTGCGAAATATGTATTTTCGACTTTATTTATGTCGTAAATACTAGAATTGACTGCTATTTAGTTTAATTAGTTTTAGTATTTGTTGATAAAGTGTAAATACTTTCTGATAATCATATTAATTAGTAAAATGTTGTACTAAGTGTTCATAGCTTAATTAATTATAATTACTTTGAAATACTTATGCTTTAAATAAGTAATTGTCGTAAAAATATTGTTTTACAGTTATCTTTAATTTATAATAAAACAAAGAAGTATTTTAATTTTTTTTTAAGCTTTTTTTTGTCTTTTTTTTACAATAACACATGTCATGTACAAATTCCGCTGTATAATGTACTTAATCTACATAAACATTAGAATAATTTGAATTTAAAATGTTAACTATGATTACTTATTTTTAAATTAGTATACCTAACTAATTTTTTGTTACATTTCGCTTAATTCTCAGATGTATGCCAAAGAAAAAAAATCGGCATGTATTGAAAATGTAAATATTGTTTATAAATAAATAGGAACGGAACAACGAAATTACAATGTAATTATTTTTATATTTCCGTGTCAACGGTATTTTTTGTAAATAAATTTTTTACATATATTTTTTTCTTGTTGTTTCTTTTTAATAACAAAATCAAATTTATTTTTAGTTCCCGAAATAACTCCGACTATAAATACAAACACTAAAAATTCTTAGCTTTTTATTTTGGTATGTATTTATAAACCTCGTGTTGAGAACAACATTACATTTAACGTTGTCTTAGATTTTCGCGATTATTATTCATTGAAATAAAACTATTTTAAACGGATTTAAATCGCGTATAATTCGTGGTCACGGGTAGACTCATACAGCGTTCATACAGCGTTCGTGGTCACGGGTAGACTCTACCCGTGACCACGAACGCTGCAAAGTGCTCGAAACGTCGGGATGATAAAAATAATTATACGCGATTTAAATCCGTTTAAAATAATTTTATTTCAACATTACATTTTCAAAACGGAAAATACGTATTTAATTAAAAAAATATTTTTAAGAGGAGAATTATACAAGAAAATAAGGTTAATAAAATATCAACGAAATATAATTTAAAAATAAAATAAATATAAAACAATCTTAGAAAAATACAAAATTCTGTTAAAAACAAGATTTTATTATAAAAAGTAAACTGGCATATCAACAACATTAAAAACTTATGTTTAATAAAAACGTTTATCTAAATCACGCTGTCCTACAACGGACAGACATCCGTTATAACTTCTCAATATCCCGCGGATTCTTTTATATATATATATATATATATATTTTATTAACTTTATTTGTGCGAATTTTCCTCAAAGTAAATCCAAGAAATTATGTACTAATTTCTGCTTACTCAATAATAAATATTATTTATACGAAACTAACTAACTGTGCCCCGCGGCTAAACGCACGTTAATTTAAGAAAAATTTATATTATTTTATAGAATTTTTAAGTTATCTTTGGGGTTCTAGTTACTAGTTTACTTGTAACTATGAATATATTTGTGAAAGTGAAGACGGACGCTCTATCCTAGAGCGAGGGAGGGTGCGTACTGTCGATATATAATAATAACTAACTAAACAAGCTACCATAGACAAAAAACAGTATTATTAACTTTTATGAGATATTACTAACAAGAATGTTTACCTTTCTTACTAGAATTGGATATTGGTCACTATTTCAATAATTTTTCGAACTCTCTTTTATAGACATACAGTTTTTTTCAAAATGCGTTTTTGATTTAAGGACTGTGTATATTTTAATATGTTAAAAGCTGTTAATTAGAAATGACAAAGAGACACTTCAGTTTTATTTATTTAAATAGATTATTGCTAGCATTGAAGCCATCTTTAAGTTATTTTTCTATTACTTGAAAACATTTCTCTAGTTGGAAGCCTTTCATTAAAAGGTACTCTTATATTTTCACTGGACTTTAAGTCCTTAGTTTACTTGTAATTGGACGCTGAAAAGCAGTGCTGTGTCAAGCCACAAGGTCTTTAATTTAAGAAAATGGCGTCTAAAGATGTGAAACCTATTTTTAACAAACATATTTGAAAAAGTATATATCCATCGTTTCTTTTCTTTTTATTTTTTATAAAAGGTATAATTAATTGAAATTAGACTGACATATTTAATAAATTATCCAATAAAAAGTTTTTCAAATATTTGAGATTATTTTATAAATTGCAAAATATGGAACGCACTTGAAATTCGAATATAATTAAGAAACTTTTTCGCGTACTTATTTAGTTTATATGACTTGAATTTTTTTAATAATGTTAAATAGGTGATGTAGTATTAAAATACATCAATATCTCCGAATTTGCTTTTCGTGGGTTAACACTTTATTGCTTATCAGCATCCAATTATGAATATATTCGTGGAGCGAGGACGAGTAATCTAACCTGGAGGGAGGGAAATGCGTACTGACACTATAGTATATAGTAACCAACTAATCAACGAGACGAAATACAGTATATATTTACTTTTATATAAGAACATCATTATAAATCAATAATAATAATATTAAATAATAAATGAATTAGGGTCTTAACTATATAAATTAAGTATTGATTCATGTAAAAAGTATTTTACCTCTGCTATAACGTTAATAACTTTAACTTAATATGTGTTAGAACATCAGCGACGCAATATTGAATATATAACAAAATATATGTATATACAAACAGAAATTCCCACGAATATTATTAGTAATATTATTTAATGGTTACGAATGTCATTAATTACTCCTTATCTCCGGGTCAGAGCGTGATACTGTCTCATTTGTGAAGCAGATCGTCAAAGAAGACTCGACGTGAGACAGTACTAGTAACAATGTCGACGAAATATTTATTAATTTTCACTGTTATTTTTGGTGTTGCGTTCGCTGAAGTCGCAAAATTCGAGCAGTGTGGCAGCGGTGAGTTTTTAGACTAGACAAAGACACTTCATTTTTAGGGTTCCGTACCTTAAAAGGAAAAACGGAACCCTTATAGGATCACTTTGTTGTCCGTCTGTCTGTCTGTCTGTCTGTCTGTCTGTCTGTCTGTCTGTCTGTCTGTCTGTCTGTCTGTCTGTCGGGATGTCAACCCGTTTTTCTCAGAAATGCATAGACGTATCATGTTGAAATTAATATCATATACTCAAGTCTACGATGACATGCGGCCGTGAAAATATTAAAGTTCTAAGTCAACGCAATCAAAAGATAATGGAAAATATGTCGTATATTTCGACCATTTTAGCGTTTTCGCAAGGGAATCAAAACCTATAGGGTACTTCCCATTGACCTAGCACAATGAAATTTGGCAAGAAGTAAGATCTTATGGTACAAATAAAGGAAAAAATCTGAAAACTGTAAATTTTTGTATGTATGTTTGTCTGTTTGTAAGTTTGTCTTTCAACCTTTTTCTCAGAAACGCGTGAAGGTAACAAATTTTTATCAACGTCAAGTACTCAGAGTTGTAATTACTAAGAGCTGTGAAAAAATCAAACTTCTAAGTTAACGCAATCAAAAGATACGGTCATTTATATCACATATTTTAAGTATGATAGCGTTTTTAACGTTTTCGCAAGGGAATCAAAACCTATAGGGTACTTCCCATTGACCAAGCATTGTGAAATTTGGCCAGGAGCAAGGTCCTTTAGTATACATAAAGGAAAAAATCCGAAAACTGTAAATTTCTGTTCGTGTGTCTGTCAGTCTGTACGTCTGTCTTTCAACCTTTTTCTCAGGAACGCGTAAATGTATCATGTTGTAAATTGATCAAGCGGAAAATATATTAATCTTAGAATTAAAATTATATGTACTTGTAACAAATTAACATATAAGTTGACCATGGTCAAAAAAACAATTTTACAAACACCGAGAAGAAATTTGTATCAATACGAAAACATTAAAAAGCAGCAAATCTTTATAAACAACGCAATGCAATCTATATATCGCAGCTAACAAAATGATAGCGCGATGCAGCGTACAGCTAATGCCATCTATTACAACATTATGACATTAACTGTGATATAATTCTGCTCGATTAATAAAAATTTTTATTTTAATTATTATTTAAACGCGCTAAAAATTATAAAATAAACTTTTCATTTAAAAGTTTTATCGTCGATTTATAACGTCATTACGTAATTAACATTCAATATAAGAGCTTCACGCGATTTGATTTAAGTACTCGTATTGACTTAGTACGAAAATTTTAAAATTAAATTCAAACAGATCGAGTTATTTAATTTACTTATTTATCTACACATATAAGTCTTTTGGTTATTAGTAATATAATTAGTTATTTATAAATAAACAATTAGTTTTGTTCGAATTAAGGACTAATTATTTTCGTCTTGGCAACACTAATATATATTTCGATATTTTGATTGATAATGTAAATCTAAATATTTTACGAACGTAGTGCAGGGGTAGTGGAGTGTAGTAGAATATAAATAAAAATAAAACGAGAATAAAATATATTATAATTATGCTGTTAATGTCAAAGTCAACAAGTTAGTTCATTGAAATTGTCAAGAGATGGCGCTAGGTGTATCCTGAATCGCGCTATAACTTTTTTTTGTTGAAAGTATAAGGTGTATTAGTACTTAAAATAAAATTTTGTGTTTCCATGGATTGCATCCATGATCGTGTTTTAAATTAAAGTGCTCCTTAGTAGCTATAATTAAAATAGTTTTTGGGACGTGATCCATATTTACATAATATGTGATTATATTTAAGCGACTTCTAAAAAGGAGTGTTTTCAATTCGACCTTGTATTTAATTTTTTTTATGATTGTTCGCCGATTACGCCGCCATTTGGGTATCGATTTTCAAAATTTTTTTTTTGTTTGAAAAGGTATACTTCCAAGGTGGTCCCATTGTCTTCAGGTCAGGATCAGATGATGGGATCCTGGAGAAATTGAGGGAACTCCTCAAATATTATAGGCAAGCGTATACCGATTTAGGTATTTTTGATAGTAACTTATGTTGGAACTGATGATGAAGACCACAAATGGCGTAGATGGGTTAGTCTTATATAGATTTCTATAAGTTTGTACGGAACCCTCGGTGCGCGAGTCTTACTCGCACTTGACCAGTTTTTTTTTTATTTAAATTGATTATTGCTCGCATTGAAACCACCTTAAAGTTATTTTTCTATTTCTCAAACAGTTCACTAGAAGCCCTTCATTAAAAGGTACTGTTATGTTATCACTGGGCTTTTAGTCCTTGGTTTACTTGTACTTGGACGCTGATTAGCAATACTCTGTCAAGCCACACGGACTTCATTTTGAGAAAATGGCGTCTAAAGGTGTCAAATCTGTTCTTGATAAATTTGTTTGAAACTTATCTCCTCTAAATTGATAAAAGGTATAATGAATTTAAAGCAGATTGGAATGTAAAGTATTTACTAATAATAAGGTTTTCAGATGTGTGAGTATTGTTAAGTGAAGTGAAGTGCGTTCTATATAACAAAATATAGAACGCACTTCAATATGAGAAACATTAAATTACGAAAGATTTTTCTCTAATTTGAAAATCATATTCCGTAATCATATTAATTGAAAATTTAATACACATAATTTTTTAATGCTAATAATGAAATATAAAAACAAAACGTAGTATTTTATCACTTTTCTAAGTCGCTTCCATCTAATTCCAAAATATATGCGAATCCATTAACGTGAAAAATTGCCGTTTTGTTCTTGAAAACAAAACGCATTTTTAAAGTTTCAATTTGCTTAACATGTGAAAAATTTGGTTTTATATAATACGGTCTAAAACAGGTAATTAATATCATAATTAACCAACTTTAAATCGTTATAGATTCTAAACTGCAATTCTGACTAAAAAATTATATAAGACACCTAAAAATCATTTTTAAATACCTATTCAACGATATCCCACTTAACACAGTTTGTTGCTTATCATTTTATTTCTTTTTCACTTTACGGCGACCAAAATCGGCCATTTTGATTTTTCTAAATTATTATACTTTCTATGACATTCGCGCCGTTATGACGAATCAAACGAAGTGTTATTTATTTCTCTCCCTTGCGAGGCGCAGCCGGACAATAAAAATAATATTCCAAGCAGTTTAATAGATTAAGTAACCAATTTTAAAGTGATATCTTTTTAATTAACGAAATGACATTGCTATTACTGTAATTAAATCAGTATTAACTATAAAATAACTGGTCAAGTGCGAGTAGGACTCGCGCACCGAGGGTTCCGTACAGAGGGTTCTTACTTAGACCTAAAGTGCACATTTGCGATAAAAATTAGTCATCAAAGGGTCCACCAACGGACGCGACGTCTCAGCCCTCCATAAACTCAAACCATTTGTAGCCGCTTTAGCCATATTGGCTAGAAATAATAGGTATATAAATAAAAATAGTTGGTCAATTACGAAAATTAAATCTTGAAGATTTTTCCGCTTTTTAATTACCTTGTGTACCTTATCGTTGTCTTAGATTTTCGCGATTATTATTCATTGAAATAAAACTGTTTTAAACGGATTTAAATCGCTTATATTATTTATTTTTATCATCCCGACATTTCGAGCACTTTGCAGCGTTCGTGGTCATGGGTAGACTAATATCATGTTTTTCAATGGCAGTTCTCCTGGTATCGCATCATCAGCTCCACTTCATCAAATGTAGCTTTTCGTGAGCAAATGCATGAGTTACTGTCAAAAATACCTAAATCGGTAAAGGTGTGCCTATAATATTTGAAGATTACCCTCGATTTCTCCAGGATTCCATCATCAGATCCTGTCTTCATGACAATGGGACCAAATTGGAAGTATACCCTTTAAAACAAAAAAAAATGAAAATCGGTTCACAAATGACGGAAAAATCGGTGTAAAAATTTAAAAAAATACATACAGTCGAACATAAAACCTGGAGGAGGTTTTATGTTCGGCTGTATGTATTTTTTCGAAGTCGGTTAAAAATAATCAATTATTATATACATAATTACATTTTATTTTATTCTTGTTTTATTTTTATTTATATTACACTCCACTTCCACTACACTACGTTCGTAAAATTAATAGATTTACATAATCAAGCAAAGTATATATTAGTGTTGCCAAGACGAAAATAAGTAGTCCCTAATTCGAATAAAACTAATGGTTTTTTTTTTATAAAAAAAAAGACTTACATGTATTATCTACACAGTAGTAAGAAGTAAATTAATTTACTCGATTTGATTGAATTTAATTTTTAAATTTTCGAACTAAGTTAATACGAGTACTTAAATCAAATCGTGTGAAGCTTTTATATTTAATGTAAATTATGTAATGACGATAAAATTAACGATAATTGATGATAAAACTTTTAAAGGAATAGTTTATTTTATTATTTTTAGCGCGTTTAAATAATATTTTTTATTTATTATTTCTTTATTTTCATATTTAGAATAATTTTAACTAACTTTTTCATGAAAACAATAAGATTAAATATTTATTTGTCAATAGGCTGTTTGCTTATTGCGAAATTAATTGTTATTTGTACTTAAAATATTTGGACAGTTTTAACTAAAATTTTAAATTTTAAAATGATGTTACTTCTAGTAACATTAATCGAGAATTTTATCTACGTAATGTCATAATTTTGTCCAGAGATGGCGCTGACTGTACGCTGAATCGGGCTATCATTTTGTTAGCTGCGGCATATAGATTGAATTGCGTTGTTTATAAAGGTTCGCTGCCCCTATGTTTTCGTTTTGATACAAATTTCTCCTCATTGATTGTAAAATTGTTTTTTGACCGTGATCAACTTTTATGTTAATTTGTTTTAAAGTACATAAAATTTTAATTCTAAGATTATATTATTTTCCGCTTGATACGCTCTATTATCTCACATACAAACTTAGTTTATTTTCCAAAAATAATGCGTTTTTAATTAATTGGATACGTATTGATTTATAATTTAGGTTTTGTTAACAGCTTCAAGTGAATGCAGCTCTGAATATTTGATATAATTTACAACTTGATACATTTACGCGTTCCTGAGAAAAAGGTTGAAAGACGGATGTACAGACTGACCGACACACGAACAGAAATTTACAGTTTTCGGATTTTTTCTATTATTTATACTATAAGACCTTGCTCCTGGCCAAATTTCATGATGCTAGGATAATGGGAAGTACCCTGTAGGTTTTGATTCCCTTGTGAAAACGTTAAAAACGCTAAAATACTTAACATATGCGACATAAATGACCGTATCTTTTGACTGTGTTAACTTAGAAGTCTGATTTTTTCACAGCTCTTAGTAATTATAGCTCTGAATACTTGACATTGATAAAAATTTGTTACCTTCACGCGTTCCTGAGAAAAAAGTTGAAATACAAACTTACAAACAGACACACATACATACAGAAATTTACAGTTTTCAGATTTTTTCCTTTATTCGTACCATAAGATCTTACTTCTTGCCAAATTTCATCGTGCTAGGTCAATGGGAAGTACCCTATAGGTTTTGATTCCCTTGCGAAAACGCAAAAATGGTCAAAATATTCGACATATTTGCCATTATCTTTTGATTGCGTTGACTTAGAACTTTAATATTTTCACGGCCGCATGTCATCGTAGAATTGAGTATATGATATTAATTTCAACATGATACGTCCATGCATTTCTGAGAAAAAAGGGTTGACATCCCGACAGACAGACAGACAGACAGACAGACAGACAGACAGACAGACAGACAGACAGACAGACAGACAGACAGACAGACAGACAGACAGACAGACAGACAGACAGACGGACAACAAAGTGATCCTATAAGGGTTCCGTTTTTCCTTTAAAGGTACGGAACCCTAAAAATAGTACTACTGCATGTTTTGCATTAAAATATTGATTGTGAACCATCAGATATAATAAAACAGATATAATTTTATATAATATACTTCTATACAAATATTATAAAGTTTGCATGTAGGCGGTAATATCTGATACTACTGTGCGATTTGAAAAATTGTTTCTGTGTTGGATAGCCCTTTTATTGAGGAGGGTTATAGGCTATATTACGGCACACCACGACTTATAGAAATGAAGCAGTAACCGTAAACGGGATTAAAACCGAGAGGCAGCTGGTAAGTTATAAGGGGAAAGGAATAAAAGTAACTTTTTTATAAATATATCGACGAGGTAATTAAATGAGAAATGCGAGACGTACTGATACATAAAACAAATAATGAGCATTAAATAATATTAAATGTTATATGGATGATGATAAACAACAACAAAACAAATTATAAAAAAATAATAATTTTTAATATTGAAGTGTGTTCAAAATTTTGCAATATGCAATAATCTCATATATTTGAAAAACATATTCTTAAATAGAAAAAAATGATTACTACAGTCTGCGTTTCATTCTCTATATCTGTTATCAAAATAGAAAAGAAAAGATAGATACATACTTCTTCAAACCAATTTATTATGAATAGGTTTCACATCTTTAGACGCCATTATCTCAAAATTAAGTCCGGCTTGACATCATTTATCAGCATCCATACATGACATACATCTCCATGTAAGCGGGAAGGTAGAGCATCAGATTGAGTAAAATTATTATAAATATATTATTTACGTTCGTATCTCAAAAAACATGAGCCTTCTTTTTGTGACAGTCGAGTAAAAACAATACATTTTTTTTTTTTTAAATGAAAACTAAAAAATATAATAACCTCCAAAGACTTTGTTTGGTAGTTTGGTTGTCCGCGCTAATCTAAGGAACTACTGCTTGAAAAATTATTTTTGTGTTGATTAGTCCATTTATCGAGGAACGCTATAGGCTATATAACATCATGCTACGCTCAACAGTTGCACAGCATTAATAAAGAATGTTACAAAAACGGGAAAAATTATCCCTTTTAAAGCTTCCGTTAAAAAATGGAACATAAAATCAAATTCAAAATATGCTTTATTCAAGTAGATAGTTTTGAATCGCCAATACAGAAACAAAAGAAAACAAAACACTAATTAATTAATTAATTTACCACCGGTTCAGAATGTAGATTCTACCGAGAAGAACCGGCAAGAAACTCGATAGTTACATATTTAATTTACCTCAAAATAACGCAGATGAAACCACGGGACACAACTAGTTGTTTATATTTTGCAGATCATCTGTTGTAATCGTCGAGACACATTATGTACGTGAATGAACTAGATATGTGTAGTTAACTTTGTCATGATAGGAAGTTATCTTAACATTATATGAACGCTGATAAGCAATACAGTGTCAACCCACAGACCTCATTTTGAGAAAATGGCATCTAAAGATGTCATATTCTTAATATATGTGTTTCAAGACGTATATATCCACCTTTTCTTTTCTTTTTTGATAAAAAGTATAATTCATTGAAGCTGATTGGTGTAATGTAAAGTTTTATCTAAAAATAAGTTTTTCAAACATATAAGATTATTGTATATATTGCAATATATTGGAACGCACTCGAAACTCTCAGCTATAAATTAAGAAACTTTTTTCATACTTATGTAGTTTAGATGACTTAAAATTCTTTTGAATAATGTTAAATAGTTAACCAATTATCAAAATACATCAATATCTCCGAATTTGACTTTATGTGGGTTGACACATTATTGCTTATCAGCATCCATATGCTAGCATCAAGAGCTAGTGATTGTACTTTATACTCTATACTAGCTTAATCTGCGGCGATACTCACATTAATGTTAATTTTGAATTTAAAAAAAAAAAAACGAAGTTTCTCAAAAGCATAGGGTATTTTTTTATTCGTTACCTCATGCCTCCAATATTTTGTAAACGAAGTTATTTTTCGTTCGAACCATGATATAGTTCCGAGTTGATTTATTTAAATTTAATCGAAATCGGTTTAGTAATTCAGTTTTAAAATCGAAATGGCTTATATTGCTTTGAACTCGGTATCTTTTTATCTTAATTATTAGCTTTAATAAAATAATAAAATGGCTGTATCCAAGCACTTAATAATAATATAAATGATCTAAATTGTTTTCGTACGAGACATCTTAAATTGAACTTTGATAATGTCGTGTCAAATACGGGTTTATCGGCCATTGTACCGAATGTACGTAAAGCACTTGCGCGTGCGCAACAGAAAATAAAATTTAACGTATCTAATAATTAGAAGATTACTTTTGTTTAAATGTGTTTTTTATCTTTACTAATATTATAAAGCTGAAGAGTTTGTCTGTTGTTGGATAGTTTATTTATCGAGGAAGCCTATAGGCTATATTACATCACGCTACGACTCAGGGGAGCGAAGCAGTAACTATATATAGAAAATATTTTTTTTTATTCTAGAGTGATTGCTTGTACAAAATGAGTTTATTAACTGACTTCCAAATAAGGAGACGATTGCAAATTCGTTCCCCGATTACTTTAAAACATATTGTTGCCCAAAGATACTATAATAATAGGCGAGAGCATCTATGACTGATAAAGATATGGACGCTGATTAGCAATACTATGTCAAGCCACACGGCACTTCACTTTGACGTATATACCTATCTATCTTTTCTTTTATATTTTGATAAAAGGTATAATGAATTAAAAGTGTATTAATGTAATAAAAGTTTTATCTAAAAATAAGTTGTTCAAATATATAATACATTATTACATATTGCAAAATTATTGAGCACACTTCAGTATTCGAAACGTTAAATTAAGAAACTTTTTTCCTTACTAATTCAATTTTGATATCTTAAAACTTTTTTAAATAATGTTAAATATGGCACATTTATATTAGAATACATCAATATCTCTTAATACGACTTTTTGTGGGTTGACACATTATTGCTTACCAGCATCCACATATTATGTATGAATCAAACGATAGTTGCTAGGTAACGTCATTCAAAATGGTCGCCATTCTGGCTGCCTATATCCATGGGCTTATAACAATATCTATAATTACTTAATATCACTGTCTTATATATGGATGCTGATAAGCAATAATGTGTCAACCCACAAAAAGTCGTATTCAGAGATATTGATGTATTCTGATAATGCGTTAGATGTTTTACATTATTCAAAAAAAGAATTAAGTAATTTAAACGAAATAAGTAAGGGGAAAATGTCTTAATTTAATGATTGATGAACTATTGAAGTGCGTCACATTTTTTTGCAATATTTAAAAATGTCATATATCTGAAAAACTTAGTATTATATAAAACTTTTTATTATACCAATCTCCATTTAATTCATTATACCTTTTATCAAAATAGTAAAGAAAAAAATTGATATTTACGTCTTAACACAAATTTATTTAGAATAGGTATTATATTTTTAGACGACATTTTCTCAAAATGGAGTCCGTGACACAGTATTACTTATCAGCGTTCAATTATATTTTACTTATATATTTTTTATGTTGACAGATGATGTGTGCGAGATAAACGAGGTTCGCATCACGCCCTGCAAGAAGAGCACTTTGTGTAAATTAAAGAAAGGAACAGTCTCCAGTATTTCATTTGACTTTACACCGAGTAAGTAGTTGTTACGACTTTAAAAAGGACTTTGAAAATTCCTTAGCCTATACTTTCATTCTAGTTCCATAGAGTTTTTATCTCAATTGGTTTTTTTTATCACACTCAACGGGTCCGTTGTCCTATTAGGGTCTTATGATCCTGTGTCGGGGGTCCGGAAACACACACAATACAAGCAAAAACACTCAGACCACGGCATCCGTATGACCAATACAGACGTTTGCCGTGAGCGGGGATCGAAGCCGTGACCGTTAGCGCTTCAGTCAGTTGCAGTCAAATCACAGCCGGTTAGGAGTTTGTTTAAATTTGAAGAACACGAATGATTATCTCATCCAAGTAAACGATCTTTTTTAAGCTTCCAAAGAGTATTCATGCAACACCGTTATAGGAATCAAGAGTTACTGAACTCCTTACCAACTTACAGCAAAAGTATCGTGTGGGGGTTCGTGGAAATGTCTCAATGAGATTATTGTCAGGATTGTTGTTTTCAAAATTTTAAATTTTATATAAAAAAGTCCCTGGTATACGTTAGATACGTCGAGCTATTTCGACAGAAAAATTCAATAAAGTGTGTGAAGTAACAGCCTGTAAATGTCCTAAAGCTGGGCCTCCTCTCCTATTAAGGAGAAGGTTAGAGCTTTATCTGCCACGCTTGACTGCGGGTTGCCGGATATACTTATATCAGAATTTCTCCCGACACATGCAGGTTTCCTCGCGATGTGAATGAATTTAAACAAAAATTTAGCATTTGAAAATTCAGCGGTGCTAGCCGGGGTATGGACACGCGACCATCGGTTGAAATCGATGTTTGTTCTAACCACTAGGCCATTTCAATTATTTATGTATACTCATATTATAAAGCTGTGAAGTTTGTTTGTTTGAACGCACTAATCTCAGGAACTACTAATTCAAACAGAATTTTTTTTTGTGTTAGTTTATTTATTGAGGAAGGCTATATTACATCACGCTACGATTCATAGGTGGGAAGCAGTAACCATAAACGCCAGTGAAACCGAATGTCCAGCTAGTATAGTAATAATATTTTTTTCTTTTAGAATTTTCAAGCGACAAAATAAGAACTGGCTTATTCTGGGAGAGTCCGACCGGTGACGTGGCTTTCTCGGAGTTATCAGACTCAGACGCTTGCACCTTCACCTCCTGCCCTCTTGAGTCTGGGAAGAAACAGGAACTCAATTACAGCTTGAAGTTGAGCAAGAAATTACCTAACGTTAGTTTCACCTATACAGATATGTTTCCTAATTTGCGATATTGTTGCTTAAATTCTGTAAAGTGTAGGTGATGATGCAACACTAAGAGAACTCTTCAATAATTAACAGCCTTGCATCGGGAAAAGCAATATTTTGTAGACGGTGATGAGCACTTGACATTAGGCTATTGTAACTTAAGCAAAGCATTTAATATAGTAAGTAATATTGGTAACTTAAAAGTGTAAAACAAAAACTTTATACAAAAAAAAAAAACAAACCGACTTCAAAACTAGCTTAATACATAGAAACAAACTAATGGGTAAAAAAATAAATATTTTTTTCTCAAAATAAATATCTTCTCGGTGACCAAGTCCGCGGTGAATTGAGAAGGTCCTCCTCTTTTAGAAGTCGGTTAAAAACAGGATAATTGAAAATTATCAGCTTAAAAGGAGAAGTAGAAAATTGCAATTTTTATATAAATGTTACAGTCAAAACTCTTAACCGGTCAAAAGTACTTTTAATATATAACCAATATAAATAACAAAAACCTACAAATAGGTTAAGTCAAGTAAATGTTTTTTATTATTTATATAACGAATTGGATAGGCAAAACACCTACAAATAGGTTAGGTTAATGTTTTTGCAACATAACTTTTGGCTGTTATTTCAGTCTAAACTACTATTGTCGAAGCTTACGATCAAAAGTGCTTTCGACTGGTTAAGAGTTTTGACTATAGCATTTATGTAAAAATTGCAATGCAATGTAGACAGCATTATGGATTAAAAATAAATGTAATGCCGCCCGACGTAAACACGACAATTTAAAAATGGTATTAAAATAAAACTATTTTAAACGAATTTAAATCGCGCATATTAACTATAGGTAGACTGACCTACCCGTGACCACGAACGCTGTAAAGTGCTCGAAACGTCATGATGATAAAAATATTTATGATTATTTTATGATTATTTCTATGATTAATAATAGCGAAAATCTAAGACAACGTTATTTAAAAATAGTATATTATTATGTAATTATGTATGTGTTTATGTAAAATTATGTTACCTTTTGCTCTCCTGCTCTCCACTCGTGCCATTTTAGAACTGGATTGACGATATTCTGCTTGTTAACTACTTACTAACTTCTTGCTTACATTAGTAGTTGTGTTCCACTTTAAGACATTAAATCAAAATTTGCTCCTCCTCCCTTGTGGCTCATAACCGTAATCATTTTATACTGCAATTTTTTTATAAACTCGGCGTAGTATCCACTAAAGCCGGCATGAATTGGTTATATTGAATATTTTCATGAATTCACCCTTCCGCCTTACAAGTCTTACAAAATCCAGGATTCTGGTTAAGTCTCATAAAAATACCACTTATAGCTTTACTTTTTATAAAAATATTTTTAAAATCACTGAACTGGTATATTCATATATTAGTGTTTATAATATTATGTATTAAACTAGATTTGTGTATGAATGTGTTTAAGAAATCTTCAAAAGAGTTAGTGGGTGATCCTGTGAATTTCTATAGCATTTGAATGAACTGAATTTTTTGGACTTTTTGACAAACAAGTCGCTGTAGATGTATAAATAAGCCGCATGTAATCTAATGAATACTAATTAATTTGCTTAATTTTTAGGGTAAATACACTTTCAAATGGAAAATATGGACCGAAGACAAAGACATCAAGTGCTGTTTCAAGACTAAAATTGAACTTAGAAAATAAGGCTTGCAAGATAATTAATTGTACATTACATATATTAAACGTTTAAACGCTACATTTATAATTTAATTTTATTTAATAAATAAAAGCATCAATTACGGGACTAAAACTTACAAGTGTTATTCTCGCCTTGTGGAAATATGTGAGCAAAACTTACAAGTGTAATTCTTGCCTTTGAAAATCTGTAAGCGAGGCTTACAAGTTTAATTCTTGCCGTATAAAAATCTGTGAGTTAAACTTCTTAGTGTAATTCTCGCTTAAAACAGGCTGAACTGAGCAACTAACTCATATGGGCGAAACAGAGGATAGAACCTTGTATTGAAAATATTTTTTGACTATGTAAATGAAATTGAAAGAAGTTTATGAACAAAAAGAATCGAATACATATAAAAAGTGAATTAAAACGAACTAAAATTGGTACCATTATTATACACCCATAGTTGTACATATAAGTTGACCAATCTACGGAACCCCTGTTATTATAAATACACCAAACCTCTAGATAGTTACATAAACATATCCTACTAATATTATAAATGTGAAAGTTTGTATGTGTGGATAAATGGATGGATGAATGTTTGTGACTCTTTTACACAAAAACTACTGAACCGATTTGGCTGAAATTTGACATGAAAATGGCTTATATCTTGGATTTATATTTACTATTACACGCGGACGAAGTCGCGGTTGAAAGCTAGTATATACATATATATACGGAAAATGCTACCCTCTTTTTAGAGTAATTGGATAAAATTAACATAAAACAGTTATTAGATAGCAACAAAGTCAATACGTGTTTTAAGCTTGAAACATATTATCGGAGACAGCATAAGTTGCGACTTTATCGATGTGACTTAAAAATACTGCATATAGTCAGAATTGGCAGAGTTCGGATGATGGGTGACGATGGGTTAACTGACTGGTGCGATTTCCGTTTATAACCAACATCTGTATAGCTCCCATGAATGTGTCTTGTGTTGTTTGTGGTCTGGGTAATTGTGTTTATACTGTGTGTTTCCCGACACCAAATATAGAATCATGTGGTCAACACTTCGCTGTGGCTCACTTTATGAACAATTCGTTTTCTGACCTACTACTCTTGTAAATGCGAGATTTTGACGATGAATGCACGTTTTTTGCAATTTCACACTAAAACAACACAAGAGGTTTGATGAAACTTTACAGTAATATGAATACTGATAAGCAATAATGTGTCAACCCACAAAAAGTCAAATTCGGTGATATTGATGTATTTTAATAATGCGTCACGTGTGTAATATTATATAAAAATTCAAGTCATCTTAACTAAATAAGTACGGAAAAAAGTTTCTTAATTTAATGTTCTGAACATTGTAATGCTCAATATTTTGCAATATGCAATAATCTAATATATTTAAATAACTTATTATTACATAAAACTATTTATTATATCAGTCTACTTTTATTTAATTATACCTTTTATGGATATATAAAAGAAAAGATGAATAAAAAAAAGTCTTCAAACTAAATTGTTAAAAAATAGATTTAACATCTGAAATAAAACTATTTTAAAACGGATTTAAATCGCGTATATTAATTATTTTTATCATCCCGACGTTTCGAGCACTTTGCAGCGTTCGTGGTCACAGGGAGTCTAAAAATAATTAATATACGCGATTTAAATCCGTTTAAAATAGTTTTATTTCAATGAATAATAATCGCGAAAATCTAATACAACGATAGGTTTAACATCTTTTGATGCCTATTCCTCAAAGTTCGTGTGGCTTGAAATAGTATTGTCTATCAGCGTATATGTAGCTATAGATCAGAATTTCGGCTTCTTTTAATTAATATACCATGCGAAAAGCCACGGACAGAGATTAGTAGACAATATATAAATATACTGATTTATTAAAATACAAAATAATCTAACCAAGATTGCATCTCGAAATCCACTATCAAAATGTAGTGAGTTCTAATAGCGGTAGTGCTGTATAATAACCTCCCTGCTTATTTGTCCGCCATTTTAATTTAAGAAGTAACGCTTTATAATCTGTTGATGGCTTAATTTAGCCATCTGGTAGAATTATATTACATTGACATCAGAGTACGAAATGTTATCAGCGAAATAAATTCTCATATTGATATTATTAACAGCGCTTAACTATGTCAATACAAATCAGTTTTTAAACCCTTTCATTTGTTAATTGAATCTTAAACAGAATGGACGCGAGATTTGTTTTATTTTTCGCTTTATTTATCTGTGCTAATTCAGAATATGTTAATAGAAAGTATTGTAAAGATGGTAAGTATTTTTTTTATGTGAGTATTCGCTAGCTAAATTGTATGCTTGTCTGATATTGCGTAGGAGTTTCGCATTAAAAATATGTGTTTTTGGCGTTTTGATTAGTTGTGAGTGTGGGTGTGTGTGTGAGTTAACTGTTTGTGTGAGTTAACACCTTCTGTTCCAGGATTTCAAAAGAATAAATATATGTTACTTAATATTAAATAGCGTTTGAATTTCTTCTCTAAATGATCATCAAAATAATCTCAATAATCAGTACAAGTCTCCATAAATCTTAAAATTCTAATGCAATTAATTAAACTGATAAGATAGCTGTGTTCTAAGCAAGAACCAGCTTCCAATTAAAATACTAGGTTATTACGAGTATCTAGGGCTTTTACTAATAGGTCTTACAAATTTGTAAGTATGTTTATTTGTTTTCATTTGAGCTTAAATCTTGGATTAGTACATAGTGTAGTTTTTATATTACGAATAAAATCAGGGGGCGTTGCTAGTTCTATGCATGTATAAGTCGTTGTCCACTGGCTAAATTAGCCGATCTATAATCAGCCTAGCTTCTTTACAATACGGCGCCATTCAACTAGCGATCTAAATGGTTTTCTTCTATTTAATCACTTAGCTTGGCAAATGACTTTCCTTTATAGGAGAGGCCTTTGTCTAGGCTCTAACATTTACAGACTGTCTTTTACTTTTTATTTTACAAGTGTGATTTCAATATTTTCAGTGAATCCAAGCAAATGTAACATCCACAGTGTTAAGCTGGACCCTTGTCCAGATGGTCCTGGATTCTGTCTGCTGAGGCGAAATAAACCGTACACGCTGAGTTTTGATTTCGTGCCACGTAAGCATCATTTTTTTATTTTATTTTATTTTATTTATTTTATTTTATTTAGGATCTCCAACAAAAGATACACACAAAAGAAATTAAAAAAAGAACAATGTTACTTTAACACAATATGTGTGCTCCTTCAATTATAGGAGACCACAGCTTGCTCATATATGTAAATTATTAACATTTTATAAATAGAAATGAAGAAACGTAAAATTAATAAATTGCTAACTTTTAATTATATTATATTAAATTATATTATATTATATTATATTATATTATATTATATTATATTATATTATATTATATTATATTATATTATATTATATTATATTATATTATATTACATTATATTATATTATATTATATTATATACATAAGAATAAGGAATACAATATATAAAGCTGTAATATATTAATAAAGTATTTTATTGAGGCAACTCTTATATTCGTGTAGTTTTATGGTAAATATATCTAAATTAGCATGTTGCATTGAAAGTATATTGTATTGCCTACAGACTCTTGGCATAGCAGCAAAATGTCCCAGATTAGTTTTAGACGTGGGGATGTAAAATAAACGGTATGAACTTATACGAGGCAAACGAGAAGGAATATTAAATTTTAGTAATTGTAATAAGTCACTACAGTCAACTTTCGCGTTCACAATTTTATATAAGACTGTTAAATCAATAATCTTTCTGCGACAAGCTAACGAAGTCGTCTGGTAGTGTTTGAGCCGATCGAAATAACTAAGAAGATTTTTGGCCTTAACGTCACTGTAAGAAAGATGATAGAGGAAACGCTTTTGGACGCTTTCTAGCCGTTTTTTATAGACGTCGTAATGTGGGTTCCAGATTATACTGTTATATTCTAGGATAGGACGGACAAGTGCGTTAAATAATTTTATTTTAGTTGACGGCTTCTTGAAATCTTTGCTATTTCTAAGGACAAATCCTAGCATTTTAAATCCCTTCGATGTAGTGTTTAAGATGTGGGTATTGTATCGAAGCTTTGAGTCAAGAGTTATACCAAGGTCCCTTATTGTATCTAACTGTTCAATTTGATGCGTATCAATATAATATTTGTTCGAAGTGGTAGTTTTATTGCGAGTAAATTGTATGTAATGACATTTGGTAGTATTAAGTGACATCTTGTTTGTACGACACCAGCAGGTCAATCTATTAATATCTTCCTGTAATTTATATACATCACTGCTGTTTTCTATGGATTTCATTAATTTAAGATCATCTGCATATAAATAATATTGTGAGTGCTGAAAACATTCTGTTATATCGTTAATGAAGATATTAAACAGCATTGGACCAAGATGCGAGCCTTGCGGCACGCCAGAAGTAGCCGAGCAGGTGTATGATTTGTGGCCACTGATGACTACATTAAATGTTCTACCATGAAGGTATGAACGAAACCAGGAAAGTAATATACCTCCAATACCGATCAGTGAAAGCTTGTTTAGTAAGATTTTGTGGTCTACTTTGTCAAAGGCTTTACTGAAGTCGGTGTAAATTGAATCAGTCGGAACGCGTTTATCCATATTTTCAGATAATGCAGATGTAAAGCATAATAAATTGGTGGTTGTTGATCTTGATTCAACAAAGCCGTGTTGGTGATGGGTGATTTGTTGTTTTAAGTGCGAAGATAACTTCGTAGTAATCATTTTTTCGAGAACTTTCCCAAATGATGGTAATAGAGAAATAGGTCTATAGTTGGAGACAAGGTGTCTACTGCCATTTTTGTAAATTGGAACAACCAATGCTTGTTTCCATAAATAAGGAAAAACCCCATCCTTGAGAGAGCGATTGAAGATTGTACATAAAGGCGAAGCTAGAACCTTAGCACATCTTTTTATGAAAATTGGTGGAATATTATCACAACCCGCACCTTTTCTCTCATCGAGTGACTTTAAAATGTTATATACTTCGGCGTTATTAAATGATATGTTGCAAATACAATCACTGCTGGATGTGGCGTCTGTATTATTCTTAGAGTAAATGGTATCATAAGGGGAGTTAGTATATACTTGCGTAAAATTTTTAGCGAACAAATTACAAATATCAGCACCGGTGGACGCTACATTATCATCAAGTTGCATTTCGGCTGGATAGGCACTCTTACCTTTCCTTTTAATTTTCATCAAGGACCAGAACAGCCTAGGGTTGTCAAAGATGGATTCTTCAAGTTTATTTATATAGCGATTGTAACATATAGATGACATCTTATGACATTTCTCACGAAGTTTTTCGAAATAAACACTGTCCAGCGGGTTTTTAAATTTTTTTATTTTTAGATGAAGCTTGAATTTTTCTTTAAGAAGCCGAATTAGATTATAAGAGTACCAAGGAGGATATCTAGTTTTACAATTATTCTTATTCATCGGAACACAATTTTTTATTATTTCATTTAGTAAATTATAAAACCGATCTAGCATTTCATTTATTGATGAACATTTTGTGAATTCTTGATTCCAATTGATTAAATGTATTGACCTAATGATATTATCGTAGTCCGCTCTAAAAAAGTTGGGTCTAGTAGAAACTTTAAATTGAAGATAGCGAGCTACTTCTAAAGGTGCACAAAAGTCCAAAGCAGGATGTAAAGAGTCTTCCATAATTAACGGTGAAGTACACCTTAATGGTATATTAATAGGAATATTACTAAGAATCAAATCGAGTACTTTACCTTTACTATTTAATATGTTATTATGTTGGTTAAAATCATTAAAAGAAATAAATTTTATTAAATTCGAGCATATTTTAGACAGGCTTGATTCAGTTTTAGTACAGTCAGTTAACCAATTGATGTTGTTTATATTAAAATCTCCAATTATGATTGTGAATTTGCTTGACTCTATAGCTTTCTGAGCACATTTTGTAAACAAATCAAATATGTCAACATTAATGGGTGGTGGTAAATAGACTGCGCATATATTTAAGTGTATAAAGGTACCACTAGTTTCTTTAACGTCAATACAATTTTTTTAATTTCAATTCAATTAAATTTTTTGGTTAATGAGTATTATTATTATCAGACAACTCAAATAAAAAATTTAATTGAAACTAAATCGATAATAGATAATATCTGAAGTTAATTAAGAATACTTTTCCTATTTTACAAAAAGACAAAATTATTTTAGTTCTCGTCACTGAAAAATTTATACAACGTTAGATGTTTTTATACATCTCCCGCCAAATAAAACTAAAAAAAAAAATGTTTAATTTTTTGATATTTACTCCTTCTAGACAAATCATGACAACTTAATAAAATTTATGACCTTGAATGAGTTCATTTATGAATTATTATGATGGAAAAAAATATCAGCCCAAAAAGGCTCTGCGCCTACTTAACTGGCTATACGCTATGTTATAAATAAATCTTAAAATAATTAATAATATAATATAATAATAATATAATAATGCATCACACTCAACGGCCCCCATTAAGATCTCATGACCTTGTGTCGGGGGTCCGGAAACACTCACAACACTAACACCGAGACCACGACAAAAATCTGTATGGCCAATACACACGTTTGCCGTGAGCGGGAATCGAACCCGCGACCGTTAGCGCTTTAGTCAGTTGCAATGACCATTGCGCCAACGCGTCTAAATTTTATTTTTATAATTAATTGACTTAATGTTTAAATTTCTATAGTTATTAATTAAAATTTCAGTTTAATTGTTACTATTATTAACTTTTACAATAAAAAACTCTCATTTGCAATAGATTACTTAAAAGTGTCTAAAGGCAAGAATTACTTACTTTTACATTCGTAATTGATAATAAACAACACTTCATTTCAATTCATTTCAATTCAACATGTTTTTATAAATGGAATAAAGTCTTCTGGATCAGAGCTAAAAATGGGTGTTCCACAGGGATCAATTCTGGGTCCATTTCTATTTTTAATATACATCAATGATCTACCTTTTTATGTAAAAAGTATTTGTGACATTGTATTGTTTGCTGATGATACTTCACTTATTTTCAAAGTTAATAGAAATAAAGTTGATTATGACGATGTAAGCAATGCATTATCACGGATACATGGTTGGTTTACCACTAATAATCTAGTTTTAAATACTAAAAAAACTAAATGTCTAGTGTTTACATTACCTAATGTAAAACAACAAACTTATAATTTAATATTAAATGGTGAGATCCTTGATGTTAGCGATACAACAGTATTTTTGGGAATTACCTTGGATATGAAGCTTCAGTGGAATTCTCATTTGGCATCTCTTACGGGAAGACTCAGCTCCGCAGCATACGCGGTTAGGAAAGTTCGTCAACTAACCGACGTTGATACAGCTCGATTAGTATATTTTGGTTATTTTCATAGCCTCATGTCTTATGGATTGATGTTATGGGGTAACGCTACAGATATTAATACTGTATTCATTTTGCAAAAGAGAGCTGTTCGTGGTATTTATAATCTAGGAGCTCGAGATTCCCTTCGAGATGTTTTTAATAAAGTTGGTATACTTACGGTTGCATCGCAGTACATTTACAACAATATTATGTTTATTCACAACAACATTGATTCTTTTGATAAAAACAGTAACAGGCATTGTATTAACACGAGAAGAAAGGATAAACTTATAACGCCGAAGTTTCGACTCCGCAAAGTCAATGTTACCTTCTTGGGGCAAGGTATTCGTTTTTATAATAAAATTCCGCAAAAAGTGTTACAGTTTACGAAAAATAAATTTAAAGTACATATTAAAAAATCCTTAGTAGCTAAAGCATATTATTCTGTTCAAGATTATATAGATGATAAACATGCTTGGATTTAGTATAAGCTGGATTCACACAGGGTATTTAATATATTTGTAACTCATAAATGTATGTACCCATCGTAAAACTTTTAAAAAGAGTAACTATCGAGTTTCTTGCCGGTTCTTCTCGGTAGAATCTACATTCCGAACCGGTGGTAAATTAATTAATTAATTAGTGTTTAGTTTTCTTTTGTTTTTGTATTGACGATTCAAAAGTGCTTGTAAAAGCCTACTTGAATAAAGCATATTTTGATTTTGATTTTTGATTTTGACTTGTAATCTAGTAACAGAGTCGCGAGTAGTTACGAAAATTGGACGCTGATAAGCAATACTGTGTCAAGCCACACGGACTTCATTTTGAGAAAATGGCGTCTAAATATGTCAAACCTATTCTTGATAAATTTCTTCGAAGACGTATATATTCATTTTTTCTTTTCTATTTTTATAAAATGTATAATTAATCAAAAGCAGATAGATTTATCTAATATGTTATCTAATAATAAGTTTTTAAATATTTGAGATTATTTTATAAATTGCAAAATATGGAACGCACCTGAATTTCGAAACATTGCGTTAAGTCACTTTTTCCAATACTTATTTAGTTTAGATGACTTGAATTTTTTTTGGATAATGTTAAATAGGTGACGTAGTATCAAAATACATCAATATCTTCAAATTTGACTTTTTGTGGGTTGACACGTTGTTGCTTATCAGCATCCAATTGTGGCTAAAATAAGGCACTTTAAGGCACAGAAAATTCTTTCAGGTATAAAGCAATGACAAAAGACTTACTATAAAATATATTTAAATCTTTGAAAGTTTGAGAGAAGTTTAATTCTCGCCTTGCAATTAAAAAAAAAAAACATTATAATAAAACAATGTAAATCATCTTTTAGATTTCGAAGCAGAAAAGTTAATGCTATCTATTTTAAGCGATAGCGAAAATTCTGGCACATTCGATACAGTAGTGGCGCCCCCCGTCGACGCCTGTCAGTACTACTCCTGTCCTCTCGAAGATAACGTCAGGCGAATTATGGATATCGACTTCGTTTATGAGAAAAAAAATTATGTGAGTTTTTTTATTTTTTTATTTACATTAATCTTATTCATTCATTTACTTATTTACTTTAAAAATATGAACTATAGCTACAATTATAGAATAAACATTACGATTGTTAGTGGGTACGAAATGATGAACCTACTTCTTTTTAAGTCGATTAAAAGCCACGTTAACAAAATATGACAAATTAACGAAATGAAAAAAAAATTGTTTTGACATTTTAAAAGAATAACTAGTTACGAGTTTCTCGTCGGTTCTTCTCGGTAGAATCGACATTCCGTGGTAGCTTCATCATTGATATAATTTTTTTTTTGTATTGATGACTCAAAATTGCTTGTGAGAGCCTACTTAAATAAAGTATATTTTGATTTGATTTTATTTGATATTTATCTACACATATAAAACTCAAAGGTGACTGACATAGTAATCTTTGATAGATTACTGGACGGATCGGGCTGAAATTTGACATGCAGGTAGATGTTATGGCGTAGGCATCCGCTAAAAAAGATTTTGATAAATTCTACCCCCCAAGGGGATAAAATAGGGGATGAAAGTTTGTATGAAACTTTGTCAATTTTAAACCGATCGGGCTGAGACTTTGCGTGCATAAAGCTACTATGACGAAGGCATCACAGACATCGCAGACGAAGTCGCGAACACCAGCTAGTTTAGTCATATAAAAAAAAGTTATATATCCCGCTATCACTAGATAACGCTACTACAAATTTTGAGGTACGTTCTTACTTAAAATAAAGTATTATTTTAGTAATATATTATTTGTTAAATTGTATATTACTAAAATAATACTTTATTTTAAGTGTTATACCAATATTATAAAGAGGAAAAATTTAATTCTTTGTTTGTTTGCATTGAATAGACTTTAAAACTACTGGAGCAATTTTAAAATTTATTTTGTGTTGGTTAGCCCGTTTATCGAGGAGTTTTATAGGCTATATTACATCACGCTACGATCCACAGGAGCGGAGAAGCACCATAAAGGGCGAATGAAACCGCGAGAGGCAGCTACTTGTAAATAAATTAGAAGTCTTTTCTATTTTTACTTTTTTCTTTTCAGGGTAAATTTCCACTTCAGCTGAAACTTTGGAACGAGAAGGATGAATCCGAAGCGTGCTGTTTCACTCTGAATGTTAAGATGTTAAAATAAATGTATTTTACTGTATTATATATATTTTTTAAATAAAAATAGCGATCAAACGAGCAGGCGGGTCACCTGATATCAAGTGATCACCGCCCATGGACACTTGCAGCACCATAAGAGCTACAAATGCGTTGCCAGATAAAAAATGGCAAAAGGGGAATAGGAAGTACGGAAAGAAATACAGGAGAGAATTTGGCTGCCGACTCTCTCAGTCACCGTATCAAATTCATCTATATTAGTTACTTTATAACGATTTTCTGTGCAAGTAACGTATTGCCTCAGTGGAGTCGGAAATACCAAATTGTACAAAATAGATATGTCCTTAATTTCAAGTAAAAAAAACTGTAGAATCCAACATTAATTTTTAAAAGAAAAAATATTTCACTAACTATTCGTTTTTAATTCAGTTGGAAATTTCCTTCGTGCATATTTTATTTGTATTTTTAATTTTTGATGTACAAACTGGGTTTATAAATTTCGTTTGTGCTAGCTAATATTTTAAGTTTATATTGTCGCTCAATATGTAATACCTCGAAAGTAACAATTTTAGTAAAAACGGATTTTCTTAGTAAAAACTGTATTGATATATTTTGCTTTTATAATAAAAATATTTCTTAAAATATCGTCTGTCATACTACAAAAGACGCATTAAAACCATGTTGAACACGTGTCTAGCTAAACAATGTTTATGATTTAAACATTGCATTAAAATATTATCGAAATTGCTTAACAGCGAATAAACTCATTAAAAAACTTATTGATAAAATGTTATATTAAATTTGAAAGCAAAAATAGGTTTTTAACATCTATTAAACTCACTTAAACGTATATTAATCTATGCCTAAAGCATGTTTAACTCAAAACTGTCTTAGACGCGAGTTTAACGTCTGTTTAAATCTTTTGTAGTAAGGCAGCGTAAGTCTAAATCATTTAAAAATAAAAACATGTTTATTACTATTACAATTATTAAAAGAAAGTTATTTGACGTTAACAATTGTTGCTCATTACCAACTTTGACAGTCTTGTCAATTTTCTATTGTTACTAGCTGGTTGCTAGGAAACCACGTCCAAAGAGGACGACGCTATGGATGTCAAAATCTATAAACTTATAACATATAATACATAGTAATATAGTTATATGAGTTATATAATATTAAGATTGTCTATTTTAGAGCTGGCTACCTCTGTCAGAGGATCATTCTGGCCAGTCTACGGGGTAAAGCCAGCATTTTGGGAACTTTACTCAGATGCACTAGTTTGGATGAGGCCTACATTTTTTGTTATAAATTATACTTTTTTATATTTTTTGTATTAATTGATTTCAGTATATAACTCAATTTGTAATTAATTTTAATTATAGTGATTAAGGTTGTTAGATAATAAATCTCTAAACGCATAGACCTGAGGCGGACATCAGACCTCACAATGACTTATTGAGAATGTACATATCTCGAGGTACAAGTTATCGCAGCATCAGCAATTACATCTGTACACTTTCCAATGCCCAATCAAAACCACGTCGTGATAAGAGAGTAGGTTATTTTGAAATAATATTATTTACGAGATCCCCGCAACTTCGTCTACTTAAAATCTTTCGTCCCGTCATAACAAACAAACAGACAAGCAGAATTACTCCTCATAATGGATAATATGGATGGACACAAGTTCTCACTTGAAAAGAGAAAATGCGATTTAAACAAGAAATGCTGCTAGAATTCTTGCCACCTTGTTGTTGCCATATCTGTACACGAATTAATGTATTTTAAATATGTGTTGTAATACAGAGTCTTGATATGAAGTTTAATTGATAACTAGACGACTAGTCCTCTAACTACGACGCCAGCGAGCTATCCCAACAAGGTGGAAGTAGCCAACGGAAATCGTATTTAGAAGAATGATATTCTTTGGTAGCTTTCAAAATAATATCCCAACAAGGACGGAAGCAGTATTTATGCCACAATCAAAGTCCCTATGGCTCGATACAATGCAATTTTAGTCTCGGATATTTATGAAATTTACAATGTTACAACGTTAGCGCGATTTAGAATACAACTAACGCCATCTATTGGCATATACAGTGAACTAATATAAGATGTAATGTGTAATGTTAGGAGTTGGAACATGTGCTGTTACAATATAAGTTTATCAATTTGTATATATGATTTTAGGGGTGGCTTTGGAGCCATATAATGCGCCCCTTTTTATATTTTACAAAAATTCTAACAATATAAAGATTCGTATATGGACGCTGATATGCAATACTGTGTCAAGCCACACAGACTTCATTTTGAGAAAATGGGGTCTAAAGATGTCAAACCTATTCTTAACAAATATGTTTGAAGAAGTATATATCCACCTTTTCTTTTCTGTTTTGATAAAAGGTATAATGAATTAAAGGCAGATTGATATATTTAATATATTATCTTATAAAAAGTTTTTCATATATTTAAGATTATTGTATAAATTGCAAAATATGGAAGGCACTTGAAATTCGAAACAATTAATTAGGAAACTTTTTCCGTACTTTTTTACTTTATATGACCTTAAATTTTTTTGAATAATGTTTAATAGGTGATGTAGTATCAAAATACATCAATATCTCTGAATTTGACCTTTTGTGGGTTGACACATTATTGCTTATCAGCATCCATATATAAAACCAAATGTTATAAGGTCCACATAAATAATTCGACGTGTAAAGTGTCCCACCGCTTAATTTTTTTTTCTACAATTTGATATACATAAATTTCGTACAATCGTACAATCATACAATCGTTTCGTAGGAGTGGCAAAGAATAGCCTACAATGAACAAAAGTGTAAATCCGCTACGCCACATGGAATTAAGGAATACGCTACCTCCATTTTGAGTTTCGTTGAAGTCCATTGCTCCGTTAAAAAATAAGCAACAAAGATATTCAAACTCACTCAAATAATAAGTATATAGATTATTTATTGCTTATATACATTTAATAGATCACTGTTAAAGAGTTTCTTATAGTTATTCATAAAAAATTAGCAATAATCGATTAAAACATCGAAGAAATAAGGGCGCATTCAATAAGGCGAGAATTACACTTGTAAGCTTTAGAATAGAATGACTTTATAGAATACACAGAAGAAAAACTCTTTCGAAATTGATATAAAACAATTCTGTAACCTAGTAACAGATACCTACTAAGTAGTTACGAAAACTGGGAATGTCAAAAATAAAGCACTATCTGCTTTACTACAAAAGATCAAATGAAACCATGTTCAGCACGTGTCTAGCTAAGCAGTGTTTAAAAATTAGACATTGTTTAAAATGTTGTCAAAATTGCTACACTGCGTGTAAAAATCACAAAGAAACTTATTAATAAAATGTCACACGTTATATTTGATAGCTAAAATAGATTTTAATCATATATTAATAACATCTAAGCGTAAATTTTTATACATAATGAATCTATGTCTAAACCACGTTTAACACAAAAATTTTCTAGACGCGGATTTGTAGTAGAGGATTTTATAGACACGAGTTCAACGTATGTTTAAATTTTTTATAGTAAGGCAGTTACTGCCTTACTACAAAAGATTTAAACAGACGTTAAACGCGTGTTTAAAAACAATCCATACTGCAAATCCGCGTCTAAGCACAGTTTTGAGTTAAACACGCTTTAGATATAGATTAACATACGTTTAAGTGAGTTTAATAGATGTCTAAAATCTATTTCAGCTGTCAAATGTAACGTTTAACATTTTATCAATAAGTTTGTTTATGAGTTTTTTCGCTGTTAAACAATTTAGATAATATTTTAAGCAATGTTTAATTTTTAAACACTGTTTAGCTAGACACGTGTTCAACATGGTTTTAATGCGTCTTTTGTAGTATGACAGTTAGTCTCTTTTACTGCTTTACTACAAAAAATTTAAACACGTTAAACGCGTGTCTATAAAATCCTGTACCACAAATCCGCATCTAACGATAGTTTTGAGTCAAACATGATTTAAACAGTGTTTAATTATGTATAAACTTACGCTTAGGTATTTTTAATAAATGCTTAAAACAATTTTAGCTGTCAAATATAACGTGTGACATTTTATTAATAAGTTTCTCTATAATTTTACACGCAGTGTAGCGATTTTGACAACATTTTAAACAATGTCTAATTTTTAAATACTGTTTAGCTAGACACGTGTTGAACATGGTTTTATTTCGTCTTTTGTATTAAAGTAGTTAGAATAAAAATACCTTCAGGTGTAAAGCAATGACAAATAAGCTATGTAAATTTTTATATAAGTCTGAGAGCAAAACTTATAAGTTTAATTTAGCTTTACAGTAATAATATACTTTTTTACAGACGAGTTAAGTAAATTACGCCTACGAAAGAGCCTTTTTTTGTCGCCTTATTACCTAGAAACTAGTTACAAGTATATAAGAAGTTATAGCATCGTTCGCATTTCAATTACTTTTCAAATAACCTTCCTGACTCTTACCCAACTGCATCAGAAGGGGTTTAATGTTTCTCGAGGTTTTATGTATGTATGTCTTTAAATTGGTTTGTAGTTTAACCGATTTGATGTTGCAAAGGAATACATAGACTTATGTAAATATGGAGTTAACCTTATATATTGCATATTTCTAACCCCCGACTCAACAGGGGTGTTATAAATTTGATGTATGTATATATGTATGTCTGTGGCGTCATAGCTCCGAGACAAATGAAGCAATTTTGATGTGGTTTTTGTTGTCTGACAGCCGAATCAAACAAACAAACTCTTCAGCTTTATTTATTAGTATAGATTAGAAACTAAATTAAATCAAATTAAAATATTTTTATTTAAAAATAGAAATTTACATTCTCTTTTTGAACGTCAAGAAAATGAATCTACTATGGTTTCGTTAAAGTAAAACCTGAGGCCTAAGAAGAAACCGCGAAAGAAACTCAGCGGGACTTTTTTTTGTTATTTTTTTTAACAATATCAAAATTGGTTACAATACGTAAAATTTACTGAGACAACCTGGAAGCGATCGCATTATTCCCAAGGTATGTCATCATCTATAAAATCTTTAATGTTATAATAACCTCTAATACACAATCGTTTCTTTACAATTTTTTTGAACTTTGCTATAGAAGCATTTTGAACGTTTTCTGGGATCCTGTTGTAAAATGTTCATCCTAACAAAAGAATTACTTAGTCGACGTAGTAAAGTAGCAGGTACAATGAGTTTGTTCTTGCTCTTTGTATTGATATCACAATCACAATTATTTTTTAAATGTGAATATATAAGAGAGAATACTTTCGAAAGTGCTAGTAATTGCTCTTAAACGAGTCTTATCACTCGCTCCACTTGATAAGCACGGCTTTGAACCCGCGACCGCTCCCTCGCTGTAAAAACAATAAAATAATTCTTGTGCTTTCTATACGTACCTAGAGACACGCGCACATAGGAATCAGTTCAATTAATTTGTAGCAGGAAAAAACATAATCGACTATCTAAAGGGGCAAGTTCTTAATTTGACCGAATGTATTTTTATGTAATTTTTAACGCAATATTTTCGCCGTTTTTAAACTGAGTTTAGTAATTCTTATTCGAATACAAAAATTACAATTAAGTTTTACTCTCGTGAGCGATATAACTCAACTCTTTAACCTATTAACAGAATCGTCATAAGTACTTATAAAAGCTGTGAATATCAAAAATAAGATACTGACAGTAAATTTTCTCAGGTGTAAAGCTATGAGAAATAACTTATGTAAATCTTTATGAAAGTTTTAGAGCGAAATTGACTTTTGGTGTACAAAGAAAGGCAACTGGAGACGTAGAAAAGCTCATTTTTGTCATGAACGTATATTCTAAAGGAGACATAGGATATGAAAGTTTGTATTACGTTTCCAAAATTTGTGTAATAAATATATTATTCAAAATTATTAATTCCACTTAAACGAAGCAATTTTAATAGAAAAAGACAATCATTATGTTTTTATATATATTTTTTTATTTTTACAAATAATTCTACAAAATATCCAAACATAAATTTAAATAGCTACGAATTCAATGTTTGTATTTAAAATTTAAATCTTCAAAACTAAAATATTTAAAAATAGAAGAAACCAATAAATAAACCTAATTTCACAGTAACAATACGACAGATAATAAATATTATTTATCTCTATTAACTGATTTAATCTCCCATGTGCACAGAGTCTTAGCTAGGCCGCGAAACCGGGACCTACAGGCTCACCCGGCTCCGGAATGCGAGGTGAACGAACCTAGCTGCCCTAGGTGGACCTAGGATCTAATGCTTTCACATTCGAACACTTAGAAATACTATTTCTGTCGAATACGATGTCTTTTTTACCGACTTCCGGAAAATGAGGAGGTTCTCAATTCGTCGGAGACTTTTTTTTTATCTTTGTTCATCGATGACTCCAAAATGTCGTAAAAATATAATATAATTTTTTTTAATTTTTAGTTTATTTGGATCTATTAAATTTGTTTTTAAAGTCGGTTTTTTATGGCTTAAATATTAGTTTAGCAATCATTAATTCAGCTCCAGCATATAGACTTTTTCGAACAAATTTATTAAGAATAAGTTTAACATATTTAGACGCCCTTTCATCTAAACGAAGACTGTGTGACTTGACACAGTATTGCTTATCAGCGTCAAATTATCATCTACCCAGCATTTTATGCAGTTAAACTGTGTTCTGCTTATTATTGTAGTCCAGATATTGACAAGTGACTGATATTTACACAGAGCGAAAGCCACCTGACCTCCGTTACCATATACAAATAGGCGTTAGAGGTACATTCAGTACCACTGCACCTGAGTGGTCGTCTTGTATCGGTAGCGTGAGAACTACTAATGCACCCAAATTTCTCAAAATTATTATATTTGCACCTAAATTTATCTAAACGTGATATAGAGCTAAAACCTAATATAAGAATAATAATTCCATTTTCAATTATACTTCCATTTATTGTAACAAAAAGTCTTGTATAACTAATAATATTTTGATAAACTAAGAGAATTCCGTTCTCTAAACAGACGGACAGGAAGACAAACCTGTCTATAATGAATTCTCGCAGAGATGACTGCAAACGGATACGACAACCTAATTATGTATGGAAATGCATGTATTTTTTTTTAATTTCCAGCTAAGTTTATTACGTAAAAATAATGTCTTGCGATGACTGACTTTCTTATGATCAGTCGATATTTTAATTAAATTATTTAACTTATTACAGTGTATTGAGGATGTTATCAATACTTCTATTTTTTTTATGTGTTATGCAATATATTTGCTGACTGTGAATTTAATTAAGCATATTATTCTATACAAGATTATATTGATTATAATAATGCATGGATTTAGTATAGCGGGATTTCATACAGGATGTTTAATGTGTACATTTGTAATTTTTAAATGTATATACTTAAAAAACATAATTTTCAAAAAGTACCTATCGAGTTTCTTGCCGGTTCTTCTCGGTAGAATCTAAATTCCGAACCGGTGGTAGCTTTTCATTAAATTAAGTAACTTTTATTTGTTTTGACGATTCAAAAGTGCTTTGAAGAGCCTACTTGAATAAAGTATTTTTTGATTTTGAATAATAAAAATATGTTTATATAAGTATTATTTTAATAATAACAGAAATGGATGTTTACATTATAATATTACGTCTTCATTGGATAAAATCTTTTGTACACGGCTTTACCCGTGCTATCATGTTTTGGTAGCAATGGTTTTATTCAACAAGGCCTTTGGTTTGATAACAACAATGTTTAACACTAAGCCCGCGGGTTATTTGATAAATAATAATAAATAACTATTAACTGCCTTAAAACCTAATACGCATAAATAAAGTTATTAAACTGTACCCTCTTTTTGCATCAAAGATTAATAAAAAAATAATCTATAAATTAAATACAACAAGATTCATTACATCCTTTATTAACAAGCTAATTACGAAATGTATTTAAATTTTAAACATCTTATTGAGATAAATCCGAGTTCAATGACCGATCTTGCGACAAATACTGTCATTTTCTTATATACTTTCTTTACAATTAATTCGAAGCTATGTCTTCCTCACTTCAGTAATTATTGTCAAAGACTATATTACAGACGCGACACAATCAAATTAGATATTAAATAATCATACTCATGTACGTAAATTTTTTTTGTTCATATATGTACATATATTCTATATCTATCCTTTTATATAAAGTCGAAGAATGAATTTGTTTGTTTTTTTAACTTCTGAAGTTACGAATCCGATTTGAAAACTTTATTACAAAAGCCGACTGATTAAGAAAAAGTTTGTCTATATTTCCATAGTTTCATTATAAATTTGAAAGTAACTCTGTCTGTCTATCTATTTTTTGCATTGTCATACCCAAATTGGCTAAAATTTGTTGAATTTTGGTACAAATATAGATTGGACCTGGGAAAAGGACCAACTACATTTATCCCGAAAACATGACTTAATGGTTTGAAATAGAGGTAAAGGTTTCTTCACGAAAAAAGCTGGAGAAACCAACAAATAGACTAAACCATCTCGTTACTACTTACAAGAGTCGTAGTAACTATAATCGTTAACAAATATATACTAGTTATACCCATCTAGTAGGTATGAAACTTTAAACCGAACGTGAACATCTGTCGCATCTATAGAAGTTCAATACTCATATAACTTTCGCGTCACGGCGTCTGTTCGTCAAAATAACTCTCACCGGATCGCATTGCGACTATAATATTACGTGCTTGTTACGTTGGCGAAGCTTCCGATGCAGAACGACATTCGCTTAGGAATGGAAAGAAAGGAAAACTGCATAACATCCTAAGGTCTAATTTTGCAGTCTTTATTTAACCTAAAATAGATAATCATATAATCAAATTTAGCTGGTTTTGGGACACCTATACACATCACCAGGGGCGTCTTTAACCTTTTGAAGGCCCTGGGAATGTTAGGATAATCGGGCCCTTCTGAATTTGACAAATGATAACCAAAATTCTAGATTTACTTAACTGTTAATTTTTTTTATTTACTTGTTAGGCACGTATAAAGTAATCCAGAAAATTAACTCTTATCGCGTTCACGGGGAATTTATATTGATAAAATTGGTTTCCTTCTAGTTTTTAACGAGGCAAAATTGTTAATCGCTTCTCCAAACTCTGGTAGGAACTCCATATAAACTATGTTTTATTTTAAGCTTAAATTTTGATAGTTACATATTTCTTTTTTCAAGTTACTTCGATATAGAGTAGCTTTTGTATTATGTAACATTTTTAAAACTCTTCGTTCATTATAACATCAATATTGTATTGTTTTCAAACACTTTTTTATAAACTTAATTGTCGTTAACAATTTTTATACATATTTCGTTATCATCAACCGTTGATATTATTATCAAAGGTCAACCTAACAAATTTTTAGAAGTATTCGCATATTTTATCTTATATAACTATAAAAAATATGTAGTTAATATAGGAATTATTTTAACATGTATACGAACTAAAGTCAGTGAGCTACAGTTGAGCTCTGCCACAGTAATTCACAGGCTTTTAACTTTTATTTCTTTAGAATTTTTACCTACAAAAAATTAATCAATTTTTTTTTGCTTTCCGCGTGACTCTAAAACTCAGTTTCTAAGAACAATGTCGTAGGCACGTCGCATCGTTTTTGAATACTTTTGAATCACGAAGAATTCAATCCATTGGTTGGCTCGATAATTGAGAAGATAGAAAACAATCGAAAGTTTAATTAAGTAGAAATGAAATTTACAGTTTAAAAAGCAATAAAGAGGGGTGCAACATATCCTGTAACCTTCTTCAATAAACGGACTAGCCAATGCAAATAAATTTTTGAAATCGGTCTAATAGTTTCGGAGTGTATTCAATGCAAGCAAATAAACAATATAATATTTCCTCTTTATAATATAGTGTAGATAAGGGTTAAAAGGGAATAGGATATAAGGAGACACATGAGACAGTCCACGCAGACCAAGCCACGCAAAAAGCGTATAAGCAAAAATGTGTCAACCCTCAAAAAGTCATATTCGGAGGTATTGATACGGACAATGCGTCACGTGTTTAATATTATTCAAAAAAAATTCAAGTCATCTAAAATAAACAAATGCGAAAAAGGCTCTTAATCTAATTTAAAAAAAAATCAAGCGTGTTCCATGTTTTGCAATATGTAATAGGTTCATATATTTGAAAAACTCACTACACCAATATGCTATTAATTCGATGCTGATAAGCAATAATGTGTCAACCCAAAAAAGTCAAGTTTAGAGATATTGATGTATTCTGATAATGCATTTCATACTTAACATTATACAAAAATTTTTCAAGACGTTTGAACTAAATAAGTACGGAAAAAGTTTCTTAAACAAATATTTAGAATATTGAAGTGAGTTCCATATTTTATATTATGCAATAATTTTATATATTTGAAAAACTTATTATTAGATAAAAATCTTTACTAGCCTATGTGCTATTAATTAATTATACTTTTTATCAAAATAGAAAAGAAAAGATGGATATATGCTTCTTCAAAAAGATGTGTTAAGAATACGTTTGAAAACTTTAGACGCCGTTTTTTCAAAATAAATTCCGTGTGGCTTGACACAGTATTGCATATCAGCATCCAATTAATTATAACTTTTATCAGAAAAGAAAAGATGGAAATCTTCTACAAAAAAAAAAATATTAAGAATAGCTTTGACATCTTCAGGCGCCATTTTCTCAAAATTAGGTCCGTGTGGCGTGACGTAGTATTGCTTATCAGCGTTCAAATATCAATAGCTATTCCTATTCAAATATATTTTGACTATTCAAAGACTTGTTCCTAATCTAGTTTTGTATGAATTCGAATGAATCACACAATCAGTAGGTGGATCTAGAAATGGTGATAAAGGCCGTCTAGAACAACTGCCTGTATTAGGCATACAGGACTCTATTCAAATACCACTTGATATTGGCTTTTCCAAATGTGATAACCGCGTATAATATAACAATACATAATGAAGACTTACGCTTTTAACAGTTATTTCGATTTTAAAAATTAACTACTGAACCGATTTTGACAAAAATTGGGATGAATCTGAAAGTACATATTCCTTTCCAAAAAAAAAAGTATTTTCAAAATCGGTTAAGAAATGAGTTCTGAGGTAGCAAACGATTACAGAACCTCCTCCATTTTGAAGTATTTAGTTGTAATCAGCGTAGATTATGAAGTTTTCGTCGGCTTAGTAAGATTACTAGGCAAACAACATACATATGGACAAATAACAAAAAATACAGAACTAAAAAAGTACTGATCCAATCTTTATTTTATTTCACATGGAGAATTCCCATCATTCAAGGTGGCTATAGGAGCCACTGAAAAACACTAAAAACTAAAAAAACAGCAAAACGATATATAGTCTATTTTTGTTTAGTTGTCTTGTTAGCAGACAAATATGGCGTATATACGAGTTAGAGAAGAAATTATCGATTGAATGATTGAACTGAATTATTTTTTATAATGCAAAATTGTTATGAAATAAAATTATTCGAAAATTCGTGGTTTTCGTTCGCGGTGTCATTACCAAATAAAGAAAAGTAAAGAAAAACAAACTCTACTAAACGTAATCATGCATATCAATGATTCATTTAACATTAAAAAGGCAATTACCTTACATATTACGTCATCATCATCTACCTAGCATTTTTCCCGGTTATACCAGGGTCTGCTTTCTATTCTAGTCCAGATATTGACGAGTTACTGATTTTTACACAGAGCGACTGCCACCTGACCTCCGCAACCCCTGAAGGCAAGCCAGTAACCATTTAGACTAGAATAATCTCCCTACTACGAGTAACGATCATTATCAGATGATTGGGACCGACAGCTTTACGTGCTCGCCGAGGCACGGTGGGGAGACCCACAAGGACACACACCCAGACCTAGGAACAAATATTTATACAACTATAAATATCTGCCCCGAGCGGGGATCGAACCCGCAACCGTCGGCGTTAGAGGTACATTCAGCACCACTACACCAGAGCGGTCGTCACCTTACTTATTACGTCGCTAACAAAAATTTAAATGTTAATGAACTCGGTGTTTTAACAGACCTCGTAAAATATTCGCGTTCCAACTCGCGTCTGACCTTTTAAAAGGACAGTAACATATGCTCGGATGTATATGGAGTTGTCAGTTGGATCTTTTATTGAAATTCCGCTCCAAGAGTGTGTAATCATTAGGCTGGAATTACACTTATAATTTAGTTATTTCTCATTGTTTTACAATTCAATTCTTTGGTGAATGGTTTTTAGCTGTGCCAATCAGATACGTTATTACGCCAATGTCACGTGGAATGGGGAAAACACGATGGAGATTGGTAGGTGGGGCTCATTGTTGTACATCTGAAACAATTTACTATCAGTTGTTTTTGATATTTACAGCTTTCGTAAGTACTTACGACGTACCTGTTACTAGGTTATAGAGTTGTTTTATATCGCTCTCGAGAGTAAAACTTACAAGTGTAGTTCTCGCCTTAAGCTTAGGTGTTTTTCACAAGGTGTTGCGTAAACTCAGGTTTACTAGTAAGCGGAATTTAGCGGCCATTTTATAGCGTTAGCAAGACGGAGATTATTTGATATAGTTTTTAAGTCTCCTCTGTCTCTCACTTAATAGTTGACAGACGCGTTGGCGCAGTGGTCACTGCAACTGACTAAAGCGCTAACGGTCGCGGGTTCGATCCCCGCTCACGGCAAACGTGTGTATTGGCCATACAGATGTTTGTCGTGGTCTGGGTGTTTGTGTTAGTGTTGTAGTGTTTCCGGACCCCGACACAAGGTCATTAGATCTTAATGGGGGCCGTTGAATGCATGCGTTATAATAGGTAGAGAGTTGAAATTTTTACAGAATGAGTATTTCCATTGCCGCTAGAACAACAAATAATTAAAACCGTTCTAAATTATGTAGAAAAATATGTACGAAGTACCTATCTAAATGCAATTTTTTACATTTTTACTTTTCTATTATTTTATTTTATCTGTACCATTGATATGCAAAAATTCATAATCATTGATTTAAAAATACAAAGTCGCCGACTTCGGACAAAGCTGCTTAGCAACCAGCTAGCTAGTATGACAACAGAGTATCTTTGGGCCAACAAGAAAATTGTTGCCACAAAACAAAGAATGAATGATTGAATGAATGAAAATTGACAAGCTTGTCAAATTTAAAAATAAGTACAAACATTTAACGTCAAATGGAATAAACGTTAAATATCTACACTTATACAATACTAGTAGTTCCCCTCAGCTTTGCCCGCGTACGCTTCTGAATTTGTTACCTAAGAAATTTTTAAACCTCTTTTTAATCCTTTATTTTAGTTTCTTAAAAATCCTTTCGTAGTGTGCACTTACGATATATAGGAATGTTTGTGGAAAACTTCATATTTCTAGACCCAACGGTTTCAGCTCTGCGTTGATCGATCAGTCAGTGAATCAATCTGCCAGTCAATTTTGATTTATATATATATAGACGCTGATAAGCAACTATGTCTAGCCACGGACTACATTTTAAGAAAATGTCGTTTAAAGCTATTCTTAATAAATTTGTTTGAAGAAGTATATATCCATCTGTCCTTTTCTATTTTTATAAAACGTATAATAAATTACATACAAGGAAATTTGTATAATAATAAGTTTTTCAATTGTATAAAATTATTATATATTGCAAAATATGGAACACACATCAATATTCGTTACATTAAATAGAAAATTATAAATATTAAGAATCATTTTTACGTACCTATTTAGTTTAGATGGTTTGAATTTTTTTTAATAATATTAAACACGTGACGAATTATCAGAATACATCAATATCTCCGAATTTTACCTTCTGAGGGTTAAGACATTATAGCTTATCAGCATCCATATACAGATTAAATTGTACATTTCTTTATTACTAAATAACTTTAATACCCGTTCTGTGATTTCGCTAATTGTGTTTATTGTTGTTATTAACTCTCATTAAAAACGATTTAAGATGAATTAAGCTAAACGGCGTTGAAGCTCAGTCAGGGCCGCGGATTAAATTAATAAGTATTTTAAACTTAACAACATGAAATCAGTAAATGTCAGCGCGTGCTGGAAGGCCAAGGTAAGCGAGTAAAGAGCGAACTATTTAATTTAAATTTAACGTTTACACCTGACGTGAACGATACGATTCAGAGATCAAAGAGACATATGAAATCTAAAATATTTGTTGATTTATTTTTTTATTTTATATTTATATTGCATGCTGTCTAACAATAGTTTTTTTTTTTCCTAGATGGCGTTAGTTGTTTTTTAAAACTATTGTTTGATTTTTTTTAAATTAAATCTACGTTATATTTGAACTGCTTTGTGGTTAATTATATATTTTTAATCTCTTAGATTTTTTAACATAGTTAAGTGATAATTATATTTAGTTATAGACTAGTTATTGTTACACAATACCTAGGAATAACGATTTTTGTCAAATATATTTTTCGAAAGTTCTAACATTTAAATTCAACTTCCCAATAGTGGGACCAGATTTTACTAATACAGCATATTATTGGTGTAAGCGTAACGTGTCTGTTTATTTATCTTTGTGTTAATTATGCTTTTCACGCTCAAGCGTTTTAATTATTTTGATGAATATTGGTTTAAATATATATAAGACTTTGAAAATGTACATAAGTTAATTTTTATGGATCATTCTGTGCTAAGATACATACTACTATATAAGACAGGGGTCATCAAATAACGAACCACCTACTTTGTATCCTAAGGGAGCAGCAGGAGGTACATCAAGCAGAAACTTATTCTTCGTTGATTTAGTTTCTATTAAAAATTTCCTTGACTTCCTCGAACCGGTGAACATCGCCAACCTTAAGACAATGTTTACATCTTTATTTATTTTATGGTTTACACAGGGGAAATCTTCGAAAACGTATTTGATTCCTTGCGGGGGGGGGGCATTGGGTTATGTGGAAATTTATACCCACTATAACCCCTGCGGTGGCCTTCAGCAGGACAGAAATGGAGAAGGCGCGCGGTCGCTTGCGCATACGCATCCCGTGCATCGCTATGCTCATGGCTGAACTTGTCTGGAAGAGCAAGGTGTGGTCTTGTCCTCTCCGCACCCGTCGCTACATCTTTATTCAAGTGATTATAAAATACTGGTGCCGAGATGGCTAATAAGTTAGAATACGTCGATCTCAACCGATGATCTCGGGTTCAAATCCTGGCTAGCACTTCTGAGTTTTCAAGTACTTAATTTGCTCAGCGGTGAAGGAAAACATCGTGAACAAACCCGCATGTGCCTTGAGAAATTCTGACACATGTATATCCGCCAACCCTCTGTTGACCAGCGTGGCGAATTAATCTCCAAAACCTTCTCCTTAATAGAAGAAGAGGCATTTGCCCATCAGCGGGACATTTCCGGGAATAAAACTAATTGGTGAATTCTGACCTGAGATATTATTCTATTTATCGTTCATTATAAAATTGATATTGCAGTAAACAGTCACTGCATATCTATGCTACGAGTAACTAAAACGAGACTTAAAACTATTGCCAAGTTGCGCCAGTTTCTTGATTACACGAGCCTAGCGCGAGAACTACTGATTTAAAGAAATTTTACGCTACACTTAATTTGAAACGCCATTTTTCTTCCTTGGGGTTTTAAATTTTGAAATATTTATTAGTTCCTAAAGTTCGCAGTATCTCACCTCAGTGGGTTCTAAAATCTTTTACAACAAAAGTTGACAGCCTGTACTACTTTTAGTAATATTTCAATGAATTAAATTAAATATACTTATAACATAAAGTAATAATATAAATTTAAAAATTCATGTTTTTATGAATTTGTTATTATTTCATTAAGTGCCTTCAAGGAAGAGTAAAAAGGCATTTTCTAGGCAAATATTAATATAAAAATTGCTTACCATCAGGTTTGTTTGGCATAAAAAAAAAACATTTCACTGCAGTTCAATGAAGTTTTAATTATTAGCTAACTCCAACTTCCTACAAATTACGATTATGAGGGCCCGAGAAGTGTAACTTTACCTGGGTATCGAAAAGTTGACGGTGAAGTTTGAGAACCTATGGAATATAATATGCGGTCTTTGTTTTAAGTTTCATCCCAACGGTTTCGACTCAGCTTTGATGTATTATTTGTTAACTTCAGTATACCCGGCCCTGCTCGTGTAAAAATGTCATCATCATCTACCTAGCATTTTTCCCGGTTATACCAGGGTCTGTTTAATACTCTAGTCTAGTTATTTACAAGTTACTACATTTTACACAGAGCAATTGCCGTCTGCCCTCCGTAACTCCTGAAAGCAAGCCAGTAACCATTTAGACCAGAATAATCTCCCTATTTAGAGTAACGTAACATTATCAGGTGATTGTGATAAAAACCGGGACCGACAGCTTTATGTATTCTCCGAGGTATCGTGGGGAGATCCATAAGGACAAACTCCCTTACCTAGGAGCAAATATTTATACAAATACTATATTTGCCCCGAGCTGGGATCGATCCTCTAGAACCTAGGTTTATAAAAGTTCTAGCCGTGCTTCGCAGTTTCGGTTTATTTTAAAGATTTGAAACATAAATAAAGATACATGGCAAATCATTTTGAAAAAACACGTCGAAATCTCTTCAATTATTAATGTTCACCCCTGGAAAACTTTTCAGATCACCACAGGCGTAACAATACCATCTGAAGCCCGCGGCTCTTTGAATGGGGCCTCCCAGTAAATATCGTCACGTTATATATTAACTTAATTTTAATGAACCACTTAAATAGTTACCAAAAAGTATGAATAACATTGTGTGCATTTCAGTTAAACACCTGATAAATGTTTTATTTTCAAGAGCTTTATACATACAAAGTCAATACATATTTATAATGAAATAATAATTAACTTTTATTAATAAAATTGTTTTAGGCCGGGGCCCTCTAAAATCAGGGGCCCGTGGCTTTTGCCAACCCTGCAACCCTATAGTTACGCCCCTGCAGATCACCTAAGCTTTGATAAAATATAAGTGTGCTAAATTTCATTCTAAAATAAATAATTTTTTTTAAAAGAGGTCCAAAGTTTTTGCTTCGCGTATTAATATATAGATTAGTGAACAGATTTCTGAACTAGTGGCGTAACTATAGGGTGGCAGGGCTGGCAAAAAGCCACGGGCCCTTGACCTGACAGGGCCTCCGCCTAGAAGAATTTTATTTATAGAAATTTTTATTATTTATAAATCTTATTAATAGTAAATTTTTTTTTCATTAAAAATATGTATAAACCTATACTCTTGAAAATAAAACTTATCAGATTCTAAACTAAAATGGACATAATACTATAAATATTTTTGGGTAACTACTTAAGTGGTTCATTAAAAGTTATAACATGACGATTTTTACTTGGAAGCCCCATCCAAAGAATTAACCAAGGCCTCAGATAGTATAATTACGCCTCTGTTCTGTGTCATCATATAAATTGTGTTAGTGTAGTGTGCTCCCGGCATTATAATAACGGTAAACACAATGTTAATATTGTGAGGGTAGGCGAAGAAAACTCCAGTCAGCGCTTGACCACGACGAATGCAACTTCGTCGAAACGTCAAGTAAAAAGGTATTACTACCATTAGTTATCACGATAAGACCCATTATATTAAATAAGAATAGTATAAATCGCAAAAGTTTAAAATATATAAATAAATATTAATTAAGTATTCACTCATCAGCTATTCACTTACATTTTTCACAATAGTAAACGGTTCCTAAGATTTCTCTCAGCTAGAAGTAAACAATCCGAGTTAACACATTCCCCGCCCGAGGCTAAGTTCATCTGTCTGTTCGCGTTATCTATTGAACGCTCGGATCGCTTTGTACGCTCGGATAGAAAGTTAACAATGTAATGAAAAGGCTCTGAGTGATTGATTCGCTGCTGGACTTAATTTAGACCTAGCAACCAGCCGTGGCTTCGCTTGCGTTGTATCGATGCAATATTAAAAAAAACACGTAATTGTTTAAACTTGAATGACATAGAAGTTATAAATATTGATTCTATAACTACTGAATCGTATTTAATATAACGGGTCTTATCGCGATAACTAATGTTAGTAATACCTTTTTTTACCGACGTTTCGACGAAGTTGCATTCGTCGTGGTCCCGAACTGACTCTTCTGGTATTACGAATCAACTGGCTCGGTAGCGGCTAACTTCCCGTAGAATTCCTTCCATACGAACAATATCTTGGTTGGTACCAGTGGTTTTATACGCACACAAGTAAAAAGTTATTACTACACTTAGTTATCGCGATAAGAACCGTTATATTAAATGAATGCTGATATGCAATAATGTGTCAACCCACAAAAAGTCAGTTTCCAAGATATTGATGTATTTTGATACTGCGTCACCTATTTAACACTATTAAAAAAATTAAGTCATTTAAACTAAAAAAGTACGGAAATAAGTTTCTTAATTTAATGTTTCGAATTTCAAGTACGTGCCATATTCTGCAACTTATACAATAATCTCAGATATTTGAAAAAAAAAATGTATTAGATAATATGTTAAATATATCAATCTGCTTTTAATTCATTGTACCTTTTACCAAAAAAGAAAAGAAAATATGGATATATACTTCTTCAAACATATTTATTAAGAATAGGTTTGACATCTTTAGACGCCATTTTCTCAACATGTACTTAATGTGGCTTGACACAATATTGCTTATCAGCCTCCAAATATAAATAGTATAAAACGCGAAAGTTAACAATAATTGTGTAAATGTCTTTACCACTGCTGGGAGAATTCCGTCTTTCGAAAGGGGATTTTTTAAAGAAATGGATTTTTCAATCGAAATAAGTACAGTATAAGATCTTGCTTAGCTACTATGAAGTTTTTTTTTTTTATGTAGCAAAGTAACAACCTGGAAATATCCTTCTGCGAAGGCCTCTTCTCCAGGTGGTTTAGAACTTAATCCACCACGGTACTCCACTGTGGGTGGTATACATGTGTCAGGATTTCTCCCGGTGCATGCAGGTTTCTTTACGAACCAATGATCAATAGTCAATTTACTTGATACTAATCATTATAATATTGCTACGCCAAATATATTTGAAAATGAAGTGTATATGTTATTTTGGTGTATAAAGTTTCATTAAAATCTGTTTAGATTTTGCATGATTGAGTCACGAATGTCGATCTATCGATCCATCGTCATAAACACACTCTGACAATAATAGTTTAAGAAATGGTGGAATTTTACTAAATATTATTAATTTGCAAAACAAATAGTTTATAAGATTTTAGTTTTGTGTAATTAATATGTAACTGTTCATAGTATTTCGATTTTCAATAAATATGTTTAAAAAATGGAAATTGCAAAACGTTTATGTAGCGTCAACAAAAACATTTTTTTAAAGATTTTTTTTTATTATTTAAATGGAATGCATCAAGTATTAAAATTAGCATTAACTACGTTTTTCTACTATAAAATAATATAGATAAATATAATTTAAAGCAATCATCTATAATAATCTTTTAACACTGAATTCTAATTCAGTATTGACGATCTATACCAATATTATAAAGCTGAAGAGTTTGTATGTTTGTTTGTTCGAACGCGCTAATCTCAGGAACTACTGGTTCGAATTGAAAAATTATTTTAGTGTTAGATAGTTTATTTATTGATAAAGGCTATATTACATCACGCTACGATTTATAGGAGCGAAGCAGTAATTGTTTAGTGATAATAATAGTAATACGATTGGTCAGATCTAATCAATTTATTTTTTGTCTCGTTCGTGAAAGCATTAGTGTCGAAAGTTAATTATTTATTGTTTATGACAATTTAATGTTTTCAAATTACAATCACATTATCGCTTTCCATTGATGTTTACGGAAAATACTTAATCAGTATAGTCGTGACAGTGTGATGACAGGTAGACAATGAGACAACCATAAAAAAAAAACTTTTTATTTGTCATAGTTATATTTATTTTAGTTTTTCTTTAGCAAAGCCGAGATGGGCTCGTGGTTAGAACTCGTCGATCTAAACCGATAATCGCGGGTTTAAACCCCGGCACCGCTGATTTTTCACGTGCTACAGTGTTAAAATTCATCTCGAGTCGTCGGTCAAGGAGAACATCGTGAGGAAACCTGCACGTGCCGGGAGAAATTCTGACGCACGTATATCCGCACATGCGCAGTGGAACGGCGTGGTGGATTAAGTTCTAAACCTTTTTCTTTAATAGGAGAGGAGGGCTTTCCCCAGCAGCGGGATATTTACAGGCTGTTACTTAAGTGTAATTCTTCTCTGTAAATCAGCTGAAAATCAATGTTGCACTACAAATCTTGTATTTTTTGTAAATTTCATTTACCAGAAAAGTACCCAATTATACTTTATTTGCGTTAAGTAATATTACACTCTCTTGCTCTCTATATAATTGCTGCCATATTAATAATCTATAAACACTATTTGTACGCATTTTAAAATGGATTTCGTCCAAGTAAAATTGGTAAAATTTGATAATGTAATCATACTTAGACTGTGTACATCCTACACTTGTCACTTCGAGCGACAATCAAACAATGTGATTCTGCACCCATATTGGCCATGTCGTACGTAATGCCTGTCACGATTCTGTCCGCTCGCTAGAATCACATTAGAATCGGTTCGTTTCTCTTTCGAGCGTGTTCTTTTGTCTTCTCTCCTTTTCAAATTTTAATTACCTGTCTCTTTTCTAATTAACAATAACATCAGGTACCTGAGTGAGTTTTCATGTAAGCTACTCGGTTAGTTGTTTCTAATATATTCAATACCGGTTATATGTATTTAACAGTTCTGATTTCTATGAACGATTTGTTTAACAGAGGCGCTATGAATAACACGTAGTCTTCGTGTATTGTTGTTAAAAATAAAAGTGTCTACGGGTGAAAATTGTTGCAGTTAAAAGCAATATTAGATTTATTATAGACGAAGGTCGTGAGCTCTTATACATTTCTTATTTTTATAGTTATGCTTACAGTTTTTTAAGAGCTTGTAACCTATCTATAAAGTTCGCTAATTTCATGCTAAGTTACAGGTTAAATTAAAACATTATAGTTGTGTAGTTACATATATATTATTAATGCATTTAATATTATGGCAATTATAATTGGCAATGATTTTAGAAAAATTCATAGATAAAATCTAATTACCAAAATAGCTTAAGCAAATATACTGTAATATGACTAATACAAATACTCAATATGAAACTTAGTCATCAATTTCCTTTCCATTCAAATTACGTTATAGTATCAATAAATATATTTTTGTGGATAAACTTTTATCAAATGACTCATATTGAATATAAAAGAGAATTTCTTAACAGGTTTCACAATCACGCCGTTTAATATTATTCACAGGTACATAGTTCTAGACCTTGGTTAAGTCTAAAATAATAAGTCCGGAAATTTGCTTGTATCAAATGCGAAATTGACCGAGACTAAGCCAACAATGTCTCAATCTACTACGGTTGTATACAACAATATCTATACTAATGTTATAAAGCTGAAGAGTTTGTTTGTTTGAACGCGCTAATCTCAGGAACTACTGGTTCGAATTCAAAAATTCCTTTTGTGTTAGATAGTTTATTTATTGAGGAAGGCTATAGGCACAAAGCCAAGATGGCCTAGTGGTTAGAACACGTCGATCTTTACCGATGGTCGGTTCAAACCTCGGCTAGCACCGCTGATTTTTCAAGTGCTAAATTTGTGTTTAAATTCATCTCGAGCTCGGTGAAGGAAAACATCGTGAGGAAGCCTGCATGTGTCGTGAGAAATTCTGACACATGTATATCCGCTAACTCGCAGCGGAGCAGCGTGGTGGATTAAGCTGTAAACCTTCTCCTAAATAGGAGAGGAGGCCTTAGCCCAGCAGTGGGACATATACACGCTGTTACTATGGGCACATCACGATGCGACCCATAGAAGCGAAGCAGTAACCATAAACGCTAATGAAATCGCTAGGGACAGCTATGTATAAGTGTGACGATGAAATGACTGTATTTTGGAATAACGGTCAAGGTGACAGTAACCCAGTAATTCATAAGGAATGCCTTAGATTATAGTCATAATTTACCGTGAAACTTTATTTATACACTTATGTACTCAAGTTATTAATTATGAATTACCTACCTACATATATATGGACGCTGGTAAGCAATACTGTGTCAAGCCACACGGACATCATTTTGAGAAAATGGCGTCTGAAGATGTCAAACCCATTCTTAACAAATATCTTTGAAGATGTATATATCCATCTTTTAATGAATTTAAATTAGACTGATACATTTTATTTGTTATTTAATAAAAAGTTATTTAAATATTTGAGATTATTGTATAAATCGCAAAAAATGGAACGCACTTGAATTTCGAACCGATTAATTAAGAAACGTTTTTCCTTACTTATTTAATTTATATGACTACAATTTTTTTAAATAATGTTAATAGATGATGCAGAAAATACATCAATTTCTCCGAATTTGATTTTTATGTGGGTCACATTATTGCTTAACAGCGTCCATATATGAAGCTAAATAATGTATTTATTTATTGAATACGCTGGTCTAAGGATCTACTAGATCAATTCGATTATTTTACGTTAAATAGCCTGTTTATGTGAAGTTTGTGGAACACAGAATATCAGGCTTCGATCTATAGGAGCTTAGTAATAAAACTAGTCTCTTAATAATGAAAAGCTTTCTAAGGGATGAAAGATACATTTTACTATCGACTAATACCTATATCTTTAAAAAAATCTTATCTATCAGTAATAGCTTCCTTTAAATTGATCATAACAGTAATAATTATATTACAATTTATACATATATAATATGGTAGATTCATTTATTTAGATTTTTTTAGTCTCTGTCTAAATGGTACAAAAGCTTATGAATACCTTTAAATATAAAACTTTAAAAATGTACCTTGATTATGTAGGCTTTAAAAATGTTTTCGGAGGAATTTTATTTAACTCTTTACTGGCATCATATAGGCTCTTCTCAAATATATAGAAATAAATACTTAAATTCTAGTGATATTGTGTGTAAAAAATAAGATCATTACACAGTCAATCTATTTTAATTTTATAAAAGCTATCCGGTTAAGTACACGTTAATATTTTAAGTGTACTTTCATTTCAAGCATATCATTATCAATTTTAAATTACACAATCATTCATTAATCAATTTGTTTCAATAAATAATGGTCGAGTAAGATTTTATTCCTTACATAACGTTGATGAAACCGTGTCTTAAATATCAATCAATTTAATTATTCGATTAAATAAGTAGATATCCGTTTGTTTCATTTTTATAGCCACAGGCGTAAATGTGCAATAAAATGGAGACTTCAACAAATCTAATCACATTCTATTACGATGGAACTCTCTTAACTTTCTCGTTAAAATAAAACAAATTCTGACATCCCAATGATTGATAATAAATAAAACGTCAATTAAAATTTAAAAAAAAAATACGATATTTCCTTTTTTATAGTCGATAGTGATGATAACTAGACAAAAAAAATCGGTTAATTTTTAATTTGCAGATAGATTTCTACTAAACACAATTACTAAAGAATTCGATTCAACCAAATAAATAAAAAATACATACACCAAAGTCTACATATAGGATTTGGATGAAACGTGCTACAGATAGACAAAAGCTGTGAATTTATAACTTTTTTTTATCGATACTAAAAAATTCAATGCCATTTATTATCATGACAGATGTTTGAGCTATATTTAAACACCATATGTTTAATTTTCTTTTGAAAAATAACAAAAAACACATTAAATATTTTTAAAAAAACATTACGCGAATGTTTCGATTATTGTTAATTAAGTGTAATGTTCCATACGTTTATAAAATTTACAACAAAAACTACAACATAACAGCTGTGTTAAGTTAAAAATAACACAGACGGTACACTTTAATGAAATTTATTAAAATTCATCATACATCGTTGTTTTTATTTCACATCGTATATCAAAACGTGATCGAAGACGGCAATGTATAATACAATTTAAATATGACCAAATAGTTTGATGTTATGTGGGAGGGGTCACCTGTCGTTGGACCCTACCGGTTACCTGCGCAGCGGCCTATGCTTTTATAAAAAAGTATGTATTATTCCCTTCCCGAAATACATTATATGGTAGATGAATATCGAATTTCAAATAAGTACAGTCAGAATAAAGAAGGAATAGTATTTATTCCATTATATTCTGACTAATATTAATAATGCAAATGTAGAATTGTTTGTTTATTCCGTTTCACACCTAAACCCTCAACGGTGTTCTTCTGACAGAAAAAGAGTACCGAGGGATACAAACATCAACTTCTAAATAGTCGTCTAGCATTACTTACGAGTAATCTACATTAACGTAAGCGAAATCGCTGGCAAAAACTAGACTATAATCAAAACATTACATACCTTCAGTTGCCAAGTATATTTATGTTGTTCAATAACTTTATGTGAAAGCGAAATTGCTTCCCCATAGCTAATATACATGAAAGTAAAACTACGTTATACAAAGGCTTTAATAATATAATAGCATAAAAAATATAGTTTAATATAATAGACCACGAATAAGCAATTTTGTAACGGCTTAATACGAAAGCGAGTTTGTAAAAAAAATGGCGCAAAAAATCATTCGTTGATGCTGCTTAATCTTTTTATTTACCTATAGGTACTGTTGACATTATGAATTATATTATATTATTACTGTTGACATTATTATTTATATTACATAAAATAAATCACATTAAGATTAATCGATAATTCTAAAAATAAGGCAAATTGTATTTATGTTACCAAATATTTTTAACCTGTTTTTAAAGTTAGTAAACATTTTTGATTTTATATAATACGCACAATAATTAAACATCTTTCATGCTTAAAACATAGAAGCACTTAAAAAATTAAATATAATTTTTATTAACATCAAAATGAAGAACATTATTAAATACGATAACTTAATATGAACGTATTCTACCAACTGTACAGGCTTAGATTACAAGTTGCTGCTTGTAGCCGCTCGACCACACGACGCTAGTATCGCCTCAACCGCCACCTTGAACGGACGTTGTCACTACTGCAATTTATTTCATAACTCTTTACGTAAATACGTATCGATGTTAATGAACTATAAAATAACATATTAGGAACCTGTGAAGTGTTTAATAGGTGTATGTGTTTTATTGTGTTGAACTAAACAGTGTCATCGATAGTTTTTTCGTGATTTTATGTGAAAATCACGAATAAAACTTGGAAACGGAACTCGTTGGATTTACGACGTTTCTATCGGCTAATAGGTGAGTAGATTTTCAATGGTGTTTAGTTTTACATGGAAATCTTAACGGTACTACGGTTTTAAATTTAGTTGCATTCCGTTAATTTGAACGAGACGGTCGATTCCGTACCGGTTAAGCTCGTGAAACGGTGATTGCTAATACGATGATTGATTTACATATTTCTGAGGTTTTTTCTTTTAGATTTTTTGTGCGAATTTGTAAAACTAAATAATTACATCCACGTCAGCTGTGTCGCGAAGAAATACCTCAAGGTCACCAACTTTTATATGACGCTTAAAAATATTCCAATAAGCTGATATGACTTGACAATAATAAATAAAAAATGCAACAAGTTAAAATGCAATATTGCAACAGTCAATTTGCATGTTGGAATTATAATAAAGTAATATTTAATTTTTATTTACCACATAGCTATTTTGCATTCCGTCTTTAATAAAATCGTGACACGTTTTGATAAAACCGTGGAATGTAGATTTTATAAAAAGTAACATCGGATTAATGTTGATCTGAGGTAGGCATATTCCGAAATACGGTCCAGCACACTGGTCAATGCAAATGACATCTTTAATTGACAAAGAATAGCATTTTTCTGTATCTAATGAGACGATAACATAAATATGCAATTTGGCGTCGATTTAGGGTATTGCTAACACTGACCAGCGTACCAGCGCGTTGTATTATTTTTCGGAACATACCTCTGGTGTCTCAATTCGTTCATTCAAGAATTCAACATTCTTCGCGTGGGATGCGCAGGCGCTTCCACGAGCCGTAAGTGCATTGTAAATATTGCTAGTGCAATAATGGTAGTCCATGGCGAGATATAATGAACCATATGATTCACACTGTGTTATTAAGAGTAAAAATTTATAATAGACTACCTACCTATATTAGGTATACATTTAATACGTATTATCAAGAGGTAAAAGATTTTTATTTATAGTCTCTGTAACTAGTGGATTACCATTCCAGAAGTTTTGTACTTCTTGAATGCTTTACAGAACCTTTTAAAGTGGTAAATTTTATAGCATGAATAATTACTTAATGACTAAGTGATAATACGCGGATGAAGCGGCAGGTAGAATTTTGTTAAATCAGCAGAATAAATTGTGTATGAAATATAAAATTTAATATTCTCTCAATCTATTTGTTGAAACCATTTTAACGAGCGCCAATATGATACTTCTGCTGTAATTTGGCGACGAGTTGCGAGGCCTGCATTAGCAGGTGAAGCAATTATGCAGGTGAAGTTAACGTAACTATGTCATTTTAATATCATTCATAGTATAGTAAATTTCAAGTCGATTAAACTCGTAGGAGTTATTAATTACGCGGCAATTAAATAAATTTTAATTCCGAGAAACTCATTGATGTTAAAACCAGTATTTTAATCGAATGCCACCCGGTATCAATAATAAAAACTATGTTTATGTTACTTTAGAATATATGGATGCTGATAAGCAATAATGTGTCAACCCACTAAAGTCAAATTCGGAGATATTGATGTTTTTGATACTGTATCACCTATTGGAAAAATTATTATTGGAAATCATTATTGGACAAATTTCAAGTCGGTTTCATAATTAAATATTTCGATTTCCAAGTTTCCATATTATGCAACTTATACAATAATCTTAAATATTTGAAAAACTTTTTATTCGATAATATGTTAAATAATCTGCTTTTAATTTATTATACTTTTTATCAAAAAATAAACGAAAAGATGGATATATACTTCTTTAAACATGTTTGTTGAGAATAGGTTTGACATATTTAGACGCCATTTACTTAAAATGAAGTGCGTGTGGCTTGACACAGTATTGCTTATCAGCGTCCATATTTACTTAATTGTAAAATATAAAAACAAATGTAAGTTATAGGTATATAGTTACTAGATGTAATATAAAGGAAAATGTAAAGCTTATTGGTTATCTTAATATCTAATATATTTTACAACTGCTGATTATATACATATATGTAATGTTATATGTAAAACGTAAATAAACACTGACAACGTTAATGTGCTAAGCTGTGATGACCTAGCGTATGTATAATAAATAAATAACGCATCACACTCAACGGCCTCCATTAAGATCTCATGTCGTTGTGTCGCGGGTCCAGAAACACTCACAACACAACACAAACACCGAGACCACGACAAACATCCGTATGGCCAAAACACAAGTTTGCCATGAGCGGGGATCGAACCCGCGACCGTTAGCGCTTTAGTCAGTTGCAGTGACCATTGCGCCAACGCGTCTGCCGATGACTGCGGATTTAAGGCTAGATTGGCACTATTGAGTTTTCAATTGCTAATAAATATATCTTGTGCTCGTTGAATAAAAACATCGTGAGGAAACCTACATGTGAAAAATTTCTGGTACATTTATGTATATCCGCCAATGGAGTAGCGTCGTGGATTAATCTCCCAACCTTCGCCTTTTCTCGCGTCTTTTTTACGACAATTAAAAAAAAAAGAGTGTTATGTTTTCAAGGACTACATATGTAGACCTTTTGCCAAATAATTTCTCATGTTATTACCAATTTAACACGGTTCTGTGGTACTTATATCTAAAATTCTTTTATTATCCTAGGCGACATAGGTTACATAGTGAAATCTAGACTACATTTAATTAAACTTTCGTAACGTATCTTTTATCGTATTACAATTTGACAGCTCTGCGAAATCAAAAGTAATTCTATACATCAATTGTAATAGTCAATTCAATTCTAATAATAATAGTGAGTGGCCTCTAAGATAGGCGCGTCTAGGTTAGACAGTCACAGCTTGATCATAACACTGAATATCTATTCTGATACCAGTCATGTGGTTAGACAATATAATATATTGGTACCTAGGTTACCTAGGTCTCTCGACCTAGACTACGTACCAAGATATTACGTACAATAATGAAGCTAGATTGTATAAAATGACTTGTAAGTCTCTCAAGAATAGAGATGTCTAAGATGCTACTACACATATAAGTAGAAAAACATTTTATGGCTATGAGTTATGCGAGCATACATACATACATAGGTATATGCATAGACGGCATATCGGATTAAATTAAAGTGGATTTGAGAAAGATCAAATGTGATATTTACAATGAAACAAAATCGAAATCTGCTTTATTCAAGTAGGCTTTTACAAGCACTTTTGAATCGTCAATACAAAAACAAAAGAAAACAAAACACTAATTAATTAATTAATTTACCACTGGTTCGGAATGTAGATTCTACCGAGAAGAACCGGCAAGAAACTCGATAGTTCTTTTTAAAACGTAAAAGGAAGTCAAAAAATTATTCATGAGGTATTTTTAAGTGTAACTAAATTTTGGTTTCTAAATGTATTAGAAACTATTGTTTTATGGAATTAATTGCGAACTTATTGAAGATTTTTCTTAAGATTACGGTACATTATTCTTGATGACTATATTTTAAGTACTTTAAAATGAATTTTATATAAATGCGTGGAAAAACTAGTAGGATATTAAACTACACTATTTAATAAAAACAAACGTCAAACAATCTAAGAAGTACGTACCTACCGAACTTAATTAAACTTAGGCAAAACCAGAACGGACGATTAGTAGGCTATAAAACGTCTATACACGACTTCTTACAGAATACTGCTTCATAATATACCGTCAACTAATATACTAAGATGAAAATTTAGCGTAAGTTAAGCCACAATTCACGTCTAGTATATACTGATATGCTTTTATGGGATGCTGGTCCTGTGACCTTCTACAAGTATGACCGACGGTCATCCAGCTCGTCAGCCCAGCAATTGCTGACACCTTGGCCTGACACTGACTCTGACACTGGCTCGATATGGCGTTGACATTGTGATACGTTTATGACCTGATTAAATGATGTTCCGACAGCATGTTGAAGTTATTTTATTATTAATTCTTAATGTGAAAATTGATGTTGTAAAATTTATTTGTGGTGTGGTGTTGTGGCTTCTAATGATATTTTTCTGTTCCTTAAAGTTCAGGACTTTTCCTGATTAGTTTTATTACACCAAAAATATGAATAATGTATAGTCTATTTTTCTGAACTTTTCTTATTTAGCAGACCAATATGGCGTACTTTAGAGATGAGGAATTATCGATCGTATAAAAGAACTTAATCATTTTTTATAATGAAAAATTTCAATAAAAAATAATGTTCGAAAATACGTAATTTTTTTAGACGGGTATCAAAAATCAAAATCAAAGTATTATTATTCAAAATAGGAATTAACATTCTCTTTTTGAACGTGAAGAAAATTAATCTACCACAAAAAAGGCAAGTAAAGAAAATTAGACTCTAAAAAAATTAAGCATTATCAAGTTTTTTTTACCCCTATCTTATGAAAAAGAAAGAAAGCTTAACAGTTCATCTCATTCTCATTCTTTCCACTTTCTTTCATCTATTTTTATTTCTTTTTTAGCGAGCAATTTGAGATCCTCTAGTCTGACAGATGTTATTGAACTATTTGTATTTCGTTAATTTGTAATCGATTAAAATAAATAATTACATATAATACCTAATAAAAAATAAATTAATTAAAAATTTATGGAAATGTCGAAAGATGATCACGTAATCGAATCCTTAGGTCATTCAATCAATTAATTAGTTAATCGAATTCGTCAATCGTTACATAAATTTATCTAGGCCTTGAGGTCATTACAAGAAGGACCAAATGATACTGACATAATGATTGAAAAATATTAATAAAATATTACTTACATGAAGCTAACAGACTTAATAACCGTATTATGTGGTAACGTTTCAAAACGTGACATAATCAAAATTGGTCACCCATCCAGTAACCTTGACAAAAATTGCTTAACCGACAAAAACCTTTCGAACGCAACTAGGTCGAATAATGTAAACAATATCTTAATATCTCGTTACATTGCGAAATTATCGTATTCATCTCAATAACGGATTCGAAAGGTCCCGAATGATTTCACTAGAGACAATCGGTAAAGATCCAGAGATCTTCACACGCTGCGCGGGCGCAACGTGTGAAACCGTCGACCAGGTGCTTGACCGTTGATGTCTCGAGGTCGGCTTATTAGTGAAAGTTCTAGTTTTTTTGGTTTGATTGTTCTTAATTACGGTTAGCGAGATTTGTGTCTAATTTTTTAATCGACTTTTTTGTGGTACTCGGTAACGGCAAGACTGGTTTCTGTTTGAAAAAGTAAGGGGGTTCTGAATTCCAACTTTTTTATGTATGCGTACTATTTCTTGACCGAATTTGAATAGTGTACCTTATATTAATTTGATCTAATGGAAACCTTCCGACACGAATAACTCCTCAAATGACAACAAAACACTTTCTCATAGAATCGTAATCAAGAGTACACGCAGGTGGGATTGCTCAGTCTTCAACATCGACGCAATGTCGCTTACCTTTCGACTATTTACAGGACCTACTTTTGTATTGTGCTCGGGTCTTCACGACCTTGTTCTTTACTAACATTTTTACCACAGAACACGAGACACGGTATACTTCTGGTCCACTGATTTTTTCCAGCCATTCCACCGACGCGAACGAAACGATTCTCATCCACGTGTCTGATAAGGACCGCTAAGTTATGGAACACTTCCATCATCAGTGTTTCCTGCCTCTTATAATTTGAGTGTTTAAAAGAGAATATAATAGGTTCTAGGCAAGCGCGCACCAACTTAAACGCCGGCATTGGTTACCATCAGGATAGATTATCTATATCAATATTATAAAGAGGTAAAAAAAAATGTATGTTTGTTTGTAGGGGTTATCTCTGAAACTACGAATCCGATTTGAAATTATTTTTGCAGTAGATAGCCCGTTTATTGAGGATGGTTATAGGCTATATTATACGCTACGACTCACAGCAAGCAGTAACCATAAACGCGAGTATAACTACGAGGGAACGTAAAATAACACGAAAAGGTTACATTAACTTATTATGTTCATCTTCTACATCCAATGCGATGTTACTGCACCATTTAAATTCCCATTAAATATGATCATTTATGATCGTCATTCTATAGCAATTGTTGATACGTTGTTTAAATCGAAATATTTTTATTCACATTAACAAGGAAGTGACGTAGATATACACTATCATTAGATAAAATAATCTTATCCAAACTAGCCGGTATGCGCAAAGTATTGGAGACATTGATTGCTGAATACCTACTTAAACTGGGCATTATCTATTTAATAAAATATCTTCAAAGATAATAGTTTTCTAGAGGATTGCTTCTGTGCTAAGTACACTCATATACCGGTGATTCAGTGGAATTGATCAGCAAGGAGAAATATAGAGAGTTAGTTATGCATTTAATAAGAATCTATTCATTTGAAATTACAAACACTCAATTTCAAATTCACTTCAATTTTATTTATTTTAATAGATTATTTTTTTAAACATTACTCTAGAGTTACAAAATATGTAATCGAAATACACAAAAATGCAATACAAAACGCGAGTACGGTATAAATTAAAACGGTGCCATCTTGATTAGCAAAGATCAGCATCTGACATTTAATCGTTACGGCGCTCTTGGGCAATGTGTAATTCATGTGTAATTACCGTTATATAAACTAGTTGAAACTCGTGGGTTTGCCCAAATTTTGCTCTAGTTAGTCAAGTATCCAAAATTTAATCTAAATAATCATTCGATCATACTCTGCTACATAGGTATAAGTACCTACTTATTACCTACTTAAATAGTCAGAATAGAAATAAATTTGAATTAAAACTATTTTAATTGTATTCAATTGTCTTTTTTTTTTAATATTAGTTTCTTATCTTTAATATTATTTTAGTTTATTATTTAATTCGTTCAATTTTGTTTTTGGTTTATTACAATAAATTTAAAAATTATTAACGTTAATTAATTCCAAAACATTTATTTCGTAATGTTTTTAGTGTTAATTCTTCTCCGGGCGATAGCAAGTCGCTTCGTAAATGACATCGTAGTAAAAAAAAAAAATAAAGACCAAGTGTTCGATTGATTCCGATTATTTTTAAAACTAGCTGCTCGTCGTATGAGTCATAATGTCATTTTCATGTAATATAATTATACTAGCTTCCGCCCGCGACTTCGTCCGTGTGGAATAGTTACTTTGGGCTAATAATGCATTATTTTAGAACAAATTTGGTTAGCATAAAAAGGTTATAGTGAGCTAACCTTAAAAGATAGACATAAATATGCTGTACCGGACTTTTTTTAGAACTTTTAAAGGATAACAATTCTGTCAAACATGATTTTTGCAAAACTTTAATCATTTACGCAGCGCACGCAGCGTAAGCTCTCTCAATAGGAAAATATCCCCCGATTTTGAAACATTCTTCATTGGTGCTCCGCTCCTTTTGGTCTTAGCGTGATAATATATAGCCTATAGCCTTTCTCGATAAATGGGTTATCTAACACTAAAAGAATTTTTCAAATCGGACCAATAATTCCTAAGATTCAAGCAAACAAACAAACTCTTCAGCTTTATATATTAGTATAGATATAGCCCTCCTCAATAAACGGGCTATCTAACCCAAATATATATTTTAATTAAATCCGTAGTTCCAGAGATGACCCCCTATGTACAAACTTACAAACAAACTTTGCTTCTTTAAAAAATTAATAGAGATAATAAAAACAACATAAAAATTTTAAATCTATGGAAAATAAAATCTAGGAAAATATCACAAAATAAAAAATAACGCAATCCTCTGACAATATGGATTCAATGTGCTAGACCGTCTCGGCAAAAATACTAACAAGTGAATATTAATTTTAGATCCTAACAGACGGACAAATAGATAAAATAATTATAACGGTATATAATTATGTATAATAAACTGGATCATGCAATCTGTTATGTCGTAACTCGCTATTTCACTTAAAGCGAATTACGCGACAGTTATGGAAATAGCATCTTTGACCGCTTATGACGAATACAGGAAGGTAATTTATACTATCAGTAATAATTAATATACTTTTCAGTACCCCAAATCGATACCTCCCACGTAAGTTGTTGTAACCTCAAAATTACAATTTTACAGTAGAGCACTTTTAATCCGTTTTAGTTTGAAAGTTACAACAAAATACGCCCTTTTTCAGGCGTATTTTGTTGTATCTTTCCTTGAAAAAAAAAAAAGATTTTTGGTATTTTTTCACTTTGAATGCATTAAGCAATGCAAATTCGTGTAGTATTCAGTAAAAACGCTAACGGCAATTTTGTGGCTTACAATAACTTACGTGGGAGGTATCGAAATAAGGTATGTCTTCACTAATATAAAGCTGAAGAGTTTATTTGTTTGTTTGAACACGCAAATCTCAGGAACAACAGGTCAGAATTGAATTTTTTTTATTGTGTTAGATAGTTTATTTATTGAGGAAGGCTATAGGCTATATTACATCACGCTGCGACTCAGGAGCGAAGTAGTAGCCATAAACGCGAGTGAAACCTCAAGGGACAGCTAGTGTAAAATATTTTGATGATCTTTTGAATTCTTATTAACGCGTAGCTGGAACGAAATACATAACTCTCTTAAATACATAAAGAAGTAAATAAAAAGTTAACAAACCACTTGACCTTAACAACCGACAAGTTACTTTTACTGGCACAGAACAATGAGTGCGAGGAAATGGTATATGTTTTGTTTAGTGAAAGTGCATAGCTTAGTTTTTATATTAATTTAATTTGACAGTTACTTTAAAAGAAGCCGAGATGGTCTAGTGGTTAGAACACGTCGATCTCAATCGATGATCGTTCAAACCTCGGCTAGCATCGTTGTGTCAAGCGGTAAATTTGTGTTTAAATTTTCATTATCGGCGGTGAAGGTAACATCGTGAGGAACTATGATGTACCAGAAGAAATTCTGACACATGTATAATTGTATATCCATCAACCCGCAATGGAGCAGCGTGGTGGATTCAGCTTTAAACCTTCTCCTTTATAGGAAAGAAGACCGTTGCAACAGTGGGACATTTACAGGCTGTTACTTTACTACATTAAAAAACCGACTTGAAAAGAGCAAAGCGGAATCGCATACTACAATTATTTAGATTTAAAAACCAAACTACTAAATCAATTTTGATAATTATAGATATCTTTCCATAACATACAGTATGTCACAGAATTTCTTTCAACAAATGACGACTTTCTTTCCGATATTAAACGTATTCTATTCACTAAACCATAAACTACGCTATAATTTAAGAGTTTTCAATCATCGAGTGTATAGCCCTTTCCATTAAAAGCCGGCATCGCACCCGTATCTTTCCTGATGTTGCAAATGTCCGGGCTACAGTAACCACTTAACATCAGGTGGAATTATAGCCTATTCTCTTTTACTTGTCGGTTTTGGTAACCATACCCGTAAGAAAAGTACGATTTTTTGAAAATTATTAATTATAATTTTTCATTATCAAAAATGATTCTGTTCAAACATTCGGTCGATATTTTCTCATCTCTAACTGTTATATATTTGTCTGCTTAACAAGACAATTAAAGAAAAATAGGCTATATAAGCTTGTTTGCCTTTTTATTTTATTAAAAAAAAATACTTTATTACGATAATACCTTTTGCTCGAGGCCTCGACCGCGTTATGTAGTTCTTGTTATAAAAATAATTATGAAAATGCTTACCCCATATTATAACATTAGATTGAGCTTTTTTGATGCCATTTCCAAAACATTTTATTCCAAGGCGAGTGAACGTCAAGTATCATAACCGAGTGCCGGTTCGATTCCCGCGGCACTACTTTCGCCATCACATCTCCATACAATGGCGTATCGTCGTTAGATAAGGATGATAAACTGATTATACTCTATCATTGTTATACTCCCTCTGATATAGCTAACAATTTTTCTGTTATTTTAACTATCATAATTAAGAACTTGGTATATAAAATACGGGCACCTGCGTAAAACTTTTCACCCTTTCCCCCATTACGTCCTTTTCCAAGGTCCACCTCTATACAAAAGTCATCAAAATTAGTTTAACGGTTTAGGCGTAAAACTTAACAGTTACTTTCGTGTTTATTATGTTAGAATGGAAATATGAACTGATATGGATAAAATTATACCTATATAAATAAATAAATAAACGCCTCACACTCAACGGCCCCCATTAAGATCTCATGACCTTGTGTCGGGGGTCCGGAAACAATCACAACGCTAACACAAACACCCAGACCACGGCAAACATCCGTATGGTCAATACACACGTTTGTCGTGAGCGGGGATCGAACCCGCGACCTTTAGCGCTTTAGTCAGTTGTAGTGACCACTGCGCCAAAATTTCCTATATTATTTGGATATAAACTTTATATACTCGGACGAAGTCAAGACGGAAAGCTAGTATATATATGTCTACGAAACAGCTATATTACCTACTTCACGCTCATCTGTAACAGTGTGATACTGCCCCGGTTGAGCCAGCCCTCAATTCGCTACAGCTAGGCGTTGTCACAGTAAAATTTTTACGCAACGCTCATTAAGTTTACTTGATATCTTTAAAAATAATATTAACATAACCTACAATAACCTAATCTTTAAATTTAAGATAAATTTAATTACAATAGTAATTAGTGAATTTTGACTTCTACGTTCTACGTGTTAAGAGCTAAAGGAGCTCTTTTGTTCAACAAACAATTATTAAGGCACAAAGAGGCGCCATGTTTTTTTTTAAATTCCACACAGCTCAGTGCACTGCGCCGACGCTGGGCGGCCTACGTTCCTAAATTAGGGCTGTCACTCAAATTGTATTTATTAATTAAAAAAATATATATGTTACAGTTCGATTCTGATTATTTGACATTTTAAATAGTAAATGTGGACAGTAAATAATATGCTCATAAGGCGAGAATTACATTTCTAACTTTTACTTTCGTAATTGACATAAAACAACTCTGTAACTTGGCAGCAGTTATTCAGGTAACCTTACCATTTGTTGCTGAGAAAAATAAAGGCAATGACAGTTATTTATTTATTTTTATTTAATTATAGGTTTTTACTTTATTGCACACCACAAGCATAATGAACAGGACAATATTTCAATCTTAATCTAATAGTTAAATTTCTATCTACTGACTAGTGATGTGCCGGATCGTTAAATATGTATATCCGGGTATACGGATTCGAATATTTGGTGCTAAGATTCGCGGAAACGAATACGGATCTTAACTTTCTTACTTAAAAAGCTATTACTAACTTACACACTGTGGGATAGGCAAGATATATTACGATTTGCAATGAAAATAATGAGACAAAAGATCCGTAAAACTTCCGTCCTAACGAATACGGATCCCTCATCTCCCTCTTATATCTGCGTAGGCGGTAAATCACTACTGTTGACCTGTTATCATTAATCACTATTAAGAAAATATTTGGGTAAGGACAGACTAACAGTAAGTAAGGCAAGTGGCAACCCTATTTTGACACCATACGTTCACCGTGGGTTCATGTCGCGTGACGCAACGCGCTCCTAACGTTAAGTCACACTAAAGCCTCTAATGATGGAACACACCTAAGCGATCAAGCGAAGCGATAGAGTTTAAATTAACTGAGCTACTAGCCTACTACATATACTTTTTTTTCGAAATTTAGAAGTAGTAAGATAAAAAAGTAAGAAACAACCTGTAAATGTCTCAATGCTGTGCAAAGGTCTTTCCTCCTTGAAGAGAAGCTTTAGAGCTTAATCCACCACGCTGTTCCATTGCAGGTTGGCACATATATATGAGTAAGTTTCCTCACGATGTTTTCTTTCACCGCCGAGCCCGAAATGAATTCAAAGACAAAATTTAACACTTTAAATCTCATCGGTGCTAGAGGTTTGAACCCATAAAGATCGGTTGAGATCGACGTGTTCCAACCGCTCACTCATCTAGGCTCTTTAATTTAAAACTAAAAAACTTACTTAAAACATCAATAGGTCAAAAAACCGCAAGTCAAACTTGCAACTTCGCTTAAAAAATGGGACAGACAGTAGTTTTAGGCTTCGTAATAGGGTTTCGTTATATTCGCAACCCTAAAATGGTCAGAAATCTAAATAGCCATTATATAGCTGTAATACAACAACGTCACATGCTTCGTATACATAGACATGCAAAAAAACATCTTAAAACTTGTATGCTTATTACGTTAAACTATTCCTATCAATGCATTATTCAACATTCTGACAGTTGATTTCTGATATTTGTACGAAAAATCCTTCTATAACTGTCAAAATGTACCATGTTTTCATATCGATAGCTTTTCTTAATTAGGCCCGGGCTAAAAAAAATTGTAGGTAAATACAAAACATTAAAAGTTTCTCGTTCTTCAATAACAAATAAATGTACGTATAAATAAAATCTAAAATAAACGAAGGTCGTCCGTTATCAAAATGGCGTGTGATAACATTGATAAGAGAATTATGAAATATATCAGCGTTAGCCGCGTAATAAATTAAAACAGATACAAGAAATTGTATGAAAACCAACTTATCTACTTAATAACAGGTGTTAAGGTTGATAAAAATAGATTTTTGTTATAAAATTCTTTCGTATTTTATCAAATTATCAAAATTCGTATCTAAATTATCGATATGGCGAATATTAATGTAGACGTGTGTGTGTTTGATACGTACTGTATTTTGTTAGGGATTATATTGTTATCTTTCTAAGATGTGCGTGATCTACGGTTTTTCTTAATTCCTGTATATACCTAAAGTGGCTGTTTCAAGCACTTTCGAATACAATAAAATTAATGTTAATTATTATGAAGATATATATTATCACTTTATTATTTATTTAGGTATAAAGTAAATTATATTTATTCCTTCTAAAGGAATAGAGGATCACAAAAAGAAAATTGACGATTCAAAATGATTAACGTCTCAAAAGTGTTTTATAAGCCTACTTATTTATATGAATAATAAAATCAGCCAAGTGTGTGTCGGACCACGCACAATGTAGGGTTCCGTAGTTGTCAGAATTGTCAAGATCGGTCAAGCAATCTTCGAGTACCTATTTTCGTAAAAAAGTTTACGACGAACTGGGAATTTCCTTTTTTAAGTCAGCTTATAGAATATATGTACGTACTTACAATTTTAAACCTTTTATTATTATAAAATTATTTTTAATTTCTCTTTAAGAAGAGAATAAGAGATAGGTACGTAATCCATATTTATTAGCGCCTATGAAATCTATGCAGATTTGGTTGAAAACTTCATAAGCGCGATTCAGAATCATTCGCGACATGTTTTATTGAGACATTGTTTTATACCTTATTTTATATTTTATTTTAATTTAAACTTATTAAATATTTATTTATTTATTCATTTAAATTCATATATTAATTTAAAATTATTAATATTTACATAATGTGATACTTTAAAAAGTGAAATATTTATTTTAACTTAAATCATCTATAACTCGATAACCATAAGAACCCACATAGCCGTGATAATTTTCCTTTTAAATTCATTATATGTACCACTATCGTCAATTTTTTCATATTTTTAGACGCAGCAGTTTAGTGGGTAGAGGGGGGGACACTTGACTCTAAGAAAAATTGACACTTCAAAGCTTAATAATTGGGAAACAGTTCGTCGTTCGGAAAAATGGTTTTCCCACACCTATAACATTTTTAAAAGACCTATCTAACGATACCCCACAACATGGGATAAATGAGAAAAAAAATTTTTGGTTTCTCTTAACACATAGGGAAGACACCCTGAAAAAAAAATATTTTTAAGATTTTATTGTATGACTTTCTCGGCGTAATTCATATGTATACTCATACCGAATTACAGCTTTCTGGTATTAAGGGTTTCGGAGCAAAGCCGCGGACAGACAGACAGACAGACGGACATGGCGAAACTATAAGGGTTCCGTTTTTACTACGGAACCCTAAAAATAACAAACAGAATTACTTTTCAGAATAATGAAACAAGTAATAAATCATATTAGTGTCTTAAGGTAGATATAGAATTAGATGATACATCTCAATTGAAACGACACGACGATCGAACGTTGCGTGACAATTTGATGGATGCGATGCCGTTTTTTACTACGGAACCCTAAAAAGTATGGTCACTGGAACTGACTCAAGCGCTAACGATGGCGGGTTCAATCTCCGCTCACGGCAAATGTCTGTATTGGCCATACGGATGTTTGTCGTGGTCTGGGTGTTTGTGTTAGTGTTGTGATTGTTTCCGGACCCCCGATACAAGGTCATGCGATCATAATGGGGGCCGTTGAGTGTGATATGTTTATTTATTATTTATTTATACATATATATGTATTTCTCAAGCATAATCTATATAAAGTATGCTCCTATGTAAATGTAATATGTTACGTTTTGTATTAGTTACACGTGCATTGTTTTTCCCTCAATCCTGACTAAAATTCGCATCTCCCCTTAAAAAAGTCTCTCCCTCCCTAGGGAGGCGCCCCTGCCAGTTTGAAAAACGCTCCCTTACAGTACAGCCTACATAAGGAACTATAAAATGAATAAAAATGTTTCCTTAAGATCCAATTGTCCTCTACGTCCTAGTTTACATACAAACATTTTTAAACTCATAAATTATATAAGCAATTGATCAATTACTCCATGAAACGACCCGTCTGGTTCTAACGGGCAATTTATTGATCACGAGGTCACAAAGTAACATGGAATTATAGCCCATATCACTTTTAAGATAAGGGACAAAATCTTATACCGCAATGTGATCGAGATCTGCATTGATACACTTCGTTGATAAAGTGTAATAAAATAATTTCTCGCTATACTGTTTCATATGAAGATTAATTGTTTGAATCAATATCTTATAAAAGAAAAGGCTGAACAGGCTGTAAATGATCAACTGTTGAATAAAAGCCTTTTCTGTTAAGAAAGGTATAGGATCCATTATTAAAATATTGAGCCGAGATGGCCTAGTGGTTAGAACACGTCGATCTTTACCGATGATCGTGGGTTCAAACCCCGGCTAACACCGCTGATTTTTCAAGTGCTAAATTTGTGTTTAGCTCGAGCTCGGCGGTGAAGGAAAACATCGTGAGGAAACCTGCATGTGCCGTGAGACGTTCTGTCATATGTATATCCGCCAACTCGCAGTGGAGCAGAGTGGTGGATTAAGCTCTAAACCTTCTCCTTAATCTATGGGATGTTTACTAACTGTTAATTTACTTTACAATTAAATGCCAAAATTCAAAACAATACAACAACGAACCGGTAAAAATAACTGTATGTAAAAAAATTGTGTACGCATCTCTAAAATCAAAATTATTTTATAGTTCAGCGTGCAGACAACAATGCGGTATTGTTGATGAGCTGAAAGTTTATTGTTGTTGGTACAATACAGTAATATACAGGGCTTCCGGTTTTGCGAATAACAGTATTAAATGATTTGATGCATAATTTAAATTGATTATACTCGTGATGTGACTTCCGACTTGGTAATATTTACATCTACAATGTCGTAAACGTTTGAAATTAAATTGTTTTTACAAAGAAATAAAATAAATGAAGCTAGTAGCTTGTAAAATTATTTGGTCTACAATTCCAATAGGAGAAATCAAGCTACAATGGAAACAATTTTCGAAATCCTATTAGCAGTTTTAGAGATTAACCCATACCATCTCACGAGAACTCTTTATAATATACTGTAAGACTTACACTTACAAATTTTCTCGGAATTTCATAAAGATTTACATTAGTTGTTTATCATTGCCTTACACCTGAAATAATTTACTGTCAGTTCCTTAATTTTTGACAGTCACAGCTTTCGTAAGGTTACGTAAGTTACTATTCCCAGGTTTCAGAGTTGTTTTATGTCAATGATGAGAGTAAAACTTACAAATGTAATTCTCGCTTTAGAATGGCCAAATATAGGATACAAAAATTGATTCTTTTGTAACTTATACTAAAAGTTGATACGTATAACGTAATTTATAATTGTATTAGTCCATCATAATTGAAAGTATATAGTCATATTATCCGATATTTCCTGATAGAGCGTTAATAAGTCGTCGTAAGTCTCTCGAATAAGTGGTATTTTTTTCTTCACAGATTATATAATAATTTAATTTTTTTGTGTCCTCCACAGATTGTCGCAATGCAGTATTGACACGGCGTGATGATGAGGCTCGAGGCGTCAGACAAGCAGCACCGCTACCACAATCTGCTGGACGACGATCATGCCAGTGAGTAACTTATAACCTCCTTAAACACTTTTCCAGGGGGATTTTGATACGACCCAGAATTTAGCACAGAGTCTACAAAAATATTTTTATACGGATATTAAGAACGAGTAATAAATATTGCTTGATGTGAAAATATCGAATATAAAAAATGGAATTAAAAATTTTATTTTTATAAAAATACGAATTGGTAAATGAGCGGACAGAGGAGTATGAAATTTCGAACACATAGTTTATATAAAGAAGTAGAGAGTAATGCTAATATTTCTTAAGAATTATGCATAAAAATTAATGAAGTAGTGTGTGTAATGTTTTTTTTTTAATCAATAATTAAAAAAACAACACTTACTACCATGTACTTGACACACATACATAGGTTGTTAAAGTCTGTGGTTAAATTGAGAATAATTTGTAATTTATAAAAAAATATATTGACAAAATTTTAAAAGAGTAACTTTCGAGTTTCTTGCCGGTTCTTCTCATTAGAATCTACATTCCGAACCTGTAGTAGCTTCAGTATTGATGTAATTTTTTTTTATGTACTGACGATTCAAAAGTTCTCGTGAGAGCCTACTTGAATAAAGTATATTTTGATTTTATTTCAATGGATTATCTATGGTCAATCTTGAAATTGGTTGATAATTTAATGAAATATGGTCGAATTCCGCCCACTAGGCGACCACTAGTATTCAAAAAAACGTATACAATCTGCACTTCCTAAGTGTGGTCTGAAATTATTCTTACGTTATATAATTATTCAAAGACCATAAGTGACATTGTGTTTGTTATTTCCATCGTTTCCATATTCCCATAACTTAAGGCTAATTACCATGACCTTGTGTGCTTGTAAATACCACATTATCTCATGTAACATGAATAATTTAAATCATTTATCATGTTTTTTTAATCGATTATACATTTTTACCAACATTGTATTAAGCGGCTCAACTTATGTGTTATCATTTTATATAACGTTTTAAATTGATAAGTAAAAAATTTTAATCCTATTATGGTTTACTAATCTTTGTTACGAAACAAATTACGATTATATATAGGTAAAACTATTTTTTTATGTACTCAAATTACATACAATATACATTATATATAAAAGATATATGTATATAAGTAATACAAATGATTTTTAGGGTTCCGTAGTAAAAAACGGAACCCTTATAGTTTCGCCATGTCCGTCTGTCTGTCTGTCTGTCTGTCCGCGGCTTTGCTCCGAAACCCTTAATACCAGAAAGCTGTAATTCGGTATGAGTATACATATGAATTACGCCGAGAAAGTCGTACAATAAAATCTTAAAAATATTTTTTAGGTCTACTGTTGAAGACCTTTCTTATCGTTTACTTTAATTTTGTGAGTCTTACACTATCTAAAAAATTTAGACTTAATTTTTGTATAACCTTTTTAATTTTAATAACAGAAGAATTAAATTGACTTTCTTAAAGATCTAAGAAAATTTGAATAAAGTATGTTTTAAAATACAAATTAAAATAATAAATATTTCAAAATAAAATACATCGTAAACAATTGAGATATCATTACACACTCCGAAAAGATATTTTAACTAAAATTAATTTTAAAGTTAAAAAAAACTAACTAGACTTTGTTAAGTAACTAGAATTCCTTATTATATCAGCAATAAGCAGAATTAACATGAAGCTTACATTATATATATGTATCGCTGTGCCGGCAAGTAAAAGTCCTATTAACATTCAGACCAGCTCTGTCCTGAATACCAGCAAACGTTGCGGAGATATTTCGTAACGTTTATCGCAATTGCTTTCTTTATGTACAAGATTGTGTGGTTTATATTTTAAAATAATCCTTAACTCTCTGAACTTTTAAAAATATATTGATATTATTCCGATTTGCCCCCTCACTATGTAGAGTTAATAACGCGTTTAATTTATCATTATTATTTTAATATATTTATATATTTTTTTGTTTGTGCAATATAATATAATTTTTAAGATCGTCACTAAAAATAATTTGGTTTATTACGTTTAACGAAATGCTAAAAAAATTATTTAATACCTCAGTATACCGTGGGGTGCATAATCAGAAGAAAAAGAACTTACGAATTCACACCCCGGTCGGGGTGGCCAAGCAGAATTAACCCCTAGGGTGGCTAAACGGAATCATCCAACAAGTCAAGTATAAGTCGAATTAACACAAGATGGGTTCCGTAGCATCACAAAAAATGTAACTTTTTTCACATTATGGCGTCCAAAATCGGCCATTTTGATTTTCCCAAGTTTTTATGCTTTTCACGACATTCGCACTGTCATGACAAATCAAACGACGTGTAATTTACCAAAACCACGCGTTTGGAATTAATAGTGCCACAAAGGTACAAACGCACATACATACATAGGCTGATAAACACAACCTCTTTGCGTCGCGCGGTCAGGTAAAAAAAACACGCTACGAATTGAAAACCTTTTGAAGTTGAAGTCAACGTTTGAAAATAGATTATTCCGGTTTTTATGCATGAAATAAAAAGTATATTCGCACGATAGCTGAATGTTAATTCCCACGTGTAACACAACACTAGCCTTTCACGCCTTCATTGTATTGTAATAGACTCGTGTGTCACAACCATATCTATCATAATGGAGAAATTCCGGCGAGATACAGCTTACGTGATTGTATTGGGAATTGACGCAAGAATTTCGTTTCAATTGTTGAAATGTGGTTTTGTTTATGACTTTACTAGCTGTCCCTTGTGGTTTCACTCGCGTTTATGGTTACCGCTTTGCTCCTATAAGTCGTAGCGTGATGTAATACAGCCTATAGTCTTCCTCAAATAAATAAACTATCTAATACTGAAATAATTATTGATTTCGAACCAGTAGTTCCTGAGATTAAATCGTACTAATATTATAAATGTGAAAGTTTGGATGGATGGATGGATGGATGTTTGTTACTCTTTCTCGCAAAAACCACTGAACTGATTTGGCTGAAATTTGAAATGAAGGTGGCTTATATCTTTGATTAACACATAGGCTAATTTTATCCGGAAAAAATTTTAAGTTCCCATAGGAATATTTTAAACATTACTTTTTACTTTTTCACACAAAAACTACTGAACCGATTTGATTGTTTGAGATGAAGATGGCTTACATCGTAGATTTACATTTTATCCCGAAAAAATTTGAAGTTCTCACACGAAATAACTCACTAAGAAAGTACTGAACCGATTTGACTGAAATTTGAAATGAAGATGGCTTATATCTTGGATTTACATTTACTATAGGACGAAGTCGCGGTTGAAAGCTAGTATCAAATAAGATAGATACCACCTTACAGAAGAAAATAAGCCACTTGAAGTACTAATCTTGCGCAGACGAAGTCGCTAACACCAGTTAGTGAGGAATAATTTTTAAAATTATATCATCTCAATGTCAAAGTATAAGTGATGTCATCTGTAAATAGGATTTGATACGTGACGTGCATTTTATATTCTCGTTATGTACTCTAAGGTTACATAAAGTTTAATCATTACATAAATAACCCTATGTAATACGTATAGAAAATATCGCTGCTTTTCAAGAGTATCGATGCAACTAAAAATGATCAATTTGAATAAGTGGGGTTTTTAAATTTCTTTATTAATGTGTTAGTGCGTAGCTGCAAAATTTAAACAATCTCTTGATGTTATAACTTTATTGATTTAAAGAAAATTCATCATCGCAACTCTTTTCACGATAAAACATTAAAGATTAATGGTCTTTCGACATACTTAGTTCTATTTGTTAGAATTTTGAATTACTACGATAATCTTGCAAACCAACGATATAAAAGTAATACCTGATAATTATTAAAGTGAATTTGGTGACTAATAAATACATAAAATCAAAATAAATAAAATATACCAATGATATCAGGGAAAAGTTAACACTTGATGATGTAATGTTAATTGGCAAAGACAAGTCGAAATGTATTAAAATGACCTAAGAATTTGATTTACTGGCAATTTTTAAAAAAGTAACTATCGAATCTCTTGCCGGTTCCTCTCGGTAGATACTACATTCCGAACCGGTGCTAAATTAAAGAAAATCTAATTGACTTCTAACATGACGATTTGAAAGTGCTTTAAAAAGCCTATTCGAAAAAAATATATTGTAAATTTCAATTTGATAGCGTCGATGTAGTTCTAACATTGCGTAAATCAAAATTAGCAGCTTTAAAGAAGTGCAATAAAACTGCATAATTTACACAGACATCATTAGGAATCAATAATAAATCAAATTTTAAGTACGTGAAGTAAAACACTTATCATTTAAAATGATTGATTGTTTCAAAATTATGCAGTTATTTTGGTCCCGTTTTAGAAATTACTATTTTTTTTGTAATATTTTTGTAATCTTAAAAGATAAGTATTACTATTAAGTAGCTAGACAGCTATCTTCAGCAGTGCTGTGTACGTCTGTAATTGGTACTTACATCAGATAAGTGTCAGTTTTAAATGTTTAGTTTTAAGTGTTTAATGTATGAACTGTTGATGTGCCATTTAAATAAATAAATAAATAAATGCGATGTTAGAATTGTCGTGTTAGAATTGGCAGGAACAACTTACATTAAACTCAATTAATCAAGAACTCATTGAAACGGTACCCCTATATACAAAGTCATATCAGTGTACATAATGACCACACCTGACTTCCGGCTAATTACATCCGGTGTTTTGTGCTCGGGAACCCGTGGCGTCACACTCGGCTGAACCGGCTTCCATGCTATTTCAATTTATTTAAAAAAAATCTGGAATATTCTAGATTTGACTCGAATGGTATTGTAACTTAATTTGATGAAACGTCACATGACGTTAAAAGTCTAATTTATATCGATTTATATAGACGAATTAGGTTCTTTCGCGTCTTCGTTTACGTAGAAAAATATTTTGTATTTCTTTGAGAAATAACGGGTTTTCCATACATATTTTCATCCCAATTTCACAACATTTATATCTTACTTTCGGGGGAAAAAGTAGTCTATGTACTTCTCTAAGTTCCAATCTATCCTAAACCAGAATTTATCATAATAATTATAACAGTTTAAGCGTGAAAAGTTACAAACAAACAGTTACTCTCGCGTATATTTACTAATAAACTTTAAAAAAACTCTTCATATAACTCGTATTTCTTTAGGCGAGAATTACATTTTCAACTTTTATTCTTGAGTTATATAAAACAACTCTGTAACATAACTCACACGTAGCATGTAGTTATGAAAGCTGTGAATGACATAAACAAGGCACTGATACTGAATTCTTTCAGATGTAAAGCAATGAGAAATAACTTATGTAATCTTTATAAAAGTCTCTCAGACTAGTATATAGATAAGCAAAACTTGGAAGTGTAATACTCGTCTTATACATTACTTTAATGTTACAATTATTTTTATATAAATTTATCCTCAGATCTCTCGCAAGGATTTAAATAAATTTATAGTTATTTTATAAAGTTGACAAGTGGAAAGATCTCCATCGTTAGCCCAGTTTTCATAATAGCCATAATATATTTACTTGCAAAAGGATACCAAATCGTGTGCGTGACGAATTTGCTAAGTTATCTGTAGTTTTAAATGTAAAGCGAGTCTTTACGTGTATAGCACGCATTAGCTGTGACGGGCACGTGAAGGATTCCATTACACCAAAATTGTAACTAATTATACATTATATCAAAATGGCAACGTCCAGAAAAGAAGGCTCTATTAAAATAAATAAAGAATGACAACAAAAAAATTTTTATTGGGTTTTTATACCATGATACTATGGCATTATAAGAAATCTAGCAAACTTGGAAGGAGCAGAGAATGCGCAAGCGATCCCACGGCTTTCATTTCCATACTAATGGCGGCTTTGGGTTTTAGCGGGTAGAAATCTCCACATAGTCCAATGTTCCACCCTAGAAATCAGGTATCTTTCGAAGATTTCCCCTGCCAAAAAAAAAACAACTAGTACAAACAAAATAGTTTGAGGAGTTTAGGAAGTTCTATTAGAATAAATAAACTTAAATATGTGTTCAATTATTGTGTCACGCACTCAGAATTACTGACAGAATTCCAAAATTGACATTTTTGGTAACAAAACGCAAAAAACGTTTAACACTTAAAAGTTCGGCCATTTATTAAGACTAATTCAACAAAATGTTTTTATAATAATTTTTTTTACATAATCATAGATTATAAACCGCAGTATTATATGAAACTAACTTAATTACTAACTTCGCTAAGTCGTGTCACACAGATTTTGAATTGCGCGCGAGTTATATTATCTTTGTAACACTTTTATTATTTTTGCCGGTGACATGAAACCTTAGAAGTCCTCTCTGGGCAATTATCTAAAAACAACTGATTATCATATTCTTTCACAAAACCAATAACTACTCAAAGTATTTATTACCCGCGCATCTATACGCCCTCATGTCACCAATAACACAAGAACTATTGTTACAAGCTATTATGACGATTAGCGACCCTGGCCCGCCATGATGGCAACATGGCGCCGAGTGACGCGTGACGCGTGCATAGATCATAGACTGATTGTCATCGCAAAACCTTTCTGGAAAAGATTGTGGCATTGTTGTATTAAAAGTTCGTATATATTTGCGGAAAAGTCTTAGCTATAAAAAAATCGGTGGGTATTTCATTAGTTTTTAAATATATTATAGTAATCTATATATTAATAAATATGTGAAATAAAAACTTTGTACTTCTTATTACGAAAATTGCTCCAACGGAGGAGTATGAAATTTCGCGCACTTATAGTTTATATAGAGAAGGAATGCAGAATGCTAATATTTTTTTAATTATGGATAAAAATACATTAAATCAATAAAAAAAAAACGTTATACTCACTACCACGTTTTTCACACACACACACATATACTCTTTTGTTTATTGTTAATGTCTGTGGTTAAATTGAAAATGGAGTATATTATATAGAAGCAAGAACTTAATTATGGTAAAATTTCAACATTACAACACTAATTATTAATAATGAAAAGTTGTTTCGGTGTCACAACCGAACTATTTAAAAAGAATTATTTATGTTTCTTTTTTAAATGTGATAATAATATTACTATCTACATAATAAGACAAATAACCAATAATATTATCAATTAATCGAACATTAAATCTAATCATGTGGCGTGGAAGTCTTGTATCCTTTTCCTGCACTATCATTCATCTCGATGCAATTCAATGAACACATTCCAGAAACGAATGATCAACCTTGCGTTACATAATCATAACCTGCTACAATGCGAGATGAACAATGATCGTCTTAAACCTGTACAGAGCCACCGCAGACTATAGACTCTCTATCAGTCTATTATTTAGATAGTTGAGTCGGCCGACTAAGTATTCGACGTATGTACTCACACTAATTATTCTAATTAAGCAGACAGTTCAGCGATATTTTAGTCAGCCATCCGACTAATTTATGTCCTGGATAAGTTTTCTCTCGTAGTGCTCTTAGCTGAAAATGTAGGAATTAAATTATATTTTCATGACTGCCTAATTTTCATAACCCGACTGCCGAAGAAGTAACTGGTTTTTTGAGGGGATGTATATATGCATGTATTTATGTCTAATTCTTTGACACGCTCTTAAAACTAAAACTTGAATTAACGAACGATTGCAAGAGGTGTCTTTAAAGTCTCAGTTGTGGTATGGAAATTATATTATTAAATATTATTTTCTGAAATTTGCACGGGAATGGAAATTACGCGAGAAACACCAATCTCCAACAGCACTATTATTTTAAAATTTTATTCATCAATAGAAAGTTACATAATAGGTAATTATAATAGATGGATGCTGATAAGCAATAATGTGTCAACCATGAGTCATCTAAAATAAATAAGTACGGAAAAAGTTTGTTAATACAATTCTTTCTAATTTCAAGTGCGTTCCATATTTTTCAATTAATAAAATATTCATTTATTATTATTTATTAATTATTATTTAAAAAACTTATTGCTAGATAGCATATTAAATATATCAAACTTCTTTTTTTTAATTACACCTTTTATCAAAATGAAAAGAATCGATACACGTCTTCAAACAGATTAATTCAGAATAGGTTTAATATCTTTAGACGCCATTTTCTCGAAATGAACTCTGTCCATATGTAAGACTTAGTTTTTGTAGTCGGGTTTTTCATTTTGTACATCACAACACATAAACACATACATTAAAATTAAGAAATAAGGAAAAGTAGGATTAAGTAAATAAACTACAACAAAATGCCGACGACACTTTAATCGGTAGTCTGCGCTCGTCAATGTTCACGTAAGTCGGCTATCTAGTCCATTGAGTAACGTTGAATGACAATTCATTCACATCTAGACATCGTTATTGTCTATGAACGTTTATTTCTAGAACGTACGATCTTGAATGGCATAAACAATTAGGATTTACGGCGTAGTTTACTAATCAAACCTATTTATACGTAGATAGGATCGGTTATCTTTCAACCTCGTGAGTTGTAAGGATTGTCAAGGCTGTTTCGTTTTTATTCTTTTACTAGCTGTGCACGCGACATCGTCCGCGTGGACTACAGAATGGTATCTCTCATACAAAGCAAGGCTGTTCTCTTTCGTGCCTCTCAAAAAAAGAGCATTTTGCGCGCATTATTAGTTAGCATTTTGTAAAAAAATTGCCTTTTCCTTTAGTTTGCCGTATACTATTACATCCCAGAAGTTGATCCTTATACGTGACACAATTAGATGGTGCAATAGGACAGAATCTGTTTTTTTTTTTTATAACCGGGTTCGATTCTGAAAAGGAAAATAAAATTTCTAAAATAAAAGAAGCCTAAGTTACTTCTTATGTAATATTTGCTAGTGGAATTCCCGTAAAAATCGGTCTAGCCATTCCAGAGATTAACCGGAACAAACAAACAGACAGAGTGACAAAAATTTTAAATATTGTGTTTTTGATATAAGTACCGTACATATTTTCATATGTATTTAGTAAAAAGCAGTAAATTTGAAATTATAAACATACACTTCAATTTTATTTATCGGTATAGATTGTATTGCCGTGTAGTAGACAAGTTCGATTAAAGGTGGAAAATGCTTAAGTTTTCTGTAATGACGGCCACCCATGCTTAGTTTTACGCCACAAGAAACATAACATTTTTTTTAAGTGAGATTGTAGACATAGACAATGTTTTTGTAACTATAGATGGTACGTTCATAGTATTTAACATTACAAATCTGTACCCAATTTCATTTGACCAGTTTGTCAATTAACTCGGCCCAAATATAGCCCAGCCTAGTCGTTACGTTGCTAGGTATTGTCGTCCAAAGTGGGCAGCATTCTGCCAAAATTCTTGAGCTTATAACATGTCTATCACCAAAGGTTGCCTGGAAGAGATCGCTTTAGCAATAAGGCCGCCTCTTGTACATTGCAACTCTTTTATATTAATTTTGTGTTTGTATTACTTGGTGTACAATAAAGATTATTCATTCATTCATTCTATAGTTGTATATTATCATTGGACTGAAGGTAACTTTATATTAATTGGCTATCGTTGACTCAATTAATTGTCTAATATCGCAGGCTTCGCACGATTTGACAATCCCCATCACTAACTTCGAACATATTGTAACATAATTAATAGCATCTATTGATTTCCATTAAATTTTATCCGTACAAATGTATATTATTTAATATTTTTATATTACTGTTTTATTTTATTTTTCTTTATTATTTTTTTTTGTACAACCTTTTCACACCTTTCTTTTTGTATATATTTTGTGCAATACAGAATATGTAGATAAATAAATAAAATAAATGAAAATCTCTCCATGTTCTACAGCGTTTAAAACAAGACGGATAAGCGAAAAGACGTTTCAAATAACACTTAACATAAACTATCTAAGAAAACAAAATATAAGAATATATAAAACATCGTTAATACATTATTCAAGAAGCTATTACCCCTTACATTTCATTACTAAGCAAGGTCGTGACTTAGCCGCGTTCATTAGCGCTGGCCGGCGAGATGGGTTTCGTCAGGCTGACGAAACGTGATCTATCGATTTGTGAACCGGTACCAGTTAAACCGCATGAGGTAACTAGCTCGTTCGAGTCTAGGTTCAAGCTAGCTGGTGGGTATTATAAGTCATGATGATTATTAAACTTACTTAGTCATTCTGATCTCATTGCAAACATATGGTTTGACTTCTTTCTCGAGAATTATTACGATTTTAGAATTGAATTGTTTGGCAAAACTTTTAGCTGTTGAACGTCATATTGTCTTAGTGACTTTACATTTTGCCAATTATATAAACATACTCGTATAATTTGTGGCGTATAATAAAGTGGATAAATAAAATAAATAATATTGTACTGGTTACCATTACCAGTTTAAAATGGAATTTTTTTTTATTTAATAATTTTAACTAATTGTCATCTTTTTCATAAAAGATCTAACTAGAAAGCATATGTAACTAATATTCCATTTCAAGGACTTAAAAATGTAACAATATCTTTTTTTATTCCAAAAAAAAACGGCCTTAATACGCAAAAAGTAATTATTTGTTATCAAATCCTTATTATTTGTAATATATATATATATATATATATATATATATATATATATATATATATATATATATATATATATATATATATATATATATATATATATATATATATATATATATATATATATATATATAAAAGAATACTATTATATTTTATACTTTAAATAACCTTTTAAAGAATATCCTTAATCTATCAAGGATTTATTAATCGTTTTAAATTAATAAAACATGATTCTATTACAATCTTGCAAAACATCCGACAAGACCTCAAGGTGAAGATGCCTTCCTCAGATGGATATACAAATATTATCATTGCTAATGTCAACCCACTGTCCCACAAAGATAAGTACTAATTAACTTGTAATGCACCGCAGCATTCATTTTAATTAACTCTAGAGATTGTTGATAATGGAGGAAAAGGTTTCTATTTATATTTGTTCTTGAAACTTATCGTGATTACGTTTAAATTGCTTTCATTACTAAATAAAAAAAAAATTCTTTCTAAAACTCAAAGGTGACTGACTGACATAGTGATCTATCAACGCACTGCCAAAATAATTGGACGGATCGGGATGAAATTTGGCATGCAGGTAGATGTTTTGTCGTAGGCATCCGCTAAGAAAGGATTTTGATTAATTCTGTCCCCGAGGGGATATAATAGTGGATAAATATGTATGAAACTTTGTCAATTTTACACCGATCGGGCTGAGGCATGCATAAAGCTACTATGACGTAGGCATTACAAATGAAAAGAAGTCGCGCGCACCAGCTAGTTACACCTATAAGTTTTGCTTTCAGACTTTTATAAAGATTTACATAAGTCTGAAAGAAAGAATGTACTGACGGTGCCTTAGTTTTGACAGCTAATAGTTTCGTAAGGATACCTAGGTAACTGGTGCAAGGTTACAGAGTTGGTTTATAGTAATTATGAGAGTAAAACTTACAAACTTAATTCTCGCCTTACAATTTCAATGTTTTCAATAATAATTTATAAGATAATAAAGAAATACAATAAGGAAAATATCAATCTTTACAGTTTTACAAAATGGCGACTATAGCCTCTCAGAAATCGAGACACATAATTTGAAAAATAATTTTAGTAGAATTTATTTTTCATTTACACTTTAAACACTAAATAAAAATTCGTTACACATAATTTAATTTAAATAGAAATAAAAAATTAAATATTTCGATTGAAAAAAAAATTATTGCAATTAAAATATTATTTTAAAAACCCAATTAACAAAACACGAAACACTTAACAAAACCAAGTCACAAGTCCACAGCGATCTTCCGCAATAGATAATAAAAGAAAGCAGATAAAAAAAGAAACCTTAGGTATTTATCTATTATATCTGTTTATCACAAAGATAACGAGTGAAGGTCGTCCAAACGGACATACATGTCAATATTACATCATCGGCCTTGTTTACCGAATAGGAATCATATACCATAGAGGTCCAACAGAGGTCTGCAAATAACATTGGCATATTTGACTATTTTAAGGCTTACCTGTTTCTAGAATAGGCATTGAGATGTTATGCTGCGTATAGACTGGTGCAATTTACGAGCGCAATATTCGCCTAGTCTTAAAAATAGACAAAGACTGGAACGAGCCTTTCATATCTAACTGTTGAAAATTATCTTCTGAGAAGTCTGATTGATCACGAGTCGCCAGCAATACTAATCCTAGGCTTACAGAAGAGGCGCGCACTGACGTAAAATCGCTTTATCTCTTCCTACAAAGTGGTCATTTTTTAAGGCTTATGCGAATTCCGTAATAATGCAATTGTCTGGTCGCATCGTTAAGTGTATTGTTTTTTTTTTTATTTGGCATGATCAAATATGTTAATTCATTTTTTAATTATTAAACGTTGCAAATCTCCTCCTGCTAAATGTAGAGTTATATTAATTGTCAATATATTTCAGATCCGAAACTTGTTTGAAAAATTATTTCCTAAGTATCGAAATCCATAATTTCAAAACCTTATCACCTCCGGATACTTTGTAAAGACAGACATTAGTTTGACCCCGGAAAAGGTGTTTGACCAACGGAATTAAGTAATGATTATTTAAAAAATCAACTTATGTGAAATCTATACTAATATTATAAAGCTGAAGAGTTTGTTTGTTTACTTGAACGCGCTAATCTCAGGAACTACTGGTCCGATTTGAAAAAATATTTCAGTGTTAGATAGCCCATTTATCGAGGAAGGCTATAGGCTATATATTATCACGCTAAGACCAAAAGGAGCGGAGCACCAATGAAGAATGTTTCAAAATCGGGGGATATTTTCCTATTGAGAGAGTTTACGCTGCGTGCGCTGCGTAAACGATTAAAGTTTCGCAAAAATTATGTATGACAGAATTGTTCCCCTTTAACAGTACTGAAAAAAAGTCCGGTACAGCATATGTCTATCTTTTAAGGTTAGCTCACTATAACCTTTTTTATGCTAACCAAATTTGTTCTAAAATAATGCATTATAAGCCCAAAGTGACTATTCCACGCGAAGTCGCGGGCGGAAGCTAGTATAGTAATAAAAATAAGTATTAATGTAAAGGTATCAAATCTAAAATTAATTGTTCAAATTATATAATTTAAACATGTATTAAAAATTCATTAAATAATATTTGATTAACTTAAATAATATTTCAACTCAAATGCGTAATAAAAATTATCACCTTTTTATTATTTTGTGCTAAATGTTTGCGTATTCATACAAGTATCATATATGACAAATCGTCCTTTTAAAAAACCTTTTTAATATTCATATCACTTTTAATTTCCGTGACCGCGTGTAGCACACGCCTATAAACTATAAACTAAACACGACATCAACGATATATCATTCATTATTCAAAACAGGTTTATTCAAATAAGGTGTTTTTACTAGTCTTTATAAAAAAAATATTTCAAATATTTACGAAAAAAACATTTTCACGCACGCGCGTTACTCGTAATAGAAAAGATTCTAACCTTAAAACCGACAGATAAAGAACCTTTTCCGTTGCGACACTGCCTTCGTCCCTTGCATCTCTCACGCATGCGTTTCACCCCATCCCGCTTAAAACCACAAGGTTCTATATATTTCCACCATTTCCATTTTCGACTCAACTTTAAACGAATTAAGATTGCTTTCCGAATACTTCCCTAGTATTTGGAACCATGTCGCTGTAATATTTAATCAGCTGTGTGTTCCCAATTGATAATTTAGTTAGTGTAGCTACGTCTGCCGGTAAACCTAAAGCGTCTATTTCCTATTATAGAATCAAGTGTTTAAGGTGCTAGTGAATGTGTAATCGTGAAGAATATTTCGAGCCAGTGTGTGATACTTTGAGGTTAATCCACGTTGTCAGGGCAACTGATTTTGGTCAAAGCATGTTACCTTAGTAACTAAATGATGCAATACACTAGAAAAAACACCGGTAGAATGCACGTACAACATCACAGATATTATATCAACGCGGTATTGACCAATCAGATCGATAGGGATGTAATTGAATTTAGTGTTGTGCTTCCATGATAAGAAGAGCTAGTGTTGTATTTTTATCGTTGTAATTTGATTCTTTTTTTGGTAAAATGATAATGCATTGATCGTAATATGTAAGTGAATGTTCTGGGATATGAAATCTAATTGGCGTAGAGCCAGTGTGTTGAGGTAAACAACCTCATTGATTTTATAGCGAATCGGTGCTTCATTTGATATGTATGTTACACTATTGTGTTACTTATACTTTAATTTACTTTAGTTTTAAACCTTTTGACTATAATATAACATAAGCTATATAAGATCACATACATACATACTACATATGTAAAGATGAAACGTCATATAATCAAAAATTATTCTATAATGATTAGCTAAAAATATTTTTGAGTTTCAAATCTTAACAAAATAGACTATTCTTTTTATTTATTAATTAATTTTAAAACGTTCTAAATTCTTAGTCATTTACGTACTAATTTCGTTTTATTAATGGCTAATATGTACTATAATCTATAGAAAAAAAACGAATTAACTCAGCATACTATATTATATTGTAAATAACAAATATTCTTATATATTTAACTTTATACTTATTCAACTTCCTGTGGTCAAATTGTCATTAAATGCAGCTTAAAAATTAATCAGTAAAATTCTACGTAATAAAACAAACATACATTCGTATTTTTAGTAATTTAAATGCAATACGCACACATGGATAAGATTTTATAAAAACCGCGACTTAACTCCCGTTATTGTAGATTTTGTTTTAAAACAATACGCGTATAAACATAAAATACAACCTACGACCATCCAGAATAATGAACCTTTCAAATAGTGCTTAATTTTAAAATCTAGGCTTAGCGATTTCAGAATTTACTTTGTACATATAAAAATCGCTATCTCTTTATTATAATTTATATAATATGTATAAATAATTAAATATATAATATCAAAGACTAAAGGCCTGTTTCACCGGTTCCTGTTAAATTTTTAAATAGTTAACTTATAAATATATTAATTTGGCATTTATAATTTGACGGAACAACAACGTCTCCTTTAAACGTTTGAATACACGATTCTTATTTGTTTTTCTTTAAAAATGTATTGTTACATGTTACATTTTTAATGGAGACCTTTGAAACCCAAAATTGCTGTTTATAAGGTAGATAAGTTCCGACTAAGCTGCCGTGAACTTTATTCGTAACGAGTGTAACAGACCTTTCTTGAAATGGAAAAAATGCCTATTGGACGTAACTTAAAATTATTTCATATATTTTAACAGACTTCCAAATGAGAAGGAGGTTCTCAATTCGCTGAGGACTTTTTTATGTATATATATCCACCGTTTACTCAAAAACGGCTGGACCGATTCTTTTTATTTTATTTTTTGTTTAAATACCCATAGAATAATTGACCCATAGAATTTTCATCTAAATCGGCTTAGTAATTTGGTTTTAAAATCAAAATTACTAAAATAAATATGACATAAAATTAAACGAAATTACCTATGTTGCTTTAAAGTCTGTTCCCCCTTTTTTGAAAAGTCTTATAATTATAAAACAACTAGTCTCCGCCCGCGACTTAGTCCGCGTAGAATAGTTACTTTGGGCTAATAATGCACTATTTTAGAACAAATTTAGTTAGCATAAAAAAGGTTATAGTGAGTTAACCTTAAAAGATAGACATATGCTGTGCTGGACTTTTTTTCAGTACTTTTAAGGGGGAACAATTCTGACGTACATGATTTTTGCGAAACTTTAACCGTTTACGCAGCGCACGCAGCGTAAGCTCTCTCAATAGGAAAATATCCACCGATTTTGAAACATTCTTCATTGGTGCTCCGCTCCTTTTGGTCTTAGCGTGATAATATATAGCCTATAGTCTTCCTCGATAAATAGGCTATCTAACACTGAAAGAATATTTCAAATCGGACCAATAGTTCCTGAGATTAGCGAATCAAGGAAACAATCAAACAAACAAACTTTTCAGCTTTTAATAATAGTATAGATTCAACCCAACTAAATAAATAATTTGTTATATCATACGTAATAGGAATGTTGATGGGACTAAATGAAATGTCAAGTTTCAAGTTAATCTGGTGGTTGCATCTGCATTCGAATGTTATCTTACACACCCAAAATTAGCAGACTTGTCGTGACCTCTTTGACGTAGCCAATTCCAACCAAACCAACCATCCATTATCTGACAGAAGTTCAATTCAATTTCAATTCAATTCTTTGGTTAATGCCTTGTCACAAGTTTGTATGCACTATCTTACGAACAGATTTTTATTGTCCAATGAAAATCTGACTACCTCAAGTTACGTATATTATAACATCTACATACGTAGCTAACTTTTAACGGTCATACTACAAAAGACGCATTAAAACCATGTTGAACACGTGTCTAGCTAAACTGTGTTTAAAAATTAGACTGTAGAATGCTTAACAGCGAATAAACTCATAAAAAACTTATTGATAAAATGTTATACGTTACATTTGACAGCTGAAATAGGTTTTAGACATCTTTTAAACTCACTTACACGTATGTTAATTTATATCTAAAGCATGTTTAACTCAAAACTGTGCTTAGACGCGGATTTGAAGTACGGATTTTTTTTAAACACGCGTTGAACGTCTGTTTAAATCTTTTGTAGTAAGGCAGTAAGTCTTTATGAAACCTATACTGTAAATATTTGGTAGTTTTCGATATCGTAATTTTTGATCGGTATTTTTCTATACATTGACTATACGCGTCTATAGAGAAATTGTAAAAAAACAGCTGATTTGCGGGCTATTTTCATAAAAACGTAGCTTTAAAAATATTTTTAACTAAATTAGTATTTTTAAGCACACAGTTTACTGGCTGTCATTAAACTGGTCGTTATACTCAACTTGACCTTAATTTAAGTAATGTGAGGTCACATACGAATTTTTGTGTGAATTCTGAAGAGTTAAGTAGATTAGGTCGCTTATTTTCTTTGTTTAATTATCTGCTTTTAGATGCAAGGTTAAAAATGAAAAAGTTAAGTTTTATGTTCGTTTTTTTTCTGTAATAAATTACTTAAAAAATAATTAAATGGTATGTTTAGTGAAAGAATGTAGGTAGTTTGTCCGTTAGACAATCATACTTTTCTCAATTAAACGGTAAAATTTATTAGCCTCTCCTATTAGCTTCCCCAGTATGTATAAAACGATAAAAAAAAATACAAAATAAATATGTTTATCTATTTATTAAATATGGAACTCTAAAATAAGTACTTCTAAAAATCCAATAAGTATAAGCTTTAGATAATTACTAAATGTACCTCAAATTACTGAAGAACTGTGTTCATACTATTAACTTCCCTTAAAACTAATGAACTATATGAATAATAAAACAATTTAACAAAAATAAATTTAAAAAAAAAAAAACGAAATATATATACCTACTTATTGTACCTACATAAATTAAAAAAGTAAATCTTATAAAAGGTAAACCAGGCTTAGTGTATTTACATAAAAAGATTATGTATTTTAGACAACGCGCAGATTAAAAATAAAAATATTTATATAAACACACGGATCTTTAAATTTTATTTAACGTATAAATACTAGAATTAATCGTTATTCCAGACAAGAATATCAAATTGTTCGTCGTTGTGTACTCTACGAGCATGTATTCAAAGTAAATAATGTACAGATGACATCATCTGGCCATGTTGTGATCTGAGTTATCGTTTACGATGCGTGTTACGTGATTGTTTTGATTGTGTAAAACACATTTTTGTAACTTTTAAACGTTTGATAAAATATAAGTCCCTACGAAAATCTACATTTCATTCATTATACTTTTTTATCAAAATAGAAAAGAAATGATGGATATATATGTACTTCTTCAGAAAAATTCATTAAGAATATGTTTGACATCTTTAGACGCCATTTTCTCAAAATGGAGTCCATGTGACTTGACATAGAGTTCTTTATTAGTGTCCAATTGATGATTTATATTAGAAAAAGAACTGGCGATTTTTTTTTAAACCAAAACAACAAAATAAGATTACGAGTCCTATTTAATTAAAAAAAAAAAAAGATAAATACATTATGCTACGAACGCTATACCGTATGTGGGAGGGCGGGTGGTGTTCATACTGTATGATACCACACTGTTGTATATTGTTTCATGGAATATACCAAAATAGTGTATTGATTATTTATTGTGAAATTCCGCAAAGTAACGCCTCATTCAATATTAACGAAAGCTGTAAAAACTCATATTAGGACTACCGTAGTTAGTCCGTATAAAGAACCCAAACGTCAGCCATTAAAATGACATTCGAATCAAAGTTCGCAATCAACACGCACGAGTTTTACATGTTACACAATTGTACATGCATTTAAAAAGTTCCTTCATTTGTTTTTAAACAACAATAGCTCAATAATAAATAGGGCTGCCAAAAACAAGTTCATGTCTGGGACAATTTTGGCTGATAAAATCGGGCGGTAACTATATATTACTGTAAAAACATAATTTTTTATTTCGAAAGGCCGTATGTGAGAAATGGGCGTACGGATTTGTTAATCAAATAATTTTTAAAGTCTTAGTCTAATTAACAAATATGCTTTGAGGACCAACTGATTTTAGCAAAGTCCGAAAAATATCTTTTGCGAGCGGAATTTCTTTTCAAAATCTTCTTGCTATTCCGAATCGAATTGTTTGCGTTTGATTTGTTGCTCGCTCAAATTGTTTGCGAAAATCTAGTAGGTATTCGGAATCCGGGACAATAAAGTATAATTCCTGACACAAGACGGAAAATTCCGCGACAGTCCCGGATTTCTCGGCTATCTGGCAACCCTAATAATCAACGATACGTGTCGAATTTTGAAACACGATTTTGGACAAACTTCTGGCTGTGTATGCGCTGTCAATCGCCTGCGCACGCGCGGAATAATTATGTGTTGTTTGACGTCGATGACATTAGAAATTGAAATGTGTGACGTCATGTCCGGAGTCACTGGTCACGGTCAGCTCAGGGTCAGATTTGATTTTATATGCATCTAAGGATTTTTTTCTTTTTTTGATCTTAGTTTTTGTGGCTAAAAACTTGTTAATACCGTTCCAAGTAATGTACCTACAAATTCATACGCTCTATATAAATATGTATTTGTAATTTTCAATATACAAAAATCAGTAATTGTCGTAAAATATCTAAAATTATTAATTCTGAAGATATTGCTTATCTATATATTAATACATGAAGCAAAAACTTAGTATTCATTTTTTTTAAATCGCGGGCGGATAAGTATAGCGAATAAGCGAGGAATGCTATTTTTTTCGTTTAAAATGTCAAATAAATTAAAACGTGTAATATTGTAATTAAAAACAAACCTTACACATACTACCACGAATTTGACACACACACGTATAGGTGTATAGTCTTTTAAGTAATGCCACTAGGCAAAAGTAATTATTGATAAAATGTTCAAAGCATAAATATAAGCTCTTATTTCATACATAAACTTATATCAAACATTGATTTAAAAAGGACCTAAAATCAAACATATTAATTATCCTTTAATACATAATAACATTTATATAAAACGGTAAATAATTACATTACGTATAAAGATAAGTAAGATAAGAGTTAAGACAAATACCTATTTTGAACAATTCCACGAGCAAACAAAGCAAAATCTCTCGGTTCCAAAGATTTCCCCAGTTGAATGGGCTCGCTTCAGAAACCAGTTTGGAGTGACGTGAATTCCGAACAGGTTACAGGGTCGACGAAGATATTTTTAACTCGTCCCCGACTTTGACAAACGGAATTTTAACGTACGGATGACTAACTTAGACTTTCTATTGGTTATAGTGGAGTTGTGTTCTGAATCAATATGATGTATGGATAATGTACGCAGTGGGCACTTGCGGTTTTAACCTCTGAGGAGTTAATTAGCCTGATGGTGTGTTCTAGTCGTCTGTATATAAAGATATCAATTCGATGTTTTATTTATTGTTCTGGGCAGTATATCATCGCACAATGTATATCACTTTTTAATGAAACTGACCTCTGAATGCCATATTTCGGCTTATATTATTTTTATTTCGACATTTATCAGAATCGGGTACAAGCAATATAGTCCGCTGTAATAGTTTAATTTCACATGTAATGTTTTAGACTTTTTGCAACAATTATTAAAATATAAAATTAAAGTATATTCTTAGTTATGTTAAAGAATATGTTTCAATATTTGTATAAAAGAATATAAAATTTAAAAAATACAGACTTTGAAACCATAAAAATAGTTCTTCTTTTACTTCTTTTTTAATTTTTTCATTTTTGACTTTCATTGTTTTTCCCGTGGCGTCTTTAAATGTTTAATTCTTTAATTAGAATTCTAGGCTAATTGTCAAATAATATGGCATGCATCAAATATTATTACTTTCAGAATCAACGTGACGTTGCTTCTATAGCCAAGATCAAAACTAAATAAATTGCGTTAATGTGTAATGTGGCTTTTTTCAAATTAGTTAACGAAGGCAGCAAGCTGGTACGACAAAATAAAAAAATACCAGTAAAATTGACAATTATTTTTTCATTTAAAATTCACTTGTGTACTAATGTATTATTGTCATAGCTTTGAAAACATAAAACAATTTAAACTGCATCGAGTATATTATTTATGAATATGGCTAACACTATGTAACTTGACATAATGTCTAGATATTATTAGTAAATAAACTTAGCCCATTCGCTTTGTATAGTTTTTAATCTATGGAAGCACCATCTCTTATGTAGAATTGTATACTCTTTGATCAAAATATGGTACATTTGGACAGATAAAGGCGGCATTTTAATATAAAAAAATACTAAAACTGTCAATTTTGTTTTTTATGTTTTGATAGAGTTGCCAGTATTAAAAATTGCCCTGCTGTTGCAACACTGATAAGTGTCTTATTGATAAACGAGCTAATCTTACATCCAGATTATTTTTTCATAATTTGTTATAGACCAGACGATTATTATTATTTATGTCTATAGAAAACATTAAGACAGGCCGTGACAAGTCTGCAGAATGCTTTCGCAAAGAACTTATTTCACGCCGGCATTCTCACGAACTTTAACTTTCTTCCCGTGAGAATTGTTCTCTTAATGTAATGAATATAGCTTTGTCTCCTTCTAAGGTATAGACCTCGCTATTTTCCGTCCCCCTCGAATGTGATTGTCGTTCGAGATAATGTTTTGTTGCGTGATTTATCATTATGCATGCCCCGTAATGACTGACCAAATCTTAGAACAGAACACGGCGAAAATGTCATGTGTACATGCATTAAATCATAACGTGTTTAAAAAACCAGCCGTAAAATAAGGAAGGTAAGACTTCCATAATTTTTTAAATATTTTAAAATGTTTTCTTTATTATTTTTTAATCAACCCTGTCTTACATCTTTATGTTATACTAGCGGCACCTAGTGGTTTCACTCGCGCTTAACATACGACTTTCATACAAACTTTCAACCCCCGTTCTTAATGACCACCTACCACTTATAGTTTCTGAGATTTTATAATGAAAATTAAGTTTATACGCATTTCTAATAACTTATATATAATTTTAAATAAGTTATTAAGCTAGTTTAATTAATTAAAAATACCTATCGAATATTACGTTATCACTAATTATCATATCTCGTTCTGTAGGTACAAAATTTAATACTGTCTAGTACAAGATATTTTGATACCATTTCCAAATCAAACCGTTCAGTGATAAAACCGCCTAAATTATCAAAATAAAAATCGTGGTCGGCGACTGGTCACAGTTTATTGTCGTAATTATGAATGAACGTTTTTTCTGTATATTGTATTACGCTAAAATTTCACCTTAACGCTTATAAACACGTAAAAAACTTAGTTAATAAACAAATAATGTTATTATTTTTTACTAACTCTACGCTTCAGGTTGTTTTAATTGTGAGTTCATTGACATATATTGTAAATAGTAGTCGTAAGTAACAGCCTGTAAATGTCCCACTACAGGTCAAAAGCCTCTGCTCCTATTATGGAGAAGGTTTAGAGCTTAATCCATCATGCGGCTCCACTGCGGGTTGGCAGATATACATACATATATGAGAACTTCTCCCGGCACATGCAGGTTTCCTCACGATGTTTTACTCCAACGCTGGGTTCGAGATGAATTTGAACACATATTTGGCTCTTGAAAACTCAGCGGTGTTAGCCGTGGTTTTGAATCCGTGATCATTGGTTGAGATCGACTTGTTCTAACCACTAGGCTATCTCGGCTCTTAGCATGTATTGTTGTTTACCTTTTGCTTTTATACATATGATTACTATAAGTAAGTTATATACTCAGTCTTCACGAAATCTCAGAAACTAAAAGTGCTAGGAGTTTAAAATTTAGCATGGGGGTTCTTTTTAGGACTTACGTGCTCACTAAGATGGGATTTTGCAAAATTCGACCCCTAAAGGGTTAAAAGGGATTGGAAGTTTGTGTAAAAGTCCTATTTTAGGGGAGCTTGTATTTTAATAATATTACTGATTAGATGGCCTTCTTTCCACTTGCATTACATTATATGCCAAAATGGTCAACGTTTTAGATATACACACAATACCAAATCTCTGGGCACACCGATAAGGCTTTAAGCGTGGCCAAGTACTGGGCCCGTACTATATAATAAATTTGCTATTTACTCGACGAAGAAGAACCAAAACCGTCGTCAATAAATGGACTATGTACCGCAAAAAGATTTTTTTTTAATCGGTCTCATATTTAAATAAAACCACATTTTAATTGAAACCAATTTTTTTTCTAAACCAGCTTAGATATAAATTTTAAAAAGGTACAGTTATTAAGCAGTGATTTGTAACATTAATTTAGCGTGGTTAAACACAAACAGATGTTTCATATCATACAGTTCTCATTCGTTCAGTGGGTTAGCGTTATAATTAAGCGAATATACACAATTAACGAACTTTCATATTCATCTTCATTAAATGCCACTTTCACACTAAAGTTGAAACATTTTCGTATACAATACAATATAGTCTTGTTATCCACTGTAAATAGCATAATATAGCGTTCGCTATAGCATGCAAGACTGGCCACATATTAGTATGTAAATTTTGTAAGAAATTAAATAAAAAATTGCGTAGACAGGCTGGCCAGAAATGTATGTGATCTGGCTAATTTCTGGCAGTGTGCGAAGGCTGATAGGATAATTATAAGGCTTCCCGCTACGTACATTGCAAGCTTAGTTATATTCCTTAATTAAATTCGCTTGTAGCTCAAAATGTATGTTAAAATAATTTTTCATCGCAGCAGCTTCTACATTATGTGGAAAAATTACAGTAATTCGTGCATAAAATTTAACATCTATGAGATTTTTTTTAATTGTCTTTATATTTATCAAATTAAAACTCCTAACAACTTTCCGAGCCATTAAAGGATTAAACTTACGATATATTTAAATTGTTCACAAAAACATTTATTCCATAATCGTACTTCTATTAACTCTTGAATGCACCGCATCATAAACAAAGTAAAAATTTTAGTAAACGTCTTATTTAGCTGTATGTTTATATTTTACACGACCCGTTACTACATACTGATTCTTTTACTACTTTCCCACGAATCTAATGGTTAAACTGTTTATATAAATTATTTTTTTCATTTTGATGAAATAAATGAACGCTGATAAGCAATACTATGTTAAGTTTTAGACTTCCTTTTGACAAAATGGCGTCTGAAGATGTCAAACCTATTCTTAACGATTTTGTTTGAATGAGTATATCCATTTTTTCTTTTCTATTTTGATAGAAGGTATAATAAATTAAAAGCAGATTGATATAATAAAATTTTTTATCAAGTAATAAGGTTTTTCAAATATATAAGATCATTGCATATTGCAAAATATGGAACACGGCTCAGTTTTCGAAATGTTTATTTTTAGACAGTGTTTCCCGTACTTAATCGGTTTAGATGACTTTAATATTTTTTTAAATTCTAAATACGTATCGCATCAGAATACTTCAATATCTTCAAATGAGACTTTTCGTGGGTTGACACAATATTATGTATGTTAAGCTAATATCGCTGGTGATAGCCAACAGCGTTGTACATGCACAGGACGATGATTATGTTCGCTTATTATCTGGGAAATACGGCGTGTAATTCACGGTTCCTGCCCTGCGAGATGTGTTCCACTTAAGTAACACTGTCTTGTTGAGCCTTGTGCAATGTTCTAGAGATTTCTAAGCTCAGATACAAGTACGTTTTATATATATACGTCCCGCGGTTTTACGTGTGACTTAAATTTGTTTATTTGGCGATTTGTTACGTATTGTGGAGTAATAATTGTGATTTTTTTTGTGTTTAACTTTTTTGTTTCTATTTTAAAAATTGTCTGGAAACGAGCGGCATACTTGATGTTAAGTGGTGGACATTAGCAACACAATAAGAGAGGAAGGGGAATAGGAAATTAGGTTAGTAATGAGGGAGGGGTTACGCTTCCGGATCGCTATCGCAATGCGAGAGCGTCGCGTAACAAACCTCTTGCAATGTTTTGATAGCGATAGTTTTATACAATTAGATTCCATATATTATAATGTAAAAAATATTTTAAATCTTATTATAAGTCAACCAGCTAACGCTTCGACTTTTATAATAATAAATATATCCATTTTAGATAACTATAATTAAATCTTAGTTTCCTTTTTTTTAATTGTGATTTATGCAAAACGGTATTACAATGCTAATTAATTACCTGCTTTATTTATCTACTTTTTTGTGTTCCACTTATTTGTGTTGAATTTAAATGTATACATATTAAACATTATTTAAAAAGTTACTAGTTAAAAACCTACATATGTTGGACGAAAAACTAAAACATACATAATGTTGCTTTTCAAGAATATCGATGCAACAAATAATGACGAATTTTAGGGAATGGGGTTTTTAAATTTCTTTATTAACGTGTTGGTGCATAGGTGCAAAATTTAAACGATCCCTTGATGTTATAATTTTATCGATTTAAAGAAAATTCATCATCGCAACTATTTCCATGATAAAACATCAACTGTCATACTACAAAAGACGCATTAAAACCATGTTGAACACGTGTCTAGCTAAACAGTGCGTAAGATTTAAACATTGCTTAAAATATTATCTAAATTGCTTAACAGCTAATAAACTCATAAAAAAACTTATTGATAAAATGTTATACGTTACATTTGACAGCAAAAATAGGTTTTAAACATCTATTAAACTCAGTTAAACGTATATTAATCTATGTCTAAAGCATGTTTAACTCAAAACTGTCTTAGACGTCTGTTTAAATCTTTTGTAGTAAGGCAGCAAAGGTCTTCTGCCATACTTAGTTCAATTTGTTAGAATTTTGAATTACTACGATATTCTTGGATATCAGCGATATGTACATATTCGCCATTCCGTGATAGATTGCTGAATAGCAGAATGGATTAAAGCGTGATTTTTTTTTAATAATGGTCAAAAATGAAATGGGTTACCCTGATGTTTAGAGGTCACCGCCGCTTAATTGCAGGACCAGAGACAAATGCGTCACAAATATATTGCCAGCTTAAAAAAGCAATGAGGAATGAAGGGGAAAAGAATGTAAGGAAAGGTATTGGGGAGAGTGCTAGATGTTAGATTCCGACTTTCTCACTCACTGCAAGAATCCTCTAAAATATACGTATCCTCTTCAAGAAATGGTCTTTACACAGCTGTAGGACATTTACGATTAAAAAAAAATCCAAGTTTTTTTTTGTATTCCATTAAAATTTTTCCAACAAAATTATACTTGTATTTCGTAAAACAACTTTTTGTAATGCTCTTAAAGTTTATACAAAGAAGGTAGGTAATTACGGCGTTCGCATTCAAAACAGTTTTTTTGTCCCAACGAGCAATTAGTTTACAATTTGTTAAATTTATTTAACATCGTTTTTGTAACACTTTTTTCTTTGCTACGATTATGTAATTTCGAAAAAAAGCAAGTTTTAATAACATTACAAAACATACGTATGCATTTTTAGGGTTCCGTAGTAAAAAACGGAACCCTTATTATAGTTTCGCCATGTCCGCCTGTCTGTCTGTCTGTCTGTCTGTCTGTCCGCGGCTTTGCTCCGAAACCCTTAATACCAGAAAGCTGTAATTCGGTATGAGTATACATATGAATTACGCCGAGAAAGTCGTACAATAAAATCTTAAAAATATTTTTTTTTCAGGGTGTCTTCCCTATGTGTTAAGAGAGACCAAAAATTTTTTTTCTCATTTATTAGTACTAGCATTTGTGTGACTTTGATTGTGTTTTCTATATCTATACTAATGTTATAAAGAGGTAAGATTTATTTCTATGTTTGCATGTAGGGGGTAATCTCTAAAACTAGTAATCCGATTTGAAAAATTCTATTTGAGTTAAATAGCCTGTTTATTGTGAAAAGTCGTAGGCTATATTACATCACACTTGTGTAAACACTAGACGAAAAAATAAACTTTTCATACCAAACTTTCGTCTTCATAAAGTCAGTTCATCGTTTCTGGGGTTTGGTATTCGCATCTATAATAAAATCCCGCAAACAGTTTTACATTTGCCACTTAATAAGTTTAAAGCCTACGTTAAATAATATTTGAAAGCCCATTTGAATAAAGTATATTTTGAGTTTGAGTTTACTGAGAAACACGTGAGCGAAGCAGTAAACATAAACGCGAGTGCAACTGCGTCGGGTAGCTAGTAGTTTATATAAGAAGAATCTGTATATGTATTATTTAAATAATGTATAAAAAATACGTACTTTTCATTTAAAGTTATTGAACCTTTTTTATCTTTGATTATTACAAAAATACCATATTTAATATAATTAAAAACTTCAACGGTTAAGCATCGAATTTTGAGAAGGCATTAAGGATCATTAAACCACAATTGGAATTGGGATTATAATTATATTTAAAAGTGGAATATGTCCTTTCCAGTTTTCGGCGTATTTCTTATTATTGGAATAAGATACATATAACGGATTTACATTAAATTGCAATGGTTAGTAATAGCAATAATCTAAGATTTTTATTTTCGTAGAATAACCGACTTCAAATAGAATTGTACCTATAAATGGACAAACGATTGCAATCGCGGGCCATTTGCTGTTAGTAATTGAAGAGTTTCTTTATGTGCGAATATAATAAATATTAATTAGAGCCTAATATACGAGGGGAGGTTAAAAAGTTTAAGTATAAACAAGTTATTTCAGAGATCTGAAAAATGTATTAGGATTAAGGGAGAATATATTGAAAAGGAAAAATAGTGACCTCTCCTCGTATTATATACTAAAACCTTCCTTGAAAATACGCAATTTAAACAGCGAAAACTCTCATCTAAATCGAATCAGTAATTTTTAGAACATATTAACGTACATACAAACATACGGGTCGAATACAGAACCAACATTTTTGATGTTGGCTAAAAATATTAATTAACGTATACCTAATCACCTTTAACCAAAATTAATATAAAATAAAATACTTACCAGACAGACGAAATTATTCTTCCATTTGTAATATAAACATAGATTTCATTAAGCATGAATTTAGTAACACATCAAGATCTCCGAAAACTACTTTCAAAAGAATGTAGTACGAACGGTTACAAAATGAAACAGTTGTGTTACGTATGTAAATATTTGAGGGGCATGTCAAACGAATGCTGTGCCGTTATTCTAAAGTCATGTACGTACTGCGCGGTTCGAAGGGGGGTCGGGGGACACCGCAAAATCGGCCTCACAAAGTTTAAAAATTTACGAAATTTAGTAGGCAGTTGCATTTAATGTGAAAATCTATCAAATTACCTAAAACCATCCATTTTAATATTAAATTGTTGCATTATTGCCTTTCTCATAAGATTGCTTTGGACATCGGTTGTATAGTTTCAAAGTCTATTAAGGTCATGGATAGAAACAACTTTGTGTGGTATATGTTTATATGCATATAACATATTCTTAAGTTTTTATGTTGATTGTTTTTAAAAATTGGTCCTTCACGTTTTTTGCAACAAAGTTCATTTGTTTTATTTGTCACCACCCAAAACTAGGTTGAGACCGCGCCTGCTTCGCGTGCGCCGGTATGCGTAGTCCTTCATGTTGAACACGTGTGAATGTATGCTATAGCTCGTATTCCGTATACGTAACGTAGCCAGGAGCTCGACCGGGGCAGTAGCTCACTCTCGCAGAAGATCTATATGAAGTAACTAATACATATTCCGTGCTCCTTTCCTCAATTCCTATCTCTTGCCCTTTATTCCTTTGCTGCGGTGATTACTTAACATCAGGTGTCGTGCCTGCTCATTTGCTGTTTTTTTTCCAAAAAAACAAAGCATTTGACAAGGTTGTGTGCGTTGTGACGAGACTGAATTTGAGGTACACAAGAGGATCTGAAAGCTATAGTTAAGCGCGGTTGCTTGTATGCATTCACATTAGGCTCCAGAACATTTGAACGGATCGTACTTGACTACGCGTATTTGAGAACGCACAGTGTGGACATAGCTTAACACATAGATTTAAAAGTATCAAATAACCACAGGCAATATATTACCCTAATGGACTTTTACTAAAATACTCTAAAACGTTAGAAGAACATAGAAATATGTTAGAGATTTTAACAATATGTGATTAATATGATGCTTCGTCCCTCTTGATTCTTAGAATAATCAAAATATCTACGTTTAGTGTATTCATTATTCGACTTGACACAGATATATAATTAATTATCGTTTGTACACATTTAACTTATAACTAGATGTAATAGCTTCCCCTGTTTCAGAGCTTGAAGTTTAATTAGTCAGTTCTTGGTTTCTACTCTAATCTGCAGGCTATTATATAATTAATATTACGCAAAAAGATACATTTTGACATACGATTTTAGTACTGATACGAAATAAATCAGTTGTCGAAATGTATCTTCTTCCTCCGCCAAAGACAAGCCCAAGTGGGAAATATTAATATACTCACTCGCCACTAGAGTAGGGGAGTGCTCCGGGGCGTCATGGTAGCATGCTCAAGCGATCCCGTGACGGTCTACAAAGATGATGAGCGCACCGCTGGGGTTTAGTTGATAGTCTGATGCACTCAGTTCCAGGAGTCCCATATAACCTCCTGATCTCCCAGGCGGTATGCATAAAAGCATTCCCCAGCGACAAAAAAAGGGAGAATGCTTTTGGTGCGCGTGAGCACTCTCCAGACCGACCGTCAGGGTGCAATGGTAGCATGATGAGGGCATCGCTGGGTTTTAGTGGGTAGTCTGGTGCGTCTGTTAGTGTCAGGAGGCCCACATACCCACCTAAATTCTCGGACGGGATGCATAAATGCATTTCCCAGTTTTGAAAAAAAAAGCTGTCAAAATGTATCGTATTATCGGTATATTGCCTAATCTTCGTTGACAAATGGACTATCTAACAACTTATAATTTATCAGCAATACAAATCCTGTGAAAATTTTATTTCTTTAGCTATAATGGATCATGAGATACAGCCGCAGACAGGTGGACATCGGTGACTTAGTAATAGTGTCCAGTTGGATCCCTATAAGTACGGAACCATAAAAGTATTATTTCTAATCTGATTGGTACTGCCGTAGTTTCTGATATAGACGTGTTAGATTTTCAGTAGCCTATTCCGTTGTTTTTAAATCTAAAAGTTCTAAAAGATTTAAACATACGTTAAACGCGTGTTTATCAAAATCCGTACTACAAAACCGCGTCTAAACACAGTTACGAGTTTAACGTGCTTTAGACAATAAGTTAAAATTATGTATAAACATAGTTTAAAAAATGTCATAAACCTATTTTAGCTATTAAATGTAACGTGTGACATATTATTTATAAGTTTTTAATGATTTCACTAGCAGTAAAGCAATTTAGACTACATTTAAAGCAATGTGTAATTTTTAAACACGGTCTGCCTTACTACAAAAGATTTAAACAGAGGTTAAACGCGTGTTTAAAAAAATCCGTACTACAAATCCGCGTCTAAGCACAGTTTTGAGTTAAACATGCTTTAGATATAGATTAACATACATACGTGTAAGTGAGTTTAATAGATGTCTAAAACCTATTTCAGCTGTCAAATGTAACGTATAACATTTTATCAATAAGTTTTTTTTTTTGAGTTTATTCGCTGTTAAGCAATTTAGATAATATTTTAAGCAATGTTTAATTTTTAAACACTGTTTAGCTAGACACGTGTTGACATTGTTTAAATGCGTCTTTTGTAGTATGACAGTGTTTATTTAGCTAGACACGTTGAACATGGTTTTTATTTCATGTTTTGTAGTCTAGTAGTATATTTTTAACTGTAACGCTCATGATTTTACTCCATAATCAGTTGCCTTAACAATCAGGGAGAATAATTAAATACAGTTCGTAAAGTAAATATAAAAAAAAAAAACTTTGATACAGGGATATAATAAGTGTTAAATAGTTGTTTAAAATATGAACTGTATCGTGTAAAGAGAAGATTATGGAAGGCCATGAATCCCGAAGCTCCAGGGCGAGCGACTCCCCTGGGGACACCATGAACGATGTTTATGTCGCTTGGCGTAAGTAATAACTTAAAACTTAAGTTTGTAACTCGTCAACTCCTCATTTATTTCGTAAATACATACAATTAATGTATCGCTCTTCGCGTGTATGGTTACTGCTTCCAACCCGAAAATATTTTTTTCAAATCTGGTCAGTAGTTTTAGAGATTACCCCCCACAAACAACATTTAACAAAACAAATTTTACTACTTTATATTATTAGTATAGACAGATAAACATATGTAGATATACATCTAAAAGCTGGAATGCATCAGCATATAAAAATATGTAGTATTTTTTTCATTACGTTACATAATAAAATCTAGCAAAATATTTCTTTTATCTAACGTACATATAGCGAATAGAATGTATGTCCTTCACAAATGGCTGGGTCTTTTTACAAGTGTCGCATGTCTTTCAAAACGCGGACTCGGGCACGCCTTGTAACCTACTTGTTAACAAAAATAGCATGTTATTAAAACATTACTGCATGCGAGTAATATATGATGACTACTGGGCATGTGTTTGACATATTACCAGTGTTACCAGAATTGATATTGAAAAGTTCAAAAACTATTTTTTTTAATTCTATTTCATACATGATGCCTATACGTATAAGAGACTATAAGAATGTTTAAATTTGAAAGTGTTTTTTTTTTAATAAAAAAATATTCAGTATTGTTAACCGACTTCCAAAACAGGAGGACGTTCTAATTACCACGTAATTGGTTTTAATTGTCACCGACTTCAAAATGTTATAGAAAATATGTATTAAAATCGTTTTTGAATTCGGTTTATTTTTATTAAAAGAAAAAAAATTTAAATATCGATTCTGTTAACATCAAAAATCTGCAGTCATCCAATTATTATGTAAAGCTTTTCATTACAGCTTCTCGTTAGGTTTCGGTGTATACAGAACACATTTCAGCGATCTTTATTTCACACCCTTATGTAGCGTTTTTTCAACCGACTTCAAAAGAGGAGGTTCTCAATTCGTAGCGTATTTATTTTAATGTGTGTTACCTCATAACTAATTTATTACGATTTTGATAATTACGCTTCTGTTTGAAAGAATTTTCTTCCAAACTGGTCCCATAGAAAGTACGCCGAGCCTTTATGTTATAAATTTTTGATCTTAACATAGTACCTATATAACAGTCACTTCTATCCGTCTGTACGTTTAGATCTTAATGCGCTTTTAAACAGAGTGATTCAACATGAACGTTTATATGTAATTACATGTATATGGTAAGAGAAAAGCTGAGAATTTCAAAGATATTAATATATGTGATGTAAGAAACTACATTGCACCTGTACGAAGCCGGGGCGGGGTGCTAGTATTTAAATAATTAAGACTTAATATACGATATATTTCAGTTATTTTGATGTAAAAACGAAACTACTGAACCATTTTAATAAAAATTCTTTAGATCCGATCGGAATAAAACCCTTGCGAATAAAAGATTTTTTCAAAGTCAGTAAAAAATGACGAAGACGACCGCTCTGGTTTGGTGGTCCCGAATGTACCTCTAACGCCGACGGTTGCCGGTTCGATCCCCGCTCTGGACAGATATTTTGTCTCCCCACAGTGCCTCGGAGAGCACGTAAAGCTGAATTTATTCTAGTCTAAATGGTTACTGGCTTGCCTTCAGAAGTTGCAGAGGTCAGATGGCAATCGCTCTGTGTAAAAATCAGTAACTCCTCAATCAGATATTGACGAGTTACTGATTGACTAGAATAGAAAGCAGGCCCTGGTATGACCGGGATAAATGCTAGGTAGATGATTAAGCAATGACGGACTAGTACTATGCCTCGTTTACTTTATCGAGTGCTTTCTACCTAAACTTACTGGTTTCGGAATCATTAACGATTTTTATATCATGTAGTTCCTCCACACGTACCAAAAGCATTGTCACGTTGTACAATATAATTGTTGTATTGTTTGACGACAATAGCGGCCGGCGAATTGTTCCACTGACCTGAAATCTTCGTGCGAAATCGAAATTACGCAAGCTTAAATACTTAATTGCACTTATTTTTAACGTTTGCTAACAGTCTTTTTATGGCTATTTGTTGCTAGTAAACAAACGATCGGTGATGTTAATGTTTTTAAACGTTTGGTTAATATATATTTTTAATACCTCATTGTGACATCGGCTTAATATAGTTATTTTTAATTTCATCTTTTTATTTTTAATAGAATTATTTGTTTCTATTAAAACTTAGATTAGAACTCTTTTTTTAATTGTAGTTATTAACCTATTATTAACTTTAGGAAAAAATTAGTGAATTAGTACTCGTTTCTTGATTATGGTTCAATAAAAATATTAATATTAAATCATTTTTACGAAAATCTAGACGCATTTTACATTTAAGTGCGTTCTATTTTTATCATATATAAGTGTAATTTACAAAACATATCTAAATAGTAACATTAAAAAGACTATTTAATTATCACTTACAATTGTAATATCCAACATTCTACGATACTTTAAATGTATTGTTTTCTCTACAAATAATTCGTGAAACAACATTTACCGTTGTAAGTTGACTCGTGTAACGTGTACATGTTAACAGGTGTAGACAGTTCAAATAAAGGTGGTTTTTAAATACAATGTTACAATTTATTAGATACGGTATTTCACCTGTCGAAGGGCTTGTGAAAAAAAGGGAGCGATATAAAAGCTGTCCCTTGCGGCTTCACTCGCGTTTATGGTTACTGCTTCGTTCCTATGAGTCGTGGCGTGATGTAATATAGCATATATGGCTGCTGATAAGCAATAATGTGTCAACCTTCAAAAAGTCAAATTCGGGGGTATTGATGTATCCTGATAATACGTCATCTATTTAACAATATTATAAAAAAATTAGTCATTAAAATTAAATAAGTACGGAAAAAAGTTCCTTATATTTAGTGTTTTGAATATTGAAGTATGTTCTGTATTTTGCAATATAAAATAATTCGATGTATTAGAAAATTTTAATATTAGATAAAACTTGTCATTATACCAATCTGCTTTTAATTCATTATACTTTCCATCTAAATAGAAAATAAATCATGGATATATACGTCTTCAAGCAAATTTATTAAGAATAGGTTTGACTTCTTTAGACGCCATTTTCTCGAAATGACGTCCGCGTGGCTTAACATAGTATTGCTTATCAGCGTCCATATAGCTTTTCTAAATAAAGAAACTATCTAACACAAAAAGAATTTTTCAATTCGAACGAGTAGTCCCTGAGATTAGCGCGTTACAAACAAAAAATCTCTTCAGCTTTATAATATTAGTACATGTTAAAGAGCACATTGAGTCTTCTATAGAGGTACCAGCTGTCGTCGCCTGTTTTCCTAGTACTATAGCACGTGTCTTAACGCTAATTATCACATGAGAAAAAGTATATATATGTATATATATATATATATATATATATATATATATATATCTTATATATATATATATATATATATATATTTTTTTTTTTTTTTTTTTTTTCTGTCAATGTGTTTAAAACTTGCGCTAGTGAGGGTGGATAATCTTTTAGTTGAATTTAGTTTAAGATGATATCAAAATTAAAGTAAAAGTTAGAAATGTAGCAATAAATCGATCTAAACTGTTTTTTTTTGGTGCAGAGATTGAGGTGTCAGTAACCATTTAGACTACAATAATTTCCCTAATGGCAACTGATGGCAATCGATCTGTGTTAATATTTAGTAATTTGCCAATGGACTAGACTAGTGAGCCAACCCTGGTATAACCGGGAAAAATGCTACGTAGATGATGATGATGTTAACGACATTAAGATATTATTTTCACACATTCCTAAATTTTTGAAAAATGTATTTTATATCAACAATTTTATTTCCCACGATATATATCATTAAAAAAATTCATATACAAGCATTCTTGTCGCAGTTTCGTTCATAAATCGTTCTCACAATATACACCTCGGAATCAGTTGCCTTTAATGAAAAGCCGTCTCATGGGTGTCGTGTGTACGCATCGCATACACCTAAAGGTCACAAGGCCCGTGTGACGAGGCGAGCGAGCCACGTGACTTACATTAAAACTATTTAAAACACGGATATTACTTACTAGTTTCGCTTTTTACACTCCACTTTTTAACCAATAAAAAAAAGAGGTTTTAATTCGTCGGGATTTTAGGTATGTTCCCCGATTACATAAAAACGTCATGATGAATTTGGCTCTGTTTGTTTGAAAGAGTATATAAGAGAGGTATTCCATTGTTTCAGCGGAATTTTTACCAAAAATGGGTGAAGTACTTTGATTTTAAGACCAAAATAACTGTAAAATCAAAAATCAAAATCAAAATCAAAATATGCTTTATTCAAGTAGGCTTTTACAAGCACTTTTGAATCGTCAATACAAAAACAAAAGAAAACTAAACACTAATTAATTAATTAATTTACCACCGGTTCGGAATGTAGATTCTACCGAGAAGAACCGGCAAGAAACTCGATAGTTACTCTTTTTAAAAGTTTTACGATGGGTACATACATTTATGAGTTACAAATATATTAAATACCCTGTGTGAATCCAGCTTATACTAAATCCAAGCATGTTTATCATCTATATAATCTTGAACAGAATAATATGCTTTAGCTACTAAGGATTTTTTAATATGTACTTTAAATTTATTTTTCGTAAACTGTAACACTTTTTGCGGAATTTTATTATAAAAACGAATACCTTGCCCCAAGAAGGTAACATTGACTTTGCGGAGTCGAAACTTTGGCGTTATAAGTTTATCCTTTCTTCTCGTGTTAATACAATGCCTGTTACTGTTTTTATCAAAAGAATCAATGTTGTTGTGAATATACATAATATTATTGTAAATGTACTGCGATGCAACCGTAAGTATACCAACTTTATTAAAAACATCTCGAAGGGAATCTCGAGCTCCTAGATTATAAATACCACGAACAGCTCTCTTTTGCAAAATGAATACAGTATTAATATCTGTAGCGTTACCCCATAACATCAATCCATAAGACATGAGGCTATGAAAATAACCAAAATATACCAATCGAGCTGTATCAACGTCGGTTAGTTGACGAACTTTCCTAACCGCGTATGCTGCGGAGCTGAGTCTTCCCGTAAGAGATGCCAAATGGGAATTCCACTGAAGCTTCATATCCAAGGTAATTCCCAAAAATACTGTTGTATCGCTAACATCAAGGATCTCACCATTTAATATTAAATTATAAGTTTGTTGTTTTACATTAGGTAATGTAAACACTAGACATTTAGTTTTTTTAGTATTTAAAACTAGATTATTAGTGGTAAACCAACCATGTATCCGTGATAATGCATTGCTTACATCGTCATAATCAACTTTATTTCTATTAACTTTGAAAATAAGTGAAGTATCATCAGCAAACAATACAATGTCACAAATACTTTTTACATAAAAAGGTAGATCATTGATGTATATTAAAAATAGAAATGGACCCAGAATTGATCCCTGTGGAACACCCATTTTTAGCTCTGATCCAGAAGACTTTATTCCATTTATAAAAACATGTTGAATTCTCCTAGTCAAGTATGAAGCAATAAGATCAAGAGCTTTACCTTCAACTCCGTAATATTGAAGTTTACATAAAAGCGTTTCGTGGTTTACGCAATCAAATGCCTTAGACAAATCACAGAAAACACCGATAGCATTCTGTGATTTCTCCCACGCATCATAAATATGTTTAAGAAGCGCTATACCTGCATCCGTTGTTGAGCGACCTCTAGTGAAACCGTACTGTTCACTATGAAAAATATTATTTACATCAAAATGATCAATGAGTTGATTTAAGATAATTTTTTCAAATATTTTACTTATGGACGGTAGGATAGAAATAGGTCTATAATTACTGGGATCATCTTTGCTCCCTTTTTTGAAAAGAGGTAAAATTTTACTACATTTCAATAAATTCGGAAATGATCCAGTCTCAAGGCTTTTGTTAAAAATTAAAGCTACATATGGAGCAATATCCTCAATAATAGTATTAATTAATTTAACCGAAATACCCCATAGATCATTCGTTTTCTTAATATTAAGAGATTTAAATGTTTTTATAATATCTACTGAAGTTATTTGCTGGAAAGAGAATTTAAGATTGCATTTAGGTACATGATTAACAAGAAACATGGTTGCGTCTGATGAAGATGAATTTAAGTGCGATGTTATATCAGTAGCGATTGTATCAAAGAATTTTTCAAAGATATTTGCGACTTCTAATTCTGAACTTACTTTTTTATTATTTAAGTTCAGCTCAATGGACAGAGACTGTTTATTAGATTTTCCACAAACACGGTTAATGACGTCCCATGTAGCCCTGATTTTGTCGTCAGAATTAAAAATTTTCCCTTTTATGTGATTTGATTTAGCACAAATACATACTGCTTTAAAAGTTTTTGAATATCGCTTTACATGTTCCAAAAAAGATGCTTCATGATTCCACTGCTTCATACTGTACAATTCATATAATTTGTTTCTACTTTTATAAATACCAGGAGTAGCCCAGTCACTGAATTTCAAGCCCGCAATATTATAAAAAGTTTTAGTTTTAAAAATTTTACTGAACTCATTTAAAATTAATTTAAAAAGTGAACCATAAAGTATGTCTGGATCATGTGCAGTCAAATCTAATTTACATACTTTAGATGCCACAATATCCCTAAAACAATTTATTCTATTCACAGTTATTGGTCTACAAGTTATTTTCTGTCTATTTATAGTTACATTGTCTTTAAGTGAAAATTTTTGACCACAGTGGTCAGAAGTTAAATTATTAATAATTGACTTTTCAAAAATCTCACAGTAACAAAATACATTGTCAATACACGTAGAAGACAGGCTAGTTATTCGAGTCGGTTCACAATATTTGTGACATAAATTAAATGACTTAAATAAGCTAATCAGTCGAGTACTAATTGTTGTGTCTTTCAATAAATCTACATTAAAATCCCCGCATACGATAATATTTTTACTACATTTACACAGCTTTTTTAAAATGTCTTCCATAGTTGTCTCAAATAAATTAAAATCTCCTACAGGGGGGCGGTATACGCAAACTATTATGTATAGCTGAAATTCCACACAAGATAATTCAATAGTTCGCTCGATAGAGAGAGCCACAATATCATGACGACATTTATAAGATATATCATTACGAACTAATATTAATGAGCCTCCCCGAATAGCATTCTCTCTTACGAACGAACTTGACATGGTGAAATTTTGAATATTAAATATTTCATAAGTTTGAAGCCAATGTTCAGTAATACAAAATACATGAATATTACTACAATCAGAAAATAATTCTATTTCATGTTCCTTGCCACCTATGCCCTGTATATTTTGATTAACAATATTTAAGTAAGAGGGCTTAGGCGTTGTCTTTTTATTTAGTTTAAATTTAGTTTTTTAATGTCATCATTTAAAGTAATATTATTCAAATTACAATTTGTTTCTAAGGAATTTTTAAATGAGTAATTTACATTAAAAACTAATAATTTAGCAAGATGTTTTTTATATTTTACAGGCAGGAACATAGAATCTTTTGACATTGTGAACTTAAATTTAGGAATGAATTTATTTATGTCGAATAATATGAAATGATCACTATGGCGATAAGTCAAATTGTATAAACAAAGATTTAAGTTGTATATGTGCTTATTCTGTGCATCTGTCAAACTTTGCGAGTATGGGAATGTGTTTATTATAAATTTACATTTAGTTTTATTTTGTATGTATAATAAGTTTTCTACATTTTTTATTAAGTCTAATTTCTTAATGGATAAACTATCTCCATGCATTATCATAACTATAGAATTTTTTCCTATATTCATTGAATTAATCTTTTTTATGTGATGTTGATAAGATGCCCCGGGTGAACATGCATTATACACATCACTTATTTCATTATTAAGTAAAGAGCCAAAATTCTGACCTAGCTTATCCGAAACCATAACAACTTTATAATTTTGAGTATAGATATTTCTCTTATTCTCATTATAAATAATCTTTTTAGAATTTATGGCAGTGTCACACTGCTGCTGCAACTGTTCACATTGTAAAGCAGTTGTGGTATGTTCATGCATTTTTATTTGAGAAGACTCATACTTCTCACTCAATGTTTTAAGAGACTTTTGTAAGTGCTCAATTTCAGATTGCAGGAGCTGTGTGTCACTATCATATACAATCCTATTTTGTTGCAATTTCTTAGTATAAGATTTTAAATTATTTTTTAATAATGAACAATTTTGTTGTAATTTACTTATCCTAAAAGAACTATGTCTGTTTTTTATAATTTTTTTGGTTTTTTTTATAAACTTGTTAATTTTTATATATTTTTTTAATTTGTTATGTGAATTGAACATACAATATTGATTTTTATTTAAATTGTCATTAAGTAAATCTACATTTGCATTATGTTCATTTGATACAATTGAACCCGAACCACACTCAATGAGTTCATCGAACAAGGTCTTAGCCATGATGTCCTCTTGGTAATCTTTTAATTTCTCAAACGATGATATTGATTTTCTGGCCTCGTGGAGACTTACTTCCAGATCTGAAATACGATTTAAAGCCCTCTCATGATCGTCACTACACTGGTTGAATGAGGTAACAATATTGTATAGATGGTCACGCTGTATCTCCAAGTCCAAGTATTTATTATGTAGTTCAGCGAGTTCAGCCTTCAAGTCCGAGTTTTTCCTCACTGTTTTAACAATTTCTTCCTCACAATCTTCCCTTTCTTTAAGAAGTTGTTCACATAAGTCCTTGGAACATTTTAATTCTTGAAGTGTTAATCTTAACTTAATTTCCATGTCCTTTGAGGTGGCTTTACGGGTCATGATAGTGCGTTCCATGATTATGTAAAACTGGAAAATTAGAAAAATAATATATATATATGTAAACGGAACTGTAAATAATGGTACGGTTTATAGATATAATGTATATCCTATGTGTATAAAGTTCAGTTTTGTGTATAACTAAATATATTGATTTATATAATATTTATAAGATATTAAATGTTAATTGTGATCTGTCTACAACTTTACTTCAATTATTAAGCAAAGAGAGATAAGATTTATGATGTAGGATATTATAATATAATACAATTGGTATTTAAAGCATGTATTCCTAGTCTACTACTTTACTTCAAGTTATTAAAGTAAGGCGAAACAATGGAATAATGTAAAACAATATGCTTGGATAAAATATAAAACAATGTGAAGGAAACAATATTATAGTTTATTAGTATTTAATATTTATCTTATACCTAGTAAGATACCGTTACTTTATATAGAAGTAAACATTTGGATGTGTACTATGTTATTAATGTGTATTATAAGTTTATAAAATTGTATGTGGCTAGTGTTCTGTCTTCAACTTTACTTCCAACTTGTCAAGCAAAGTGAGACGGTAACGGAGCCAAATGTGAGAAGAGACGTTGCTCACAGTATGTGAGCTATGTTTAGTGTTGTGTATTGACCAAAAACTGATTAAATGTTACAATTAAATACAAATACTCCCCGGGTTTTGAAGAAAATTTAAAGATGCAACCGTTGAAGTTTGACAGCTGCAGCAGATAGCTCCTTTACTTGTTATATTGATTAATTACGTTACATTTATTCGTCACAAACACTCAAGCACGTTATTTAACAGATATATATTTGATTACAATAGTAATTCACTTTGAATTATTAAGAATTATATTTATTTCCTAATTTTTTTGAATTTAAATAAATTTGGCATGTCACCCGAGAGTGTTGCCATCAATAGCTGTAATGTAATATATGTTAAATATATGTTCGAAGTATTTAGAAATGCATATATAACTTTATAATTTAGAAAGAAATATATATATACATATTATATATTATATATTTTGCTATTGAAATCTTTGAAAATGGGTCTTATTCCAATATCCGGCCACAGTTTCCTAGACAGCTTAATGTTTTATAGTCGCGTATTATAGAAAGCTATTCTATTCTGATGTTTCGAGCACTTAAGTAATTTTTCTAACGAGTCTGTCCGAAAAATATTTTTCTTTTTTCATGTTGCGTAGTCGTGAAAAAGAATTATGATTCGTTTTCGAAATTTTCTAATGTAAATTTAGTAATATATATAAACCGTATGTAATTTAAATTACAGTAAACACAATTGAAGAAAAAAATAACTGATATTCAGCTAACAGTAAAAAAATAAACCATAGTAATGGAAAAATGAATATGAAAAACATAGATAACATAAAACGATTACTATTAAACAGAATGACAAACTGAAAAGAAATTGTATAATGATTTGAACACTACATCGGACGCTGTCATTCTAAACCGTTTCGAGTCGAGTTTCTGGCGTAGATAAGACCGTCCACTGCAGACTCGACTGTTACATAAATGACACTACGAAATCATTGCGTATTGCAGAATAATTTGTTATTATTAACATACATAACAGAATATTCAAAATAATTTTGAATCATGTACAGTAATATTTCATTTTTATGATATTAGGCTTTGAAGTAATATTATTAATTTATAGTTTATGAAAAATTGTCTTGCTTCTAAAAAAAGATTACTCTGTTGCACAAATATTTTTATATTATTAAAAGCTTATATTGAAATCATTTATCTTTACTTATACTATAAAGAGGTAAAATTTGTAAGTAAAGTGGTATGTAAGGCGTAATTAGTGTCTGTAAAAATATTAAGTTTTGAAAAAAATCATTTGACGTTGGATAGCCTCTTTGTTAAGAAAAGTTATAAGCTATATTACATTACGCTGCAGCTCATAGAAACGTAATTGAAGTCTATTAAAAAAACAAAGTCAAGAATTAAATCAATTTGAAATAGTGTGATCAAATGAAAATTTACTACTCTTGTAGTATTCCCACTCCCTCAATACTCCACTAAATAAAAAAACACAAATAATAAATACCTCTCCTGACATTCGACTAGAAATTAAATCACAATTCTTTGTTCTCTTTCAGATGAAATGCTAGAGAGTGAAGGCGCGGGCCTGGCGGCGCGGGTGGCGGAACTAGAAGTGAGATGCTCCAGACAGGCCGAGGAGCTACTGTGCTTGAGGTCGACATTAGCAGATGCACTGAGGAGACTCAATGCGCTTGAAGGTCGCGCACCAGCGACCTCTAGCGTTCAGAGGAATGGAGGAGGGACTTATGCAGGTAGCTATAACATTACTATTTTAATACTAATGTTATAAAGAGATAAAATTTAGTTAGTTTGTATGTAAAGGGGTAATTTTGAAACTGCTGATCCGATTTGAAAAATTTCTTTTTGCGTTAGATAGTCCGTTTATCGAGGAAGCTTATAGGCTATATTACATATCGCTACGAATCATAAAAGCGAAACAGTAATCATAAACGCGAGAGAAACCTCGAGGGGCAGCTAGAATATTAATGAACTTATACAAAACTTTATTTCTGACACAGGGATGGTATCGCCAACGTATATAGTATGAGTCGGAGTCTTTAAATAATCGGGAAATAGGAAAATAATTAAAACTAAAAATTAAATTGCTGCTAACATTCTTGTCGCAATTCCGCGCGGACGTTATAAATTAATTATTACGATTTATAAATATTTAATTTTATATTGTAATTTTATTTTCGGTAAATGTTTATATTTGGACACTGATCCTGCGTCAAGCCACACGGACTTCATTTTGAGAAAATGGCGTCTGAAGATGTCAAACGTATTCTTGACTAATTTGTTTGACGAAGTATACATTCATCTTTTTTTTATATCTTTCCACTTTTTTTTTATTTTGATAAAAGTTATAATCAATTAAAAGCAGATTGGTGTGATAAATCGTTTTATTTAATAATACGTTTTTCAAATGTGGAAGCTGATAAGCAATACTGTGTCAAGCCACACGGACTTCATTTTGAGAAAATGGCGTCTAAAGACGTCAAACTCATTCTTAACAAATCTGTTCTAAGACGTATATATCCATCTTTTCTTTTCTATTTTGATAAAATGTGTAATGAATTGAAAGCAGATTGATATATTTGATGTTTAATTTAATAAAAAGTTTTTCAAATATTTGAAAGTATTGTATAAAATGCAAAAAATGGACGCACTTGAAATTCGAAACATCAAATTAAGTAACTTTTTCCCGTACTTATTTAATTTATATGACTTGATATTTTTTTGAATAATGTTAAATAGGTGACACAGTATCATAATACATTAATATCTCCAAATTTGACTTTTTGTGGGTTGACACATTATTGCTTATCAGCTTCCATTTATTAAAACCAATACTTCTTAATTCACAGAACGTACAACAAGCACGCCGACACGCGAGCTGAGGATACGTCAGCCTTCCTACAGAGAGAGCGTCAAGCGGACCTCCAGCTATGGGTCCAGCGCTTCATCTCTGTCTCAAAGGTAATATTTCTGCCTTTTCTGAACTTTATATTATTACTAATGATCTATCCACGCTTCGCACAGTTGCAATGTAGTTTGTGAATTGAAATTATAATTAGATTTTTCATTACCTGACTGCCGAAGGAGGGATTTTTCGAGTTTATGTATTTTTTGGCACACTCCTAAGCCTACACCGTTTATAAGATTTTAAGAGTCGTCTTTAAATTCGTCTCAGTGGGAGTGCCATGGAGTATATTATTTCTGGAATAACTTAATCTTATCTGATTAATTAATGTAAAAATCAAAATGTACTTTATTCAAGTAGGCTCTCACAAGCACTTTTAAAGTAGCCACAGTAGTATTTGGGATGAAATAAATACACGAATTTGCCCCGGCCGGGGTTGCCACGCGATTTCGATTATCCCACCTGGGATAACTACTTCGGGGTGGCTAAACGGAACCATCCAAATCGCTTAAACAAAAAAAAATACATGAATAAGGAAGCTACCACCAGTTCGGAATGTAGATTCTACCAAGAAGAACCGACATGAAACTAGATAGTTACTCTTTTAAATTGGCTAATATGTAACAATAATCCCTATTCCAGACGGGGTCCTCAGCACCAATCAACAGGATCCCTGCAGTCGGACTCACCCGCGTCATCGTCCTCCCTCTCCCCCGCGCCCTCCCCCTCACCGCGCGCCACGCCCGCGCCGCTCACACCGCACCCCGTACAACCGTACAGGTAAATTCAAATTCAAAATGGATGCTGATAAGCAATAATGTGTCAACCAACATGAATTCGGAGATATTGGTGTATTCTGAGTATGCATCATGTATTTAACATTATTCATAAAATCAATTCATTCAAGTGATCTTAACTAAATAAGTACGGAAAAAAGTTTTTTAATTTAACGTTTCGAATATTGAAAAGTGCTCAATATTTTGAAATATGCAATAATGTAATATATTTGAAAAAATTATTATGATATAAAACTTTTTATTATACCAATCTGATTATAATTCATTATATATTTAATCAAAACATAAAAGAGAAGATGGATATATACATCTTATATAAGAAAATAAGCGACCTCTTCAGACGCCATTTTCTCAAAATTAAGTGCGTATGGCTTGACACAGTATTGCTTAGTTCAAATATATTTTATTGAAATACGCTATTTAAAGCACTTTCAAATCGTCAAGGTACAGGTCAATTGATTTTAGACTGTTTTCAGCTACCACCGGTTCGGAATATAGTCTAAGTAAGATTAATGGGACTTATACCTCAATTCCCGTAAGTCTGTTCAGGGCCAGACTTTAATTGCCGCCCTGGGGCACTGTTAAAATGCCGCCCCCATTACCTACATGATTATCTAAAATTATAAAAAAAATCACTCCATGAGAAAAGAAAAAAAAATAGTAAAGATCCAGAGCATAATATCAGAATAAATATAGTTTTTATTTCTAGTTGATTTTTTTTAATATTGTACTTACACTAAAATTTCTCGTTTTTTATATTGTAAATCATAATTTTTTTACCAATCATCGTATAGATTTTTTTACTTTAATAGAATCTTAAAAAAAAAAACAAATTTACATATTATGCCGGCTAGGCCACTGGTCCCTTGTGCCCATATAGTAATCCCAACGCTGTCTGTATGTATGTTGGTCTTAATGCGACTAAAGTTCTTGAATATCCTCAGCCGTTATAGGACATTTATAATTTTTACATGATTTATTTAGTAAACAATTGCATTTCGGAACGAAAATTACACATTTAAAAAAAACACTAGTTCAGTAAGAATATTTTCAACTATTTCAGAAACATGTATATGATACTATAAATTACTATAAAATAATGAATAAAACAAATTAATTAGAAACTTTAATTTATGCACTATTAAGTAATTGTCGGACTAAGATTACATTTGTAAGTTTTACTTTCGTTTATGTCAATAAACAACTCTGTAACCTGGTAACAGTTACCTAGGTAACCTTACGAAAACTGTTCCTGTCACAAATAAAGGCACTAAAAGTCTTTCAGGTGTAAAGCAATGGCAAACAACTTATGGAAATCTTTATGAAAGTTTGAGAGCAAAACTTATTAGTGTAATTCTCGCCTTATATTTAAAAGTTGAAAAAATGTTTCATAGTCGCTATTTCATACTATTGTTAGTAGTTTCCTAATTCAAGCCACTCATGAGCTAGTATTACACATTTTTTGTATATCATCACACTGTATTTTATTATTTATACTTTTAATAACTTAAGACTATTGCAGTTATTCAACAGTCTTTATTCTTAATTATATATTCTATTTTTAAAAATATAAGAAACGAAATTCACACAGAAAATAATGAGAAAAGAAAAAATACAATAAAAATATTAAAAGAAGACTTAAAAACTATATAAAACCTACACTCCAAATATAACGATGTCATTGCAGTGAGGCAAAGTGCCCAAAACACTTGTATTTTATTACATTTCGATAAAAAAATTGCTCAAGAATCTTAGAATTGTTATTTAAATCGAGAATTCAATGCAATGTGACATATATAAATTACTGCAACTCATTAATGTCCAAATAATTTGCTAGAGTTGATTAAATAAATGTTTTTTTTTTTTGCTATTTGTTTTTTCAAGAACTAGTGAGCTAAGAAATCTGACAATAAATTATTATACCGTTTTACTTTTAGTTGAGTAGAAAAAACGATTAGTCAGTAAGGGATTTCCAAGTTATATGAATGACTGAATGAATGACTATATAACTAAAATTAACAACAAGATTTTTTTTGATTTAATGTTTAATATCCTTAATTTAAGGAATGACTTTCTTGCATTACAGAAAGCCTTGATAAATAATTTAAAAAAAATCTGTTTTTTTTTTTCTTGTAAATTATGAGTCATAGAGTCGCGTATGAAAATTATAACAGGTAAAACAATTTTTTTTTATTTAAGTAGTAAAACAAAACTCAGCTAAGATAGCCTAATCGTTTAAACACGTATTTCGCAACCGATGATCACGGGTTCAAACCCCGAGTAAAACTTCAGTTTCAGGCACCAAAATTTGCGTTTAAATTCGTCTCGTTCTCAACGGTGAAGGAAAAACATCGTGAGGAAACCATGTGCCGGGAGAATTGTAACACAGGTATATCTACCCCGCAGTAGAGCAGCGTAGTGGATTAAGCTAACCTTCTCCTTAATATGAGAGGATGACTTTACTTTTTCTTTTCCATTGCAGTTGTAAAACATACCGTCATGGCTAATTTTTTTTTTTCATGGTAGTTTGTGTCGCTAGCTTAGTAGTGTAAATGTGTAGATCGCGCAATAATTCATCGTCCGGCAACCAGAGCCCGGCACCGGCTGCGAACAACCTCACCAAACGATGGAGTTCCACTGGCGACTTCAACGCGCAGGGGCTTTTACCCAGCACGAGGTGAGTTGAGCTACCAGTAGCCAATAGCTGCTTTGATTTTTTTGTTATTGTAGAATTTTCATTCGAAAATCATCTTATTCTCTGTTATCAAAGAAAAATGTGATTATTGATTTTTAAATACCAAGAATGAATATATCAATGATATGATATAACTTATATGAGCAAGCCATTGTTTCCTGTAATTAAAGGAGCACACATTCTGCTATACTCAGTATTATTATTAATTATAATTGTTAAGTGTATATATTTTGTTGGAGATCCTTGCATAAATTAATTAATATGTTATAAGCTCATGGATTTTGACACACACTTTGCTACGTTGCCTAGCAACCAGCTAGCTATGATAAACAAGAGAATCTTTGGGACAACAAGTTAATTAAGAAGCTTGTCAGAGTTTGAAATGGATACAGAATATTAACGTTAAATGGTATTAGGGTAACATCTATAGGTGTATAAAACTCATTGATACAAATTGACAATTAAACCACAGTTTAAATTTATAAAAACTTAAATTTTTATGGTGTATTTAATTATGGCGATGTCAATATATAACAAACTCTTTAAATGTTTTGAATCCTTCTTATGGTTGATTTCCATCAACTTGAAAACATTATATAAGATAATTATTTAAAATACATTTTAATAATTAATATTATATATGTATTTATTTACATACATTTGCCTTATTTATTTTCATATTCTTATTCATATTCAAAATAATTTATTAAATATGAATATGATTATAATTCATTACAATATTGCAAATTTAAATTATTTATATTGAAATAAATAAATAGTGATCTTCGTTAGTATATTAACTTCGTTCTAATACATGTATAATTTACGGTGCAAAATAATAAGTAATAAAAAATTCATTACTGTGTATTGAATGTATTAGAATTCTTATATGTTTTTTGTTTAAATTTTGTTTATAGATATTATCTACACCAATATTATAAAGAGAAAAGGTTTGTATTTTTCTATGTTTGTAATGAATAACTCAAAAACGACTGGACCGATTTCAAAAATTCTTTCATCATTGAAAAGCTATATTCGCGCTAAGTAAAATAGGCTATATTTCAAGAAGGATCCTTACTAAGATGTGAAAGTAATACAACAATAAAACATAAATGAAAGTTAACAAGACTTCAAGAACTTTGTTAACCCGTGAGAAGCCGGGACGGGCCGCTAGTTAATAATAAACTTAATACCTTTTTATGAATATAGAGACTATTTTAATGTAATTAAAGTCTAGAAATGTCAACAATTATAATGTAAAGACAATAATGACATCACCATTATGTAATATAATACATAAGCAATTTTATTTGTGTGCTAACATTGGATTCCTTTTGATGTTTTAATATCGTTTTTTATCTATATTTTTCAAATCTTGTATGTTTCATAGACCTATTCATCTATTTATTTAATACATACATTTTATTCACAAGAAAAAATTAAACCACTTGGTGGTTCTGAAGTTTCAACAATGATAAAAAAATTGATCAGTCATCAAAATACTAATCCATGCTAATATTATAAAGCTGAAGAGTTTGTTTGAACGCGCTAATCTCAGGAACTACTGGCTCGAATTGAAAAATTATTTTTGTGCTAGATAGTTTATTTATTTAGGAAGGCTATAGGCTATATTACATCGCGCTACGACTCATAGGATCGAAGCAGTAACCATTAACGCGAGTAAAACCGCTAAATACAGCCTGTATCATATAATAATGTTTCTTTTTTTATCTTTTTTTGTTATTTTCCTTAGGTTTACAACAACAAAATCGTTGCTAAATTTATATTCTAAGCCGTCGCAAAATGGTCCCATTTTGAAACATGGGTAAGTCATATTTAATTTCGGTTGTGGTGCATTTCTGTTTAAATAGTTTATGATTATTTAACATTATTTTTAATTGGGTCAATTTAAATTGAATTATAGTATTCTGGTGAAGGGCATTACTGGTTTTTCCTTGTAAATGGTGCTTATTTATATAATTCTATTGAATTGAGCAATGCGCTCACGGAATTTATGGTGATGGGGATAAATGTGTTCTTCTTTTATTCTTATTAATATTTTTTAGAATTGTGTTTCGTTTTTTAGAATATGTACTTAAATAAAGTAAAGTAAGTTAGGCTCTTAGCTATAGAAATATAAACGCTTTTATTCGGATTATTGATTAATGAGTTTATAGACTCTACTATCTTTTAAAAAGTTTTATATCATATTGAAATAAATTCTTAAGGATTATACAATATGCAAGTAAGGTTATTTAACATAATAAGGCGTAAATTACACGTGTAAGTTTTGCTCACCGACTTTCATAAAATTTACATAAATTATTTGTGTACCTGGAAGAACTTAATGTCAGTTACCTATTTATAGAATCTCACAGCTTACTTACGGTTATTTTGGTAACTGATACTGTGTTCTCGTATATCAGTTATGGCAGTAAAACTTACAAGTGTGATTCCCGCCTAAGCGTAAATATGTAATAACTTACATAAAAATCATTTCAGCGTCTTTAAAATAAATCTTGAAAAACAAGATATAACATACGGTTAAAAACGTGTAACATACAATGGATACGTTTCATTACAATTATTTAATGTAGTTTTCATAGCTAAAAAAATCTAATTACAGCTATCATTGCATTAAAGGTGTTTTTTTTGTTTATTGGAATTTTAATACCGATAAATATATGAGTCATTCATAAAATGACGTTTAAACCGTTTAAGCACATAAGGAAATCCTTAAACACCTTTTCATGTGACATTTTTTGCACTTATATAGATAAATGTTAAAAATACTAATACAAATATGGTGAAATTACGACTATAAATACTAATTTTTTTTTTATGAATCAGGGTTAAAGTAAAAGTCGAATAAAAAGCAAAGTCAACAGGGTGATTACGTTTAACTATCGCTACTACAAAATTATCCACTCTGACACTTGATTTCTAATATCATACTAAAATCTTCTTTAACCGACAAAATGTGTGATTGTGATAGTAACTTTTTGATTCCCGAACAATGAGTTTGCCTGTATTAAAATTAGCTAGATAAAAATATTGTCGCGGCGAAAATATGTCTGTTCACAGACCTACTATGAAAATATGTCTGTTCTTGTTCCTATGCAATTCTTCTTTATCTTATTTGTCATTTATTATACGTTATTTATTTTATGTAGAGCTCACGTAACTGAGCATTTGTAAAGTTTAGGTTAACTAATGTACATGTGTAGCTACAGTTTTGGATAATATTGAACGTCACGCCGTTCTTAGTCAGGTGTATGACTCTCATGAGGTAATAGACACTTAGTAATGACTCCATAATTTATATGATAACATACACACAACATAATAATGCAACGCCCACACGACGCATCGGTTAAAGACATAACGATTTGTGTACACAAACAAATATTGATAGTTACATTACAAGATAAAAGAAAAATCGATAGCTTTTAGCTTTATAATGTGAGTTTAATAGAAAGTTAAATTGGCTACAGAAAACTGTCAATCGTTTAAACATAAGGCTCGGGTCATTCCCACTCGTCAGCCATAATGATAACTTTTATCGACGCCGAATGCAGTGGTTGACGTTGACGACTGGAAGGCAAGGATTACACTTGAAAGTTTTGCTCCCGTATCTTTTAATTTATATAAGCTGTGAGTGTTAATAAATAAGTCATTAAGTAAATAAGTCAACAAGTTCTTTCAGGTGTAAATCCCTAAACAAAACTTACTAGTGTAAATCTCGTCTAAAGCTTAAAAAATGTAGCAATGTCCAATATTTGCAAATTTCGAAATTTCAATATTATAAGCTAATCTTGTAAATTAACATATTCCCTACTCAAAAAACTTCATTGACATAATTCTATAAAGTTATACTTTTATTTATTATTTTCTATTTTTATTTACGTTTCTTTTTAAATATGTAGAAATGTTGATAATGTTTTCAATTCATTCGTCCCGATCATTGTGAGTTATTTTCGTTACAAATACAATAATCGGTAACAAAACCACAGTATTTCTAATTCACCAATTTGTCCAATCGTCTCGCGTGAACGGACAGACAAATGGCTCTAATATTCCAGTATCCTCACAATTGACATTGACCTTGTACACTCCCACTTTATAACTCACCTTGTAAATTGTCTCTGGTTCTGTAAATCTCTAACAAATTTACCTTATCATTGACTATTCCAAAAAACGTCACAGTAACGTGATCGTAATGACTCACAATAAACGAAAGATACCACAGAAAATAACTAGAAAACAATCGAAAACTGTTTGTTGTTTTTTCCTTATTTGTGTTGTACATTGCGTATTTTGTCTATAGTTTGTTAATATGATACGGTAAAAAGAGGTAATAGATACTGCGCAATCTTAAATGTACGTTCATGACCTATCAAGTGTTCTCAGTAAGTTCTCTTCACGCGCAGTCTGCGAATGTTATTCTCAGAAGCCGGCTGTTTGAGTCAGTTCCATTTTTAAACCGGTTTAAAAAGTAAACTTTTATATAAAACCAGTGCCTTTTTTGGAAATAAAAAAAAATCGTCACTAATTTGACGGCATGGACGACAGGTAATTTACGTAATGATCACTATTAGCGCTTATCACATCACGCCAATTTAATATAATTTGATTTATTTTTTTTTTTTAATTTTAGATAATTTACTATATAAATTTTCGGAGCTTACTGCGTGGGCGCTTTTTATTTTTGGAATTTTGTTAAAGCTGGTCGTAAGGAGCATTACCGCGATGTCGTTCACCCCGATGTAAGTCGCTTGGGTAATTTTTTTTAATGCTTGCCAAGACAGCCTGTTTCGCGATACCTCGGCGTTGAATAATCTGCTTTGTTTTTATTATCTGTGGTATGCAATAATGCGTTTTGTTTTTTTTTTGTCTGAATATGATTTGAACGAATGATTTGATTGAATTTTTTTGATGACTTATATCTTTTAATGGTTTGTTTTTTTTTTTTAAATAAAGAGCATAATGTTATGTTAATTTTCTGATAATAAATAAAGTTAAGTATTTATATATATAAATGTGTTTCTTGCGTGATAACATCCGCTAACGCAACACGCAATTAGGTAAGTTCTAAATTTCAAGTTTCAAATATATAGATTAAAAATATTATCATCATTTATATAATAAATATAAAAGTATTACTAGAATTTTAACATTATTTTAATTACTGTTTTCTTTACTTTTAATAATAAGAAATACTGTGATAAAATATGAAAACAAAATTAACAAAAAAAAAAAAACATTTTTAATGAAAGCGTTGGTTTTACATTACGTATATCTCATTTTATATATCTCAATATGTATATATATTTTAGCGTCTGATTGTCTAAAAATTGTTATAATCGTACGTAACCACATGAATTTTTACTATCATAGCTTCAATACAAAAAAACATTAGCTTCAATAAAATATTAGATACTACAAATAAAATGTATAGTAGAAATATAAATGATCTATAAACAAAATGTACGTTACTGTTATTGTGGAAAGCTTTTTTGGGATTACACTTTACGGTGAATAAAATTTAATATTTATACTCATAATGTTATAAATTAAGGCTTCACTTGGTGGGAATTATCACGCTTAACTAACATTGATTCGAATGCGGGTTGGGGGTTCTATATCCTTTTTTTACTAATATTTAATTGTATTTATAAATGAAATTACAAAACTTTTCCTATTTGTCCTAGGTCCTTAGGCGAGACTTACACTTGTTAGTTTTTCTCACAGATTTTTAAACATATACACAAATAGTTAATCATTATTTCTACATCTGATAAAATTTACCATCGCAGCTAAACTCACAGCTTACTTACAAGGTAACTGTTACTAGGTTACTGATTTGTTTTATATCAATTACAAGAGTAAAAATTACATGTGTAGTTCTCGCCTTAGATAGTAATTGAAAATATTTTTGTATATGCTCTCCTTCCAAATCAAATATTTTAATACAACCTCTTATTCAAACTTATAGAACTATGCGTACTAATCATAGTATTGTGTAATTGTGTTATTTATTTTAATTACACCTTGTTATTCGTAAATGTGTTATGACTCCGATTAGCTAATTCCTGTAAGCAATTAAGATGATCGATAAAAACAGCAGTTCCATACATTTTATAGTGATTTAAATTACATCATAAATTACATACAAATTGAAATTATTTTGGTAACACTTTTCGAACTACCCTCAGAAGCATTATTTTTTAATATTGAAAAATTAAAATGTAAATATGTTCACATTCTTCTAGCACTCATACCTGTCAGTACAATGAAGAAGATGGCTCCGTCAGGATGTTCATCAGGGGTCGGCCTGTGATCCTATACGCGCCGAGCGACCACGATAACTTGGACCTAGCGAAGGTTGCGCCACCGCCGCAGAACAAGCTCAAGTTAGAATGGGTTTATGGATATAGGTAAGTTGCCATTGTTAATTTTAACTGAGGTATAGCCTAGATGTAGAGCAATGATTTGAGCTGGTTAGAATAGTATTACATACGGTGAATGAGAAAACCACTAGACCCTCCCTCCCTCAACAACAATACAACTCCCTCTTCCTTTTCCTTCATCTCTTATTCCTTTTTAAGCTGTCAAAACATTTGTAGCTCCCCTGGTGTTGCGAATGACCGTGAAATTAAAAAAAAAATATTTAAAAAATAATTCTATGTTCTTCCTATTCTGTAAGATATACCCTTAAAGGATACTTAAAATTGAGTGTTTTTACTTTGGTCTTTATTATTACATAATTTAAAAATAGAAAATATCGAAAATCATATTGAGAGAGCCGTAAGCCTAAACTTCTTTACAATTATTTTATTTCCTTGTGGCTTCTCTGAAGTTGCAAATGTTTATTGATGCTCGGCAGTGTTAACTTCACACACACATCAGTGGACCCGCCTGCTGAAAAAGAGCATAGAGATTTTTTATATCTGGGATATCAAAAATCTGTCATAATTATAAATGTGTCCTACCAATATAAATGTGATTTAGTAGTTTTATAAGTTTATATCACAATAATGTGGGTAGAAGACATTAATATAATGTGTCAAAGACAGTCGAGTTTCTTAAACAATGATTGATAAATGTGCTCATAACACATACAAGCGCATTTGTGTGTGTGTGCGTACAGTCTGTGTTTATACGTTTTGTGTTTTAACAAAAATAAAATTAATTTTAATTCAATTAAATTCAAAAGATTAACTAGGTTTTCCTTACAGCTTTGCTCGGATTAATGTAGATTTGATTTTAAAATAAAACGCCTTATATACCTTTCAAATTGCACCATAAATTTAAAAATAGGTTTAGTGTTTCCGAAGTTTCCCACTTACAAAATTCACTCTCTCTTTAATACACGTATTAGTATAGAGTGATTACTTACTGTACTATGTCGAAATAAGATAATTATCAGTAATATCAAACCTTAACCTTAAACTATATTTTTATTGAAATTCATATTAACATACCGTTGCTTAATTTCACATATCCACTACAATTTTACTCAAAACCAATTCAAGGTCCACTATTACCTTATCAAACATATTAATTAAATTCATGTTGTTTTATGTAATTTAACTAATTATGTTTTATCGATCCGTCTGGATCACGCCAAGGTTACAGCCGAGCCTAGTTCGTTATTTATTTACACACCATACAATTTATATGATACATTGAAGTTACTGAAAGCAATTTACTAAATACAACAAGAATAGTGTTGAGTCAGACCCCTATGCTTTATAATAACATGCTTTCACTCAACGATATCTACTTTTAGTATACATTTTGTAATAAAAACTTTTTGATAAAAACAAACGACTTCGACATCGAAACAGGTAAATTAAAAAGTAAAAAATAAATATTTTCTACTACATTTTGAAGTCAGTTCATCTGTGGTCTTCATCATCAGCTCCGCCTTATTAAATGTGGCTTTTCGTGAGTAAAGCACGAGTTACTATCAAAATACCTAAATCGGTATAGCTCTGCCTATAATATTTGAAGAGTTCCCTCGATTTCTCCAGGATCCCATCGTCAGATCCTGACTTCATGACAATGGAACCAAATTGGAAGTATACCCTTTTAAACAAAAAAAAATTGAAAATCTGTCCTCAAACGACGGAAAAAACGATGAACAAACATAAAAAAAATATATACAGCCGAACATAGAACCTCCTCCTTTTTCGAAGTCGGTTAAAAAATAAGCTTTTTCTTTGATTTGCCGTAAACTAACATTTCCCAGAACTTGATCCGCTTAAGTAACTCTATCAGATGGTGCAATAATATAAGTGTTTCTTTTCATTATCAGCGGATTCGATCCCTGGCTAGGAAGAATAATTTTTCAAAAAACTAATGGTGCTGTTTATTTTATCAAAATTTAATTTTTTAAATAAAATTATTAAATAAAGATATATAAAGTAATTTAAATATTTTCGGCGTCTAGGCGTGAATCAAAATATTTAACTTCCTTCTTAATAAAGTGTAGGTAATTTAAAGAACTTTACTAGTACTATATTATTTTTTCTTTATAAAAAATATTTTGATAGTGTTCAATAAAAAGTATTCTATTCTATTATTTTAGTTACATAACTTTTTATCCATTAGCATATAACAAATACATATATAGTTAACAAATCAATCCTCTTCATTTTGTTTCGTAACAAAGCACACATTATTTGTTTTAAAACAGAACATTTAAACCGATAATGTCGGGCAATTTACCAATTGCCTCAATTTCAGAACTCGCAAGTGACAATTACAGCCCACTCGATTTTCCAATTGTGGAATTGTCAAAAAATTTCGTATCAGTTAACCGATAAAATGTTGTGAGATAAACTTTAGTGAATCGGTTCTGTGACTCAATATAACCGTGAGTCAATTGAAAGTTAGCATTTGGGTTAAATCTAGACACACCTTAAGATAAAGCGTTTATCTACTTACAATGGCATGTGCATTGTACGTTGGTTTATCAATCTTTTGTAAAATATTTTAGATTTCATTTATCAAAGAAAAATTACGAAATTTTACAATAAATAAAAACTTTAAGTATTGTAGCTACGGTTTCCTTCTTTGTTTGTAAATTTCTTAAGAAAGTAAACTTAAAAAAAAATTAATTAATTAATAGATTTTCTTATGAAAAATCGTTTGGATTTTTCTTATCTTTTTTTCGTAGATGGAAATAAGTTTCCTATTTTTTTCGCCACGAAACAGGTATACAATTTAAATTTAATTTTATTAGGTTAGCTTGGTTTATTTTTAAAGTCAATGTTTACACCTATAATAATTTATTCACCTCGCTCTCTATTTATAAATGTTACTTAATTAATATCTTATCCATAAGTGGATATTAACTATTCAAATAAATAAATAATGAATTTATATGCAAGAATACAGAATATTTTTATTATCATGCACATATTTTTTCTAAGTCTTATCTTGTATCTCGGTCTAGATATTAATCGTTACAGATATGGTACAATACTCAACCATAATAAGTCGTAAACTAGGTAAACATAAAATACTCGTCGATCCATTGTTTCTCGATGCCATTTCCGCGGTCCGGCTCACGTTTCTCAAGGCCGCTTCACGCACGAGTGACCAACTGTGTAATTCAGATGATTGCGGTTTAGGCTACGGCTCTCGGTGCATTGGGTTACAAAGAGAGGAAGCGGGGCTACTGTGGAGAAAAAATGATGAACGGACACTGTAAAAAAAAAGATTCATTTATCTATACTAATATTATAAAACCGAAGAGTTTGTTTGTTTGAACGCGCTCATCTCATGAACTACTGGTTCGAATTAAAAAACTATTTTTGTGTTAGTTAGTTTATTTATTGAGAAGGGATATAGGCTATATCACGCCACGCTACGACTCATAAGAGCAGAGCAGTAAACGCGACTGGAACAGAAAAGGATAGTTAGTCTCGTAAAACGAAAAGATTGACCGATTATTTCAGGTGGGGATTTAAATGTTTTTCAATGTTAGGACGCCTTTTTTTGTCTTCTAAAGTGTAAGAGTGCTCTCTTGATGAAGATGCGACTGTAATTTTTGTTAAATATTTAGATATCATTATACTTCGGCCACTCGTTTTATTATTAAAACAAAATTACAACATAGTATTAAGAACAGAGAAATCTAAATATTTATAATTCATGAATTACTGTGCAAATCTTGCCTGCACTATTGTAGCAAGAATGCTAGCAGCATTCCTTTGGATCGTAATTCCGATTTTCTGGGTGAAAAATGCGGCAGTCCTCTTATCAAGGTTTTCCTTTTAATGTTAATAGATCGGGTTCTAGTCGCTAGTTTACTTTAAATTATTGATATATTTATAAGAGCAATGACGTGTAATATACCCTGGAGAGTACGTACTCTCCCCGAGTGCGTACTGTCAATATATAGTCTACTGATCAACGACTTTTCCGTAGACAAAATATGGGATATGTTTACTTTATGATATATTCCTAACTGGACTCATTAATCCAAACATGTAAGAGCATTTTGTCTTCATCATCAAGTACCAATTAACCATTTCCAGAGGCAAAGACTGTCGCAACAACTTATACCTTCTACCAACGGGTGAAATAGTGTACTTCGTGGCAGCAGTGGTGGTGCTGTTCAACGTGGACGAGCAGTGTCAAAGACATTACACTGGACACACTGACGATGTCAAGTGTATTGCGGTACACCCCAATAAGCTGGTGATCGCGAGTGGACAATGCGCTGGCCACGATCGACTTGATGCTAGGGTGAGTGAAGAATTGTTTAATATGTCAATTATTTTTGAATTTAGGTCAAATTTGTGAAACTATTTTAATAAATTGTAATTGCATTTATTAAATAAATGGTAATATTGGATTCATTGTGATCGGATCTTCGAACGGAATTTTATGGAATCTCATACTTTTGTTTTAATTTTAAATTGATTGAAAAATAAGTTATACCGTAGCTAGCTACGTAGCTCTTACAAGTTCCTATGAATAATAACTGTATTCATTAATGATTTTATTAAAGATACAAACGGCTTGTAACGTAATATTAAATTTACGAAAAATATCATACAAGGCAAATAAAGTACGCTGGTCTTCAATTCCTTAACTCTACAAATTGGATATCTTATAATTCAGTCCATCCTTTTAAAACTGATAATAAACCAAACAATAACACTTCATCCCAAAATTTCGTGATTATAGCCCCACGTGCGAGTATGGAACTCCGTATCCTTAGCCACCCTGGCTGTGATCGGAGCTGGTCACATGGAGCGAGCAGTTGCTTGTGTTACCTTCTCTCGTGCTGATGGTGGAGCATTACTCGCTTGTGTGGACGATGGCCCTGATCATACCATCTCTGTATGGGAATGGCAGAGGCCTGATAAGGGACATTGCTTGGCTGAGACTAAGGTATACTATATTGATAATTCGGTAGGCTTGTTTTAGATAATGACCTGTGTGGAGATTATGAGAATGGTAGAAATTACTTCCTGATATTCCTGAAATTAAATTCAATTGTGTAGTGTAGTGGATACTTAGTTATAGACTAAATTAGTTTATAGGATTTAAGCGTTTTTTGTGTCAAATTTAGCGACTTTTTAAAAACATGCAGAGTTTCATATGGGTTATAAATAAGACTATTCTGATTCTGATGTTTACTAATCACTACAAATAATTTAATAAAATTTTCTTATCAATAATTTAAAACGTAAATTATCAGTCCCTTCTACATATTTGCTTAAAACATTAGCATTTGAAATGTCATGAATAATTAAACCAATTTAATCTCCTATTTTTTCTCAGTGTTCAGTAGACACAGTAGTAGCAGCGGAGTTCCATCCGCTAGATAGAAACCAAATCGTAACCTGCGGGAAAGGACACATTGCGTTCTGGACTCTGGACGCTTCCAATGTCCTTTACAAGAGGATGGGAATCTTTGAGACACGAGACAAGCCTAAATACGTCACGTGTCTCGGATTCAATCATAATGGTGAGTCATCATAATTGATTGTTTGAATTAGATATAAAAATTAGAAATATTGGTCACCATAAAATCATCTTTTAATTTATTGTCTTGTTCTCTTAACGCTTTTTTATAAAATACTATAATTTTAAATGAAAGTCCATTTTTTTATGGATTAAAGAGAAAAAATAAACCTTTAAGTTCTTCACTTCATTCTTCTTATGCATTAAGATTCAAGGAACACGCGAATTATTACGAATATAAATGAATGAAATGTCGATTTATTACATTAAGTTAGCATTTTTTACGATATTGGAAGAAAATTTCGTATCCTCCAAATTAATGTAGTACAATTTGTTAAAATAAAAGGAGTTATTCGCAAAACTTACCAATGTTATCCTTATTCCCAGGTGATGTAATCTCTGGGGATTCAAACGGCAATCTCATAGTATGGGGACGAGGGACGAACACTATCCAGAAGTTAGTCCGGGGGGTGCATGAGGGGGCTGTTTTCTCGATATGCAGTTTGAAAGACGGTGGAGTTGTGTCTGGGGGTGGGAAGGACGGGAGATTGGTACTCTTTGATGCTGATCTTAATGCTACAGGAACTGAAAATGTGGTGAGTAGATGGATTGATAATTGTCGTAAAAACTAACTATTCCGCGGCTGTAGTTCTTTAGGAGCCGGTTCTTCCAAAATATTTACTAAAATGTTTCAATAATACAAGATCTCCTTGAATCATTTAACTTCGGTTTCAGCCTATTAAGTGATGTTTTTTTTTTAAATACCAATATGTATTCGGATTACATAGTAATATATATAAAATTAATACAAGCATTTCGTCATTATTGTTGTCACTTTTGCCTCCAATTTTTCTTTCAAATGGACCTCTCTCTACCTCTTTATCAGTTGTCACCTTTATTAACTATTTCGGCCAAATTTTAACTTTCGTCCACTTCATCTTCACCAGATCGAAGGTCACTATGGTGGTGTCCGAGTGGTGGCAGAAGGACGTGGACGGCAGCTGTTCGTTGGCACCACCAGGAACTGCATCCTGCACGGAGACCTGCAGCTCGGCTTCGTGCCCGCCGTGCTGGGTATGTGCTCTCTGATACACTGGTACACACGATACAGTGAAATCACCGGATCACTTGACTAGTATACTTGGTACACCAGTAAACTTGATACACTAGCTTACTCGATACACAGAATTCACCGGTTCGTTTGATACACTAAGGTATCCTTTGCACTCTATTAATGACGTTTGCATAAAATAAATAATTACATTCTTTTCATTAGCTTCATCGCTGTACTTGAATGAAAAAAATAAAGAAAGAAATAAAACTTTTTATACAGAATAAAAAATAAATTGTTATCTTGCCAAACAGAAATTATACACTCATATCCAATAACAATTCTTCACATAGTGTAAGAAATATAATCTGTATTTAGGTCACGTGGATGAAGTTTGGGGTCTTGCGACTCATCCAACGCTTCCGCAATTTGCATCAGCGGGATGGGACCGCTTGCTGCAACTTTGGGATGCTCTGAGCCATTCTACCGTGTGGAGCAAAGATATTGAGGTATGTACTAATAAATAAACGCATCACATTCGACGGTAACCATTAGGATCTCATAATCCCATGCCGGGGACCTGAAAACACACAACACAAACACCCAAACCACGACAAACAGCCGTAAGTGCAATACAGATGAGCAGGGATCAAACCCGCGACCGTTAGCCCTTCGGTCAGATGCTGTAACCAATACGCAATCCTGTCACCAAAAAGTAAGTTTAAAAAAAATTAAAAACTACTCAGTATTTAAAATCAATTTTTCATTTTAGTACATATTAAAAAATCCTTAGTAGCTAAAGCATATTATTCTGTTCAAGATCATATAGATGATAAACATGCTTGGATTTAGTATAAGCTTGATTCACACAGGGTATTTAATATATTTGTAACTCATAAATGTATGTACCCATCGTAAGACTTTTAAAAAGAGTAACTATCGAGTTTCTTGCCGGTTCTTCTCGGTAGAATCTACATTCCGAACCGGTGGTAAATTAATTAATTAATTAGTGTTTAGTTTTCTTTTGTTTTTGTATTGACGATTCAAAAGTGCTTGTAAAAGCCTACTTGAATAAAGCATATCTTGATTTTGATTTTTGATTTAAAAGATATATTTAGAAGTTCGCCATATTGAATTGAGAATAGTAAAAAGTAAAGTAAAGTAACAGCCTGTAATTGGCCCACTGCTGGGCTAAGGCCTCCTCTCCTATTAATGAGAAGGTTTAGGGCTTAATCCACCGCGCTGCTCCACTGTGGGTTGGCGGATATACATGTGTGAGAAGTTCTCCCGGCACATGCACGATGTTTTCCTTCACCGCCGACCTCGAGATATATTTAAACACAAATTTAGCACCAAACCAGCGGTGTTAGCACTTGAGTTTAATAGGGCTAAACACATATTTAGCCCTATTAAACTCAGGTGTTAGCCGGGGTTTGAACCTGCGATTATCAGTTGAGATCGACATGTTATAACTACTAGTCCATCTCGGCTCTCTGGTGACATTTGTCTATTTATCATTTTCACCTTATCCGTGACTACGAATGCTGTAAAGTGCTCGAAACGTCGGGATGATAAAAAAGGTTAATATATGCGATTTAAATCCGTTATAATAGTTTTATTTGAATGTGTAATAATTGCGAAGAGCTAAGACAACGTTTAGATCCAGTTTGGCCCCGCTCAGGCGCATAATAGTATCGGTGTGGTCGCAGGAGCGCGCGCAGTGCGTGGCGTGGTCGCGCGACGGCGGCGCGCTGGCCGTGGGCTGCGCGTCGGGCCGCTGGCTGGTGTTCCGGCCGCACTCGCGCGAGCTGCTGGCGCAGCACCAGGACGGGTGGGTACTGCCCGCTCCCTTCCGCCATGCGCGGCCTAGTCGACACTAAAACAATTCTTCAAATCGGCTCGCCAGATTCTCAAATTAACTTACACTAATATAACTCTCTTATAGTACTTATATTACTGCTGCTAAATATAAAACATTATGACAGCACACAATTTATCTTCACATTTAATATAACGGGTCTTATCGCGATAACTAATGGTAGTAATACCATTTTATTGCTCGACGTTTCGACGAACTTGCATTCGTCGTGGTCACGAGCTGACGCAGTCAAAAAAGGTACTACTACTATTAGTTATCGCGATAAGACTCGTTATATGAAATATGAATAGTATAAATCGCGAAAGTTTAAAATATATAACTATTTGTCTTTATAAAAGAAAATCAAAATACCCACATTTTGTTATCTACTGTTTAAGAACCCACATAATAAAACCCACTGTGATTTTTGTTGCACTGATTGTACCAAATATAAATTTTATTCTTTTTTGGTATAAATAAATAAAATATTAACTATAAACAACCATTTCCAGTACGGAACCGATCCAAACCATCCAGTACTCGCCCAACAACCAGCTCGTGGCGATCGGCTCCCGCGACAACTTCATATACATCTACCAAGTCGACGACGACGGCGCGAGGTACTCGAGACTCGGGAAATGCCTTGTAAGTATTTACTGGTATATCTAAAAACACTAATTTAACACATAACATTTACACTTGTGATCTTATACAGGGTCTCAAGGACAATATATCAGTGTTACCAGAATGGATATTTAAAATTAAATATTATATTTTATTTTATATATAATATTTTTAAAAACCTATTTTTATACGTTGTATGTTGTAGGCTTTCATTTATATATAAAAAAAAATAACTTTTTTTATTTTAAATATTGATTCTGGTAACACCAGTAAAATATCCAATACATGCCCGTTGACACCTGTATACACATATCTTACTCATATAGTTCTATTATGTTATGTTATAATACAAATTAGTGCTTTAAATATAAAGCTACCACCGGTTCGGAATGTAGGTTCTACCAAGAAGAACCGAATAGAAAATCGATAGGTACTCTTTTAAAATCAATTTATACAGAATGCATTCTCAATTACAGCTTATGACGATATTTTTATATCCTGTTATAAAATCAATATAAATATTATGTTGAAATAAAAAAAAACAACAATACAAATTTATAGAAAATAAAAAAGAAAAAAAAACAAAAAAAATATTCTATTTATTCCTATTGAGAAATAACGAATTTTTATTTTATTTACATTAATAAGATAAGTAAAATAATAATAACGAAAACCAAATCAGTAATTTAAAAAAAAAAATTAATAATTTGTTAACCATTTCAAAACTAAATATTTTGGCGGTAAATTCAAATTATTTAGTAGATATTTAACAATGATAGATACGAGGAAACACTATGAAATGCCATTAAAAGTGTTATTTGCTTAAATTTTAACATAGGACATGTCGCCGGATCAGTCGTTTTGTTTCATAATTTAGCAATAAAGTCCTATTATATGGAAGGAAGGTATCGTAATGGACCAGCCTTTTTTTTCATTATATTTATGTTCTAGTTTAACATATTCAAATGTTTGGTTACTTTATCATTATCAATTACATATGACACACTTTACATATTTCAGTACATAATCAATTCAGCAAAACAAATGCATTCATTTTTTAACTCTCGTTCAATTTAATATTGCTTTTCATTATATAAGAAACCGTCAAAATACCAGAAACAAAATTTCACGACACCGTCAGCCACTTATGATTTTTAATGTCAAACAATAATTATTGAAAAAAAAATTGTTAGTTTTTAACTTATACTTCTAAAATTTATCCTTTTCATAGCTGGTAGAATATTGATAGAAGTAACTATTTTTACATGATTTTATTTAACTTCAAATACATATATGTATGTATATAACTGTATGTTTGTTCGGATGAAATATTGTACCTCAATTTTGAAGCAGATACTAACCGAAATTTTGTATATAGGTTAAGTTTAGATGACAATACATGATTACGTTTGTGACGTCATCCTAAATCCAATATGGCGAAAAACCCAAGATGGCGGACTAGTTATTAGAAACATTATCAAATTAATTTTAAATACAAATATGGTTTACAAACTACAACAATGCCAAATTCATATAATTATGTGATAATATTAAATACCTAATATTTATGAGCCTAATTCTACCAACAGTCAATTGTTTAATAATAATATTTGAATAACAATTTGAATTGATGTCCATTACTCATTTCACGCGGTTCTAGTGCACGGAGAGAAAACGTAGACGGGTAATCATTAGCACATAAGCGCTTCTGTCGTAGTTAGAGCATGGATTAGTTACATCAGAATTTCGCTTAGCTGTTAAAGTTAATTTTGTGTTGTTTTTTTTAAATGATCGTGGCTTGGAGTAATTGCCGCTGTGTTACAGAAATACATATGTTATAATATAATCTTGTAATCTTATATCTATATCTTGCATCATTTTGTCAATATTCTTTATATATTATATTTCATGTTCATGTGTTGGTTCGACTACTCAGATAGTCTATTAAATCCATTGTCATTATATTTATTTAAAGGATTCCTTTGTGGGTAAATTCAATAATAACACTTGTACTTATAAACGAAATATTTTTTTTTGTTATTATAATATATTTCTTTACGTCTCTGAAATGTAATAAAATTGTAATAATTTTAGAATACGTTGCAAATAAATGGTTGTGAAAGTAGATTCTAAATTTCTTTCGTTTTGCTATCGGTATATTATGTATGTACGTTTATATAACATAGCCTCTATGCTAGTCATATTAAATGTGTGTATATAAATGCACAAAGTAGGCTTGTGATAAAATATATAAGATGTTTAACGCATATGTTTCGAAATATTTTCCATTTATGTAATTGTAATATAGAATATTGTTATCTTTCAGGGTCACTCAAGTTTCATCACGCACTTGGACTGGTCGGAAGACAGCCAATACATAAGGAGCAACTCTGGAGATTATGAATTGCTATTTTGTAAGACTATATATTTTTTTTTATTTCGAAAATTTTCCTTTGATTTGATTTTGTCGTTTCGATTTATTATATCGGTTTATTTTATAATAATTATTCAAATAATTTGTTTATCATATATTTGCTCTCTATCGGCAAAAGATTTATAGGCTGTCAAGTGACTGTATAGTCTATGACATAAGTGTTATTATTATTCTGTGGTATGCGAATTTTAATCCGATTTCTGACATTCTCTCTCTCTCTCTCTCTCTCTATTTCTCTCCTTCGCCGTGTTAACACAATGTAGATCTGGCAAGTCATCTTCTGTTTATCAACAATTAAAGCATTATCCAATGTTCGTTTAAAGGATGTAAACTACATCCCTATAAAGTTTTATCGCAATCGGTCTAGTAGTTGGAGTTAATACTATACTAGACAAACGTTTAGAACTCAACACCCCTTTTCGGATCTTATGATCCTGTGTCGGGGGTCTGGAAATCTAACAAAAAGTCAAACGCCCAGATCACGACAAACATTTATATACAAATTGTCGTGAGCGGGCGCTCTAATCACTTGTAGCGCCCACGGCACCCGTCGTCAAATTCATAACAAAAAGAGCAATGTTCTATAAGCTTGCCCGCCCCGCAGGGAACGCCACCACGTGCCGCCAGGTGCCCGCGGCGGCGGCGCTGCGCGACGTGCGCTGGGCCAGCGCGCACTGCCCGCTCAGCTTCCACAGCGTGGGCGTGTGGCCGGAGGGCGCGGACGGCACCGACATCAACTCCTGCACCAGGTGACGCGCACACACACACACGCACACACACACACACACACGACCACACCAAGGTACAGACACACGCACTCATATATAAACCTCTGGAACCATAACTTAATGTTAGGTGCTTATAATAAAAAAAAAATGGTATTATAAGAATATCAATCAACAGTAGCAAGTCATCACGTGTTCTTGAAAATAGATAACGATTAACATACACTGTTTAGAATAAATGGATGCTGATAAGCAATACTGTGTCAAGCCACACGGACTTCATTTTGAGAAAATGGCGTCTTTATCAATTATCAATTTTATCTTTTTTTTTTTTTGATAAAAGGTATAATGAATTAAAATCAGAGTGATATATTTAATATATTATCTAATAAGAAGTTCTTCGAATGTTTGAGATTATTGTATAAATTACAAAATGTGTGACGCATTTGAAATTCAAACCAATTAATCAAGAAACTTTTTTTCGTACTTATTTAGCTTCTACGACTTTAATTTCTTTTTAATAATGTTAAATAGGTGATGCAGTATCCAAATTCAGCAATATCTCCAAACTTGATCTTTTGCGGGTTGACACATTATTGCTTATCAGCATCCAAATACATTACAAGTTACAATGAACACTAATGAACATCGATATTAATAGAAGTGATGATTTCAAATAATTCCAATCACCTATTCAAAAAAAGTTATAATAGATTATACTATAATTTTGTTTCATTCAAAATTGCAGAACACAAGATGGCCGACTTGCAGCCACAGGAGACGACTTCGGCAAAGTGAAGTTATACGCCTATCCAGTTACACAGCCTAAGGCAAGTATAATATTATTCTAGATAGTTTATATACATTTGCCATGAATCAGTCCACTTAGTATAAAACAGACCACTTACCGACAAACAGTACAATCACCAACAAAAAGATCGTTCACCAATGAACAGTCCACTCGCCAACAAACCGTCCACCAACGGTCTTATTTATTCACGACAATCAATATTTGTTCATTTGCATTCCGTAATCACCGATGAAGGCGACGAAACTGGTAGTGTCCTGAAGACGAGGGATTCCCACCCAACAAGTGTATATACTGTATAGATGCGAGTAGGGAATAGCTAGTCAATAATAGTTGTCCCGCCCCAGTCGCTGTGCGCGGCGTACGGCGGGCACTCGGCGCACGTGACGTGCGTGCGCTTCCTGCCCGACGACACGCGCCTGCTGTCCGCCGGCGGGCACGACGCCGCGCTGCTGCAGTGGCTCGTGGACTAGTGGACCAGCGGCTCCTCGCGCCGCAGTGGACCGGCGCGGGCAACGTAGGGCGTGCTCCTCCGGGGTGTAGCAGTTAGTCGCACTGTAATGGATCTCCACTAAACTGTTGTGAATCGACTACATACACTGTAGTGGATCATCTATTCAAATGTACTAGACCGTCGACTACATCGTTGTAGCTTGTCGACTACATACACCATAGTGGATTAAATACACTGGATTGTTAAGTACACCGCACTATATCGCGGTATTACCGTTACTTTCACATAATACTCCGGCTTCTATATTCATGTCATAATCGCAAATAAAAAAATTAAATAATGCGAGGAAGTCTATATTAATCGGGAGAATTTATAAAACAATGTATACAAACTAGAGGATGCCTTTCGTTCGCTAATTATTACTTATATACCCTGTTTAATTATAACGCATTAGCCAATGGTTTTATGTTCTAGATACGAGTAATGGCTAGCAAGAAATATATTTAAAATCACTATGATTACAGTTTATAACATGGCTTTAATATATTGCATATATATAATTTATTATTGAAACATCTAGAATTTAGATGGGAGTGCAAAACATTATGATGGCAAGACGTGGCACTCCTTTCTCAATACTCAGCGCTTCTAAATAAATGTTTCACATCTGCAAGAAACTAATTATTATTTATATATGTAATTACAAGAGCTTCTTGGCTAAATCGATTGTGATTTTTTACTGAGCTTAATGCTAATTTGAATTGCACTTAGCGATTTTTATTGCATAAAATAGGATGTCATATATTTACATGTTTAAAGGCGGCTAAATAGATCTAAATGTTTTAATAAATTTAATTCATATAAGGTTATACTTTAATGTCTTATTTAAAATATATCTTTATATAATATTGTACAAGACAGTATGTACAAAGTAAATTTTAGTTCGGTACAAATATGTTTTAACTTTTTGGTCAGTACGGTAACTTTAATTTATTTTTTTTATTTCCATACTTTTTTTAGGGGTAAGTAATCATCGAATCCTATAATTGAATATATTATATTGATATTTTAAAATAAATAAGGAGGAAAATTTGGTGCTTAAACCGTATATTGTCTGAAAAATATTTGTAATTTTTTTTTTATAATATCTTACGAAAAAAGGATTCAAATTATGAGTTTTACTTTTAATAACGCATGTTTTGGTTGAATTGTGCGGTTGTGATAGCAAGGTCTGAATGTCTGTTATATTAAATACGCAATCCGTCGAATTATTCGCTTGATAATATTTTATTAAGTATTATTTATAATGAAACACAAGTAATATTTTAATATTTTTTTACACTTGTAGCACTGTGAATATATTGTTAGCTTTTTACGCATATTTTTATTCTCTACAAGTATGTTTGTGGCACTTTTTAATTTGTAATATTTAATGAGCCGCGCTGATCAATGCGTAGTTTTATTATAATTTTATATAATCTACTTTCCATAGTTTTAAACTCATATACAAATGTTGCTAGCATTAAAATTGATAATAATTTCAAGTAATTTAATATGATAAGTTTTAAAATAGCACAATACATTTTTTTCATTCACTAAATTGTCTTATAGATGATTTCTCATAAATCAATTGAAATATTTTTAAGTTAATAAAATGCAACATTCCTTATTTTAAGTTTTATTAGTAACCTAGTCACGGAGTTCATTTTCATGCGTTTTCATAGTAGTTAAGCACTAATAATTATATAGTTGTTTGTTGTATATACTATAATGTACGGCGGCGACGTCCGCCATTTGAATGTGCCTCTAATAAAAACAATGTTTACTGAATTCGATTTTTATTTAATACCTTTTCCTAATTTTATAAATAAAATTTGCCATGAATATTATAGCAAAACAAAATGGAAATTTACGAAAAACAAACTCTTAACTAAAATTTTGTTAAATTTTTTATTTCTATATACATATATATATTTAAACATTGTTCTTCCCATTTGCAATATCAAGCTGCTTTATATATAACAAAACGCTTTGTTCTAATTCAGTGTATGAATCTTGTATTTTACTGTAATACTTCATATTTTTTAGAAAATATTCAATAAAACAACTATTTCCACACGTTGAACGAGTATTTTATTTTATAACATGTTACGAGTAATAAGTTAAATTTCTTTAAACTTTCAGTTATTTTAACACGTTTCGAAAATCAAATAAAAGTTGTATAAATGGAACAATAGAATGCAACAAATAGAAAATATCAAAACATAATAGTATTTATACATATTTTATTGTAACATAACATGTCTGAATAATATTGTTTTAATAACAGAATATTAAAAATAAATATAGTGGCAGAATCAATTGATTTTGGTACAAAGCTTCCACATAACAATTGCTTAGAACTCCAAAGATTTGCAGATATTGCAAAGAAATTAGTGTATGAATCATCATATCTAAATTATGAAATTTAGACAAATACTCAAGCTCAATAGGACATAATTTTATAACAAATTATGATTTAAATACATAGGCACATAACAACATTTTTAATGTTTCGACTATTTGGACACTAAGGTCTCTTTAAAAGCAAGTCGTATAACAAAGAAACAAAAATATGTAAATATATTTTCCATTGGAAAAAAAAGTGACAGTAACGAATGTTACATCATGTATAATTATTATCATTTTACATTTGATCAGCAAATATTTATATTTCTAAACCTTATCATTCACATATTTAATTCAGGACATATATTGTCTGAAACATTTGTACTATGGTTATATCAAGCAGCTCGGGAAAGGTTGGGGGTCAGTAAAAACAAGTAACAATACAACGATTTAATACATCTATTAACAACTACTATATCAACTGTTCTACGCTATTCGCTGACAATTCTAACAATCTCCAAGCCGCCTTCGGATTGAGCTCCTGTGGATCCCGACACAGCACCCAAACATAGTTAACTCGCATAACTTTATTTGGATCACCCTCTATAACATTATTTTTACCATCCCGTACACACATTATCTGCTGAGACTGGAATGTTATCACCAGTACGGGACCTTGGTCCATCATTTTGCCCATTACGAGCTCAATATTTTCTATATCTAAAATCTTTGAGTCGAGCCTGTAACCAAATTGCTTGCATTGGTTTATCGGTGTTGCCAGAATGTTGTACACTCCTTCGTAACACCAATCCTTTAATATTTCCAAGTCCCCCCGTACCATTGCTTCTAGAATGTTAGGGATGATGTCGTTCGCGCAGTCTTCTAGAAACTTCTGCGCGGTGAAGTTGGGATCTATTTTGCATATTTCGGTGAGTGTATTCGAGAGCTCTGTCTTTTCGAATAAGTTTCCAAATAAAGAGCTAACTTTGTCCGTTACGAATCTTGATGCTCGGAACACTGGATTTTCTGATTCCTCATACTTTATTTTCCAATCTAGCACCTGCAAATTTTTTTTTAATCTTTTAGTTTTAGATCTTCTGTCGTAAATAAAAAGCTATTTTTTCTATAATTCTGTTTTTACTATAAGCATTAAAAGTGAGTTTTTCTTGCGTAATCTACAATGCCGAAGCTTTAAGATCAATATTATTAGACTTTTAAACTATTAACAGAAGTAGTTAATTTTTTTTTAATTAAAAGGATTATAACAGATTCAAATTAGATCAATAACAAAAAGTATAAATAATTTTCAAATAAATTAAAAAAACATCTTCAGTTCAATGAAACATCAAGACCAATTAAAATATTGAAAAATTCTTAGTATATAACTCGCTAATACTAATCAATATATGCGTTATTTATACCTTGTTGACGTACTGATTGTTGTTCTTGAAGTCCTCCCACTGCTGGTAGAACTTGGAGTCTCGGTGTAACTCCACTCCCAGAGTTTCTGTATCGGGTGTTACAGAACGTTCATCTGCAGCTACCTGTACGTAAACATATTTACATACTTAATTCTTATTAATATTATAATTCTAACGCAAGAACTACATTTATATTTTTTACTGTCATAAAGTAAAGTAACAGCCCGTATATGTCCCACTGCTGGTCAAAGGCCTCCTCTCCTATTAAGGAGAAGGTTTAGAGCTTAATCCACCACGCTGTTGCACTGCGGGGCGGATATACATGTGTCAGAATTTCTCCCGGCACATAGTAACAAAAAATTCTATCAGGTGTAAAGCGATTACAAACAACTTATGTAAATCTTAAAAAAAGTCTGGGAGCAGACTAGAATTTCCATCTAATATTATAAAGTTGAGCAGCTCTGTCTATGATTAAAAGAGTAACTATCGAGTTTCTTGCCGGTTCTTCTCGGTAGAATCTACGTTCCGAACCGGTGGTAGCTTCATTATTTGATGTAATTTTTTTTTTTTTGTTTTTTCATGTATTGACGATTCAAAAGTGCTCGTGAGAGCCTACTTGAATAAAGTATTTTTTGATTTTGATTTTTTGATTATGTTAGTTTTACATTTCACGCTTAAATTACTAAAGAAATTTTAATAAACTTAGTATAGACATAGATTGTGCCATAAAGAAAAAACATCACTTTTTGTCGCGAAAATAAAATTAAAATGGGCTTAAATTGGTACGTAAAACCTAATTTCTCACAGAAGTAGGCTAGTGAAAACATTTACTCTACGGTGACAAGGTCGTGAGAACAAACTTCACTTGCCTTGTATACAGTATGTATATACTAGCTTTCACCCGCGACTTCGTCCATGTGGAATAGTAAATGTAAATCCAAGATATAAGCTATCTTCATTTCAAACAATCAAATCGGTTCAGTAGTTTTGGGTGAAAAAGTAAAAAGTACTATTTAATTATTTCTGTAGGAACTTCAAATTTTTTCGGGATAAAACGTAGCCTATGTGTTAATCCAAGATATAAGCCATCTTCATTTCAAATTACAGCCAAATCGTTTCAGTAGTTATTTCGAGAAAGAGTAACAAACAAACAAACATAGATACATACGTACATCCATCCATCCACACGTACAAACTTTCACATTTATAGTATTAGTAGGATAAAATATTGTACATTAGTCTCGCAAAATCTCGAAATTGACCAATTTTTTATTGTCTACTTGTACTCAATATTGATGTGGTTTAGAAAAAAAAAACCAAAAATCTAAATTTATTTTTGAAAATAATAATTCAAAATTTAAATAATTTAGTATGAAAATTACAACATCGGATTACTTTCAATAGATGGCCTTCATAGTACAAAGTTCAGAGTGACGTCTAATTAGAGACATCAATAAATAAAAAACCTTAAGGTAAAAAAAATATCTACTTTGTTACACAGACTATATTAAAATATTTTACAGACAATAGTGAGAACTTTAACATAATGTATACATTTATTTTTAATAATAATATCTGGCAAACGAGCAGGCTATTACTTGGAACATTTGCCGCACCAGAAGCACCACAAATGCGTTGCCAACTTTAAAGGGATGAAGGAATGATTACGCAGTAAGGAAAGGAATGAAGAAGGTTGGACTTCTGGCTCTCTCTTTCACCGTACCAAATGCTTTACTAGCTACATGTCAACCTTGTGAGAGTGAGATACTGCCTGGTCAAGTAGAGAAACCAGCTGTAGCTTTTACTACAATATTTAGAATACAAACCTCAACTCGTTTTCGCAGCGACGCCGGCGACGTGTAAACTCGCCCTTCTAGACCCTTCGGCGCCATTTCGTTTTTGACTACTTCAGTAGCCTGCAAAGTTTACAAAAACATTGAAATTATTATATTGGTCACATTTATGAAGGAATTTTTGTTATAAATGATACCATAATCAAATTAAAATCTAATTCTAATGTGGAAGAGATATTTATTAGAGAAGGTCAGCTTATTTAAGCTAAGAAGTATATCTTTCACTAAAATCTAAAAGAAATTAGAAACAAAAATTAAATTCATTTTAATAATAAATACTAATTAAAAAAATATTGTGTATAATAAAGTGAATAAAGTTTTATTTACACTTCGTTAAAATTCTTATAAGTTTTGTCATAATTTTTTTCACATACATAATATTGCAATGCATATTATTAGCATTATAGCCAGGATTTTTTTCGTCTGAGATACTTCTTTACCCTGTAATGACTCTAAAATGTTTCAATGTTTGGAATAACAGTAACATAATCCTAGAATGTAGAAAAGATGAAACCACACATTTACCTACGACCTAAATACTTTTGGGGGTTCAGATTTGGTTCATGTAGTAGAATATACAATATTACATGCATTCATAAATACATCGAATTTACCTGAGAAATTGTTTTAAAAGCTGAAGTCTTGCCGAGCTGTTGACTTTTATCAGCTAAACTTTCCGCTGCATCTTTTGCTGTTTTTGATATATCTTCAGTTATTCTTCCTAAAATTAAAAAATAATTGGTACTGTTAAGTTATTGAACTAAATAAGTTACTAAGTAAATAAAAATTAATATTTTCTGAACATAATTTATTGTTCGCTTTAAAGATATTATGAAAATGTAAATTTTCACTTTCTATAATTGTAAATATAAAAGAAAGAAAATTTAATAACTAACTATGCAAATTTTTTTCTTCTCATTGATTTTATAATTTTGTTCACATTGGTAAGACTACCCAACGAAAATGCTAAATCTTTTACAGTTGCTCAGTCATTGTTAAGGAAAATATTTTTGGATGATGAAAGAGTTATAAATGCACATACCAGCCTTTTTGACTATTTCTGTTTTACTGGCTTCTTCCAATACATGTCCCACTTTCCCTTTGATACCTTCGAGGGTCTCTTTCAACACTTCCGAGCTCTTAGAAGCTTCTGATTCAACAGCATGAAACTTTTTTCTTGCAGCCTGTAAAGCTTCTGAGTTCTCAAGTTTCTGAGCTTCCTCTCTAAATTTCTTAATGTTATCTTTCATCTCCTTGTTTTTGGCAATATCTTCTTTGATGTTTTCTATTATGGATGAGAAAAATCCCTTCCGGGCTGAGTAAGTACGACATTCTAAAATTGTACACTGAAATAAAAGTAAGAGAAGTTTAATAAATAGCGCGATTTATAATTCGCGAATGTTGGATAAATTAGACGTTGCACATTCAGTATATTTTCATTTAATTAATATTGTATAAGAAAATTTTCAGAATAAATTTCTTTCAAAGCAAAGCACTGGACATTTATGACTGAACTGTACTATTTATTGTAGATATATTTGAAACAATGTATTTAATAAACTCGTTTCTATTATCTTTAAAGCGATTCATTTAAAAACAAATCATTAAATAGAGAAAATTGGGTAATTAAAATATTGTATTTTACCTGGTCTGGTTTGAGCGGAAGAACTGAAGTTTTTAAATTTATTGGCAGAGCGCACTTCCAGCGAGCTGAGTTATATAATAATTGTCGACAAGAATGCTGAAAATAATCAAAAACTTATAATTTGCACTTATTCACACATAACCTCACGAAAACAAGATGATGTCACATTTACCATTTTTATATGAAAACTATTTTAAAATATTGTTAGAAGTCACTGTGTTGTGGTTTTTATAATTTTAATTCAACCGATATATCGGTTTTTTACGACAACAGAAGGCGAATCATTTCATTTAGTGCTCATTTTTTAATTTTTTTATCGTATTGCACAGATAACAGTTTACAACATAGATCTTGAAGTTGGTTGCAGATTATAAATAGCAAAACTTAACTAAATGTCATAAGAATTCTTTTACATATTTTTAGAACACATTTATATATAACGTAGTAATATATTTTATACAAGAAAAAACTGAGATCTTAAACGTAGAAAGTAGTAAAGTAAATAATTTAGAATATAGAATTTATATTCTTTGTACCAGAAAAATATATGTAGCTCATTGTTAGTTGTCATAGACAATTTTCATTGTTTCCTGTTAGAAATTAGATTTCAATAAATTTTAAATTATTTTGAAGTAATCCTAACTATTAAACAAATTTTATTTAAAATTGCGTGTTAAAAGAAAAAGAAATGCAACATTTTTTAAACCACAATAAATGTTTTTCAAAAAATGTGATGCTAGTTGTTTGAAGTGTAAAAAAATTTGCGCTTCCGGTGTGAAGGCAGTTCCAGAAACATAAGAAAGTGTGCATTTTCATTTATTTTCTGTCCTCGTCATTTTTAGCCACGGTATCGTGTATGAAATTTGTGAAATTCAGTTTTATTTAATGTTCTTTCCTACACTATTGTTGTGGTATAGACGAGAGTTTTTTCTACTCGCATGTATTGAGAGTCACCGCGCATCGTCATAGGGGGAAGGTATACATCAACATAATATCGAATATCTTCACTCCATATTTACTTATATAGATACATAGCGAGTGGCTAACAGATACCACGTTTTCGCCAGCTGGTGCGTACGTTTCGGCTTTAGAAATCTGATAAAGTAGCGAATATCACTGTTAAATGGCTATGTCTAGTGGAAGTGTACACGAAATGCGGCCGTGGAGTTAATATTGAATTGTGGCAGGTTGGTGTGCCCGGCAAGTCGTGTGCTTCTCTGGTCCAAGCTCCGAGGAAGGATCAACAATTCATCCCATCTGTGAGCTCTCGTCCAGTGGGGCGCTACCATTTTATATGACTTTAGCAAGATATACAGGTAAGTTTTTAATATTATATTGAATTATTAATCATAAATCGCGTTTTTTTCTATTGCTCATTCTGCAGTATTTTTTAAGAGGTTAGAATAGATAACTAGCATATTTTACTATTTGTTTTTCTATTTTAATTCACAAACAAGAACGAGTGTTTCATAATAATTTTACTGTAATAACTTCTATCCATAAATATAAAATATTTTTTTATAACAGTCCTTAAAATCAATATTTCCTCTTTTACTTTTAAATTGCGAAATATACTTAAAAAGATTGCCTAGTTACAATAAGTGCTATTTTCCTTAATAATTATAACATTTTCTGAATAAAAGTATTCTAATTGGATATAGTTTCATGTCCATTATGCTAAGTATATTTTTCCTCCAAATATTTAAATAAATGAATATTACAGTGCGTTTTGTTTAAATAAGTTTTCCCCTTATGTTAGTACATTTTCATTCAATGATTTGTCAATTTTTATTAAACTTTGGTAATATTTAGTCCAATTTATATATAATAACCATATTCATAATCAAAATTTACAGGAATACTCTCTAAGCTTAGAAATATATAAAATAGTTTGTAGCTGACAACTTTTCTTACGAGTGGCTATTCTTAGCTTTTATCTAAGAATATCATTATATAATTTTATCTTGAAAATGATCATTAAGCGTAATAAATACAACATATGGAAATTATCTTTTAATTATCATACAGAGACAGGTTAAAAAATTTGAGTCTTACTTACATTCATTAATTTTCTTAAAAATTATCACGTCAGTCAATCGGATATGACATATAAATGCCTTTTATATGATGCTGTATTCTTAATTTACAGAATAAAGATTTGTCATTGTTCTATTACATACGAATTATTACTATATCTTGATTTACTATAAATAAATCAAGATTCAAGTCTAGTCAATCAAGATCTAGTCATTAAAATATTATGCCTTTGCCAAGCCATTCTCATTTGACAATCTAATTAACATGAAATTTCTTGTAAAATTAATGTTTATACGAAATAGGAATTAAATATATCAGGTACGGGACTCACATATACTTAGACAGTCTAAGATAGAATAAGTAGCAAAATTCACATTTTTGTTTCTCATAGAAAGAATGTTACACAGCACTATGTATGTACTCAACCATAGAATCAAAAGAGCATTGCGAACTGAGAGCCCATAAAAGTATTTTAATTAAAAATTAAATTTGGATCTACAAGCAGCAACCTTCTTAGTGTTACCATCGCCATCTTGAATTGAAGACACGAGAGAACGAAAATGATATGTAGCAAAATTCTAATTTCAAGAAAATATAATTAAGTTTTGCTTAAATGTGCAAAATTTATTTAATGCATTTATCCAAAAACAATGTATTTGTTAATGACCTCAAAATGATTGTGTTAATTGAAAAAAAAAATTGTACTCACATGATACATTTATGCTTGCATAGAATAGCGAAAAATCTGAAATGTAACATCACATTTCTCCACTCATGTATTAGAATTCTTATTAGACATAAAAAAATGATAATTTGAAATGTGGTCAGCTCTGGCCAGTATGCTCTATTTCCTATATCTCACTAAGTATAACTTGTGATACATGTCACATAATATGGCTTTTGGGATCTATTGAATATGACATGTGTTTTTATTAAGGAGTTACATATCAACATATAGTATTAAGATAGGTGTGAATGCTCCACTTAACGGCTTAATAATTTAAGTAATTGATTATACAATGTTGTTGTATGATGCTTAACAATATTTTGGAACAATTTTGACACAAAAAACCAGAAATTAATCCAAAAATATAATTATATATACATAACCCTAAATTATACACAATTAAAATAGTGTTATATATACACATATACAAAGATCAAAGTTAAGGTTGAATAAAAATATTTACCCACACAGAATATATACACACAAATCTAACAGAAATAATGCATTGTTTTGAGTTAAATTTGTGTGTAAAAACTGTTATGTCCGTTAGTTTCTCAAATTGATGAATTGAAAGATATTATAAATACCGAATCCAAAAAGATAATGAACATTGTCTGCATATTTTTGTATGCATCATTGCATTTTAAATAGCTCAGTGCAATGATGACATATACTTTACTTTACTAGTGGTAGGAGTCACAAAGCTCAGTCATTACCAAAATAGTCACAATACCCAGCGAGTGCAAGACACAGTCAGTTGTTTCTCTACAAAACATTGCCTTTTTGTCAATGATAATGACCAGCTCAGTACGCCTGCTGATAAACTTATTGATAAATCGTGTTGTGACTTTGTTTTTGAAAAGAAATATGATTGAATTTTAATTGGTTTTATCTTCACCGCTTTGTGTATATTATCTAAAATGTTTGTTTGTTTATTGTGGTATGTCAATATAATGTACCATTTTATTCCTTCAATTTAATTTGAAACTTCTTAATAAAATCCGCATTCCAAATCGGCGGTAGCATAACATAAAACCGACATGACAAACTTGTAAATATAATATAGATGTTTCAAAAGAGCTTGTAAAGTTCTATTTGAATAAAGTACATTTTTAGTTTAATTTTGCTTGAGCTAATTGAAAAGGATTAGAGAGGGAAGATATGAAAAAGAATTCACTTCATAGTGATTGAGTTGACTATACATAAAAATGTACCCATAAGGATAACGAAAAATCCTACTATGTATGAGGTGCATAAAAATACTATCTTTTTTTCAAACTCTGGCCACAGTTTATGTAGAATAAGGAAGGCTTTTGCCCACATAATAATAATGTATATGAAGTAAATTTTTTATGTATTTCTTAATAGTTTTATAACAGTTAACACCATTTATAGTCAATATCTTTTTATCAAGTATTTGTGACTGATAAATAATTTTACTTCCATTCAACCGTTTATTTTAATAGATAATATTGTATTTATAGTCAGTGTTCGAGAACAGACTGAAAAACCTCTTTAATTTACTTATAAAGCTTTAACGTTACAATCAATATTTTCTAAATCGAACATTTGAAGAATAGTCAAATTCGAAATATAACTCAGAGTACTGGCCGCTAATAACAGACCATGTTAAATGGTGAAGTCAAACGATGACGTTAAATGGTGACACGCAAGAATTCGTTAGTTTCCTAGGATTGCGGTTCGTCAAATTATGGACGCAATGTTATGGGCGTTTCGAAAAAACACTCTTTGACTTCACGGGTTCAAAGTAGGTTTTCTCGGAAACCGTGCTTTACTATTTCCATAGTTAAATTCTGGAGTGATGTCATCTAAAGTAACCATAAAATGGCCGGCAACAGCATCCTAGGAAAACGTTGATTCAAGGCGTGGCCTTGTTACTAGGTTTAGGCTAGGGTTTGCTGGGATGTATGTATATGTATATCAGGACACTCAAAATATCCTAATTCTTGGATCTAATTCCTAAGTCTTTTTTGTAATCTGTTGGCATATTGAGAAAATTGAACTCATAATAAACGCCTTCTACAGTCTTAAATTGTTATTATGTCATTTGTATAACATATGATTAATATCGCTGCTATTCAAGAATATCGATGCAACTAAAAATGATGAATTTTAGGGAGTGGGGTTTTTAAATTTCTTTATTCATTTGTTGGTGCATAGCTGCGAAATTTAAACGATCCCTTGATGTTATAACTTTATTGGTTTAAAGAAAATTCATCATCGCTACTCTTTTCATGATAAAACATCAAAGATCTATGGTCTTTTGACATACTTAGTTCTATTTGTTACAATTTTGAATTACTACGATATTCTTGCAAACCAGCGATATATTTGGATGCTGATATGCAATACTGTGTCAAGCCACACGGAAATCATTTTGAGAAAACGGCGTCTAAACACGTCGAACCTATTCTTAACACGTCTGTTTGAAGAAGCATATATCCATCTTTTCTATTTTGATAAAAAGTATAACTAGTTAATAGCACATAGGCTAGTAAAGATTTTTATCTAATAATAAGTTTTTCAATATTATATATGTTATATGAAATTGCATAATCTAAAATATGAAACTCAATACAATATTCTAAGCATTTGATTAAGAAACTTTCCGTACTTATTTAGTTCAAACGACTTGAAAAATTTTTGTATAATGTTAAGTATGAAATGCATTATCAGAATACATCAATATCTCCAAATTTGACTTTTTGTAGGTTGACACATTATTGCTTATCAGCATCCATTTATCTTCTGATAAAAAAAAAATCCTTAAGTTGAATTTTGAAAAATTTTAATTTGTCATAGTAAATATGACAATGATATAGCAGACAGGATTTTAAAAAACTTTTAAGTAATACAATATATTTACTTTAATTTATATTTTAAAATACATTGAAACAAAAAATAAAACTTTGTATTTAGCAGCCTGACAATCTACTGTTACTAAAAGTTATATGATAGTGTCTGGGCCGTGTTTCCTGTCCATCATTGTCCTATTTTTCTTTAAAACAAGCTTTTGAGCGATACGGTAGGCTTGACACTTTGTTTGGTAACAACCGATCGGATTCTATTCAATGAGCTATTAAAAGCCACTCCCGAATGGTAAGCTGTATTCATTATATCCCCGGAATATATAAATTTTACGCTTGACGATTAATGTATAAATCATTTAATTAAAAACTAGTCGCCATTCGCGGTTTCACTCGCTTTTATGTTACTGTTTTCCATATAAATCTACCGTGATGTAATGTACCTATAACCTTCCTAAAAAACAGCACCCAAAAATAATTTTTCAAATCGGATCACTAATTTCCGTGGTTACCTCTTACATATAAACTTATGCACAAATTAATTATAACTCTATACTATTCTTAAATATTCGTAAATAATACTAAAAATATTGGACTGAATTTTAAAATTGAACTCATTATAGTCGCGGCTTCTTTAGTCTTAATTTGTTGATATGTGATGAAAAAAATCTTAGGTTGAACTTTAAAAAGTTTTACAAGTCAAGGCGCTATCCTTTGAGATTTTTACTAGACGTACAAAAAAGAGCCATTTACATCAGATTTTAAACTCCACACTCTATTTTAAAGGACTTCGTGCAAAATCGTCAGTTTAACAGACATTTAACGAAGATCCCGAAATTTCATTCATTAACCTTCGTTTACATAATTAAAAAACCATTATCTATTAGTTAGATTACATTCATCTAATTGGAATACACGAGGTTTCCATTTCAGTTAAACTGCCTATCAATATATAACATTGAATTGTAAATAATATATTGGATTACGGCTGTGTGCTCTTGAGTGCAACTCAATATTGAATTAATCCAGAGGGTTCTCGGAATAAGATAATAACATTTGCTTTATCCATTACTTTGGGAGTGCAATTTTTAGTCCATTTCAAATGTGCAGAAATTTTTAGAACGAAAAATATAACTTCAATTTCATTATTTAGTTGTTGTTCCCCATGAAAAGTTATAATCTTTGCTAAAATTGTATTTATCGTAACCAATTTGCTAAAATTCTTAGAGTTGGTTGGTTCGTTGAGACAAACGCCATAAGAAATAAAAAAGGTTCATTAAAATTAGTATACAATCAGCCGAATTGGAACTGTTTCAATAGGAAGTTGATTAAAAGGTTGCCACCCCGATTTATTTCTCGTGAACTGTTTGCTTTGCTTGGTATGCCGAACATAGCAGTACAAAATTGCAATTATTCGCTATGCATTGTTATTCTTTACACGCGCTTGACGTGAATGCTACGAGAACGAAATTCGAAAAATGCGAAGAGTCTTCTATTTGGCTTATTTTGATATCTTTCATTTAAAAAAAAGGCTGATTTTAACGAAATTCAAAAAATAGGAGGTTCTCAGTTCGTCAGGGACTTTCTAATGTATGTTCTTCGATTCCTCAAAAACGACTTTAATGGGTGTGAGGACTTTCAGATTAGTCTCATAGAATCGTCATTAATTTTAGTTCCGTTTTTTTAGTCATTAAATGTTCTCATTTTAAAAATTATGTTATCGGACTAAGTTACAAACTTTCGGTCGTCGGCGTTTAGTTATTTTTAGATTTATTCAACTCTCGCCGTTTGTTATCGGGTTTTCGTGTGAAGACGAACGTCATCCTTCGATAGTCGCTGCGTTAATTATACATACCAGCCGCAAAAAAACTATTTCAAGCTAAATCGTGTTAGAACATTTAAGCGATTACTTATTACCCTTATTATTGCAGTTTTTATTAAACTATATACAATATTATATCATATTAATTTGTGCATATAATTTACATAAACCTATATGAACATTCTCGTCGTGTTCTTTTATTTTTTATCTGGTCGTTTAAGAACAGCAAAAAATTCATTTTAAACAATATGCGCGTTTGTTTAAAGTCATTTTCTGTACTTCTTTGTTCTTTGTTATTCATCTTCTGGTCCTGCTTGCTTTTCCATTAAGTTCAATTTCGTAAAATAACGTACTTCAAAATCATATAAGGAAAATGAGCGTTTTAAGTGCATCAGATTTGCTTGCTTCCATCTGTTTAGTTAGACTAAGTTGCGGCAAATATCAGCAGACATTACGTCCGCGTTTTGCCGAAACGTGTTATGTCATGGAGGTCGACGCACTCGCCTTTCTCGACTAGCACACAGACCTCGTTCCCTCTCGCTCCAATGATTGATCGCTGCTGGAAAATCTGTTAAGAGCCACGCGGAATTTTCATGAGAATTTGCTAATGATAAAAATTTGCTCAAACGATTTGGCCATGACTTGCACAGTTTGGCAGAGATGCGATCTATATCCATTACGGGTGATATTTTGAAGAAAATTTTAGTAGTTCATGGATTTTTGTCTACAAAATCAGATCTAAATGGATGATTGATATATCGGGGTTATCCTTTCTATTCCTGTGAGAAAGTTTATTGTCGTATGGATTGAAAAAATATACTTTTATAGATCTTGTGCACTTTCACATAACATTTACGTTACGTGGTAAAGACATAGGAACTCTTATTTACAAAACTTTCGATTCGTTTGTCGTATCACAATTTTATATCACATTTCTGACGTTACTTTGTAGTATTGTTTCACACGGTTATAAATAAACACAATCAATTTGACAAAATAATTTAATGATAACGTCTAAACAGAACAATAATTCATAAGAGAGTATAACAGATTCCTACAACACTATTTTATTTAATAGCTAATTTTTGAAAATTAATTTTTACTGTGGTCGTATTAATCGTAAGCGATTTTCTGTTATCTATTGAGAAGTTCCCAGCAGTTCTCCAGCTTGGATTATTTCTATCAGATCTTAATCATAATATACCACCACTGTAAAGGTACAACTATGAAATAAATAAGCACAAGATATACCCGTAACATACATATTGAAAATTAGAGAACCTTCTCTTTAATTTAACTAATATTCCACCAACCTCGCAGATATGCGTCGAATCTCAATCTACCCGTCTACATTAATTTTCGATAATTAAGTATATTTAATCAAGGCGTTAAGAGTAAATCTATTATCATGGTAATGTTATAATACTATGAGGATGAGAATAATTTTGCGTGGGACGATTCCAGAGTGATGACCCGAGACCGAGGCACCCAAAAGACCTATCCTTAATCTCTGAAAAGAGTCAAGTAGTTCGACTCTTTTCGGAGATTAAGGATAGGCCAATCGTATTGAGGGGGATACATCTTCTGAAATTATCTTTAAACGTTAATACGCTTTACACGATTTGATCTGTTAAAGAATCGGCGATTTGGTCACTAAATACTTTAATTATATTTCTAACAATAGGAATACGTTATTTAAATTTATTGTACTTTGTTCTTTATGAGCATTATAGATGTCGCAATCAATATAATGTTGTATTTTATGTATATCATTCTCAAGTCAACGTTTTCAACATTTCGCTGCTTTTCAAGAATATCGATTGATTTTAATTTCTTTATTAATGTGTTGGTGCATAGCTGCAAAATTTAAACGATCCTTTGAAGTTATAACTTTATTGATTTCGAGAAAATTCATCATCGCAACTCTTTTAATAAAACATCAAAGATTACTTAGTACTTAGTTCAATTTGTTAGAATTTTGAATCACTACGATATTCGAGCAAACCTGCGATTTGTATCATCATACAAATCAGACAAAATACCACGTGTTACTATCGCTAGTTCTGAAAGATGAATCCAAATAAAATCGGCAAAAAAAAATCCAAATTAGCGTATATATGATTCAATACCTTTACATTAGTTACTGAGTCAAGTTCTTAGCAATATTTTTTTTATTAGCAAGTTCGTTGTCCGGAAGGCTCGTGAAGTCTACGGCGCATCTCAATGCTGTTATTGATCGATCTCGAGATGCGTTGATAAACTTCCTCTGACGCGTCCACTGTGGGAACGGTTTTCGAATGATTCATGATTTTCATTTTATCTTTTACTATGATCGTTGTGATACATATTAGAATGCTATTTGTATTAATAATAAATTGTTTTTAAATTTTGAGATTATTTTCTTTTGTTCTTTAGTCTATGTGTTTGATTTCTATTTTCCTTGTGTGATATTTGTATAAAATATTGTCAGCAAATTTAATTACGTTTTATATGTATTTATCTTTTAAAAACTAATTAAATTTCAAATCGTTACAAATATGCCGCATTTCATATTATTGAATCTTATTCACCAAACGATGTGTTACATTAGTTTTACGCCGGTGCTAAATTTTCAAACCGGCGAGGTTGGCCTGGAAGGTTCGAGCGAGCGGCTAGAATCGATAGCACGGCGCACGCGTGCCGACCTACACCCCAGCCGCCTCCCCTACCCAGCGCCTCGGTACTTCCTGCGGAGCCTTCTACGCCGTCGGCAATGCGGAATACTATTTTGCCTCTATTACTAAACTCGAAATTTAATATCCTGATGTCGCTTTCGTTTTAACAAATACAATTATTTTCATGTTTTGATTGATTTTAAGCTGTGGTTGAGGAATTTAGAAACGTTAAATGTATTATGACTGCTAAGATTTCCATAATAAAGAAATACATGTTTTTACTTCCCGTCAGACATTTCAATCCATTAAAGAGCATACACTCCTAAGACATTAATATCATTCTAATAGTTTTTTTAACGGTAAAGGTATCATGATCTATAAATAATTCATATCATTGCGGCTTTTTACTATCATTGTCTCCATTATCAACGTTTACTGTTCGATATGGTTATATTTTCTACAAATGGTTATCGTTGCTTCGTTTGTTCACTTCTAGAATATTTATAAATTAATTTTAAATATGTTCGTGGGTACATTAAACATTCGCGGTTACATACAGACTCATATGTAATTATTATATAATTATTTTCTCAATCGACATAAAATAGACTATAAAAACTCGTAGGGACATTATGATAGCTTAAGTTGTCCTAGCGCAAGAGCCGTATCGCATTAAATTATAAAAAAATACTATTTTATATTTGATTGTTGGAGTTTATATTAAGCTTTTCATCGTAATAGTTAATTGTTTAATTATTGATGTATAAACATTTACGTATATATAATTCAACTATATATTATCCATTTTGGAAGCTATTTCGGAATAAGTTTCCGATTATTTTGTAAAATCAGCAGAGTCATGGTTAGATCTTTTCATCACAGCGTTTGAAACTAAAATATTATAAAAACGTAGTGTAAAATCATCACTAGTCAAAATTAGGAAACACAAATCAAAACTTGCGACACAGAAAGATTTAAGCCGATGTCGCGCTCCAGGTGTTCTAAAATTAAATTATTGGTCCCTGAGCAATGCACAAGAGTGCAGAGTTAGGTCTTTCGCGCAATATTGGATACGATTTTACAATTGTATGTACTAGGCGTGGTTTAGTACGAACTATGACGTACTTACTAGTTACGGGGATGGGCTTAGTATTTAATCTGTGGCTAATGCCATTTTACATATCCACATTACATTACTATGTAATATATTGTCAAAGTTAAGTTCTCTATTTCATATATCATAATGGGTACCATCGAGTACGGAGTGTAGACAGCTATATATTTATATAATTTCTCGAAGCTAATATTTGTCGGTAGAAACTATTTTCCATAATACTCAATCAATATATATGTCTTATGTGCTATCTTGAAAATCATTTGTTCTTCTATAATTAAGTAAATATCTTAAAATTAATGTAATTAACGGTGCTAAGCATTTGCACAGGTCACCTAATAAATAAATTTCAATACTAAAAATGCATGAATTCTTATGTCACAAAAGAATTGAAAATAATGATAGGGCTAATGATAGATTATAGATATTATAATAGAAACTAATTAACCGATTACAGCAGGTTTATATTTCTGCAGCACAATAGGAATATAAAAACAAAGGCCTACACGCAAACGAGGAACTATTTTTTTTTTATTAAAAAAAAGATTGTAAACGAGCAGGGGTGGGGGAGGGGCCATAGGTCAAGTGATCAACGCAGTCCAAGATTTGCAGTATCAGCGGAGACACAAATGCATTGTCAGCTTACTCAGATTCCTTATTATAGATGGATAACAGCGAATCGAAAGTAAAAAAAGGGATGAGGAGAGAAGCTCTAGCTCTCTTACTCACCGTACGAAACGCAGTAATATTTGCCACTTTACGCTGATCATTTATGAAAGTGAGGTATTGCTCCAGTCGAGTCGGCCCACATAGCTTTAGTCAGTGGGCTACAGCTAGGCCCTACCTCAATAAAAAAAAAAAAAACAATTTTAAAATTCAATTCTCGATGTACTTTTTTGTCTGTCGAAATAGATCTTTCTGAATTGAATCTCGCAACCGAGGGATTAAAAGTACTGCTTACAAAAATCTCCCAAACAATTTATTTTGTAACGGTTCGATGATTTAAGTATTCGCTGAGCAAGTTACTTTTCTGCCTAGGCAGTTTTTAACAGACGCTTAGAAGCGCATAATTTGATCAAAGTAGCTAATAACACGGTGACGATACAGAATCCGCGGTACGTGCATGCATTGGACAATTTACATGTAGCGAATGAAATCAACCTTGACTCGGTTGACGTTCGCCTCGCCTCCGCGTTAACCTAACCCGATACTAAAACGACCTGACCGGCGAACTGATATTGCTACGATAATTTATTTATATTCATTCAATATGTCACGTGTATGATTTAATTTTGCGTGCTAAATCATATTTACTGTCGAGTGCGTGAATTATTATTATATTATCTTTATTGGGATCTTTATCGGCTGACGATGTTGTTCTAATGATTACTAAACATATTTGGCCCAAAATAAAAGCTTGCTTGCTTGGTATCACTTAACAATGTGATACCAACAAAGCTACCTCTAAAGAAGCGCTCTTAGCATTCTAAGCTAGGTAGTGTTTATCACGAATCAGGTAAACAAGGTGTATGAAAGAAAAGATTTAAAAAATCGCTCGGAAAAGTTAAAAATTAATTATTAAAATATCTCTATATTAAAAATGAGGATTTAATGAGTATCCGAGCGAAACCGGAGAGGGCATCCAGTTGATTATAAATACATCAGAATCATCGCATATAAAATCATATTTTAAAAATTTTGGTAATATTGTTTTATGTACCACCAGTTCAGAGTAGCGTTTCCAACAGAAACCGACCAGAATTTCAGTAGACATTCTTTTAAAACTCAATCCATTTCAATATCTATTATCAAACTCCATTTCGCTTCAAAGTATCGATTCTAAAGCCCAGTGAGCCGCGAAAGCAGGCGCTCGGATTTGCTCACGCTTGATTACCGGAGGATTTAATAGCGTTCCTCCTCAATGCGACCGCTCGGGGTAAAGGTGGATCTTTATCCTATTAATTTGAATGATAAAACGGGTCTGTAATCATTAATTAAGCGCTTCTGAACGCGATCATTCTTAGATTTTAGAAGCTAGAGCATATGGTAATAGTTCGTCGTAAATAGCGCTTGGGAGCAATTTTCTGGAACAATGGACTATGGTTACTAATGATAAAATCGCTACATTTTAGCAAGGAATTTTTTTTATTATTTGCCAAGAAACTTTAATCACATATTTCACCCCATCACGTTTTATTCTCGCACCTTTATCTTATTCCACGGTTCAATCTATAGCTATACCAAAAAAATATCAAAATTGGTTGAGTGATATTGGCATGAAAAAATAAAAAACAGAATTACTTTTCAGAATAATGAAACAAGTAATAAATCATATTAGTGTCTTAAGGTAGATATAGAATTAGATGATACATCTCAATTGAAACGACACGACCATCGAACGTTGCGTGACAATTTGATGGATGCGATGCCATAATTATTTTCAACCAACAAGTTTTATATACAATATTCCTATTGCAAAATTCCCATAGACAGCGTATCAATTGATTGTTTTTTTTTTATCTGATGTATGTCACGAGTAACACCGAAAGCCGGTTTTGATGTTCGACGTTTTACTCGGCCGGATGTTACTCTAGTTACAATGGTATCTTGTCTATGATGCATGAATTCATAGACAATGTTACAGTTATGTTTACACATTGTAATGAATGCACTTTCAACGGATCTAACAAAAATGTATAATGAAATCTATACTAATATTATAAATAGGTAAAATTTGTTTGTTGATAGAAAGGTAATCTCTGAAACTACTGATTCTATTTTAAAAAATTCTAAAAATAAGAATTTCTATTTGAAAGATTTTTGCGTTCGAAAGCCCGTTTATTGGGGAAGGTTATAGGTTATTTTACATCATGTAACGACTCACAGGAGCAAAGCAGTAACCATAAATGCGAATATATTGTAGGACGCAACTAACATTCGCCACTGACTTGTCTTAATCATTTGCAAGTCGCGTTGAGTTCCGAGTGTCTCTGGCTAAGCGAAATTTTCGCAGCACATCCGCCCGTTTAAAATCACTTCTGCGGCTTATTGCTTACCGTGTGCACATGCTTGTTGTTATCCAGTTATTGTACAAGTTGCACTATCAGTCGCGACAGTGAGTCACATACGATAAATATTTCAGAGTTTAATCTTTTCGTCTCATTCTTATCTCATTTTAAGCTCATATAATTTATGCTTTATCTTACCACTAAACAAATATTTTCAAATAATAGATTTTTTCTTTGTTTTGGTAAAAAGAATATATATCATTTTTTAGTACTAAAACAGGATTTCGGTGATTCCCGTTTCGGTTTGTGTTATCGTTTGAGGGATCGAGGGAAGAAGGGGTTGTTGTTAAATCAAAGTAAGTTTAATAATCGATATTTGTAAACGCTCCACTAGTAGAAGTCAGAAATATTATTAAACATGCAATATTATACAATTACTGTCATACGATATAATAATAATCGAACGTGGAACATCCAGTGTGGTATGTGCTTTTGTGAGATGCATAGTATTGATCACGACTCACGTTTACAACATTTCATTCGGTCAGAATCTTTCCGATGAATAATGAATGGTACTCGCGACGTTGTATATTTGATACTTTGTGTGGTACAAGGCATAGGAAACGAATTTATATATCACAAAGCGTACTATAAAATTTCGACCCAACTGGGTAACATAAAATTTAGTCCTTTAATGAAATGGTTGCATCATCATTATCCACTATAACCAATATAAGCTCCAGCAGGATTCACTCCACGGGCATGCATGATTTCCATCCGTTTAACAATCTTATATTTAACTTAATTTGTAAATATAATTCAGATATCTCAAAGTAAATTAAATCTTTTAGGATAAGGTGAAATCCCATTGCATTGTAATCTAACATGTTGCTTCATCTTTGACAATAATGCATTGTAATTCTGTATAGTTTCGTCCATGCAATAGAGTGAACTTGCGTATCTAATTCGGTTTGTCGTGTTATATACGCGTATACATGTAATGTATACCAGTATTACGCAAAAATGCTAAAATATTTGTCACCAAAGACTATACTATACTTCCGAGAGAAAACCATTCAATACTTTTGGCAGATGAAACTTACAAGAATGCATCACCTAATATAACTTCTTTTCTTCTTTATTTTGTTTTGTGGCTTTTCGTTGTGCCAATTGTGCACATATTATTTCGCCAATGTCACGTGGAGTGGATAAAACACGATTAAGATTGTTCGGTGGGCTAATATAACTTTACCGCCTCTAACCTGAATGCTTCTTTTCGACAATGACAGCGTTTGTTTATCACGTATGTCAACCAACTCACAATATTGCTATAAGTTCTCAACCAAGTAACGGAACGATTAGATTTCTTTCACGCCAACTTGACCACTATTCCAGTTTGTTAAAGACGATTTTGACATGCACGGTTTTAATCATGCAACTTTGTACGTCCGTCGGAACTCGGGGCATAAAGATTTCCTGTGTCAACATTGTTGTTACTCGGAATGTGTAAGCTGAGAGAGGAATTTTGAGGATGTATAGTAGTGTTGTTTACATTATTACGTGCTGTCGTTTCACAAACAGTACCTTTGCATGTGATTTTAAAAGTTGATCCGATGTCAGTCATATTTATATTCCAAATGAGAGAGTCGTGTTTCCATAAATAGGTTTTGGTAAGGGATTGTTACTAATGTATAAGAAAATATATATTTTTACGTATTATGCAAAAATTAATGTAGTCCATGCGAAATGCGTCACGCTGCTCTAAAACCCAAAATGTCGGATATTTATGCCGCTAACACAATACATAAATTCGTCTCATGAAGTAAGTAGGTACTTAAATGCTGAGTGTGATTATATATAAGTTACCTTAAATGTATATAATGATAATTTACCAAGAAAGTATTATTGTTCAATTCAATTCTCCAAACGTATTCATTTAGAATAAAAGGCTTAAAACTCTGTAGACAGTGTCTACTAGACGCATTGGGGTTGGTCGAACACTTCAGCTTTGATTTCGCATCGAATAATCCGGCCTGAAAATCTGTAGAAGAACCCTTAGGTTTAGTTTTTGTGTATGTTGCGAGTGTTCCGCTTAGAATGGCGTATTCAAAGTATAGCGCAATGCGGACTTCTTACCTGAATACAAATGAAAGTACGCTACACACTAAACAACGGATTTGAACTAAGTTTACATGACGTCGATTTTTTCAAATAAAAAAAAAGATCTTTTCCTTTGTTTTATCATCATCTATGTAGCATTTTTTCCCGATTGTACCAGGGTTTGTTTACTATTCTAGTCCAGATTCACAAGTTACTGATTTTTACACATCGATTACGAACTGATCTCCGCAAGCCCTGGAAGGCAAACCAGTAACCATTTAGACTAGAATAATTTCCCTAAGAGTAACGATAACGATTGTCAGGTGATTGTGATAGCGACCGGGACTAACGACTTTACGTGCTCTCCAAGTCTGAGTCACAGTGGGTAGACCCTCAAGGACAAAACACCCGGACTTAGAAACATATTTATACAGTTGTAAATATCTGTCCCGAGCAGGGATCGTATCTGCAACCGTCGACGTTAAAGGCACATTCAGCACTAAGACAACAACCACACACACAAGGGCGACCATCTTTACGTTTGCTAGAATTTTTTTATATCTTTACACTTTAATCCTAATGCGAGAATAAAAAACTAGATTAGGTTAGTTCATTAATCCAAGCGAAGCAGCGCGTGAGAAATAGTTCAATATCAAATGTCTACAGGCAGTTTAAAGATTTACACTAGAATCTAGCGCTTTGGAATGTTTCCAGATTGTCAAGCAGTTTTATGGTGGAACCAGGCCGGATATCGCGTGATCGAAGTTTGAAGAGAAAGTCTAGCATAGAGTAAAGAAAATATTACAATTAATATCGTATATATACATTTTAAAATAAGTACTAATATTGCATATTATTAAGTCTGTTAAAATTTTAATTTAAAAATAAAACTGAAGTGTAGAATAACATTTTTTTTTTAAATAAGCCGAATTGGCTGCTAACATCTGCCATATTAGATTTCATGTGACGTCACATAACCAAAAGTAACGAAATTCTTTAAAGTATCAAATCTTAGATAAAATTGTGGTCGATTTCAGTTTGTAACTAAAATATAAAATATATGCTTCACGCCTAGTAACATCGTAGGTATGCAAAAAGGGAGGCAGTTTTTTTATGAATGTTTTTTTTATATCTCTATATTGCCATCTTAAATCACGCTCTAGTCGGCTGAATTGCCACTCGACCCAGCCTTGGCGGTCATCTCAAGAAACTTTACACTAATGAAGGACACTTCACGAGCTTTGATAATTTACGCCGCGCTAACGAAACGACCATGAAGTCAAAGCTTGTCGAATCACATTTAACGGGTGTAAGTGACGTAAATAAGGAGAAAATATATGCGTATATTGAAAGAGATTAAATGAATTACCATCCTACGTGACATCCGCGAAATGATCTGCGCTCATATCGCACGATTAAAAGTCATTAATCTAAACAATTGAATTGAGATTATATAAAATGGAATGGAGAAAATAGTGTAAATAAACTTAGTGATTTTTGGCGTTTTGGTCGGCCGCTTCGAAGAGTTTTCAAACAAGATTACAAAATAAAATTGAACTAATTAATAAAAATAATAACTTAAAATTCGAATGGATATTTGTACGTTTACTACTAACTATGTATAAAGTGTGGATACAGTCATACTATTCTCCAATATCAAGAAAGCAATCAATTTACATGCATCAGTCAACCGTAACGAAACGGTTTTGATAAGGTATTGCAAACTGAAATCTTTTCTTATTCGCCTAAATCACATATTCAAATACAATGACTGCGTCGTAGATTTTAAACCGGAAACCATAAATCTTCAATACGAAATGCGGTAGCCGAAAGTAGTATATAATATTTTACGACGTTACCATAGTTGTGTGCGTACAACACAGGTTTATTGACCAATAGCGACGAGCTCGTTCAAGGACATGTTCGTGCGATTACCACACGCGAGCTGGTGTGCGTGCGTACGAAAACTTTAAACGTAGTATTTTTTAACCTGGTGAAAGGATATTTAGACCTATATTTGCTTGTACGTGTAGGCCTCGGCTTGATCATTTTTTTTTCACCCACACTACACGTGCTGTTGTTTTGAATCCGCAAGTTGTCAGACGTTGTTATAACTCTGCAGTAAAGTATCGGATCACCTTGGGTTGTTTTGCAAGTCGATTTGTAAAATGCCAGGTAAATAAAGTAAGTTCTACAATACAAGGTTTTTATATATGGTTTAATGTAAGTGAAAGGAAAGCTACAGAATTATATACGGAATATTTGTCAAATATGTATTTTTGAATTTTCTTATCAGTCGGTAGGATCATGGGATGAAACATAGTCTGCGAACATTTACCGTACTTATTGGCTTTGGTCGTAACGTCAGCTGAAGACAACGATAATGTTACAACTATCTACTCGTATTACTATTACTGCGTCAATCATATTTTGAAATGATAAAAAGATAAGAAATAAAAAGCTACATGCAGCAATCTTTAATAAGCAATTCGATAAAGACGTGCGTTAAATTGATTTATATGACTGTTATGTGTATAAAATGTATTCGTGTTTACTCATGAAAAATGTAAATGCATAACCATATATAACTAAAATGAATAATCAGCTGATAACTTTGAATTCTAGTTCGATATTATATGCACAATACTGAAATTTGTGAGTGAAAATGTATTATAACACAGGCAGCAGTATATTATTACTATTTTGGTATTTTAAGGAAAAAAATACAATTACAGAAAAAAAATCTGATTAAAAGGAAACATTGAATCTACTTGCGTCTCTATTGCGAAGTTACGTTTTAGTCAAAAGTTTATTCGATAATTATTATTTGACCATTTCTTGTATGTTTAAACACCTTCTTTTTATGAAAACAGCGGAGACAAGGCATGTTTAGTGATCACCGTGAACATTTGTATCACTAGATGATTCCCTAAACAAAAGTCCAAATAATATTTCTGAAGCATCATTAGTTCAGAGTTGTTTATTTCCATTGTTACAGAGACATCAGTACAGTGCGTGGAGAGTTGTCGGTGTGTCGCGGCGAGGGATCCCGGCTGCCGGCGAGCGTGCATGACGCTTCACACACTAAGCAATACTGCTCGCAGGTCAGAGAATAACTCGTGTTTATTCGCTTTAGGTAGCTAGGATGACCTATGCATAAGTTGGGAAATCAAATATAAATCGTTTCTAGGAAAATGTCTAATTTAATTGATTAAATTTGAATTCTTGCAATATTTCATGATTGTGTCTTGGAAATGTACAAAATACACTTGAATATGAATAAAGAATATTAATATTGGACTTTCACTAAAATTATATAATTTCAAAATTTTTTATAGTTCAAATAAAGTTAGTAAATAGATGTTTATGAAGTCGAAAGTCCTCATCATACTAGAGTTTTGCGTACGCGAAGTAGCCGCGGCGTGTTCTGTTACAGAAGATCAAAGTTTTCCAGTAACAGACATCGGAAACTGCTGCCGCTGCGGCAGACGTGACTGGCGCGCTCCGCGGGTGCCCCCGGCCCGCATGCCGCTCTAGACGCCCCTCCGTGCACGACCACTCCGCACCGCACCGCACTACCCGGTGAGTCTCGTGACACTCCCGTACACTCCGGCCCGCATGCCGCTCTAGACGCCCCTCCCTGCACGACCACTCCGCACCGCACCGCACTACCTGGTGAGTCTCGTGACACTCCCGTACACTCCGGCCCGCATGCCGCTCTAGACGCCCCTCCGTGCACGACCACTCCGCACCGCACCGCACTACCCGGTGAGTCTCGTGACACTCCCGTACACTCCGGCCCGCATGCCGCTCTAGACGCCCCTCCCTGCACGACCACTCCGCACCGCACCGCACTACCTGGTGAGTCTCGTGACACTCCCGTACACTCCGGCCCGCATGCCGCTCTAGACGGCCCTCTGTGCACGACCACTCCGCACCGCACCGCACTACCCGGTGAGTCTCGTGACACTCCCGTACACTCCGGCCCGCATGCCGCTCTAGACGCCCCTCCCTGCACGACCACTCCGCACCGCACCGCACTACCCGGTGAGTCTCGTGACACTCCCAACACTCCGGCCCGCATGCCGCTCTAGACGCCCCTCCCTGCACGACCACTCCGCACCGCACCGCACTACCCGGTGAGTCTCGTGACACTCCCGTACACTCCGGCCCGCATGTCGCTCTAGACGCCCCTTCATGCACGACCACTCTGCACTACACACTTCCGAAGACTTGATAGAACCTTCTGAAGACAATCCTTGCAATCGACATGATTTAAGAGACCAACCGCCTTAATAAGTGCCATATATGTCTATTGTTACAGATCCAGTGTCAAAAAAAAACCACTCCTGGAATAATTAGTTAGGATAATAATTTAAGTGAGCACATAAGCAGCCATGGGGTCCGTCAACGTAAACCGGAATGTGGCGGACGCATTCTACCGCTACAAGATGCCGCGCATCTGCGCCAAGGTGGAGGGCAAAGGGAACGGCATCAAGACTGTCATCGTCAACATGCCCGAGGTTGCCAAGGCGCTGGGCAGACCTGCTACGTGTGAGTATTAAAGCTACACAGCCCACAATCATTACAGGTTATTGAGATAATAATTTGTCGGTCACATTGGCTCCAACAATTTTCATGATCCAAGGATTGATTTGTAGAAAAACGTCGTTTTTTCTTATCACCTCTGGAATAAATCCAACTTTAACCTTAGATGTCTTCGAAGTGATCATTGTTTCTTGCGATGTATTAAAAGATTTTCGGTGACAACGGTACTTTTGTGCCGCAGACCCCACCAAGTACTTCGGCTGCGAGCTGGGCGCGCAAACGCAGTTCGACTTCAAGAACGAGCGCTTCATAGTCAACGGCAGCCACGACTCCGCTAAGCTGCAGGACCTGCTGGACGGGTAGGGTTTTATATTAAAATACACTTTTTTTTTGTCAAGCAATTTCTAAATTCTTAGCTAAATACCCAAATTGCTTTTTGGCAGAATACTTAAGTATATTTAAATCATACTTGATGTAACAACCTATAGATGTCTCATTTTCAGCAGCAGCTTACTCTCTTATTAGTGGGAAGGTTAGGACTAAGAGTTTTATCAACGACGCTATTTCATTGCCGATATACATGTGTCAGAATTTCTTCTGACATATGCAGGTTTCCTCACGATGTTTTCTTTCATCGCTGAGAACGAGATCAATTTTATCTAAAATTAGCACTGGATAAACTCAACGGTGCTAGCTGTCGCGATAATCGTTTGAGGTCGACGTATTCCAACCACTAGGTCATCTCGATAATACCATGAAGGAGGTAGTAGACGATAGACTAATTGTTAATGGCGTTGGATCGCAGGTTCATCCGCAAGTTCGTGCTGTGCCCCGAGTGCGACAACCCGGAGACGGAGCTGATCGTGTCGACGAAGCGCAACACCATCTCGCAGGGCTGCAAGGCGTGCGGCTACCACGGCCAGCTCGACTTCAACCACAAGCTCAACACCTTCATCCTCAAGAACCCGCCGGCGGCCGACCCGAGCATGCAGGTAGCCTGCACACTTCACACTGCCGTGGGCACGACAGGCGGAGCTGATCGTGTCGACGAAGCGCAACACCAGCTCGCAGGATTGCAAGGATACACACATTTCATACATGCCACACACTTGGATATTCATACTAATTTAAAGAAATGACAGCACGGGTTTCATAATTTTCTACTTCTTCTTCTTCTTCGAGGCGGTATAATTTTATACATAAAAGGCAACGCAAACTAAAAAACTACTTGAAAATTAATCATAAGTTGTGTCTCAGGTCAGATTGTAACGGAAAAGTAGTAAACAGACTTTTTTTCATGTCAAGAAAGTTTTATAATAACAGAAAGAAAATATAAATTGAGTATCATTCATAAAAATAAGTAACAACAGGTAATTTTTTTTCTTTTCAGGGCTCATCGTTGACGGAAGGGAATCGTGGCAAGCGTTCGAAGCGTAGCGGGCCTGCGGCCAACGGCAACCACGATGGAGATAATCATGATGCCAAAAATGTAAGTCCAAATTATTATTCGCGATTCTACTCGTGTTTATGGTTATTGCTTCGCTTTTGCGAATCGTAGCGTGGAATACTGTAAATATAGTCCATATATGTATATATATAACCTTTTATAGTAAAGGAACTATCTAACGCAAAAAGATTTTTTCAAATTTTATCCATAGTCTCAGATATTACCTCCTAAATACAAACTCACATACAAATTTGACATCTTTTTAATATTAGTTTAGATATGCTATTGATATTTGAAGATGCAGTATTATTTATGTGCGGGGATAATAACAACACAAACATGCAATATCATACGACAACCCCATTACGTTTTAATGTTATTTAAATCGGTGCTATTGCTGTATTCTAACAGAACGCGTGTATTTTATTAAGATTGGCGTTATATTTACAAATACTTAAGTATATCTACAAATCTAAGCAACATTGACTCGTATAAATCCAGCTCGAAGGTCCAATATGGTCCTTCGAGCCAGAACACATATTTTATTTGTTGTTTTACAAGTTTGGTTAATGATGTCCAAGCAAAGACTAATGTATTGTCCCGAAATTTATGTCACTGTAATTGACACATCCAATTTCTTCGCACGATAATCATTACGTTTATCAGGTTCGTTAAAAAAAATCTGGCATTTTAACATTAATATAATTCTGTACTTTGTAGGAGAGCGACGTACCAGTAACTCCTACCACTCCGAACCCGAAGGAGAAGAGCAAGAAGGAGAAGAAGAGCAAAGCCGCTGATGACGATGACGACGACTGCAACTGGACCGTTGATGTTAGCGAGGAGGCTGTCAGGGCGAGAATGCAAGGTTGGTAGCCCTTTGAACACCTCATCCGAATGATCTAATTGAAAGGTAATGCTTTTATTTTTCGAGTATGTATGTGTGTAGTTTGATGGATTGAATCGTAATATCGTGAGGAAACTTACATGTACCGGGAGACATTCTGATACATGAACCTTTACTTTACTTTTACAGATTTGACGGAGGGAGCCAAGAGTATGACTCTCTCGGAGGACAGCGAGAAGAATGAGAAGCAGCGTATGGATTTGTTCTACTCATTCCTGAAGCAGCGTTCTGATGCTGGTGAGGTGGAAGGAGCGAAAGCCGTCAGCGATATATTGCATGAGGCGGACAGGTTATTATTTGTTTTTGTTTTCATAAAGAACTGGAAGTTTTTACCATCCTATTTTCTTCTTAATCTGGCATTTGTGTCCCTTACGGTGGCGGTAATCACTTAACAGAAGGTCCCACCCACCCAAAACCTTTTCTACTGTTGTTAATAAAAAAGAAATAGGTAAATTAAAAGTAAAAAAAAAACAAGTTGTTGACTAAGTATCAGTAAATAATCTAGTTGTCATTGTTAAAAATGGGCAAAAATTTTGTGTCAAATAGTATGTATTAATATAAAATATTTATAGTTAAATAGTATTTTAGTTTAGAAGATTCTTCTCTCGATTTGTCTGCGTGTAGTATGTTGCGCTTCAGTTTCCATCGCATTTTTCGGGACTAAAAGTTCAATATTTGTATAGTAATCGTTCCAGTACTTTTTTAGTTAATTCATTACAAAAAAACGTACAAAAATCTTTTTATAATATTAGTAAAGATAGCTTCTAAGCATTAGTCAGTAACAGTACAAACGCACCTGCAGGCTGGAGGTGAAGTCCAAGGCGCTGCTGGTCGCGTTCGAGGTGCTGGTGGGCGCCAACAGCCTGGCGGCCGATGTGAAGCGGCACCGCGTGCTGCTGCTGCGCCTGGCGCGGGCGGACCCGCGCGCGCCGCGCGCCGCGCTGCACGCGCTCACCGCGCTGGCCGCCACCAGCGCCGCGCTGCTGCCGCGCGTGCCCGCCGTGCTCAAGGTGAGTGTGTATCCCGCGCTGCACGCGCTCACCGCGCTGGCCGCCACCAGCGCCGCGCTGCTGCCGCGCGTGCCCGCCGTGCTCAAGGTGAGTGTGTATCCCGCGCTGCACGCGCTCACCGCGCTGGCCGCCACCAGCGCCGCGCTGCTGCCGCGCGTGCCCGCCGTGCTCAAGGTGAGTGTGTATCCCGCGCTGCACGCGCTCACCGCGCTGGCCGCCACCAGCGCCGCGCTGCTGCCGCGCGTGCCCGCCGTGCTCAAGGTGAGTGTGTATCCCGCGCTGCACGCGCTCACCGCGCTGGCCGCCACCAGCGCCGCGCTGCTGCCGCGCGTGCCCGCCGTGCTCAAGGTGAGTGTGTATCCCGCGCTGCACGCGCTCACCGCGCTGGCCGCCACCAGCGCCGCGCTGCTGCCGCGCGTGCCCGCCGTGCTCAAGGTGAGTGTGTATCCCGCGCTGCACGCGCTCACCGCGCTGGCCGCCACCAGCGCCGCGCTGCTGCCGCGCGTGCCCGCCGTGCTCAAGGTGAGTGTGTATCCCGCGCTGCACGCGCTCACCGCGCTGGCCGCCACCAGCGCCGCGCTGCTGCCGCGCGTGCCCGCCGTGCTCAAGGTGAGTGTGTATCCCGCGCTGCACGCGCTCACCGCGCTGGCCGCCACCAGCGCCGCGCTGCTGCCGCGCGTGCCCGCCGTGCTCAAGGTGAGTGTGTATCCCGCGCTGCACGCGCTCACCGCGCTGGCCGCCACCAGCGCCGCGCTGCTGCCGCGCGTGCCCGCCGTGCTCAAGGTGAGTGTGTATCCCGCGCTGCACGCGCTCACCGCGCTGGCCGCCACCAGCGCCGCGCTGCTGCCGCGCGTGCCCGCCGTGCTCAAGGTGAGTGTGTATCCCGCGCTGCACGCGCTCACCGCGCTGGCCGCCACCAGCGCCGCGCTGCTGCCGCGCGTGCCCGCCGTGCTCAAGGTGAGTGTGTATCCCGCGCTGCACGCGCTCACCGCGCTGGCCGCCACCAGCGCCGCGCTGCTGCCGCGCGTGCCCGCCGTGCTCAAGGTGAGTGTGTATCCCGCGCTGCACGCGCTCACCGCGCTGGCCGCCACCAGCGCCGCGCTGCTGCCGCGCGTGCCCGCCGTGCTCAAGGTGAGTGTGTATCCCGCGCTGCACGCGCTCACCGCGCTGGCCGCCACCAGCGCCGCGCTGCTGCCGCGCGTGCCCGCCGTGCTCAAGGTGAGTGTGTATCCCGCGCTGCACGCGCTCACCGCGCTGGCCGCCACCAGCGCCGCGCTGCTGCCGCGCGTGCCCGCCGTGCTCAAGGTGAGTGTGTATCCCGCGCTGCACGCGCTCACCGCGCTGGCCGCCACCAGCGCCGCGCTGCTGCCGCGCGTGCCCGCCGTGCTCAAGGTGAGTGTGTATCCCGCGCTGCACGCGCTCACCGCGCTGGCCGCCACCAGCGCCGCGCTGCTGCCGCGCGTGCCCGCCGTGCTCAAGGTGAGTGTGTATCCCGCGCTGCACGCGCTCACCGCGCTGGCCGCCACCAGCGCCGCGCTGCTGCCGCGCGTGCCCGCCGTGCTCAAGGTGAGTGTGTATCCCGCGCTGCACGCGCTCACCGCGCTGGCCGCCACCAGCGCCGCGCTGCTGCCGCGCGTGCCCGCCGTGCTCAAGGTGAGTGTGTATCCCGCGCTGCACGCGCTCACCGCGCTGGCCGCCACCAGCGCCGCGCTGCTGCCGCGCGTGCCCGCCGTGCTCAAGGTGAGTGTGTATCCCGCGCTGCACGCGCTCACCGCGCTGGCCGCCACCAGCGCCGCGCTGCTGCCGCGCGTGCCCGCCGTGCTCAAGGTGAGTGTGTATCCCGCGCTGCACGCGCTCACCGCGCTGGCCGCCACCAGCGCCGCGCTGCTGCCGCGCGTGCCCGCCGTGCTCAAGGTGAGTGTGTATCCCGCGCTGCACGCGCTCACCGCGCTGGCCGCCACCAGCGCCGCGCTGCTGCCGCGCGTGCCCGCCGTGCTCAAGGTGAGTGTGTATCCCGCGCTGCACGCGCTCACCGCGCTGGCCGCCACCAGCGCCGCGCTGCTGCCGCGCGTGCCCGCCGTGCTCAAGGTGAGTGTGTATCCCGCGCTGCACGCGCTCACCGCGCTGGCCGCCACCAGCGCCGCGCTGCTGCCGCGCGTGCCCGCCGTGCTCAAGGTGAGTGTGTATCCCGCGCTGCACGCGCTCACCGCGCTGGCCGCCACCAGCGCCGCGCTGCTGCCGCGCGTGCCCGCCGTGCTCAAGGTGAGTGTGTATCCCGCGCTGCACGCGCTCACCGCGCTGGCCGCCACCAGCGCCGCGCTGCTGCCGCGCGTGCCCGCCGTGCTCAAGGTGAGTGTGTATCCCGCGCTGCACGCGCTCACCGCGCTGGCCGCCACCAGCGCCGCGCTGCTGCCGCGCGTGCCCGCCGTGCTCAAGGTGAGTGTGTATCCCGCGCTGCACGCGCTCACCGCGCTGGCCGCCACCAGCGCCGCGCTGCTGCCGCGCGTGCCCGCCGTGCTCAAGGTGAGTGTGTATCCCGCGCTGCACGCGCTCACCGCGCTGGCCGCCACCAGCGCCGCGCTGCTGCCGCGCGTGCCCGCCGTGCTCAAGGTGAGTGTGTATCCCGCGCTGCACGCGCTCACCGCGCTGGCCGCCACCAGCGCCGCGCTGCTGCCGCGCGTGCCCGCCGTGCTCAAGGTGAGTGTGTATCCCGCGCTGCACGCGCTCACCGCGCTGGCCGCCACCAGCGCCGCGCTGCTGCCGCGCGTGCCCGCCGTGCTCAAGGTGAGTGTGTATCCCGCGCTGCACGCGCTCACCGCGCTGGCCGCCACCAGCGCCGCGCTGCTGCCGCGCGTGCCCGCCGTGCTCAAGGTGAGTGTGTATCCCGCGCTGCACGCGCTCACCGCGCTGGCCGCCACCAGCGCCGCGCTGCTGCCGCGCGTGCCCGCCGTGCTCAAGGTGAGTGTGTATCCCGCGCTGCACGCGCTCACCGCGCTGGCCGCCACCAGCGCCGCGCTGCTGCCGCGCGTGCCCGCCGTGCTCAAGGTGAGTGTGTATCCCGCGCTGCACGCGCTCACCGCGCTGGCCGCCACCAGCGCCGCGCTGCTGCCGCGCGTGCCCGCCGTGCTCAAGGTGAGTGTGTATCCCGCGCTGCACGCGCTCACCGCGCTGGCCGCCACCAGCGCCGCGCTGCTGCCGCGCGTGCCCGCCGTGCTCAAGGTGAGTGTGTATCCCGCGCTGCACGCGCTCACCGCGCTGGCCGCCACCAGCGCCGCGCTGCTGCCGCGCGTGCCCGCCGTGCTCAAGGTGAGTGTGTATCCCGCGCTGCACGCGCTCACCGCGCTGGCCGCCACCAGCGCCGCGCTGCTGCCGCGCGTGCCCGCCGTGCTCAAGGTGAGTGTGTATCCCGCGCTGCACGCGCTCACCGCGCTGGCCGCCACCAGCGCCGCGCTGCTGCCGCGCGTGCCCGCCGTGCTCAAGGTGAGTGTGTATCCCGCGCTGCACGCGCTCACCGCGCTGGCCGCCACCAGCGCCGCGCTGCTGCCGCGCGTGCCCGCCGTGCTCAAGGTGAGTGTGTATCCCGCGCTGCACGCGCTCACCGCGCTGGCCGCCACCAGCGCCGCGCTGCTGCCGCGCGTGCCCGCCGTGCTCAAGGTGAGTGTGTATCCCGCGCTGCACGCGCTCACCGCGCTGGCCGCCACCAGCGCCGCGCTGCTGCCGCGCGTGCCCGCCGTGCTCAAGGTGAGTGTGTATCCCGCGCTGCACGCGCTCACCGCGCTGGCCGCCACCAGCGCCGCGCTGCTGCCGCGCGTGCCCGCCGTGCTCAAGGTGAGTGTGTATCCCGCGCTGCACGCGCTCACCGCGCTGGCCGCCACCAGCGCCGCGCTGCTGCCGCGCGTGCCCGCCGTGCTCAAGGTGAGTGTGTATCCCGCGCTGCACGCGCTCACCGCGCTGGCCGCCACCAGCGCCGCGCTGCTGCCGCGCGTGCCCGCCGTGCTCAAGGTGAGTGTGTATCCCGCGCTGCACGCGCTCACCGCGCTGGCCGCCACCAGCGCCGCGCTGCTGCCGCGCGTGCCCGCCGTGCTCAAGGTGAGTGTGTATCCCGCGCTGCACGCGCTCACCGCGCTGGCCGCCACCAGCGCCGCGCTGCTGCCGCGCGTGCCCGCCGTGCTCAAGGTGAGTGTGTATCCCGCGCTGCACGCGCTCACCGCGCTGGCCGCCACCAGCGCCGCGCTGCTGCCGCGCGTGCCCGCCGTGCTCAAGGTGAGTGTGTATCCCGCGCTGCACGCGCTCACCGCGCTGGCCGCCACCAGCGCCGCGCTGCTGCCGCGCGTGCCCGCCGTGCTCAAGGTGAGTGTGTATCCCGCGCTGCACGCGCTCACCGCGCTGGCCGCCACCAGCGCCGCGCTGCTGCCGCGCGTGCCCGCCGTGCTCAAGGTGAGTGTGTATCCCGCGCTGCACGCGCTCACCGCGCTGGCCGCCACCAGCGCCGCGCTGCTGCCGCGCGTGCCCGCCGTGCTCAAGGTGAGTGTGTATCCCGCGCTGCACGCGCTCACCGCGCTGGCCGCCACCAGCGCCGCGCTGCTGCCGCGCGTGCCCGCCGTGCTCAAGGTGAGTGTGTATCCCGCGCTGCACGCGCTCACCGCGCTGGCCGCCACCAGCGCCGCGCTGCTGCCGCGCGTGCCCGCCGTGCTCAAGGTGAGTGTGTATCCCGCGCTGCACGCGCTCACCGCGCTGGCCGCCACCAGCGCCGCGCTGCTGCCGCGCGTGCCCGCCGTGCTCAAGGTGAGTGTGTATCCCGCGCTGCACGCGCTCACCGCGCTGGCCGCCACCAGCGCCGCGCTGCTGCCGCGCGTGCCCGCCGTGCTCAAGGTGAGTGTGTATCCCGCGCTGCACGCGCTCACCGCGCTGGCCGCCACCAGCGCCGCGCTGCTGCCGCGCGTGCCCGCCGTGCTCAAGGTGAGTGTGTATCCGCTCACACGGATACGGATACTTGGTGTCGAGATTTGTGGATACGGATACGGATTTTAACTGTCTTACTTAAAAACTTACTATTAATTAGTGATGTACTGGATATCCGTATCAGTGTCTGGATACTCAAGGGGGAAGAAAGATCTATCCGTATCCGTTACTTTTAGGTGAATCTTATACTGATCTTTTACTGGACTTCAAAATTTTGTATAAAATATTGTGACTTCCCGTGGGCAAAAGTATGAGTTACTATCAAAAACACCCATATCGCATCGGTATATCTGTGCCTATAATTTTGAAGAGTTCCTTAGATTTCTCCACGATTTTGTCATCAGATTCTAACCTAATGACAATGGGACCAATTTGGATGTATACCCATTACAACAAAACAATCGTTGGAGCAATCGGTGGACAAACATGGAAAAAAATTTTGAAGTTGCTTAGTAATTTAATTAAAAACGACATCCTGTCTTATGATATTCGGTTCGTTCCAGCTGCTGTACGACCTGGACATCGTGGAGGAGAAGACGATCCTCGAGTGGGCGGCCAAGCCGTCGCGCAAGTACGCCTCCAAGGAGGTGGTGGCCGACGTGCTGAAGCGGGCGCAGCCCTTCATCGACTGGCTGCAGCAGGCCGACGAGGAGGACAGCGACGACGCCAGCGAGGAGGACATCGAGGTGAGGCGGCAAGCTATAATGTAACCCACAATAAATCTGCTTCGAAGATATTGATGCATTCTGATAATGCGTCACGTATTTAACATTATTTAAAAAAAATTAAAGTCATCTAAAGTAGATAAGTACGAGAAAAAGTTTCTTCATTTAATGTTTCATGAAGTGTAGTCAATATTTTGAAATATATAACAATGTACAACATATTCTTGAAAAATTTATTAGTAGATAAACTTTTATTATACCATCTGCTTTTAATTCAAAATACATTTTATCAAAATCGAAAAGCCAAATTGGATTTATACGTCTTAAAACAAATTTATTAAAAATAGGTTTGATATCTTTAGACGCTATTTTCTCAAAGTGAAGCCCATGTGTGTACATGTGTGTTTAATTTATAAATAAATTATTCACACGATATTGATATTATCAGCGTCCAAATTAAATGTCGACTTTGTGAGGATCGGGAGTGGGATGTAATGGAAAGGATAATGGGGGGGAGAGTCCACCTGACCTAGCTCCATCTGCTATGCTTTACTATGATATTAACTATTTTGTGCCGAGTTTACGCAGCACTTCCTCGATCTAATAAATCACATTCACGTTTGTTTATTAAGTTATGGTACAAATATAAAATATATGTAATATTTAATATGATAATATAAATTTTTAAATCAGCGTGTTAAACAGTGATCACGGTTCTAATGGCAACAGCACGGCTTGCAGAATAACGTCGAAATACATTGACTCGTTCTAATTCCGGCAACAATCCTCCAGATCGAGTACGACGACCGCGCCAAGGCGACGCCCATCAAGGCGGTGCCGACGTCGCCGCCGCGCCCGCCGCACGACGACGACGGCGACATCGACGTCGACATCGACGCCATCTAGACCGCCGCCATCTAGACCGCCGCCCTCTAGACCGCCGCCGGCCGCGCAGACGTGTTTCGCATTGCTCTATGTAGAGTCACCACATCGCTCCCTTAGTATTCAAGTGACCGGCGTTTTAAAATTCGGCACTTTAATACCAAACGTGTGATTATCACCACATTACATGTCTCGCAGTAATACTTCATACCACCATGTTTCGCAATACTTGAACACAGTGTGATTTTAATATTATATATGCACGAATATCAGCCATTTTATTCAGATTTAAATAATATTATTTTCCTAAAAATTACTATTAATCAATAAAATTGTATTCTGCATGGAATGTGATTTGTAATAATTATTTTTGTTTAAAAATTATGCTTAAAAACAAGAAATTGCGTCGAAGTTTATAGAGACAGATTCATATCTTATATATACTTCTAACTAAATCATAATATTTACTATATATATTGCTCACTCTTTCTCAGTAGGTGTTCACACGTTTAGACACTAAATAGTTTACCTTTTCCCCTACACGTAAGATAAATTAATAATATTAAATGCGAAACACGTACTCTAAAATAATTAAGATATGGACCCCATGTGCTGAAAACGATCTATCAATACAGTAGTCGCTCTACCAATAATTTAGCAATTTTTAAAAGTTTACTCATAAGCGGACTATTATATAATGGCTTCACAACAACGACTTCTATACCAAAAAATCAATCTATTAAAACAGTAATTTTCTGATGTCTATAAAGTACTTTAAAAGAAAAACTGCATTACAAGATCTATTTCAGTATTGAAATCAAATGATGACAAAAAGTCATATTTTGGTAGAGAAGCCGTTTCAGCCATATTACACTGTCTTCAAATGAATTTAATTAAAATAAAATCTTAAGATCTGTCAACACGATTCATTCGAAGATATTAAAATTTCTGTGTAAATCTGTAATTTTTAATATAGTTATAAAAGCATAATCCGTAGTGTTGTAATTTAAATGCTTTGAAACTAGAGTGACTAAATCGCTACCCTTTATATATTCCAAAAAAAATAAATTCCTTCCTACATGTAAGTATGATTTTTATTATGTAATATGGGATTCGCTGATCTCGTTCTTTTTGTCGATTTAAAAGTCACAAATGCGGTGACAAAAACGTAACTTAAATACACAAAATAGTTTATGTATTGATTTTTTGAATGAAATGTTTTAGAAATGAGTAATCGAATCGTGAATTTTGGGATAACGCGCGAAATTGAAATAATTCAATTTCATTCATTATTTCGTTCATTTCCATTCATTCTTTTTGTTCGACAAAGTTTATTTTTATCTGGCAGCACGAAGCTATAACGTTATGTATTTTAAACAATTTATTTATTAGTTACTTATTATTATATAAATTTCAAGTTCGTGCGTTTATTATATATTTTAAGTTCTCTCGATGTAGGAGAGTTTGTAAATTAGCTAGAAATCTTCGGTCGCCGTGACTTTTACTCCATTCAAACTATTATTAAATAGAATATTTTAAAATTGCCACCTGACAATTTTATTAGATTTGTTACATATTCAATACATTTGGATTCTAAATCTGTGTTTTATTTAAATAAACCTTTCATCTGACGGAGCGCCTTTAGTCTTAAATAATATTTAGGTAAAAAATATAACAAATTCTTACATTACATATTTATTTATTTTAATTTTATTTAAGGATCTCAAACAAAAGATACACACAATTCGTATATATATATAAAAAAAAAAACAATGTAACTTAACACAATATGCGTGTTACTTCAATTACATTAGACCACAGGTTACTCATATAAAATGTAACAATTATATACAAAATTCTTTTAATATCTTTATAACATAATTTACAAAAGATTCTTAGAGATTCTAGAAGTACACAAATCTTAAAACTAATGATAAATGCGAAATGGACCAAAGTCCCAACTTAAGGCGAGAGTTACATATGTATTACTCAAGCGATATAAAAAAAACTCTGTAACCTGATAACAGTTACTTAGATAACCATACAAAGGCTGTTAATGTAAAAATAAGACACAGTAAATGCTTTAAGGTGTAAAGCAATGAGAAACAGTTAATATATATATATGGAGCATATTCATCAAACAGTATGTCTTAAATAGCGAATTTATGGAAGATATACACAAATAGATGTCAGTTTCAATGATTCGTCAGGATTAAAATAAGTGTATTCTATGATTAGAGTGATGATAAATTGGACGCTGATAAGCAATACTGTGTCAAGCCACACGGACTTCATTTTGAGAAAATGGCGTCTAAACATGTCAAACATATTCTTAACAAATATGTTTGAAGAAGTATATATGTCCACCTTTTCTTTATTTTTTTGATAACAGGTATAATTAATTAAAAGCAGATTGATATATATTATTTAATATCTAATAAGAAGTTTTTAAATATTTGAGATTATTGTATAAATTGCAAAATATAGAACGCACTTAAAATTCGAAACAATTAATTAGGAAACTTTTTCCGTAATTTTTAATTTATATGACCTTAATTTTTTTGGATAATGTTAAATAGGTGATGTAGTATCAAAGTACATCAATATCTCAAAATTTGACTTTTTGTGGGTTGACACATTATTGCTTTTCAGCATCCAATAAATGAAGTATACCAGAAAATGTGGGGAAATTTGAAATATAAGTATACTTCGATGTAGAAAGATGTTTGTTAGTTAATAAAAGTTATATTGTAAGGAGGGTACACTCCAATTATGGCTTATAAGTATATAACATCGTAGAATATGAGAATAACTAATTGTAACATTCAACATAGTATAATATCCCAAAAATTTGAACGTTAAAGGTTTCCAGTTTTAACTTTAAAAAAATAATTTCGTTTTAAAAATTTTCTGAGAAATATCCTTATCGTAGGTGGGAAATAAAGTCTTGAAGACTGCTGCTTTTAATTCGAATCTTTAGTTTTTTATTACATTATTATGTACGTATCAAAAATATTAGTGACATTACATACATTAGAGTGACAAGCAAAATTGATCCACAAGGTTATGTATTAATTTAATCTAAAGTATTGAGTATATCGTTCGAAAAGTATTCACTGTCATTACGTATCATAAGTAAAAATCTGTACTAACATTATAAAGAGGTAAAATTAGTTTGTACTGAATCTACTGATCCGATTTTAAAAAATCTTTTTGCATAAGTTGAGTCATTTATTGAGCAAGATTAAAGGCTATAATTCATCACGCTACGACTCGCAGGAGCCAAGCAGTACCCATAAACGCGAGTGAATTCACGAGGGGTAACTAGTATTAAATATTTCTATAAAAATTAGAAATAAAAATAAATAAAATTAAAATAACTACAATCACAGGATTCATTGAAAAAATTAAATTGTTTGAATTATTTAGCTAAAACAGCTGTTGTACCACCATTTGACACCAAATCATAAGAATAACATAAAAATACTTCATTAATTGTGATGCCTTTCATAATTTTGATCACAGTCATATCTATTATACAGGCACGTTGGCGCAGTGGTCACTGCAACTGACTGAAACACTAACGGTCACGGGTTCGATCCCCGCTCACGGCAAACTTCTGTATTGGCCATACGGATGTTTGTCGTGGTCTGGGTGGTTGTGTTAGTGCTGTGTGTGTTTCCGGACCCCCGACATAAGACCACGAGGTCTTAATGGGGGCCGTTGAGTGTGATGCGTTTATTTATTTATTATAATTAATAGATTTAACAATAAAAATATTCATTTTCACTTCTATAATAATGTATATAAAAATATCATCGCGATATACGTCTTATCATGAGATTACCGTATCTATAGTTCAAATACTAATTACAGTTTATTTTCAATAAATATATAAACTCTTAACAACAATTTTAACCTTGTTCTGTCTTTGATTATAAAAATAATATATAATGAAATTGTTCTCTATGCATAAAACATCTAGCTTTTTTGTCAAAGCGCAATGAGAATCCGGTTTATGCATTCTTCGTTTATAAGTACTATCCTGAATAAATTATCAATTATTGAATTTATAACTTTTGTTTCATAAAAAAAACTAAGTATAACGTTTTTTAATTGATAACTTAATCCAAAAATACAATTTAAATATAAAAATAACATTTATTTTTCATAATGACCCTATTACTAAACACATAAATTCGTAACTATATATATTTCGCGCATTTTTCTTAATAATGCTCCAGTCACTAGGGCGGAGCTTGTTCATAGCCAAAAGGATTTTATCGGTTTTCAATAGTTTTGTTTTACTTTCTTTCATTTTATCAGCCTAAAAAATTTATTTGTCTTTTTGAATTCAGGTATAATTTTTTTGTCATATGCTTTTTAAAATTCAGATATTATTAATTTCAACTGCTAATATTATCCAGCCTGTTGTATTGTGTTTCCGATATTAGCTACCGTAGTAGGGGTGGCAACACTGAAGGAGGTGATGAAAACATTTACGATAGTGACAAGGAAGACTCCCAATACTGTCATGTTGTTTATTTTATCGGCTATACACATGTGCTTGTCGTCTTTTACGTTGTAACGGCTGTTCATGATTAGACCTACACCTACTGCGATCTGAAAAATATAAATATATTTTTATTAACACTTAAACTATTTATGTAATATTACATTAAATAATATCTTAATTTTTTTTGGTCATTTTACTTGCAAAAATAGTTACAATTAAAATTTATCGATAATTCATTTGTTTCTTTTTGTTAAACAATCAAAATTCTTTAATTTTATTTTAGCGACTAATTTATTGACGAATTAACCAATGATAATGAAATTAAAAAATATTCAAATTTGTATCGTGTAGAACGAGCTTTGATGAATCTCAAAGGTTACTTAAAAGCCTTTACCTGACATATAATACTGATTGCTATGAAAGTGAGACTGGGGTAGTAATAGGGGTGTGCGGTAGAAGACTCCAATACGTAACGAAGTTGGTTGGCGTTAGCTGACAACAGTGCGAGGTCCATCATTCCCTGTGCGAGATTCTTCTTCTGTTGGTACGTATTTACATCGGGGATCGACTGAAAAATAAAAATAATTAATTTTTTGTCGCGTTCGATCTTAAAAAGTTCTTTCTTCATCCCACGGGAATTCTCCTTTCTCTGAATGAAAAGTACTCTATGTACTTGTCTATATGAGTAGTTAAAGTGTGAAAATGTAATAAACAAACACACATATATACTTTTATATTTAAAATAAACTCATTACATAATGTTGCTAACATTGTCGTAACTATTATGTTAAGTACTGTTCGGCCGACGGATCTTGGACGTATAGAACTTCGTGTGATTGCGCGATACTGTTTTGAGGAATCAAATAGAGACCACAAAAGACAATAATAATATAAACACAAGAGATCATATTTTACACGATCGATTATTGTTTTAGCTGACTTTTATATCGAATTAATGTAGACATATTTAAATTATTAATCGAATGTTAATGTTATTTAACTTTTTAATTGTAAAGTTCGTTTGCAGTCATAGGTATACTTAATTTTGTTTTTTTTTTTTTTAATAGAAACTTGTGAAAGTAGTTAAAGTTTAGCATATTTACTGCTGTTAATTATTAAACGCGCAAAATATTTAAAAAAAAATCTCCTCTTATTTATTTCTTTAAACGGTAATATAAATTCTTACCCCATTTATTGGCGAGCCGGGCCGATCGTCAACCCCGAATCGTGGTTCCAAGCCATTGAAACCTGCAATTTATTAATTTGTTAGAAAGGTTCGATTTTTTTACAACACCGCTTAAAACATTAACGCCATATTTTTATTATAAAATATAATAAACATTAAGAAAAAATATTATACTGTACAAAATATAAATATATAAGGCATACGTACATATTCAATAAATCTAAATAGGATACCACAATATTCTAAACACCACACCAGACTATGCTACTACTTTTTAAGTCATTTTTAAGTTTTGTTTAGGTATAAAATAACTACAAATAAAAGCGGATAAAATAATAAAAAATACGACTTTATTTGTGGTATTTAAGAATTCCATTGACTATACTTGATACTTATTACATTATTAATAATATATTATGTAGATTCAACAATTATTGTTCTTGTTGTCGTCTCGGTTAACGGCCTATTAGCGAAGAGTTTCGACCAACATGTCCAGAAACTTTCGCTTGGGAGAGAAGGCAGTATTGCTTGAGACGGCACGCATAGTGAGGAGGTTTCTCAACCTGGAGCCCTAGCTGCCGGTGGGCTGGTTCACACTCTGCCACCGATGGATGACTATTTTTTATATTTTAAAATATTTTTTATATTATGTATACAAAATGTACTAAGTAGGAAAAAAGAGACATTAAAAGAAAATATATTATAAACTAAAAATATAAAGATAAAAAAATCTACACAGAAAAGAAAGGCTAAAAAGTACTGGCTGGTTATTATCAGAATTTGTGCCAACTTCACAGATAAAATATCATAATAGTAAAAAGCGCGCCAATTTCCTACCGTAATGTTATATGTACTCCTTATATAAAATACAATTAATTTAATGAAGGGGTTCATGCACTTATTAGCTATTCATTCTTTGTTTATTCTATCTTGCGTTATTGTATTTACTACGCTGTTAAAGACTTTACACACATACCAATTAATGTATCATGCTATTAAATAAAGCTAGAAACAAACTATGAGGCTTATTAAAACGAAATATATGAATACTTTTTAACAGATTTTCTATAATTAAATCTTATACGTAATTAATGTTGTAATCCGAAAAATCATTAACTTTCATCGTGCGTATTTAACTGAAAAACAACATTTGGTTAATTAAACATCTAAATACCCTTCCCTATCCCCTAAAAGGTAATCCTTCAAGACATTTTATATATTATTAGTGAATCCCCCAAAATTTCAGGCTGCGACCGCACCTGTGTAAATATCGATGATGATATTCGTTAAAAATAAGGTCATTTGTTGTTATTTATTACAATAGTTAAATTAAAGTAAAAATCATGTTTACCGTAAGCACTAATTTGGGTATCTTTATGAATCCTATTTTTTGCCACTAAAATTGTTATAATCTTATATTAAAAGAATCTTTCATAGTTTGTTTCTAGCTTTAATTTCGATTGTCTTAGAAATACTTTAGTTTCCTTAAACGTAAAAAGGCATGCAGCATGCTAATAATAAATAAAAGTACAAGAACATAAGTGACCGTCTACCCGACACAATGAAAAGAAATATAATGTATTACATACAATCATACTTAGATTTATAAATGATAGATAACACGCAAAAATTATTTCATACGATTCGAATTTTTTTTCATATGATGTGCTTATTCTTTATGTAAATTAATTTAAGTCATTTTTGAGTGTTTATATGTTTTCATAATGCAATGTTGTTTTGATGCGCATACGCAGGATCTATGTACGTTTATTTTAAAACTCTTTACTTGATTATTTATATTGTCAGATGTTCGTTTAAAATCTTGCAAACAGACACATAATTAATGTTTATTTTTTTATAAAAAACACTTGTGTTTGTCACAATACGACCTTGTGAATGTAACACAGAATTAATGGTTTAATAAATATATTGAGTTTGAAAATTTTTATAAATTATACAACAACTAAATCACGACAATGGTACCGGGAGGATTCTTACACTTACATAAAACGATAAATAAAATTAACTTACTATTATTAATAATAGATCAGATAAACGACGTTAATAATAGATTATACTTTGACTTAAACGTTTCTCAGTCAATCGAAGGTATTGATCACTAAGCCTGTCTTAGGCAATCAAATTAACGACTAGTCACATTAGCTACGCGTAGGGTTGCCATCTCTAAAATTTGGCAACCAGGACAAAATGCGTAAAAACCCCGGATTTTAGAGCCTAAAACCCGGACATGTCGGATTTTCTTAAATAGTCAGTTAAATCAAAAACAGTTGAAAATGACATAAATTAATTTTATTTATTTTCAGACTATAAAATTAAATTTAGTCGTCTTTTATCATAATTTTAAATGTACCTAAAAACAGAATCTTATTACAGTTTGTACAAATTGTTTTTATAATCATTTACATTTTTTTAAAACCCGGTCTACAAATGAAATTTTTCCCGGACGGTCCCTGGATGCCCTATAAACTAGGACAAATCCGGGGAAACCCGGACGGATGGCAATAGCTAAATTTAAATGTCGACATGTACATAGGCCTGCGTATGAGGTTATTATATGTGCATCGTCCAGTCACCGTATGGATAGTCCGTCTCGTCGGTAGACGGCCAGGGCCATTTACCGTCTTCAGTGCCGGTGCCGTCCTCCCGCGGAGGATGCGTCTCGTGGGAGCCGCCGTGAGACAAGTCGTCCTCGCCTGGAACAGTATTTGTGATGGAAAACTTTCTTTTTATTTTGTGGGCACTCTTGTTCTGTTCAGGTGAAGGTCGGAGCTTAATCCACCACGCTGAGAATTGGCGAATATACTATACACGTTTTATTAGAATTTCAAAAAAAAATATTTTCGTTTTAAATTCCTGCAAGATTAAAATTTATTTTTGTATTATTTTATTATTAAATATAATTCAATTTTCGCTTATTTTTTATTTTAATAAAACAATGAATGCATCCTTGATCAAATAAATTTAATAATTGCATTGTTATCTGAAACTGATAATTGTTGTCATTGAATACAATATACATACATACTCATATATGTACATATACATACATACATATGTAGATAGAATTTAGTATATATTGCTACATTGTTCTAACTTTCTCTGACCTTTTATATCAGAAACTTACATAATTTTTTCAACTTATGTTTTCAAGATAAATACAGATAAAAATTATTTTTGTTATCTCATTTGCGAAGTTTTAAAATAATTAAAAATATGTTTTGTTTGAACACGAGATAAGTATGACTCAAATGTAAAATTTAAAAAATTAATGCATTTTTCATTTTTAGACGTTATATTTGGTTTGTAAGTATTACAATTTTGATAGTTTGTTGAAATTAAAAAAAAAAATGTTTTTTAACAGAAAAGTTAATCAAATAACTCTTTGTTTTATTAAATGACCATCATTTGCGTGAAATAAGACAATGAGCACAGATTATTTCAACGAACCGCAAAATACTAAAAATATCTACCCAAAGACAATAATTTATGTAAACGTAAATTTTTATTATGTTTTTTTTTATGGTCAAGGACGAAATCATCGTAATCGTGTCATTGACCACATCCCTTGCGATAACCTATTTGCATTTAAACAATTGTGTTATATTACAAATAATTATCATACATATGGGTGCTGATAAGCAATATTGTTTCAATCCACAAAAAGTCGAATTCGGAGATATTAATTATTAACAATTAAGTCATCTAGACTAAGTATGAAAAAGGTTCCATATCCATATAATATATTAACGCTAAGGATTCCAATATAATTCTCTTTTAATTACCGAATAGTTAATTCTGTAATTACGTTACGTGTGTCACTAAGGAAAAATTATGCGAATAAACAAAATTATTTTGCGCAAACACACTACAGTCAGTCGTCAAACGAATTTCTCGTTGTTTATTGTTATTGAATTAATTAATTCTTAAGGAGAATCATATGAAATTTTGCGACATACCAACCAGAATTAAAACTTGGATGTAAATGAATAGCCGTATATATCGTTGCTTTTCAAGAATATTGATGCAACGAAAAATGATGAATTTAAGGGAATGGGGCTTTAAATTTCTTTATTAATGTGCTGGTGCATAGCTGCGAAATTTAAACGATCCCTTGATGTTATAACTTTATTGATTTAAAGAAAATCCATCATCGCAACTCTTTTCATGATAAAACATCAAAGATTTATGGTCTTTTAACATACTTAGTTCTATTTTTTGAGTTACTACGATATTCTTGCAAACAAGCGATATACTTAAGTACTTTATATCAATCTAAAAAAATGTAATAACTTTAAACGAGTCATTCGAAGGCACTGATGATTTTCATGTTTAGTAAGCAGGGGATTTTGGGGCGATAAATAGATCTAGTTAGGTTTTATTGTTAAAAAACATCATTTATAAAAAAGTACCGATTAAAACTCGGTGATCCAGGTAGAGTACCGAGTTTTAATCGGTATTTTTTTATGAACCGATATAGTATAGTCATACAAGTCGATTTCAACCGATGATCGCGGGTTCAGCTCGGACAGCACCGCTGAGTTTTCTAGTGTGTTTAAATTTATCTCCAGGTCGGCGGTAAAGAAGAACATCGTGAGGAAACCTGCATGTGCCGGGAGAAATCCTGACAGGTGTTTATTTACCAACCCGCAGTGGAGCAGCTTGGTGGATTAAGCTCTAAACCTTCTTCTCAATAGGAGAGGAGGCCCTTGCCCAGCAGTGGGAAATTACAGGCTGTTACTTTATTTTATTTAAATTTAAATAAAAAAAAAACACTAAATGATACATTTTTTGGTTACAAAAAAAGTGACGTCAAATGGAACACAATAATATTATTAAATATTATATATTAGTACCTTCGTGGTGCTCATCCGGTTTATTATTGTTATTCGGTTCCAGCAGACCGTCATCGATGCCTGGGTATGGTGTAGTCACAGCTGGATGGTCTCCGTCTAGGTCGTCAATCTCTGGACCTAGAAATAAAATCTTATAAGAAAATTTGATAGAGCAATAACTCTTCGTTCTTTATCTTTCAGAGATATTAAGGCCCTGTATGCTTAGCGGACCCCTAAACGCCATTTAGTTTAAAATATCTTTCTCACTGGTTTGGATAAATTATTTATTGTGGTTAAACTGAAAATCCTCTGACTATTTTTAACAAATCAAAATTGTCATAAAATTAGCTACGTACATAGTAGTTTCTTTGGATTTTCCCTAATTATCTTTATTCCTTAACTACTCCTGTGTTAAGACACAAAAAAATCTAAATTAATTAAGCAAAGCGTTTCATTTTTATTTGTATATATAAGTCTCAGCCCGATTGGTTTAAAATTGACAAAGGTTCATACAAACGTTAATCCCCAATTTTATCCCCTTAACATAACATCTACCTGTATGCCACTTTTCAGCCCAATCCGTCCAGAGGTTTGTGCTGTGCGTTGATAGATCACTATGTCAGTCAGTTTACCTTTGAGTTATATATATTTAGATATAGATTAATTTATTCAAATATTATAAAGATATAAAATTAATTTGTACGATTGTACGTAGGTTGTAGTCTCAGAAAGTACTGATCCAAATTGAAAAAATATTTTTTTGTTGGATAGCCTGTTCATTAAGGAAGGAAGGTTAGGCTATATTACATCACGCAACGACTCACAGGAGCGAAACATATAAGTGAATGAAAACGCGAGGTGCAACTTACCAGCAAGAGGCGGCTTGGGCCTCTCCGCGTCTGGCTCCAACAGAGGCTGTGTGGAGTGTGTCGTGTCTGTGTCGCTTCCGGCTTTGTCGTTGTTCAGGTGCTGTAACAATATACAAATAGACGTGAGAAATTGTAGCCCAGATTAAGGTGTGGTCTTGATAGAATCGACTTACTCTTTACTAATTTCAATTCAATTCTTAGGTTTAATAGCTTCTAGTTGGGACATTATTAGCACAGATTATATCGCCTATGTCTCGTAGGGTGGAGAAGACACGAAGGAGACTTTTCGGTGCTTTACTAATTTTATTATACAAGGTGTTAACTGGGTAAATATCGCAGAATTGATATTTAAAACCAAAAAATCTCAACAATTTTTGTAATCATTTTTCATAAATAATATTGCTATACCTACGTATATCGATACGAGCCTACAAGATCCGTCATTTCCACGGAAATACCTTGAATATATTATTTTAATAAATTTTTATTCAATTTTTATTTTTAAATATCGATTTTACTAACTCTGCTGAAATATCCAACACATGCCCAGTTGACACCTTGTATACTAGCTTTTGCTCACGACTTCGGTCCCGTTGAAGAAGATTTTTTTAAAAATAATAAACATATATACATAGAATATAGACCTTTGACCATTTATGATACCTTTCAAATAGCACCATAATATTTATAATAGATCCAGTTCGCATATACAAAATTAATCTTCTCTTTATTATACTATTATACAATAATAATTTTTACGCAATAATCTGCAACTCGCCAATTATTCATAGATTTTCTTGTGATAGTTAATTATTATTTCGCTAATTCATGTATCAAGCGCACGCGAATGGCGAAGGGTTTTCCCTGACCACTGTCATGAATCAGTTTGATACATGGACATTAATTTAATTATGTGTAATCAAAACAATGCGTGAAACAAACTGATAGACGGGACTTTTTAATTTTTTTTTCAGTTATATATAGACTGTCGTTCGTCAGTCTGTATGTATGATTCATTGAAATATATTACGTCTAAGCTGTTTATATATCTCATGGTATGAGTATATATATATATATATATATATATATATATATATATATATATATATATATATATATATATATATATATATATATATATTTATGAGATCGAAACAGTAAGTTATTAAAATTACATAAAAGTAGTGAAGTTAAGATCCCTCAGGTTGCCTTTAAGCCAACTATGAGTATAAGTATATTATGATTTATACTGATGCAACTTTTAATTGAAATTCTCCAATAATTTAATAATAGATTATATGGCCATTATTAAATAATAATTTAACAAAGTATATTCGGCAAGGACCTATAGAGTTTTATGTTAAATCATGGCATCATAATAACCACAGTCGATAGATTTCACCTGTTTTCAAATAAGCAAACTCTTCAGCTTTATAATATTAGTATAGATTCAATAGCCTATTTCCACCCAGATTTATATGCGTTATTAAAAATTTGTATGCAGACGATCTCCAAATCTACTCCCATACAAAATTAACCGACCTACCAACGTCCATAACTGCCCGTAATAATCACTTGCATAACATCTATGAATGGAGTAACTAGTTTGGCTTGTAAACGTAAACCCATCTAAACGTCAAGTCATTGTAATAGGAAGTCCTAAATTGGCATGTCATTTAACATGGTTACTGCTTCGCTCATATGGCTCGTAGCGTGATGTATTATAGCCTTTCTCAATAAATAAACTATATAACACGAAATCATTTTTCAATTCGAACCAGTAGTTCCTGAGATAAGCGCGTTCAAACAATCAAGAAAACTCGTCAGCTTTATAATATTAGTATAGATATACGGAGGTATATATGAGGTAGGACGTGATAGAGGGGATGAAGAAGTCTGGGGCAATTAAATAAGATATAGTGCGAATGCGCTTTAAACCTTTGTTTAAAGCGCATTCGCACAGTGAGTGGTCACGAACTGTAATTTTGGCAAGGTGCCTGGGATTACATCTATATGTTCCGTTTATACTATTGACGTTAAAAATCTAAACCCAACTTTGACAAGCTCTCAATTCTCGCATGTCGCATGTCGGACTCAGTCGCTAGGCAACGTCGTCTAAAATTATTGGCATTCAGCGTACCAAAATCCATGAGCGTATTACATATAATTAAAAAAAAATCTTCATTTCCTCATAATTAAATTAATGTATCAATTACGTGTTAATACGAGTATGTTAAAAATAATTAATTCAATGCCATTAAAGCTTTAATGCGACGGTTTAACCATTTCGACAGACACGTTGGCGCAGTGGTCACTGCAACTGACTGTAGTGCTAACGGTCGCGGGTTCGATCCTCCCTCACGGCAAATGTCTGTATTGGCCATTCGGATGTTTGTCGTGGTCTGGGTGTTTGTATTAGTGTTGTGTATGTTTCCGGACCCCCGACACAAGGTCACAAGATCTTAATGGGGGCCGTTGAGTGTGATGCGTTTATTTATTTATTTCACATACAAAGCAATTTTAATTACTATCAAACCCAGATATTAATAAATTATTCGTAATCCTTTTGTTCAGACATAATTGTATTGGAAAACCAGTAAATATGGTGGGTTTTTTCTCATCCATAGCAAAGGAAGTGAGAACGATTATCGTATTAATTGTATAGCTTTGTGTGCAATTCAATTCTTTACGTAAAGAGATCTATTATTAAACAATTATGACTCCCATGTGTTATTTTTAACGCAGACGTGACAAAATGTTTTTTTTTTTTGTACACGACACTCAGTGCATTTGCTAACGCAAATTATCTTGTTTGAAAAACTATACTTATATTTATTTTTAATGGAATCTAGATCATTTGTGTTAGCGTTGTATTCTAGGACTTCTACTGAGATTGATATATTTAATATTAATAACATGAAAGTAGAAAATATTGTCAATTATATGATTAATAATAAGTAGATTATACTTTTGATTAAAAATAGGTGAAAACAATCTACTGTACTCATTATAATGCTAACCAGGATTTTGTTTTCGAATATCGTCGGGGATATTTCAAAACCGCGTATCTAACTTTTCTTATAAAGTTAAAATTTGAATGAAATACTAAATCACATTATTGATAAAAATAAGGCTTATGGGTATTTTCCATTGCGCAAAAATGGACCTTACAAAGCTAGTTACGCGGTTTTGCTCTATCACCGACGATATATAATTTTAGATGGAAAGGAGAGTTGTGTTGAGTCAAAAGTTACAGGACCTAGCTGAACATACTTTATTAAATTTTTATGCAATAGTTGGAAAATTTTTTTCCTATTTCTACTAATTCCGATTGTAAATCCGTATATCCATATCAAGGTTCTCACTTTTAATATCAAATAAAATACATAAGACAATGTTCGTTTGACATCGAAAAAAAATCTCAATTTATAATCTACTCGAAAATTGTCTGTAAATTTTGAAGCATTAAAAGATTAGATTACATAATAATAAAGAAACTTTGGCATAATGGAAAGAATTAGAATTAATTGTCGTTGATACAATAGATGGGAATCAGCTGTAAATATCCCTTGAGCTAAAAGCACTGAATCATTCATATTGCAGTAAATATTTGTATGACGAATATAAACTTATCACAACCGCAAAGGAAACCACGTCCCCGACCGTTGACAACATTCATCAACATTGGCTCGATGAGAAACATTGTGAAAATTTTCTATATCTAACGTAATATGTTCTTTTCATTATGCAAAAACAATTACCAGTTGTATTTATTTATGTCATCATATACAATAAAATATGCTAAGAAATCAAATGAAATACAAAGCAAAATACTATCTACTAGCAGGTGCTCGCGACTTCGTCTGCGATTTTCGTGCTGCCTATGTCATAGTAGCTTTATGCAAAGTCTCAACCCGATCGGTTTAAAATTAACAAAGTTTCATGAAAAATTTCTTCCCCTGTTTTATCCTCTTGGGGGTCGAATTAATTAAAATCCTTTCTTAGCGGATGCCTACGTCATAACATCTACCTGCATGCCAAATTTCAGTCCGATCCGTCCAGTGGTTTGGGCTGTGCGTTGATAGATCACTATGTCAGTCAGTCACCTTTACGTTATATATATTAAGACACATAATATTATAAAGCTGAAGAGTTTGTTTGTTGAATGCGCTAATCTTTGGAATTACTGGTTCGAATTGAAACATTATCTTCGTGTTAAATAGATTATTTATTGAGGTAGGCTATAGGCTATATTACATCACGCTACGACTCATAGGAGTAAAGCAGTAACCATAAACGCGAGTGAAACCGTATGGGGCACCTAGTTTAATAATAAAATCACAATGTTTTTGTACGGATTTGTTTAATACGAATTGATATAAAATCATCGAGGTAAAATACTCGAAACGTTTTACCTATTAGTCATAGCCCGAGTGCCGTTATATTATAGTCAGTTTTACAATTTTAATTAAAATTGCATAGTTTGGCGTTTCTTGGCGTAATACGTGAAAGAATGAAAAAAAAACTGAATCCAAAAACAATTAGTATTAGATCTGTAATGTAAGTGAGTTTCTAGGAATCAAAATGTTTCTATTCATATACAAATAATATGTATTGAGATAGCTTGGAAACGATCACCTTATTCCCATGATGAATTTACGCCATTACCATTTAAAACTAGAATAAAATTGCAGGAAACGTTATAGTTTTTTTTTTATGATGTTCAAAATTTGCTGTGATTTTATTTAGGTATAAATGTGACCTTATCGAAAATGTATTTTTATTAAAATTATTATTACGTTTTACAATCGCATTAATCACAAAAGCAGATCCCGTCTTTTAATGTCATCCGGTGAGGATTTATAATCTGTGGCTTTTTGTTAGTTAATTTTTAAACGGGACTCCCCTCGAGCTTACTAATTGAAATAGATCATTAAAATCCCTTCACAATTTGACAAGACACGCAAAATTTACGTAGGAAATACATTGAATTAAATTCAGAAGTTCTTCCTTTACCCAACTGCCAAAAGGAGATGTTTTTCGAACGTATGTATGTATCCAGGAGTAGGTATTGAAAGGATGGCTGAAAAATACTATTCAAACAATCTTAATATTTAATTATTTACTGTAAGTAACAATATTGTAGAAGTATAACATATTTCAATGGTTTCTTATAATGAATGCCCGTTCCACGAATTGTCATCTATTTTATAAGTGTCATCGACCAGCTCGCGCGTTTGTATTACAGCCAGTACTCGTTTACTAATCGCACCTCCTTACAGCATGTATGTATATTTGTTTGGGAGTCTCTACATACTAAACCTTGATGGGTTTCGATGTGTTCCTTAAATTCTTCTCAATCTTGAGAAGTGACGCAGGGTATATTATTTCCCGGAAATTCCATAGAAACGGGAATTATACGGAGAATATGGATCTCTGATAGCACTTACCCGATTTCAAAAGTTTTCAAAAGTAATGCCCCGGGGTTTTATCCGCGTATTCATTAATACAAATAAAAATTTTAAAATAAAACTAGCCTAAGTTACTCCTTTTAACATTAGCTATCTGTGGGTGAAAGTCCCGTCAAAATCGGTCCAGTGGTTTTAGAGACTAGCCGGAACAAACTGACAGACAGACAAAAATTTAAAAATATTATTTTTTACCTTCACTAGCTTTTAATTAAAAGCTGTTAATTTGAAATTACGAGCAGATACATCAGTTTTATTTTATACATACTTCTTAAGTTTTATTAAAAGTCGGTTAATACAACAGAGAATTGCATATGTCGACAGCAACTATGCTATGTACATAGTACCTACACAAAAGCATTGTTTGTGTGGGTACCATGTACATTGTTGGTTGTTTAAACAACTTTTGGTTCTATCTTATCACGGGTAAATTCAGTTGATAACTTATATTATAAACATAATTTTATTTCTTATATATTTACAAATAACGAGATAATTAGGAAGTCAAGGTGAAAAAAGTTATTAGTGTCAGAACAATCAGCCTAAATATTATCATTTATATATTAATGCAGTTAACATAAGACTGCGTTTTAATCTATACTAATACTAGCTGACCCGGCAAACGTTGTTTTGCCATATAAATAATTTCCTAGTAAAAAATAAAAATAAAAATTTAGGGGTGGACTACCCCTAACATTTAGGGTGATGAAAAATAGATGTTGGCCGATTCTCATAGATACCGGATAAGCACAAAAAATTTCATCAAAATCGGTCAAGCCGTTTCGGAGGAGTATGGCAACGAAAACTGTGAAACGAGAATTTTATATATTAGATTATAAAGCTGAAGTTAGTTTGTTTGCACGCGCTAATCCCAGGAGTTACAGGTTCGAATTTAAAAAATCTTTTTCGTGTTGAATACTTTATTTAGGAAGGATAGGCTATATTACATCACGCTACGACTCATAGGAGTGAAGCAGTAACCGTAAACGCGAGTGAAACCACAAGGTTAGAGCACGAGCTAGTTTTTTTACGGCGAAGCTAAAAGGAAGGGTAATGGTTTTGGTAGAGGTATGTATATGTATATGGACGCTGATAAGCAATACTGTGTTAAGCCACACGAACTTCATTTTGAGAAAATGGCGTCTAATGATGTCTTACCTATTCTTAAAAAGTTCGTTTGAATAAGTTTTTATCCAAATTTTCTTTTCTTTTTTGATAAAAGGTATAATGAATTAAAATCAGGCTGGTATGTTTAATATATTATCTAATAAAAAGTTTATTAAATATAGAAGATTATTGTATGAAGCACAAAATACGGAACGACCATTAAATTCGAAACAATTAATTAAGAAACTTTTTTCCGTGCTTTTTTAGTTTATATGACTGTATTTATTATTGAATAATGTTAAATAGGTAATGCAGTATCATAATACATCGATATCTCCGAATTTTACTTTTTGTGGGTTGACACATTATTGCTTATCAGCATCCATATGTATGAGACTACAATAAATACAAATATTCTAAAATAATTTAAAAAACGACACATTTTATCACATAGTCACCCTTGTATGAATGGCATAAGCCAGTGTTTCCCAAACATTATTCCTGTTCTAACCCGGTAATTTTCATCCCATCATGACCCAATACTTTTAAGCTCAAGTTGGTTCCATCAAGATCTTTTTTTTTCTTCCTAATAATAAGTTAAAATAATACACATGGATTAATAGTAAAAATGTTTTATGAATATTACAGACTTTGGTATCGCTTACTAACGATGCGTCGAACGATAGTAGGTAGTATTTTTAAAACAAGGGAATGGGAACGGGAATGTTGCGACCCGCTATTTTTTTTTTGATAACCCGGTACCGGCTCGCGACCCACTAAATGGGAAACACTGGCCCAAACGTTAATCATCCAGTTCACTAAATATTGTAATAGACGCTACTGCTGAATACCATCCAGGCCGCTAGTTGAACGAGGCCGTATAGTAAAGAGGCTAGGATGTTAATTGAACGGCTAATTAAACTAATTGGCTGCGATATAATAATGATAATAAGAAATAAACGCTCCACACTCACGGACCCTATTAGGTTCTCATGATCCTGTGGGGGTCCGGAAACACACATCACAAACGGTAAGACCACGACAAACATCCGTATGTCCAATATAGACGTTTGCCGTGAGTCGGGATCGAACTTACAATCGTTAACCCTTCAATCAGTGACCACTGCGCCAACCACATATCAACCAGGGCATTCGCATTAGTCACATGAATATTATGAAGAGGAAAGTCTCGCTTGTATTTTCCGCATTTACGTGATAGTACGATAATCACACATTTAAGGTGAGAATTGCACTTGTGTGTTTTACTCTTTATATTGAAAATATTTGACTGATAGTAAATTATTTATCTGAGAGGATAATATTATGCTCTAGAATGTAGTATATACATAATTATAAATATTTTAGTATTTTCGAGAAATTTCAATGAACGCATAAAACGAGCAAAGTTGACAGGTTTGATGCTACTTTACCTAATTCAATTCGTTATTACAAAAACAGTTTTTATTTAAAATATTACTAAACACTATATATATAAATAAGTATTTACTGTGTGTATTACCTGAGAGTTAATACCATTTTCGTAAAAGTTCTATAAGTTTGAAGTATAGTTTTGAGAAATAAAATGAAATACAAAATGATTTTTCTAATTAAAAAAAAAACATGCGGACTTTATAAATGAAATAGTTTTTTTTGTAATAGTTGAAAGCTAAGATTATTACGTATAGACGTTCAGTGGACTACGAACTAGGTACATAAATATTAACATGACCTTGGAATAATGCAGTTCTTACAAGTTTTCGTCTAGTGTCTACAGATCTACACTACAGTATAGTAGTAGTAGTATAATAAATAGCGTGGATTCTTAAACTATACACCGTAAGAAGGCTATCTTCAAAATTAATAATATATAATTTTTTTATCAAGTACTAGCGACTCGCCCCGGCTTCGCATGGGTGCAACGTAGTTTTTTACTACTTTACATTATAAATTTTTGAAATGCTCGGTTTTTCTCTACTATAATACAAGTCTTATACACGTAAACTTTCCTTTTGAATCACTCAATTTATTATTGAAAGCATTAAAATCCGTTGTGTAATTTAAAAGATTTAAGCATACAGGTTACAAAAAAACGATAGAGATATCACAATTATCGAATAAATACGGACAAAGTCGCAGAAAAATGTTTATGGTGTATATATTTTTAAACTGTTAAAGTAAAAACACGGTTTATTTTACAAAGTACTTTATGCTCGCTAGAGGGCTCCATTTTAGATTTAGTGACTCATCACTCAGCCTTTAACCAGCGGACAATCAATACGCCTCTAACGCCTCATTTGTCCAGTTCTGACAAGTAGTTTAGAGGCTATGAGGGATTTGTTCCCTATATATTTTACATACATACACACGATTATACACAGCCCGTCAAAAATCATAACCCTCCTTTGACTTTGCCATAGTCGAGGAAAAATCATTTTTCCACGTTGTATTTATTTTGTTATCCCTGTAATTTCCTAATGTCAAAGTCACGTAAAACTGTCCGGTGTCCATGCCAAAACACAAGCTATTTTAAAAAATAATTCTCAGTATTCGAGCATAAATGTTAGACTAAAGTAAATCATCGCGTTTAGGTTTTCTCAAACATTTTCCTTATTGTTATTAATATCTTGAAGATCGCTCTACATCAGTGATTCACAAAATGGTCGAGATGGACCCTGATGTGTCCACGGAAGACTCGACGAGGTATACGTTAACGTGAAGAAAATGGGAATTTTACGAAAATTTATCTCGTTCAAAAACGAATTAGCTTTTAGTCCTTTAAATTGTTATCTTTACATTTCTGACAAGTTTTGAGAATATGGTAGAAATATAGCGATAGGTCAATAAAGTGTCCACAAAAAAAAAAGTTTGAGAACCTCGCCATTAATATGTAGTTGTAGTTTTTTATTAACTAGTAAAAGTTGATGGAGAATTGGCCTTTTTATATGATCATAGATGATTACACTTTCGTCAAGGAAGATAATATAATTTCTCGGAATCTATACTAATTGTTTCAATCGTGTTAGAAAGAAAAAATGGTCAGGTGCAAAGAATATTTCTTTGGGGTTCAATACCCACAAGAACTCCGCCTACACTGTCTGTTCTTCTTGTCTTACGTTTAAAGGAATGTATACTCGGATGAGTAGATTAAGATTTATACAAAATTTATGTCTCGCAATTATAATTACCAGTGACATTATGTAACTATTTTTGTTCTAGCGTTGCCAAACAGCTAGCGACTTAGGATAAAATAAGTGAGTAATTTTCAACTTTGACAAATCATTCGACTTCTTTTGGCCAAGAAATTGAATGATTTGCCAAAGTTGAAAACTGGTACAAAGTTTTGACGTCAAATTTATCATGTCTATGATGAGAAGACAATAAATACAAATATATTAAAATAATTAAAAAAACGACACATTTTATCACATAGTCACCCTTGTATGAATGGCATAAGCCAGTGTTTCCCAAACATTATTCCTGTTCTAACCCGGTAATTTTCATCCCATCATGACCCAATACTTTTAAGCTCAAGTTGGTTCCATTAAGATCTTTTTTCCCTAATAATAAGTTAAAATAATACACATGGATTAATAGTAAAAATATTTTATGAATATTACAGACTTTAGTATCGCTTACTTACGAGGCGTCGATCGATAGTAGGTAGTATTTTTAAAACAAGGGAATGGGAACCGGAATGTTGGGACCCGTTCTTTTTTTTTGATAGCCCGGTACCGGCTCGCGACCCACCAAATGGGAAACACTGGCCCAAACGACAATCATCCAGTTCACTAAATATTGTAATAGACGCTACTGCTGAATACCATCCAGGCCGCTAGTTGAACGAGGCCGTATAGTAAAGATATAAGGCCGTATACCAAAGTTGAAAAGTGGTACAAAGTTTTGACGTCAAATTTATCATGTCTATAGTTATAAAATACCATTAACTAAAGACAGATAATAACGACTCTAACATTAGGATAAGCCTCTAATAAAAAAATGTAATTGAACATTAGAATGGGTATATATGAAAAAATTGTTTTCTTTTTGACAGACACGTTGGCGCAATGGTCACTGCAACTGACTTAAGCGCTAACGGTCGCGGGTTCGATCCCCGCTCACGGCAAATGTCTGTATACGGGTGTTTGTCGTGGTTTGGGTGTTTGAGTTAGTGTTGTGAGTGTTTCCGGTACCCCGACACAAGATCTTAATGGGGGCCGTTGAGTGTGATGTCGTTTATTTGTTTATTTATTTTTTACATTTTTTTCGTTTTGCTTTATCTTACTAAAACGACAACGCACAAAGCCATCAAACTTCGCGTGATTATAGTGCAAATGCTAAAGTATAAAAACAAATATTAAAACTCGGCTAATTGTACATACACTAAGTATCCTCAAATGATAGCAGTTTTATTCGTTAGTCATATTAGATCGCATCTACGGAATAGTTGATGCGGCAGTTCGTCTTGCATGTGGTCGGTTTTTATTTGGATATGATATACTGAGAATTCCAAACGGTACTAGATGATTTTAATGTACCGTAGATTTAAGTTTTCGTTGCCTTATCAATTTTATTAAAGAAAAAATGAATGTATGAAATGAAAGTAGTAAATAAAATTAATTTCTGATTAATGCAAGTTGGAATTTACATTTCGACGTTAGAAATACTTTAGACTATGACTAAATAGTTGTATAATATGGGTAAGTTTTCCTTGTTTTATTTTTCATTCATATTTTTCATATTATATTTGTATGTACTAATGAAATCTTGGAGAGTGCCAAAAATTCTAACACGAAGGTTTGCGTTAACGAAGAATTTATATGTATTTAAAGTACAAAACTCGGCCAAGTTTGCTTTAGATGCATTCTTCATGCTTTTACAGGTTTTTATTGCTGTTAAAAATATATTCAAATTCATAATACGTAAGTATTTCATTTGAGTAGGGTTTTAAGGCGCTAAGCATTTTTGCACTCAAAATGCTGATGACTTTGGACAACGTTGCTTAACAACCAGCAAGCGCCTGAGTATAATAATTAAGAATATCTTTCGACCAATAAGTCAGTTTACGAGCTTGTCTTTGGAAAATCGGTACAGATTTTGAACTTAAAATAATATTTACATAACACATCTAGTTGGATCCTGATAAGCAATAATGTGTCAACCCACATAAAGAGTAACTTCATAGATATTAATATATTCTAATAATGCGTCACGTACCTATTTAACCAATTGGCTTTTAATTATAAATATCTTTTATCAAAATAGAAAATACAAATATATACGTTTTCAAACAAATTTGTTAAGAACATGTTTAACATGTATCGACGCCATTTTCTCAAAATGAAGTCCGTGTTGCTTGACATAATAGTGCTTATAAGCGTCCATTTACAAAATATCATCGAAGCTACCACAGTTATCAATGTCTGTTGTTTTATATCAATCGATTTAATTAACATTAAAGTTACGTCATTACGCGTGTACTTGTGAAGGCTAAAGATTCTGAATGTCATGCTAAGATTCGATAAAACGTGGGCGAGTTCAACGACCTCATCGGAACCGATACAGCCTCATTGCGAAATTACGTTCGAGAGCATAAAAATAGAGTTAAACCGAGACTTGGTGTGTGAAATATCTCTGTGAATATCTTTTGTTATGATGTTTACAGTGTTTTTATGGACTAGACTAGTCTAATTTATTTATTTGTCCTATTTGGTAACAATACCAGGAACGATTATCACGAATTTTCGAAATCATATTTTTCATTATAATTTTTCATTCTAAGAAATGATTCTGTTCAATTATTCGATCGATAATTTCTCATCTCTAATTCGTCTTGTGTGGTTAGAATTAGGCCTTATTTGCCTGCTTAATAAGACACGTAAAAAATAGACTATAGAGAAACATATAATTTTTTATGTGCAAAGTTATTAGGAATATACCAGAAAAGTTAAAATAAACTGTACGAGCGCCCGGTACGTGCTTGGCTACGTATAACGTGAAATAGTACATAAAAAAATATGACAAAATAATCCGCCATTTATTAAATTCATTATTACAAAAAATGTGACAAATGAAGAACCGCTCGACCGATTTTGTGCAAACTTTACATAGACTATCTACTAAGTAGTTGGAAGAAAGCCTACATTTGGTTAGGATTGGTGAGCCCGTTCTTGAGACAAAATTACAACGAAAAGTTGCATTTTTATATTTATAGATTTTGTCTATGGTATCTCGTTGATTAATTGGACGCTGATAAGCAATAGTGTGTCAAGCCACACGAACTTCATTTTGAGAAAATGGCGTCTAAAGATATCAAACCTATTCTTAATGCATTTGTTTGAACAAATATTTATCCATATTTTCTTTTCTTTTTTGATGAAAGGTATCCTGTATTAAAAGCAGGTTCATATATTTAAAATATTCTCTAATAAAAAGTTTTTGAAATATATGAAATTATTGTAAAAATTACACAATATGGAACGACCTTGAAATTCGAAACAATGAACTATGAGTCTTTTTTCCGTATTTATTTAGTTTATATGACTTTATTTTTTATTGAATAATGTTTAAAAGGTGACGCACTATCAAAATATATCAATATCTCCGAATTTGACAGTTTGAGGGTTGACACATTATTGCTTATCAGCATCAAATTAGTTCCTATAACATATCGTCAGCACTCGAATAGATTATTCATCATCGCTCTCATAAATCTATATATATAAAATCACTTGTCCCGACTGATTCATCAACGCAGAGCCTAAACCGCTGGGGCTACGAACTTGAAATTTTGGCTGTTGATGGCTTTTAGGTTGTAGGCATCCACTAAGAAAGGGTCTTTGATTGATACCCCTAAGAGAGTAAAAAGGGGTAAAAACGTCTGATGCAAAATTTTATTTTGTGGTCGTATTAACTTAAAACTTAATACAAATACTTCTGGGTGATAGTAATGAAATGTAACAGGGTACTTTTATTCCACACTAGGGTGCAATGGGGTTGTAAAGTTTGCATGGAGAAAATGTATTTTTTTGGTCGATTTTCCTTAAATTCAGCACAAACATTACTTTGGGAGAATAACTAAATGTATGTATCCTAGAATTCCAAAATCATCCCTTACAGTGCCGCCAGGGGGTATTAAATCCTGGAACGGTAACAATTTCGCTGGTAGATTTATTTAGCTTAAATTCCTAAATAGACGCGGGCAAACCCACGAGCAATATATTCATAATTACAAGTAAACTAAAGACTAGAATCTCAGTGATAACATAACAGAAGTAAGCTCTGGAGCACTGGAGCAACTAAACCAAATTTTAACCGACTTCGAAAAGGTTTTCAATGCGTGTTGTGTTTTTTTAATGTTTGTTACATTAGAACTCCGTCATTTCTTAATCGATATTAATTTTTTAAAATCTTATTTGGAAGGTTGTACTTTTAGTTTTTGTGAAATTAAAAATAATTAGAATAATTACGTCATCTTAAAAAACGAAGTGACGTGTTTTGAAGTCGGTTTATTTTTTTAGTCTTAAATTCTCAGTTTTACAATTTAGGTTATAGGATATATTTTATGTGGGTTAAATATGCGTATGAGTATTATTTTAAACAGAAACTACTAGTACATTAACGGTAGCGAAGTCGCGAACTCATTTAAATCCAAAATATACTGTATTCAAGTACTTTTGAATCGTCATGTTACAAATTAAACATAAAGCTACGACTTAAAATTCTACGTTTCTTTGTCTACTTGCGAAGGGTTGCTAGTACATAATAAAATATGATTGACAATTTGACACTCGCAAAATGTAAATACGTATGGGCTATTAGGGATGGATTTTTTATGGTTCTTTACTCATTAATCGCGGGTCACAACATTATTATATAAAATATGTTACAATTCAGCTTTAATTCATTGTTTGTTGTTTGTTTTTCGCAGAAGAGCTTGAAGATTTGGTTGATGACACAAAGTTTCTGATGTTTTCTGGTCAACATTCCTTCAAATTAATTACGAGTAATGTCAACAATGCGAAATATCCTTACAATTGCATGTAGTGCAAAAAATATGGTAACGTGTTTAATATAAGCAGGTGCCAAGTAAAATTGTTTACGTGTCTGGACTGAACCGACTTCAAAATGTTGTGGATTTTTTTTTTAAGGTTTAAGTTACGAGTATCGAACGGAAGCAAATAGTAAGGAACAGTTTGGGATTTACCTAAGTTACAATAGAATAATGTCAACTGCGTATCACCGTTTACAAGATGTTGCTTTTCCCGATGCAGAGCTGTTAATTATTAAGGAGTTCTTCTGGTGTTGCATCAGCACCACTTTACCATAAGCATTGTGATGAGCAGAAGTTGTTTAGCAATCATATTGAAGTAATTGAATCGCAACCCGTGAAATACTTGTTATTGAGTACTTCCGGTGGACATCGGTGGTTTTTATTGTCAGTTCCACTTCACCAAATGTGACTTTCCGAGAGTAAATACACGAGTTACTATCAAAAATAACTAAATCGGTATAGTGTGCCTATAATATTTTAAGAGTTCCCTCAATTTCTCCAAAATCCCAGTATCAGATCCTGACCTGATGATGAAGACGAATTTGGAAGTATACCCTTTCAAACAAAAAGAAAAAATCAAAATTGGTCTACAATTGGCGAAGAATCATAAAATATATATATATATCCTAACATAGATCATACTCCATTTTCGAAATTGTTTAAAAATGATATTTATAC